>OY821755.1:14786779-15986779 GCA_963682095.1 Potentilla sterilis
GATACGCGGTGCCCCCTTCCTCGTTCTCTTCAGCCACTCCAAGTGTAGACGCCCGGTAAATGTTGCGATGGTGGATAGTGTTGACTACTTTCCACGGGATCTTAATGTAGGAAAGCCCTAGATCTTTGAGGATACTTCGGATCTTACGGTGATTGGTAGGATTATGATGACCCTCCTCCAACAACGAAGAAGTGTACTGTAGATATTCATCCACTTGCCTGATGCTCGATTTTGTCTCGACTTTAATCCTCATTACCTCCATCACACTTTGAAGAACTGTCTTCTCAGAACTTGAAGACACAGGGGTCTGTTGCAATGCAATAAGTTTGTTGTACTTGTCAAAGGCAGCAGTGTTGACAACTTGTGGGAACGGCTGCACCGGGTCATGCATATATTGTTCCCCGCGTACACCGCTTTTAAAAGGAAACACGTCGTTGACGAATGCCATTGTTGGATCGTTGGATGTACTACTACTGCCCGCCTCAAAAAACTGCCCATGATCATGCGATCCATCTAATGATGGCTCACCGTGATATATCCAACGTTTGTACTTCGGCCAAAACCCATTACTCTTTAGGTGCTCCCATACTGTCCTAATCGGAAATCGACACATATCACTGCGACACTTACATTTCTTGCACGGGCAATAATGGTATTCATTCCCGTTTGCATTTTCCTCGACGAACTGCAAAAAATCCACAACTCCTATAGTGTATCGTCGGTCATGCCTTGGAAGCGAAATCCAACTCTTATCTCGATCCATATATAGCCTGATAATAATATATATGTATAACTTTAATTAATAAGAAATTAATTAACACATATATATTACAATATATATTATTATCAACATCAACTCATATATATATATACCATTAATTAACAACCATTATTTAAGTTCATTACACTATCAACAACCATTAATTAACATATTTATATATATTTTAACACTAATTAAAATAACATCAAATTAAAACACATAATTATACTCTAACTGAAAATCAACTAAACTACACCTCAAAATCAACATATATACATACATTCTAACACTAAAACAACAACAAAACAAAAAATCACTTACTATATCATAATCACTAAAACTCAAAATCAACTCAACTAAAACTCAAAATCAACATATATACACATATACGTACCTATATATAGCTCCACAATGTAAGAGAGGACGGATTTCAACAATACCCACAGATTTTCACTCTTTCTCCCGTTTTTTTTCATTTTTTTTTAAATGAGCAGCTGTTGTCCAGATCTGAAAATATAAAGACTTATAGCTGTTGTCATCAACTATCAACTTAACTTTTCGATTCACCTCATCTCCACTAATCTTCTGTGCCCTGAAATCCATGACCAATCCTCTAATTATTTTCATCTGTGAGGGAGGCAAGAACCTTGCCAGCGCCGCCATCACAAGAGTGTCGCGTTTCAATCCAGGACTTCCCTGAGTAGGCCTCATCAATTTCATGGCTTTTGCCATAACATTCTTATCAACTACAAGTCTCACTTGTCGATTCAGCTCAGCGTGGCTAATCTTCTTCGCCAAGCTATCCTCCAACAATTTGGCAAGTACAGCCATCTTCGAAGCAGGCAAGAAACTCGGCAGCACCTTCATCAAACTAGGCAAACTGACCATTTCAGGAACAAATTTCATCGCATTCGTTATACTCTTGTCATCAACTTCCCTCTTGAACCTCCGATGCAGCTCCGCCAAACTAATCTTCTTCTCCCTGTAATCGTTGCGCAATTTATACAACACATCCATTTTCGTAGCTGGCAAAGACCTCGCAAGCACCGGCAGCAGATCAAGGAAGCTAGTAACCCTCTGAACAGGAGCAACATACTTGTCGAAACCATCAGGCGCCTTGAAGCTCACAATATAAGCAGGACAGATATGTGAATTCATCCCACCACTCCACACAAAGTAGTTCCTCGGAGCCAGCATACTATCCACACCTGAATCAAACTCACTCGAACCATGACGATTTCGACTAAATCCACCAGGCATCAGCTCAATCTTCCCCATTATAACCCTACACATCAGCACATGCCTCATCCCATCGTCATCGACACAGCAACCCCCCGCCGCATCCAAACTTGCCGGAGCCAAATGAATCCAACCACTAACCGCCTCATTTCCAGAGCTAAATCCATGAGCCAAAATCTCAGCAATCTCATTCTTCGTTCCGGCAAACCACGCGTTCTTGATGTTCGGATTTCTGCCGCATTTCCTCGCCACCGCCTCCGTGAAAGCCCGGAACGATTCGAACCTCGCCCGCCGCATCAGTCCGGAGCTCGTATTCTTATGCACCGCCACCACTCTTGTCTCTCCTCCGGCCATCCCCATGCCGAAGACGAAGCTCTTCGTGATCGTCTCGAGCTCTAAGCCTTCCACTCTCGTCATCATTTCGTCATCAGTGAAAGCCGAGAATGGATCGGAATCGGAAACCGGCGAGGTCTGGGATTCGAAGTCGGACTCGAAGTCTTGATCGATTGCGAACGAGCTCGATTCGTCACAATCGGAGCCGGGATCTTGAGTTTTGGTGATCTCGAGAGTCGTCGGGAGTTGGTTGCGGTCGTTGGCGGGGTTGATCTGGATGGGGTCCATCTGTAATCGACGAGAATCGATTTTAAGAGGAAGCCTCTGGAGAATCGATTTTAATTTTTGAACGGAGCGCGAGAAAGAGAGTTGGGGAGAAATCGACGAGAATCGATTTAGGGTTTGAAAGAATGGGAAAAATGGTTTAAAGTGAGGAAGCCGTTGGGGGCACACGGAATTTATAGATAACTATGGCGGTGGAGAAAGCGTGTTTGACGGAGGCGGTGGGCTAAATCCTTTTCCTAGAGGGATTCAGATTTGGAGAGGCTAGATTTATGAAAATGCCCCGGAGGGTTTCCGTTATTTGGGGTAAATGCATTTCCTAGAGCGATTCGGATTTGGCAAGTGGGGAAACTACGAAACGGTCCCCGTAAATTTACGTTATTTGGAACGTTGGATGGGTATTGTGGGGATCCCGGAAAGTTTTCAGTTTTTCCTTGGTGAACAAGGAAGACGAGGGTTAGATTGGAACGGACGCTATATTATGACTACTTGGTTTCTTACCCTTTTTCTTTTTTGAACAAGCTTACCCCTTTTTCTTTAGTCAATTGTTTATAAGTAAGAGATCGTGTTCGATCATTAATTGTTGAAAAAAAAAATAGTTTTCCTTTACAACACCTCACCCTTTAGCTAAGCTTCACTTGCTTCTTCGCCGCTGTTCGAGATGTCATCCAAGGACGACGGCGCCTCCGTTAAGGAGCAGAACCTCAAGCTCTTCAAGAAGGTCGGACTGGATGACAGGACGGCCAAGAACACCATTGCCAACCACAAGGTCACGGCCAATCTAACCGCAGTTATTCACGAGGCTGCAGTTACTAATGGATGCGATAGAATCGTCGAGAATCTTCTATACACGGTTGCAACAAAGTTTCCGACAAATGCCCTCGTGCATCGGTCGGTATTGGCAAAGTACATTGTGAAGACACAGTTAAAACTCCGACTCAGTTAGACGCGGCTCTGTTGTTCATTGCAAATACGGGGCCGGAAAAGTTGAACACAAGTGAATTTGAAGAAGCATGTACGTGGTGTTGGTGTTGAACACTACCAGAAAAAAGACTATTACCGACGAAAAAAAAAAAACGGCCGACGACATACTTTTTTCGTCGGCTATTCCCAAGAATGGCCGACGATTTTTTCTTTCGTCACTAAAAAATATTTTTCGTCGGCTATACCCATAGAATGACCGACGATATGGATTTTCGTCGGCCTTTCTCTTAAAGTATAGCCGACGAAAACTTTAGAAAGTTTGGCCGACGAAATTGGAATTTTCGTCGGCTATAAGTCTTTATATTTTCAGATCTGGACAGAAGCTGCTCATTTCAAAAAAAACGAAAAAAAACGGGAGAAAGAGTGAAAAATCTGTGGGTATTGTTGAAATCCGTCCTCTCTTACATTGTGGAGCTATATATATGTACGTATATGTGTATATATGTTGATTTTGAGTTTTAGTTGATCGAGTTGATTTTGAGTTTTAGTGATTTTGATATAGTAAGTGATTTTTTGTTTTGTTGTTGTTTTAGTGTTAGAATGTATGTATATATGTTGATTTTGAGTTGTAGTTTAGTTGATTTTCAGTTAGAGTATAATTATGTGTTTTAATTTGATGTTATTTTAATTAGTGTTAAAATATATATAAATATTTTAATTAATGGTTGTTGATAGTGTAATGAACTTAAATAATGGTTGTTAATTAATGGTATATATATATATATATATGAGTTGATGTTGATAATAATATATATTGTAATATATATGTGTTAATTAATTTCTTATTAATTAAAGTTATACATATATATTATTATCAGGCTATATATGGATCGAGATAAGAGTTGGATTTCGCTTCCAAGGCATGACCGACGATACACTACAGGAGTTGTGGATTTTTTGCAGTTCGTCGAGAAAAATGCAAACGGGAAGGAATACCATTATTGCCCGTGCAAGAAATGTAAGTGTCGCAGTGATATGTGTCGATTTCCGATTAGGACAGTATGGGAGCACCTAAAGAGTAATGGGTTTTGGCCGAAGTACAAACGTTGGATATATCACGGTGAGCCATCATTAGATGGATCGCATGATCATGGGCAGTTTTTTGAGGCGGGCAGTAGTAGTACATCCAACGATCCAACAATGGCATTCGTCAACGACGTGTTTCCTTTTAAAAGCGGTGTACGCGGGGAACAATATATGCATGACCCGGTGCAGCCGTTCCCACAAGTTGTCAACACTGCTGCCTTTGACAAGTACAACAAACTTATTGCATTGCAACAGACCCATGTGTCTTCAAGTTCTGAGAAGACAGTTCTTCAAAGTGTGATGGAGGTAATGAGGATTAAAGTCGAGACAAAATCGAGCATCAGGCAAGTGGATGAATATCTACAGTACACTTCTTCGTTGTTGGAGGAGGGTCATCGTAATCCTACCAATCACCGTAAGGTCCGAAGTATCCTCAAAGATCTAGGACTTTCCTACATTAAGATCCATGCATGTGCATTTGACTGCGTTCTCTTCTGGGGTAAGGATGCAGAAGGGAGTGACCTTGCTAGCCTTGACGCATGTCCGATATGTCAGTCTGACCGATATAAGTTGACGGGAGCAGGCAATAGGAAACCTGTGAAAGTGCTTCGGTATTTTCCGTTTAGAGATAGGCTTGAGCGGTTGTACATGTCAGAAACCACCGCAAAAGCTATGAGATGGCACGGTGAGCGGGACGCGGGAGACGCAGATATCATGACACACATCTCTGACGGAGCGGCTTGGAAGCATATAAACAATGAGTTTCCTCATTTTGCGTCAGATGTCAGAAACGTCAGGCTCGGGCTCTCAACCGACGGGTTCAACCCTTTCGGCACCATGAGTCTTTCATACAGTATATGGCCGGTGGTTTTGGTACCTTACAACCTTCCTCCGTGGATGTGCATGAAGAAGGAATATAATATGTTGACGTTGTTGATTCCGGGGCTTAGTTACCCAGGGAAATGTCTCGATGTGTATATGAGACCATTGATTGAAGAGCTTAAGGTATTGTGGGACATTGGTCATCCCACTTTTGACAAGTACAAGAAGGAGACGTTCCAGATGCATGCCATGGTTGTTGGTACCATCAGTGATTTTCCTGCTTATGGGATGTTGTCGGGCAGCGTTGTTAGGGGATACAAGGCTTGTCCAGAGTGCCTCAGCGATTATGGGAGCACCCCTCATTGCAACAAGATATGCAGAATGGGTCATCGTGTGTTCCTTCCGGCGGATCACCACTGGCGTTACGAGTCCGCCCCATTTGATGGAACCGAAGAACACGGTGGTCCCCCCAGAAGATGGACGGGAAGAGAAATTTTAGCAGTGCTTAATGAGTACGATTTTGGGCCCCTCAGCAATCATCCCGATATTGTAGCGGAAATACCTGAAAGGCCTGAGGAGTACAAATTCTGGACACATAAGAGCATATTGTGGGAACTTCCGTACTGGTGTGAGTTGCTGATCCGTCACTTCCTAGACGTTATGCACATAGAAAAAAATATTTCTGAAAGTGTGGTGGGCACAACGCTGAACTTGGAGGGGAAGACGAAAGACGGTCCTAAGGCTCGCACTGATCTGCAAAACATGAATATCAGAAAACAACTATGGTTGAAACAAGGGAAGAGAAAAATGCCTCAAGCTCCTTACACCGTCAAACCTGAGCATAAACCAGAAATTTTCCATTGGATAAGTCGGGCCAAGTATCCTTCAGGCTTTGCTGGAAATATAGCCAAGTGTGTGAACAGACAATTCAACAATCTTTATGGGTTGAAAAGTCATGACAATCATATCCTGCTACAACGTCTCTTCCCTATTTTCATTCGACCGTTCCTTCCCAGTCACGTTGTGGAGCCGTTAGTAGCGTTGGCAAGATTTTTCCAGAAGGTATGCACACGGGAAGTGAGAAAATCTGACCTCCGGGAAATGCAACAAGACATCGTTCATATCATGTGTAAATTTGAGATGATATTTCCTCCAAATTTTTTCGACATCATGCCTCACCTCATGATCCATCTTCCTCGGCAGTTGTTGCTTACCGGTCCTGTGCACTTCACTTGGATGTATCCGATTGAAAGGTATTATCATAACACCTTACGTTAATTTCCTCATCAATATATGTGATATAGTATTAATGTATTATCATAACACTTTAAAAACTTGATTTATAGGCAACTTGGACAATACGGTGATTTTGTCCAAAACAGATCCGCACCTGAAGGATGTATAGCTGAAGCATATATTGCGCACGAGTGCGTCACCTATATGAAGCTATATTTAGGAGCGTTACAGGAAAGCATACCGGAAGATGTACCTTCACAGTTCAATCTTTCCATACTCTCCGACGATGTTGTACTCGGTGGAAACATGCCAGTTTCCTACAAGTTGAAAGATTATGAGGTAGCCATTGCACATTGGTGGGTACTAATTAACTGTCCAGAAGTTCAATTTTGGAAGAACATGCATCTAAACTGTGACCAAGTAGGAGGTGATCTCGATTACCACAACTGGACATTCGCAGAGTATTTCGGCCGCTGGGTACGTAACTTTAACACTATTCTATACGTATTTATATATTATTGTGTATAATTATTCATATTTATAATTGATTCTGATGGTTACAGATGGACCTTATTAAAAATCATAATCACCCAAATTGGTCGCACGAACTCAGACTTCTGGCGATGAAGTCGGTCTATTCAAAAGTTTATGCGACGTGCAAGGTGAATGGTGTGTTATTTCGATGTGAAGAGAGAGACCTCAGACTGAAAACACAAAATTCAGGGGTTATGGCACATGGTGGGGATGATGGAGTTGACTATTACGGTGTTCTCCATTGATGGAGATATTATCCAAGCACAAAGTACCTGCAAAACAACTTCATACACATAATACCCTTCTTTTGTCAATTGTAGTTAGGACAAATAGGGATCGTTCTATCCGGGGAAATCAAGGGCATTTCAATCACACAAAATGTTGTACTTAAGGGGTGTTGTCGATTTTTATACTTAATTAACTACTGATTTTTACAAAATTTTAAAACCTAAATTATTATCTACAATTGATCATCACCTTTCACACAATCACAAGACACAAATCTCATTACACATGCAACAAAATTAAAACAAGTAATAGGGCAGCAAGCATAAAATCGGATTCTAGATTAATTAAGTTCCAATTTAATTAGAGCCTTCGCGGAACATCTAATTATTCAAAACATCACAAGTATTTAGAATTAACTTCGCGTATAATCCTAAACATGGTACTAATCGGTTTAACAACACTTCGCGTAGAAATTAAACACAAATAGCACATAAGCACAATATGTCGAATTACAACATGTTAGCAGGTATGGCGTCACTCATCCTACATCGACATGTAAATTTCCAGAATTACTCGAGCCCTTAGATTAATACATATCAAAACATAACATGCGTATGAATCAACATATATTAAATCGGCATATGAATTTAATACCTAGATAACATTCATGGCCTGCGAATGCATCTAGATATCTCCTTCGGTTGCACACGAATTAAGGAAATAAACCTAATTAAATCAAGAAAACAAATAAAATCCTACTGCCCATCATACATATTCAATCAAATCACATGCATAATTCGGTAATCAAACACAAAATAACCAAACATTTAGTACAAAGATTCGGAAATCCCATGCATAATCAACAATACCAAAAATAAAACCAAAAATCCAAACATATTTCATAGACAAAATAATGTTTAAATACAAAGAAGCAAGAGCCATGAAAATACAATCCAAATTACAACCTTGATCAAGAGTTCGGCAAAGGATTGGTGTGATGATCGGATGAAATTTTGTGGAAGGGTGGTGGGTGGTTCGGCCTTGGTTCTTGGTAAGAATTCTTGGAGATATTTTGGCAGAGGTTCGGCAAGTTTATGTGAGAGAGAGATGATCCTTTTTCTGAATGTGAAGTGTAGTATTTATAGGGGAGAGGAAAGGCTAGGGTTCGGCAAGATTTGATCCCCAAGAAACCGAAACCCTAAGCAACATGGATTCGGCAAAGTCTTCTTTTTCTTCTCTTGTTGCTGCCGAATATTCTTGGTAAAAAGGCTGAATTATCACTTCAATTATCTCTTTTAATTCGGCAACAAGTAAATGCACCAAGCTTCAATTAAGTCCAAGTTCATCCCAAGTTTTTCTCCTTTCTTCTTTTCCGAAATTCATAGATAATGGCTGAATAAATTCACTTGTTATCTCTTCTCTTTGCCGAATTATCTCTTGATTTTTCTTCAATTAAATCTCTTTTATTCGGCAAAGAGTCCTTGCACAAAGTCACAATTCAGTCCACATACATTCTTTGCATTCCCTTTTCTTCTTTTCCTAGCTGAATTTGATCATTTATCTCTTCTTCTCTTTGAAACTCACGGCTCAATCCTCTTCATTGCCGAAAATCACTTCTTCATTTACCATGGTAATTCGGCAAAAATTCCCTCAAGATATTTTCTCCTTCTTTATCTCCAAGTAAAATCAAATCCGAATTGGATTCCTATTTCTTGATCATCACGGCTAGGCATTTCTTTTCTTGCCGAAATATTCCCTCCAATTCTTCCATTAATCTTCTCTTTGATTCCTGAAAAATAAGAATAAGAAATAAATCAAAAAGAAGATAAAAAGATGTAGCACAATTGTCATGAGTAAGAGTCCTAAATAGATAAGGAATCATAGTCCAACAAGGAGTTGTATTTTCAATGAAATTCTTTCGACTTTACAAAAACGTCGAGCATTTGTAGACTCCTTGTTCGACTAAAATTCCTAGATTCGTAGACTTCAATTAGGACTCAAACTCGTAGAATACTTATCCAACTGGGATTCCTACTTTTGTAAGGATTCTTTTTCCAAATAGAGTTCTACTTGAAAAAGAAGTCCTAGTTAAAATCAAACTCTTATTAGGAATCCTAGTTCAATAAGGACTCCACCATAATTATGCATTTTTAACAATTTCTAGCACAAACCGAAACCACACAAGTATTAGAAACGACAAACAATGAAAATTCCATTTCGACAAGTTTCCTAGTCAAAACAGGTTTCCTAGTCCAAACAGGATTCCTAGTACAACAAGGAGTCCTACTCAAACTAAAACTCTTCAAAATTTGACATTTCTGCATTTTAGCTCAATTTATTCACCAACACTTGCCAACGACTCCAACAAGACTCAATGACTCTATATTACAACAATAAGGGAAAAGAATTGCATAAATGGGGGTAAAAACATATTAAGAACGTCGCATTTTATGCTCCTATCATCCATTCAGTTGTGGAACTGCATTATGGGGAAGGCATGAAAGTGCACCTTTTCAAGTGTAGATGGTTTGACACACGGCCGCAGAGCATGAAAACCGATCAATACGGCATAATTTCTGTGAACACTAGTACATCATGGTATGAGGACGACCCGTTCGTTTTTGCCACATGGGTGAAACAAGTGTTTTATCTTGATGATCTCGCCAAGGGTGACCCGTAGAAAGTAGTCAACACTATCCACCATCGCAACATTTACCGGGCGTCTACACTTGGAGTGGCTGAAGAGAACGAGGAAGGAGGCACCGCGTATCAAGAGCCCAACTCAAACGGTATTCCTGACTCCTCTTTTATTCGCCTAGACAAGCCGGTGCGAATTCGACGTGAAGAGCCACTACTTGTTGATGTTGATCCAAATGAAGAAACTAACGAGATCTCTAGTGGTGAGGAACGACATAGATTACCCCTATCGAGCAATTCAGAAACCGAAGAAGACTCATCTGATGATTCCGATTACAATCCGACGGATTAAGTAATTTAGATGATGTAATCCTTTCATTTGTAATCCACTCTTTTCTAATGAACAGGCGTGGGGATGAGCCTCCTAGCATAGGCTGGGTTCCAAACCCCTTAAAAAAAATTTGAAATATGTTGACTGTTGGGTTTCTGTTTTTTTTTATGTTCAATTTTGGTTATATATGAACAGGACATAGGAATACGAGAGGTGTAACACCACTGATTTTTTTATTTTTTTCAAAGAATAGCCGACGAAAAATGCATTCTTTTATTTTAGACAGAAAACGACAAAAGAATAGGCGACGAGTACTATGTTTGATTTCGTCGGCTATGATTTAAAAACAAAAAAGACCACCTTCCATTTTCTATCACTATCGACAAACCATTGCTTCATCCTTCAAATGCAAATATGTCGTCAAATAAGATATGACCGAAATAATGAAATACGTCTACGGTTGAAAAATGACAAGATTCCGACAAAATCTGTGTGCCGAATGTTGCGGTTAACTGTGTTTTACTTCCGTTTTCCTGTGGGTAGCCTGACGTTCGGTAAATATTTTGAGGAAAATTTTTATACGATTAGTTGCATCTCATCGATTTGAAACTATTATCTGTTGAAGGTCAGGCAAAAAAACTTCATTTAGACAGGCCAATTACCATTTCTAAGCGTTTAAAGGGTTGACTCACCCGGTTGACCGTCCCGATCGAGCCTTTAACGTTATCAGATGTAGTTGGATTTTTGTTCATACATGTATTTAATCTTAACGGTGATATCTGATGGTTGGAATAGATTTTCCAAACTTTTACATTCAAAATCAGAACATATACACTAATGTTCCTTAACTTGTTTACTAAGTGTTTAAGTGAATGTATAGTTTAAAATAGTTACTAGACGTACACTCTTCAAATGCAAATATGTCGTCAAATAAGATATGACTGAAATAATGAAATACGTCTACGGTTGAAATATGACAAGATTCCGACAAAATCTGTGTGCCGAATGTTGCGGTTAACTGTTTTTTACTTTCGTTTTCCTATGGGTAGCCTGACGTTCGGTAAATATTTTGAGTAAAATTTTTAAACGATTAGTTGCGTCTCATCTATTTGAAACTATTATCTGTTGAAGGTCAGGCCAGAAACCGTCGTCTAACTAGACTAATTTCCGTTTTAAAGCGTTTAGAGGTTTGACTTCGTTGTTTGACCAAAAGTTTAGCCGACGAAAATTCTATGTCGTCGGCTAAACTCTTGCGATCCGCTTATTGTCCACCGTTGGATGGCTCAGATCCAACGGCTGCTGATTGTCCAAAGCATAGCCGACGAAATATTTGAATTTGTCGGCTAAACTCGTGCGATCCGCGCCTTTTTATTGTCCGCCGTTGGATGGCGGAGATCAGACGGCTGCTGAGCGCCTAAAGTATAGCCGACGACATTCAAAGTATAGCCGACGACATTCAAACATTTCGTCGGCTATTCTTCACCATAGCCGACGAAATCTTTTTTAATCGTCGGCTATTCTTTCGGGTATAAATCAGAAATTGTCGAACCCTAACCGACTTTTTCCTCTCTTCCTCCTCTTCCTCCTGCTGCTGCTCCAAACCGGCCCTCTCCCGTTCGTTTCCGCCGCGCCCTCCTCCTCCTCAAATCGGTTTTTCCTCTCTTCCTCCAATTCCGACCTCCTCCTCCTCCGATCCTCCTCCAAGCCGCCGGCCTCCTCCTCCTCCTCCTTCCCCTCCTCGTCCGACCTCATTCCCCTCCTCCTCCGGCATCCTCCTCTGATCCGGTTAAATTTTTTTTTTTTCAATTTAGTTTAATTTTATAAATTGTTATATATTTAATTTTAATTATATAAATTGTTATATATTTGTTAATAAATTTAATTTTAACAAATTGTTATATATTTGTTATATATTTTATTTTAATTATATAAATTTTTATATAATAAATTATTATATATTTGTTATATATTTAATTTTAATTATATAAATTGTTATATATTTTTGTTAATATATAAATGGTTATTTGTATTTATATATATGTTAATAATGAAATATAGTTATATTTGTATATAAATAGTTATATTTAGGTTAATGGTTAGTATTATTTAAAATTAGTACAAATTTAAATATTAATTTGTTAGTATGTTTTGAAATATGTTAGTATTATTGGTTATTATATTAATTAGAATTTGTTATTTAATGTAATATAATTTAATATTAATTAATGTATTAATGCCTCAAGCTGCAGATGGCCGATGCATTCAGACAGTTCTTCGGAGGCCGTCGTTCCAGATCTAGGGGTTCTGGAAGTTCCGCCGGTTCCGCAGAGTCCGACAGGACCCTTAGCCAGCCTGAGAGGACCACCACCCAGCCGCGGAGGAGTGTGAATTCATCCCAGCCGCGGAGGCCTGTGGATTCATCCCAGCCGCGGAGGAGTGTGAGTTCTCTGCACCAGACCCTTCTCTAAGCGGGGCGGCCGTCGAGCAGTTCACGTCCCCCTGTCGGGCCAGATGCTCCGAGGTTCAGTAGGCAGCTATTTCAGGACGAGATAGCTGCAGACGTTTCTCAGGTCTGTATGCCTGAGGTTCATCGGGAGCCGATGACGAGTCCGACGACGTTTGCTGCTGACTCGACTGAGGGGCCTACTCTCCCAAATCAGCTCTACCTCCCGTACAACATTCCTGCGATACCCGAGGTCGACTTTCGAGGTGTGCCCATATGGCCTGCTATGCCTCAGTACGTGAGTGCTGCGGAGGCATACCAGCAGCAGCCATTTGAGAACCCTGACCTCCTGATTTCGGCGAGGAGAAAAGGAAAGTCGACAGACGAGTCATCCAGTTCAGGTAACATTTGATTTTATTAATTAAATGTTTTATTAAAATTAACGCACTAATATTTAATTTTATTAACCAATCGTCGTTTATGTGATAGGGACAGCCGCTAGCAGTTCAACGAGGAATACGAGAGGTGTCATATGTTTTGACACGCTCAGGAGAACTGTTGCGCTCCGGGGGAGGATCCAGATCAACGAACCTCCTAATCAGGAGGTTCAGGGGAAAAAACGCCACGACTACACAGGTTGCGTGGGGGCACTGATTAGGGACAGAGTCCCTATGTTGTGGACACGGTGGGCTGATGTGCCCGAAGAGATCAAGAGGGAGGTGAACAACGCCGCATCGGTGAGTAATTTAAAAAAATTTAATTTATTTTACGTAATATTTAATAATTTTCGGTATTGCTATAATTGTAAAACTAATAAAATATTATCTTTCAGACATACTTCGAGATTGCAGAACATAAGCAGCATTGGGCGGACGCGATGCAGAACTTGAGGTACGTTGGGAATTCCTTATCTTATAATTTGAAATATTTTATGATATTAATAATATTTCTAATGCACTTTTGTTTTTCCGTAGGTTCAAAGAGTGGAAGAACGAGCTCCGTTCCCACTTTAACCAATAGGACAACCGTGGTCGTATGGGTACTCCCAGAGAGTTCATGTTCAGGGAGTACGAGTGGCGTTGGTTGAAGACAGTAGACTTCAACAACCCACTTATGCAGGTAAATACTAAACTTAACTATAAATGTTTATTTTGTTAAAATTTTAATTATTAGTTTAATTATTTTATAATTATTACACTAATATTTTTTTATGCATTTTTCTAATATTTTATTATTTGTTTGAAGGAACGGTCTCAGGTAAACTCTGCGAACCGCCGCCGTAACACAACCCCCCATCATGGTGGTTCTAGGCCGTTTGCACAATATCAGGAGGAGGCGCTTAGAGATCATCCTGATAGCAACCCGTACGTGGAGACGTTCAAGATCGCTTATCCACAAGCGACAGAACAGCTCGTAAGTCGTTGATTACGATCTTAAAATTTTAATTATTAATTTTACTTAATTATATATTTGTTAGAATATTAATTTTTTTTTTTTCCCGTTCAATTAGGAGAGGGTGAACCGGGCCGAAGAAGAGATGTTCCAGCAAGTAGTTCGGGAGACACAACCAAACATTTCAGAGGCGGATCTGGAAGAAGTCCTACGCCAGGTCGACCGATCGAATGTCCAAACGGCAGCGAGGATGTTCGACGCAGCCTTCCCAGACCGGTCAAACCAATACTACTGCCGGGGTTTGGGAAGTTCTGGAATAGGGCTCCTGAAGACCACTAAGGGAGGTCAAAAGAAGGGAGGCGGGGACAGCCAACAGATGAGGGGGGGAGTGCAGAGATTGGCCGCAAGATTGGCGGCCGAGGCCCAGAGATCACAGGAGCTACGCCGCAAAACACAGCAGTATCATTTGGATATGACCAGTTGGCATGCTGAATGCGACAGAGTTCGGCAACACAACTACGCCGCCCAACAAAACTGGTGGTGTGATATGTTCGCGGCACAACAACAAGCCCTTGAACCCCCGCCCCCGTTTCAGCCGTTAGTTGAACCTCCAATGACCTCCCGATGATGACGAGCATGATTGAGAGCAGGATGCTGGGGATGACGTGGTGGACTTTAGTGCTCTAGGTGATGATTAGGGTTATATTTTATGTATATTGGAACAAATTAAATAATAAGTCATTTAGACGTGTTTCTTGTTGGTGTAAATGCATGGATTGTCTTTGTGATTTGCAGGTTGCTTGGAATGGTAATTTAGAAATTAATTTAATTTTTTTTTCCCCAAATGTAAGAATAGCCTACGATATTGGCATTATTTCGTCGGCTATAAGCACTATAGCCGACGATTTTTACCAATTTTCGTCGGCTATAACTTTCATTACCGACGAAAATGACATTATTTCGTCGGCTATAACTAATTAATGCCTATTAAAATATTAATATATTCTGACGAAATAACCGACGAAATAGATGAAATCGTCGGCCATATTTCAGAACAAATAGCCGACGAATTTCGTCGGCTATAGTTTACGATATCGTCGGCCATGCTCGAGCATAGCCGACGAATTTCGTCGGATATTTTGTCCAGGTTTGGTCGACAAAATTAATTTTCGTCGGCACTATCGTCGGCCATACTCTAGAATAGCCGACGATTTCGTTATTTTCGTCGGCCATTGGTATTACCGACGCCGTTTTTCCGACGACGTATAGCCGACGAAAATTTCGTCGGCAGAAGGAATAGCCGACGAAAATTCGGCATAGTCGACGAAATTTTTTTCGTCGGCTATTCTCTCCAATCTGGTAGTGTGCTCAACCCAAATCGGACCTCCGCCGCTTCGACCCAACAGTCCCACATCGTTGATGTCGAGCCCAGCCTAGCGCCGACGACACAGCCCTCAGGCCAGCAAATTCGTGAGTCGGGAATTGAACGTGGTTGTTGGATATAACGTTCAATTCGATCGGGGAATGAAAGCCCAGCCCAGCCCATCCGGGATTAGGTGTTCGATGGGCGATCTAGGGTTTCGCGATTAAGAGGAAGAGAAGCTAGGTTTGATTATAGTTGATTATAATGGTTGGAATTGAAGACGCGATTGAAAATGCAAGGCTATGCATAGGAGGGGAGGTGAGGGTAGGAAACGGAATCGGCACATGTTTTAACTATTCTTCTTTAACATTTACCTTAATCAGTAAAACTATTACTGGGGGTCAGTAATACTATTACTGGGGGTCAGTAATACTATTACTGGGGGTCAGTAATACTATTACTGGGGGTCAGTAATACGTAGCCATGGTCATGTTCTTGTGGCTGTGTGCTTCTGAGATTCTATGCTTCCGCAATTTCAATTTCATAGATTCGAGTTTCCCAAATTTGGATGTTTGGTGATTAAAGTTGATGTTTGGTGATTAAATTTCAATTTCTGGGATAATGTTGATGTTTGGTGATTAAAGTTTTGCAACTTCATGCCTGGATTACTGGGGGTCAGTAATCTGATTACTAGGGGTCAGTAACCTGGTTATTGGGGGTCAGTAATCGATTATTGTAGGAAATGGAGTCGGCACATGTTTTAGCTATTCTTCTTTAACATTTACTCTAATCAGTAAAACTATTACTGGGGGTCAGTAATCGATTACTGGGGGTCAGTAACATAGTTACTAGAAAATATGGAATATGTAACCTGATTACTGGGGGTCAGTAACCTGATAATCTGTAACCTGATTACTGGGGGTCAGTAACATGATTACTGGAAAATATGGAATCTGTAACCTGATTACTGGGGGTCAGTAACATGCTTAAGTCAGAGTCAGTAATTTAATATTGAAAAAAATAATATTCAGGCAAAAAAAAATCAGGCAAAAAAAAAAATCCGACAAAAAAATTGGGTGACCGGAATCCGGCGACTCCGTCGATCGGTCATGAGAGGCCGGCGGAGTTGGGTGACATTTCGGCAAAGTTTTTTTATCTTCCACTTTCTCAGCACATTATAATTCAAAAATATGTTAGATAAGACAGAACAACAAAAAAAGAAGAAAAAAATTAAAATTGTACTAGGGTTGAAAAAGATTTGTTCAAATGGGCAATAGAATTGTTACCTTATGTTGAATAGGGGAAGAAAATAAAATGGTCATTGGAATGGGCAATGAGAGGGCCAAATTAGCACTAAATGGGCATTTTCTATAAATTTTATAGCAATATTTCTTTCCAGTAGCTACCACAAGATTAATTTGATCATACGAAAGAACCACCATTTACATTATAAGCAACCAAAGACATAATCTTATACAAAAGCACCATTTACATTACAAGCAACCCAACAGCATTCATTGGAATTCTCTTATGTAGAGTGGAGCACATTAGTGGAGATATTCAATGGCACCAGCTTGTTAAATAAAAGTAACATGAACAAAAAGAACAAAGTAATTCACTCACACGCCAGTTTCGTGCCAAAGCTAGTAAGGCAGATAGCAAATGCCTGAAAAGCTGACAAGGGGTGCCTAAAATCCATGGTAAATGTATCATCACCCACTTTGCCAAATTGGAGAACCGTTTCGTCATCTCCTTTCGGGTCCAATGCTACAACCAATTGAAAGTTCTTCACCGATGCTACTGTGACCCGACCATGGAAATTCAAACACCAGCACTGCAACTGATCATGCCATCTTGGAGCTTTATTCCTCAAGACTGTGTTATGACCACCACCATAATCTGGTTTCTTCATCTCAGAGTTTCCACTCTCTCCTGAGGTTGGGCAATTTAACGGGCAAAGCATCCTCCTTGGACCTCTAGATTTTAGAAGGTTGAATCTGTAAGACACCTGTCCAACCTCAAAGTTGCCTGCTGGAACTTGGGGGCTTATTTGCTTGCTTGCAAAACGACGGCTGGACCTTCTGCTTGCAGGCTTTGCACCACTATGTGGTGGCTGACTATCATAAATTGTAAAATTCGTGCCCAGAAAATCCGAGCTGCAAAAATCAAATAACTGCAGATAAGAATATAATTGAAAAATCAAACCATTCTTGTAACAGAATGTATTTTTACACAACAGCAATTGGCATTAGGGAAAACTAAAATGCCTTTCAGAAAATTACTTTTCATGTGATGTAAAATGGTTTTTAACAAATTAGCTATCTGAATAAAACAAACACACATCGTTCTTTGTAAAACTACCTTGGTAAGCTAAACCATAACTTGTAACCAAAAAACTTAATGGTGCTCAACATACGAATACAAGTTCAAAAGTATCATAAGTTGAATCAGAAACTCATGTTTTACCATCCCATAAGAACTAGATCTGAAACGCAGTGCACATAGAACTTTATCAAACCAGAGCAACTACATTCAATGGAACCTCCACCCTAACTCTCTCCACTAGAATCCCTTACCTTAATTTTCCCACGTAAGCATTGCTTCCTTGAGATATGTCATCAGCATCAAGTGATATTATGTACTCAGTGTGCGACCCACGCCTGTATCTCCGTGCTGCTAACAGAAACTTGCCCTTATCTGTGAATGCTGGAAATGGGAGAAAAAAAAAAATCAATAATTAGGATCCAAGCAGTCAACAGTTAGAACCCTGATGTATGGTCTCTAGCGTCTGTATAACAAAAATTATAGCATATCATAACTTCAATATCACAGTAAAAAGTAGTTTAGCATTGCAGACGATTTACCAAACTAAGTATCTTTAAGCATCCACGGATATTCCTTCAAAAATTCATCTTCTCCAGTCAAATGACAATATTTGACATATTCTTCTTTCTAACCACCCAAGTGACCGAAAATCAAAAGAGAGAAGATGTGTAGAATGGAGGCCCCCCAAGTCCAAAGCAAAAATTAGTTGCTATATAAACATTGAATGAGAAACTGAAACCTATTCATCACACAACAAATCAATTAAATGTAAAACTCTATGAAACTAGTGTTCCAACCCACTCTGCTTTTGCACTAGACTCAGAAAGGTCCGCAGCAACAATACGATTATAGATAAGAATTACTAGCAATAACAAAACATTCAACCATTCCACATATGGCAACACTAGGTGCCAATAGGGCGTGACCGCATCACTTTCCAGTGAGTTTCCATTATATCAACAATCATAGCCAGGGAGGCAAACCCTTGCCACCGATATTCTTCTTGATGGAAATGAGTTCAATCTACTGTGGGAGATCACAGAGAGATTGAAGACTCTTTATATACTTCCAACCATGATGCACACTACCACCTCTACAGGTAGGAGAAGCAATTCATTACATCTAAAGTGGTGAAAATTTTCAACACCTAAGACGCAATCATCACAGTTCAATTTTCACTCGGTCAGTACAAGACCAAGTTCTTGGAAAGTTATAGTTTAGGCATAATGCAAAGAGGCAAGAGTTCTTATTAAGTGTCTGAATGCATTTTATTAAGTCCATAAAGCTCTGATGCAGGGCACGACAAAGACACCAGCGTACTTCTCCACACTGGTCATTTAATTCACCCAGAAGCAACTAATCGTAGAGAGTACTTGCTAGCAACTTAGTCATATCTAAAGATGCCAACTGAGTCCGAAACTATTTAAGACCAAGAAACTAAACTGGCTTTAGAACATTTGTAGAATTTCCCAGATCCTGAGTCAAGTCAACTGAGAATTCAATAATCAGGAACAAGTCTTCAATCTATCATCTTATAAAAGTCAACTTAAAGGTCTGACAAAGAAAGTTGCCCCTTTTGAAATTGGCCTTTGTGACGTTCAGGTCAACATTTGTGTACCAATACTAAAACAGCTTCTGAAGATTTCATCTCAAAGGTTTTAACTGTAAAAATGCTGGACCAAAGTAAATACTCACATGGGGTAAGAGCAAGATAAAGATAAAACGTTGAGGTCTTCTTGTTTCGTTTTATTAGACATTGATGTGGGAAGTCAGATGGTCCTGGCTGCAAGAATCACAAAACAATTTAACAATCAATTGCATACTTCCATCAACTTATCACCAATAAACTGAAGGAATCAGTGAGTACAGCAAACCATCAAACCATTAGGCAACTTAAGTTTTAGAACCTCACTCTTCATACTTCCATTAAACAAGTACATTGATCATGCTTCACTCATTTTATACTTCTGTAATAGTTACAATAACTCAGCATCCAAGAACATCTATATTTAATTTACAACAAATCAACAATGGACAAGGTAACTTCTGTGTGGGGAATTCCATATAATAATCTCAGCTCTTAGCCAAAACAAAAGATTCAAATAATTTAATAATACATTTATCAACTTCCTAGAATATTATGGTGAATGTACTGCTTTTAATTCCACATTTTTCATTTGTCACAGCCAGATATAACCTCCAAATAACAGGATTAGCAAAACTGCAGCCAAATGGAAGAAAAGGTTGTGCTGATCTCGTAAAAGAACATCTACACAGTATTTGATACTTCCGAAATACACATACTTCAAAACTGATCACAGATCAACTCCAATTTGAGCTCTCTATATACTTCAAGTTCCGAAATTTCGAAACATTCTTCCTATTCCTAAAACTCCTGATCATAGAAACACCCTACTACGACAGATTGATACGCATCTAAGTTCCACAATTCACAAATCCAGCAACAAAATAACAAACTCCTCGCACAAACCGCACTAGATCTCCTCTACCTAATCCAAATCCTTCTTCTTTACATCACTGACCTAAAAATTTACAAACAGTAAATCAAACAAAACCTGAAGCAGTGATTAGAGTTTTACCTGCTTAAGGCAAGAAGGGAAGGTAATTCTGCCATTCGCCGACGGCGTTCTGACTATCTCCTTAGTAATATCTCTCCAGCGCTTACACACACAAGCGCAAGCGACGACGTTTTGGCGGTGCGGCCACTTGTCCTCGCTGTCCTCCACTCTCTGTATGATCTCGCCGAGCAGCTCCGGCAGCAGCGTCGACCATGACGACGCCGTCGACTCCTCCACAGTGTCGGCGACCCGGTCCAACTCGGCCGAGTCGTGCACGGCGCGGCGGTCGCGAGTCTGGTTGCCGTTGAATTCTCTGAAGGATTTGGAGAACTTTCGAGAGAGAAAGGATCTCCGGAGAGACATGGTGTGGATTCGGATTTGAGGAATTTGGGGATTTAGGGTTTCGGATTTTGCGATCTCATTCCATTTGAGAAGCGTGTTTTGTATTGGAGAGGAAGGAGGTGTGAGGTTGATGATGAAATATTTGAGAAAAAATCAAATTAATTATTTGTGATAGAGTCACCGGCTGTGACAGGGTGGGGGTGAAAGTAAGGAGTGGTAGAAAGACGCGCGGATGTGTTGAGGGAGGTGTATGTGACGGGCGTGTGAGGTTAGGGAAATCTATGAAGGTGCTTTGGTCTTTCCTTTAGTATGACTCGGTCAAGCGCAAGGCGTTGGACTGTAACGAAAGTAACGGCCAGGTATTTACACTAGTTATTTACTGTAGTACTTTTTATGTCTGGTGAGAACAAAGTTTTACCACGACCTAACTTTTAACTGTATTTTTCCATTTTGTTTTTGAATGACATTTTTTTGCTATACATACGAAATTTCAAGGTCCTCTAGCTGCGTAAGTTTGGAAGCGGCTTCAATTAATCCCTCATCTGTTATATAGTAATTAGATTCCAGACATTCGAGATGAACTACTGTTGGAAGTGTCAAAACGAGTTAAGACGTCATTACGAAAATAAAAAACTACACACACAAAACATAACAAATAACTTAAAAACTTGTTAGTGATGTATATACTCGAGAAGTTCATTGGTAGCAAAGTTTCCGAACGCTAATATCTGTCAGATTATCAGAGTTACGATTAACGGTGTGTCGGCACATCATATATATATCCATTTGTGAGTTGGAATAATAGGTATATATAATTGTTGCGCATGTCCCTCAATTGTGTGCCACATACGAACGAGGGTCCTTGCATATTTTGTGCCAACTCATGCAAACCTTCTGAACAGTCTAACATCTCGATTGCTCCTAGACGTGACAATATCAACATGGTAATATCATCTGGCAGATCCGTCATTATGTGGTAAACCTCCTACACAAATCCTTGACGGCATGAGATGTTAGAATATATATACTTAAATCACAAGATCATTCAAACTTTTGTTTATACATATATGATATGATAAACGAATTACAGTTAACACATGTATCCGTTACCTGTATAATCCTTTGAAGCCTTCAAAGCCGTCCCAACCAAGTCTAAGTTTGAGCTTCTTAGAGGCCGCAAGGACTTACACATCCTTGTAAAACTGAAGTTAATCCTTTTTACTATAAGTTACTATTTCAAAGATCCATAACTATTCTACCCATACTGTAATCGCATATTACTGCCGAGTTGAGTAAGTTAAACAGGGTATGAGAATGCTGAACGGATAAGATTACTAGCCAAAATCGTTTCATTCTTTAAGAATTGATCGGAAAAGATTGAACGTAACTCGATACAAACTCGAGCTACAATAAGCCGATTCACAATCGTGAAAAATCCTACTTCCCTTACTCTGAATAATAATACAAATTTGAAACCTTTTGACCTAAAAAATAAAGACTTCGGTCAAAACTTGTGGGTAGGACTATTAGTGATGTTAAAATTGCAAATTTCAGTGGAAAAAAACAAATAAAAATCTTCCATGTTGACAAATTGGTACAAAAGTTTGGTCTCCTTTGTGCAAAAACCGGCGTTTGGTACAATAGTTTGGCTCATTTGAGGAGTTTTGGTCAAGAATGAAATCTTCGAAGTTCCCAAGTTTAGGCCTTGAATCTTACAGCAGCGTTCTATTAAACTAAACTTGGGACATGTACCAAGCTAATGCAGCAATCAACAGAATGTTATAAACAATATGGACCTGTACCAAGTTGAAATAGATAAACTTCTAACATTCAGTAACCCGAGCTTGGTTTATAAATCTATACAAAATGAATTTCCATTCTTTGGAAGCGACTCATATTAGGTATCTCTATTATCCTCTACATCACTATCTCCTGTGCCCCTGCACCCTAATCCACTAATTCAATTTCTTTCAGAAATTTTTTAGGCTGGTTATCAACTAAATAATAAAAAGAATAGAATGCCTTTATTTACACCATTGGAAACCACTTTCATTATGACCTTAGTCTTGTACAATCACATAAGCTATTTACGTTGTCATAAAGTCATCATTCTGATGGGAAACAGACAGAGTGTCTATGCTAGCAGAGCACGAATTCTCTGTGACCATAGAGTTATCTCATGCTTGTCCTGCATTGTTCCGTTGAAGCCATATCATAGCACTCTGATATTATAACATCGAGGAAAAATACATGTGACAAACATGGAATTGGAAGCTGAAACTCGCATGACCGTGCTAAGAATTGAGTAATTAAGTGAATTGGAACTCACCAGAAATTGACACAACACTGATGACATTTGAAAATTGAAGTGTGTCAACATGATTGCTGTTACAGGGGTTCTAAATTCTCCAAAAAGACATTCAGATCATCATTGGGACCATCCACATTTTTCTCAGGTTCAGCCTTCAATGAGTGATTTTAATCATCTTATAACACTCAGATGTAACTATAATTTTATGACGTATATACCCATTACACATGAAATGTCATCTTTCACCTAACTTTGTTGAGGAGTGAACAATCGAGTTATAACATATAACATACCTGTAACTCACATGCCATTGGTGTTCCATCACCCAAGGAGACCTCAGGTTCCTCCTTTGAGGGTATTTTACCAGTATATCCACTGAAAATATCCAACTTTTCTTCGGAGCCAACTAAATCATGTTTGTCGTCATCAGCGTTTTCCGCAACTTCAACCTGTAAAGTTCAAAAGCCAATCACAGAATTCAAGAATTACTACAGACTACGTAAACCAAATCAAATTTTAGAATCATCTCACCACTGTATCCAGTGCATTTTCTTTGTTTGGTTCAACTTTTTCGAGGGTTTCTGTGTTCTGAGTTGTCTCATCATCGTTCAATGAGTTCTGAAACAATACAACCAACACCCAGTTTATACGAAGTTCCCATAGGGCCATATCTATGATACTCACGAGCAATTCAAAAGAAAAAAAAATATGTTCTCCTGATAGATAGTACTAACCTGACAAATCATTTGATTTTCACGGGTAATCTGATGATCATCAAACACCTCTTTTCCAACAAATTCAGCATTGGCATCATTTTCAGCTGCCAGATTGTCTTTAAAACTACTAAAAACACCCTCACACGAACAAGAATGCACCTCCGACTCACCCTGCAATAAAACAACTCAACACACTGAAGCCATGACAAAAAAAAATAGGGACATGGGATTTATAAACTTGAAGAATTCAAAACAACAATCAGCTCACCAATGCATCCTTTGCTTCTTCTTGGACTGCTTCATTTAATGATTCTATCTTCCCATCATCAAGGCTTCCTATGCTTTTATCTGTCCCATCGTCTTTCAAAGAGCTCTGAAACAGGACAACCAGCATTATAATCAATTTCCGCAGGGTAAAATTTGATAAATAACCAAGTGTTGCACCCTTGTATGGGTCTAGTCCTCTTTTTTATGCCCTAGCATTTAAGGGGATTGAACCAAAGTTGGGGTCTTGGCATTATCAATGGTTATGTTATTAAGACAAATTAAAGGCATCGAGCCTTTACTATTCATAGGTATGAGCTTACAGAATTTCCCTTTCTACAGTGAATTATGTCTGAAACTCGTGTAGAATCAAAAGAAAGCCTAGTTACACAACAGTGATGAGAAGACTAACCTCACATATCATTAGTTCTTTATCATTGCACTGATGATCAGTGATTGCCTCTTTTTCACTAGATTCTGCAGTAACATCATTTACTGCTGCCACATTGTCTTTGAGTACATTATCAAACTGGTCAGCATGTACCTCAGGCTCACTCTGCAACATGCACAACTCAACCCAGTTAATATAAATGAAGAGGGAATTAAAATCTTTACATTGTAAGTACTGTATCAAACCCAACTACACCCCTTGAGAGTAAATATAAAACAAGAAAAATGGCGTGACAGTTGCAAGACTACAACAATCTTCTCACTCGCGTATTCACTGCTTCTTTTGTGTCTTCCTTGTTTTCTGATATCCCCTTATCAAGGGTTTCTTTGCATTGGTTTGCACCATCATCTCCAGGAGAATTCTGTAACAGCAGAACCAATATTAACTTATACAAATATAGGCCTGAAACTCACTTACAGTTCAAATTTAGTGAAAGAAATACAGAACCTGAAAAATCATTACGTCTTCATCAAGTGCTTCCTTTTCAGCTGACACGGCATCAGCATCCCTTCCATTAACCACATTATTTCTAACACCAGCTTTTACCTTAGGCTCCTCCTGCACCATTCACAACACAACCAATTTCAATAAAACCCAACCAATTACAACTTCCGAATATTATACATCACCCGCAAAACAGACGTTAATCACCTGCTCATTGTCGGGGTTTGCCAAATAAAAACTGAGCCTTTCCCCTTTGAGCACAACAAAAGGCATCCTGCGGAAGTCCCACCCTAAAACCCTACACACAACCTGCCCAAAAGCCCTATGAGCTCTCTTCTTCTTGGTCTTGTTTATCGAAGACGCATGCTGAACAAGTCCAGCACAGCCTTTAATCCTCTTCGTCTTCCCCAACCCACCACATACCAAGCAATAAAACTCACCACCATCCCAATTCCCCTCATAGTAGCTCCTCAACTCGCTATCCTCCACAAACAACTTCAACAAAAACTTGTACTCCTCATTCTCTCCATCTGTACAATCATCATCATCTTCCTCCTCCTCACTCTCGGACCCACTACCCGACCCGGCAAAGAATCCGCTGTGCACCTCCAAGGCCCGAGTGTGCAGCCGAATTGCATGGTGCCTCAGCAGCTCTTCCTCCGACGCTGGAGCCAAATTGAGCTTCGACAAACCCACCGGCCATTTAGAGGTGGGTCTGATTGGGGGTTTCAAAGAGCTCTGAAACAGGACAACCAGCAATAAATTATAATTGATTTCCAAAAGGTAAGATTTGATAAATAGCCGAGTGTCGCACTCTTGTATGGGTGTAGTCCTTTTTTATGGCTTTGCTTTTAAGGGATTTAACCACATTGGGGGTCTGAGTATTATCAATCGTTATGTTATTAAGACAAGATAAAGGCGTCAAAGTCTGTACAATTCATAGGTGTGAACTTACAGAATTTTCCTTTCCACAGTACATTACGTTTGAAACTCGTGTAAAATTAAACGAAAGCGTAGTTACACTACAGTGATAGTAAGGACTAACCTTCATTAGTTCCTTGCACTGATGATCGGTGATTGCCTCCTTTTCACTATATTCAGCAGTAACATCATTCTCAGCTCCGACATTGTCTTTGAGTACACAGTCCAACCGGTCAGCATTTACTTCAGCCTCACTCTGGAAATGCACAACTCAACCGAACTAATATAAACCTTGACAACTTCACACCGTTAAAGCCAAGAAGGAATAATCTTTAAAAAAGTAAAGAACTTATTTCACACCCAACTACACCCCTTGAGAATAAACATAAAACAAGAGATATGACAATATTACAACAATCCTCTCACCCATGTACTTGCTGCTTCTTCTTTCTCTTCTTTGGTCTCCAATATCCCCGTATCAATGGTTTCTTTGTCTTGATTTGCACAATCATCTTTCAAGGAGTTCTGCAACAGCACAACCGATATCAATTATGTAAAATACAACTTTGAAACTGACTACAGTATAAGAACCAAAAACAAAGCCAAATGTGATAGACATTATAACCTGACAAATCATTAGGTCCTCATCAGATGCTTCCTTTTCACCTACATTGTCTTCAAAACCACACGAAACACCATCCCAATTCCCCTGCACCATTCACAACACAACGAAAACACACTCAAACCTCATTACCTCAACAATTATCACATCAGAATACAATACATTACCCTCAAAAGGTCAAAACAGTACCTGGTCAATTCTGGGATTAGCCAAATAAAAACTGAGTGTCTCCCCTTTAAGGACAACAAAAGGCATCCTTTTGAAATCCCAACCCAAAACCCTGCACACCACCTGGCCCAACGCCCTATGAGCCCTCTTCTTCTTCGTCTTACTTATCATAACAGAGTGCTGCACAAGACCAGCACAGCCTTTGATCTTCTTAGTCTTCCCCAACCCGCCGCAAACCAAGCAATGAAACTCACCACCATCCCAATTCCCCTCATAAAAACTCCTCAACTCCCTATCCTCCACAAACAGCTTCATAAACACCTTATACTCCTCACTCTCTCCATCCCCATCCTCATCATCCTCCTCCTCCTCCTCCCTCTCCGACCCGCTACCCGACCCGGAAACCAACCCGCCGCAGAAATCCAAGGCCCGCGCGTGTAAACGAACCGCGCGGTACCGGAGCTTCTCTACCTCCGACGCCGGAATGAGGTTAGGCGAGCTCGACGGCCACGTGGAGGGTGTTGAGTCGTCGGATTGCGGGGTCTCCCAACGCGGGTCGGGTTGCGGGGGCTTTTTGTTGGGGGTGGAGGTTTCGATCTCGGGTCTTGACTTTCGTTTCGCGGCGGCGGCGATCGGGTACGGCGGTTGGGGGATTAAGGCGGGTCGGGTTTTGGGATTTGGGTTTCGGCGGTTAGGGGGGCCTTGGTGCCAGAGAGAGTGAAGGTAGATGACTTCGTCTCTGAGTCTTTGTTCGTAGTAGGGATCCATTGCGGTTGCTGCATGCAATTTGAAGAAGAAGAAGAAGAAGAAGAAGAAGAAGAATAGAGTGGGATGGGCTGTAGATTCGTACGATGTAGGATTTAAGGAATCCCTGTCACGTCTTTTTGTAAACCCCATAAAGCTTTTTTTAATGGGTTAGTAAAAAAGTTATGTGAATTTTTTAATTATTTTAATGTGAGACTAGTAACAAAAAACTTGTCAACATCATGCATAAGTTTGAAAAAGTCGTGGTGTTCAAAGTCTTCCCGAGCAAATCCCTTAGGGTTTGAAAAGTGCTACCCATTGTCAACAATATCTTTCATATGCTTTGAATTGGTATGCAATGTTGGAAGCTGGGCAGGAGGGAAGATTGAGGTCGATCTACCCAGATTTGAGTACTCAAGCATCACACAAGCCATGGACTTTCATGTTCCAGTACTCATTTCTTACAGCCATCTCCTTTTACGCGACGGAAGGAATCAAAAGCGAATCAGATCGGGCTGCTACTAATGGCTTCTGCTGGATATGATCCGACAGTAGTGGTTCCGACTGTGTTGGAGAATTTGGACGATTCTGCACCCAAAGATTCTGAGTTGTGTATTTTAAAACATATGTGAAACTCCTTTGACACACTGGAAGTATATATAACTAACATATACTGGAAAAAGTCTGAAAGTATCAGGAATCACAAATTGCCTTGCAAGCTCTAGTGATTGATACTTGATGAAGGTACCAGATAGATATCCAAAGCAAATATCTAATGTTATAATGCACAAGGAATGAAGTCAATGACGTCTGCTTCTGTTCTCGTTGATGGCTTAATAGCCAATAATGAGAGAACATGATCTCTATAGGGCGATATCAACAGCACCTGGTAGAAAAGGACTATGTTGACAACCAATATGACACGGAACTATCCAGAAGTTGATCATAAGGTACGTTCCTCGATGTGAAAATGTGAAATTCAAATAATACAAAAAGAAAATCGTGGGGGAAAAACAAAAGGAAATACCTCTATGTTGTCGATGACACGTCAATTTTATTTCCGGCTTATTGATCATATACTTCCACTAGACCAACCTGTATCTGTTCAAATGTTTTTGCAAATATCTAAAACCACATTCAGTGTTATGAAACTGGACACTATTGAAGTCTTCGTTCGTTCTTGTTGAGAAGAATCGGTTATCCAACTTTGACTAGGATTATACAAGTCTTCGTTTGTTCTTGTTGTCATAAAAAAACACCGTTTGATTTTATAGTAAATTATACCGTAGTACTTAACCAAATTTATAAACACAAATAACTCACTTTCAATAATTTTTAGAGAAAATGTCCATTTAGTTCAAATTTATCCCCCACATTACTCATTCCAATGACCACCCTAGTTTTTTTCCCTATTAAACATAAGGTAACAACTCATATGGCCCATTTCAACAAATCTTTTCAATCCTAGTACAATTTTAATATTTTGTCTTCCTTTTTTGCCATTTTTTCCTATCTAATAGATTCCCCTTTGAATTATTACGTGCTGATGGCCGGCGTCGGATTCCAGTCACCGGACCAGTGTCATTGGAATTTTTTCACCGAATTTTTTTTTTTTCAATATTAAATTACTGACTCTAATTTTAAGCATGTTACTGACTCTCAGTAATCAGGTTACTGACCCCCAATAAGCACTTACAGATTCCAGTAAGCATGTTACTAACTGTAATATCCCGATTTTTGAAGTTGGTAAAATTATATTTTTCTTTTGAGAAATAAAAAGTAGAGGTCGTCACAAGTTCGTCACATTTTTCCGTGAATTATTTGAGTTCCCAAGCTATTTTTAACGATTTTCAAAAGTTTAATCGGATGATAATTATGTGACGACGTGGCGAGATCCGATTGGAGGAGAGGCTGACACGTGGCTGTTGACAGTAGCCGCAGAGAGGCTACAGCAGGCCCACAGACCCGCAGCAAGTGCACCAGGGCCCGGGACCGGCTCACCAGCACCTGGCCTCAGGGTCCAGCACTTTATCCTGCCACCAGGGACCCTGGGACCGGGGGCACCTGTCTGCCAAAGAGGGCACCAGAATGTACAAACAGAAGGGAACCAGTCCCACATCGAAGGGTGAGGCCAGCCCTCACCCCCAACCACCTATATAAGAGCCCCAGCTACCCTCTTTAATAGGTAACTTATCTCTCTCCCCGCTTACATACGTGCTCAAGTTATATATATTCCAACTATACTAACTTAGGCATCGGAGAGGAGAAGACCGGCCCGCCCGGTATTCCCCTTAGTAAGCAGGATTGCAGGAGATCAAGTTGGATTCATCTGTATCTACCAGGCCCCCGGGTTTAGGCAGAAACAATTGGCGCCGTCTGTGGGAACCTTGAACGAAAAGCCGTGTAAGCAACACCGTTGGAAGAGAATTCGGAAATGAGTCAAGAGAAAGGTAACACCGAGGAGGGACGTGTTGCATTACTGCAGACGCTCACCTCCACCCCGGCCGTCACGCGGGAGCCGCGCGGCGACCGGGGCAACGGTCAGGAAGGAGGGAGCTGTGGGGGACCGTCCGGCATGCCGGAGCCCCACCACGACAGCTCACGCGGGAAAGACCCGGCAAGGGATGAAGACAGTCCAGAACACCGGGGCTTCTCCTTGACGTTCTCAGATGATCCGAGCGATCGATCTGAGAGCCCGGACCGGGACCCTACGTACAGCCCCGGCCATAGCAGTATGGCGGGAGAGATACGGGCAATGGCCGCAGAGGTCAATCGTCTAAGAGAGGAGAGCGACAAGGACAGAGCTAAGTCCAACGCCCGGTACGAAGAGATGGAGGCGGTGAATGCTGCCCTGGTAGCCGCCCTGGAGAGGGGACAGCAGCGTAGTGACGCCATGGCCGAGGCGCAGGCGGCACTCTCACTGGTCCAACCTCAACACACCGAGGCAGGGCAGTCTTCGGGCGGTCGGCCCGGTGATCCCGTGCGAGAAAAGTCGCCCGCATGCGCAGGCCCGCCGAAGAGCACGTCAGCCTCCCGCCAGCTCCGCGCTTCGTTTGTGAATGAAGTTGAGACTCCGACCGCACGGGCGCTGCAGATGTTAGCCAACACCGTGTCGGACTTAAAGGCCCAAATGGAGGCCAACGAGAGAAGAGCCGCGCGACCGATGGAGGGCGCCCGGTTTAATGAGCGTATGGGCCATTTCTCACACCGGGTCATAGAGTCGGGGAGATCTGGCAACCAGAAGTCCCTCAAACTCACCTATTCAGGGTCAGGTTGCCCGTATCAGCACCTGGACAGTTTCCGGTCCCAAACCTGCGCCAAGGGATACTCCGATGCAGTCTGCTGCAACATCTTCCAGGAGACGTTGTCTGGAGAAGCGCTCAGCTGGTTCTACGAGCTTCCTGCGAACTCGATCGAGGCGTTCGAGCAGTTAGCCGACCGGTTCGTAGGCCGCTTCATTCTCCAAGTCGAGGGAGCCCGGACGTCGACCATCCTCTTCAACTGCATACAAGCCCCCGGAGAGGAGCTGAGAACCTTTGTCAACCGCTGGCAGACGGCTACGGCCGGAGTTCGGAACCTGGACAAAGGCATCGCCGAGATGGCGTTTAAGCAGGGGCTCCGAGCGGGTAAGTTTTCCTACGCCGTCCGGGTAGAGCTCCCGCAGGGGTATGACAAGTTGATGGCTATGGCCATCCGGCATGCCCAGGCCGATCATGAGACCTATGGGCACCACTTACTGAAGAGGAAGCGGGATGAGCAGCAGGAAGACCATCCCCGGGAAGAGAACCCTCCGCCCAGCCAGGAAGCCAAGCCTAGTCAGCGGACCGAGAGCCGCACCGCTCGACCCAGCCGGAACGCCAACAACAGAAACTGGCCACAGCGGCAGCAGAGGCCCTATTCTGATAAACCCCAGGGCGAGCACAAGCCGGCGCCGTACCGCCAAGAGCGCCCCCTGGCAATCATGCCAGCACCACCGGCCGGTCAAAAAGTCTTCACCGCTCTCACCACTTCCTACGAGGATATTTTACTTGAGAACGGGAGCGTCATTCCCCCACCGCCCAAGAGAAAGTACCCGAAGGGGAAACTTACAACGGCACAGACGGGCAAGTACTGCTCTTATCATGATGAGGCTACTCATCGAACAAATCAGTGCTGCGCTCTCAAGACAGCGGTGCAGGGTTTGATCGATAACTGCCAGCTCCAGCGGTACGTAGGAGAAAGAAGAACAGACCCCGACCGGGAACGTGACCAGGCCTGGTAAACCCGCTAACTCCGAGCGGTTAGTTTGACATATCTCTAGTTAAAACGTTATAAAAACAAATATATGCAAACTACTTTTGAGAAAATTTCACCGGCTCTGCCAGTTCAAGTATATTCATAATCAAGCAAGTATACAAGCAGTAACCGTTCCAGAAAGATTACAAGGAGAAGAGCAAGGAAAATCCTAAGGAGCCACGACTCCGCCTTCAGCAGGCAATCCGCCAGCCTCTCCTGCGGTACCCTCGTCGTTGACCTCAGTTCCGGCGTTGACTCTGGCTCGAGGAGACTCGGCACCGTTGGTAAAAGAATCCAAGTCCGAGCGAATCGCTCCTTCCGGCTGCCCCTCCACCGCCTCCTGAGGGATGTCCGACTGCTCATGGATATCTCCTTCAGCAGCAATCGGCATCAGGGAAGTATCTAACCATCCCTTCCCCGCCCATTCCGTGTACGCATCCGAGATGCCCTCTTCCCTGGCCTTCTCCAGAAACTCCAGGAACTGATCGCTCTCGCGGTACTTGAGAACAACCCGCTCGTAGAGTTCCGGGTCGTCTTCCCCGGTCGCAGCAGCAGTGGCGGCATGCAGAGCGGCAGCTCCCACTTGGAGCTCGTCCGCCTTGGCTTCCAGCTCGGCCCTCTCCTTCTCCGCTCCGGTTCTACTCCTCCAGCTTCTTGGCCCTCTCCTCCGATCTAGCTTTCTCCCGATCCGAGCGGGACTTCTCCACCTCCAGGCGCTATCGGGCCTCCGATAAAGCAGCTATCTGTCTCTTCAGCTCCGACAGTTCCTCGCTCGCGTCCGGTTGGTACAGACTGTACAGCAGCTGCACAACAACAGAAACAGTTAATCGGGCAGTAAGACACACCACCTACAAGCAGTGCAGTGGCACCAGTTAGTGCTTACCCGGAGGACGGATTCCTTGCATTTTGGGAGGTTCCCGCCCGCCAGGGCTCCTGCAACCCCAGGTCTGTCCAAACCAAGGCCGGCCAAGTCCGCCGCCACTTGCCGGACGAGTGCACTGTCCGAGCTTCCCCTCGGTGCCTCCGCAAGCGCAGGACTACTCTGCCGGGCAGCAGCAGCAGCCTTCTCCCCGGCAGAGTTAGGTTGAGCACCGCTGGTTGCCCTGAACCGTTTGGCCAGGTTCTCCCGTGCCGACCCGCCGGTAAGCGTCACCAGCGCGGAGGAAGGAATGTCCCCGCCTTTCCGTTTCTCTCCCCGGCCTTCCGGAGAAGAAGATCGTGCGCCTACCCGGGCGACACGAGCCACGTGTGGCACAGACACCGGCCGGTTGGGGATCCTGTTCACTCCACCGCGAATCCTCACTGGCCCCCCGGTAGTCTTGCCCTTTCCAGGCACCGCAAGGGCCGCAGTATGATGGGTCTTCACCCGCCTCAGGAGGTAGGCGCCGTCATCAACATCCATGGCCCTCGGCTCCGGATGAGTCGTGAGCCGGCCGGACTCCTCGTCCACCGGCGTCCGCGAGACGGTCTCGCCTTTCTCCTTCAGCTTGTTAAGGAGGTCTTCCCCGTCCATTGAGAGAGTAGTTTCGGGCTTGATGACCGCCCGGGAAGATGCACCTGCAAGGAAAGCGAACAGTCAGCATTTTGCCAGAGCTAGCACAAAGTATCACCGCTAAAGGGCTTCCTACGCACCGGGACCCCGCCCGAGTTGGCAGTATTCCAGCACTTCTCGCCGGATAAAGTTCAAAGAACTCCGTTCCAGATCGTCCCAACATCCAAGTATGGTCGAGATCCTCTCATGCTCCAGATCGGATAGCTCGAACGACTGGTCGCCAATGGGTTGGAAGGCGCCAGGAACCCGGTACATTTTACTCCTCGCCTGCCACCTCCCGCCCACCATCACCACCTTCTTCCTCCAACTGTTGTCTACCCATGTAGGCATATTGGTGACGATCGGTTGATGGTTCCGGGCGGAAGGACAGGCAACCCCGGGACCCTTGTTTCCTGGAGTAGGACAACCTATACAAGGACCGGAATTCGTTTACCGTTGGCATACTCATTCCGGACAGATCATATAGGCAGCCGAGGCTCAATAATCGCCTCCACTGAAGCCCAGGAAGCTGCGTTGGCGACACTTGCAGCGCACTGAGCATATACTGCACGAAATTTGGCAGCGGGAGCGAGAGTCCATGCCGGAACTGGTCCTGATGCACGGCAACCCAACCTGCCTCCGGGTTGCAGGCTGACTCTCCAGGATTCAGGGGCCGCAGCAGAACCTCATCCGTGATACCCCACGTTTCCCGGAACGCTGCAATCTCTCCAGGGGTCATGCTACCCTCCGGTTCATCACACACCACAGCATCCTTCCCTCGGCCAATGGTGTAGCTCACGACCGGAGCATCCGCAAGGCGCACCCCGTGCGGTATTTCAGTCTCCGAGGATTCAGCCCCGGAAGACGAAGACAAAGACGGAGACGAAGCCCTGCTCCCGGAGCAGTCAGCGACTTCGGTCTCCGGGGATTCCGAACCGAGCCAGTCCTCCAGCCTCTCCGCATCATCCACGAGGGGACCCCTGGCAGCCGATTCGGAAGCCCGGTCAGAACTTGAAGAAGACATCTTAACCTAGGGGAAGAAAACAAAACCCTAGCGCTCATCAGCAACAGGCTACAACAGCGCCTTCTACGGCCTCTCCCCAAGTTTGCCGCAGAGCAGTTCAGTCAGCAACAGAGATCCCTCCCTCCCGCCGCAAAACAACAAAACCAAAACAAGAACAACACCGGGGCAAAGAAATCAACAAACTTACCGATTAGTATGCTCAACCGAGAACAGTCCGCCCTGCGAAAGCAGCGAGCAATGGTAGGAAGAGAGTAGGGAGCGCTCGAGAAAACGGATCTCATGGGGCAAAAGGGCTCAGAGTCTTCGCCGGATTTCTCTCTTTCTCTTAGTTTCTCCAAAGCAAAAAGCAACAGCAGAAAGAAGAGCAGAAGAGGCCTTTTTATAGAGGGGACCGGTGCCCTAGGCAATTGAAATCCCTCCAAAAACAAGTAATCAGAGCAACTCAAACGCCTGCGAATCCAGGCCCTTCATCTCAAGACCGCCCCCCGCTGGCACGTGTCCCAGCATTGGTAAACTGCCCATGCCATCATAACTGACGGGACTGATGGACTTCCTCCTTAAATACATGTCAGCCACTTGTCCCACACGCTGGCGACAGGAAGGTAGGAGCGGGAACCGAGGAGTCAGACCCTCCCACACTTCCCCAGGTTCCACGGTTGCACGCCATCTTTGCTGCAAGTTAACCGGTCATGATTTCTCAACCGGCTTGAAGACCTCTCACCGGTGGTGATCATCCAACCGCTTCGAGAGCATCTATCCGGGTATGAGCAATATGGGACTCGTCTCGATATGGCAGGACGCCCGGTCGAGTCCGGCCCGGTACCATGGCTTGACCCCGGTCATGAGAACATTCGACCGGCATGGGCTTTATACACCCGGGTGAGTTTACATCTAACCCATGTACTCTTGTCCAGCAGGATAAAAACCCTGCATCGCATTGAACCGCGATCAACGTGGGGCTGCACGGCGAGCCTTGTCACCTCAATGCCACCCCCCTTGCCTCAACACTTATTCAACACAAGCTGAGAAGAACTAGCAAGTGTTCACCAGTGCTTTAAACAGCCCGTAACACCGGGGTAATCTCCCCGCAGCCTAGCAATATGGGACTCGTCTCGATATGGCAGAACGCCCGGTCGAGGTCCCGTGAACTCCGCTCCGTTCCGCTTTGGCAGATCGCCCGGTAGAGGCTCAGTGAACTCCGCTCCGTTTCGATTTGGCAGATCGCCCAGTTGTGACCCAGTGAAGCTCCGCTTCGTACCGATAGGGCAGAGTGCCCGGCCGGAATTCCATGCACATCTCTTGCATGGCGGATTTCAACGCCCCATTATCATCCCATGCACAAATCTCTTGCATGGCGGATTTCAACGCCCCATTATCATTCCATGCACACATCTATTGCATGGCATCATGGCATCATCTCATATACTCTCTGGGTTCCACCCCACTCCATGCTCATAGCACCACAACACCTGAGCACAATACTACTTATATTACAAACGTACTTATAAACTATTGCTTCCCATCGGTAACAGGTACTCACATCGGTCACGCACAATCTTTAACGCGGACTTGGGGGACTGGGCACCGATAGGTCGGTAACCCAGCGGGTCTGCGGGACAAGAGCAAGACAGATTTTAGTCCTCATTCAAGATTGCATTTGACTTGGAACTTGGGGGACTTGTTGACAGTAGCCGCAGAGAGGCTACAGCAGGCCCACAGACCCGCAGCAAGTGCACCAGGGCCCGGCCTAAGGCCCGGGACCGGCTCACCAGCACCCGGCCTCGGGGTCCAGCACTTTATCCTGCCACCAGGGACCCTGAGACCGGGGGCGCCTGCCTGCCAAAGAGGGCACCAGAATGTACAAACAGAAGGGAACCAGTCCCACATCGAAGGGTGAGGCCAGCCCTCACCCCCAACCACCTATATAAGGGCCCCAGCTACCCTCTTTAATAGGTAACTTATCTCTCTCCCCGCTTACATACGTGCTCAAGTTATATATATTCCAACTATACTAACTTAGGCATCGGAGAGGAGAAGACCGGCCCGCCCGGTATTCCCCTTAATAAGCAGGATTGCAGGAGATCAAGTTGGATTCATCTGTATCTACCAGGCCCTCGGGTTTAGGCAGAAACAGTGGCAATGGGGGGAAAGACCAGCTGACTGCTGACCTCATTGATGACATCAACATCAGCATTAGTCATGTGCCATGTGTCACATGGTGGGAAGGGATAGTGTGGCTTTGTGTGGTGTTGTCATGCGGCATAAAGCCAACTAATGGCTGAGTGACAAGTGGCATTATTCTCCCTATAAATAGGGGATCAACTCTCATTTCTTCCGTCTGTTTCGCTCTCTCTCAACTTTCTCTCTCTAAAAATTATTATTTTATTAGATTTGCAACGAAACTTCCGCGGATCATAACTTTTTATCCGTAACTCCGATTCTGAATCCGCGAGTGGCTACGGATTCGTATTGGCGCTATCCATGGTGGTTAAAATTAGATCCAACGGTGATTTCTAGAAAGCTCGTTCTAGGTTGCTCGATTTACGATCAGGGTATCGATTCGGTTCGTCGAGGTGCGTGGTTTATGTAAAGTGTTTTAAATATTCTTATATGCTTTTAAAATAGTCGAAAAACAGGTTTTTGATCTATTTATGAAATATCTCTCTATTTCAAGTGAAGCATGTTTGTTTGTGAAATATGCGGTATTTATATATATTATGGGTTGCACATTGTTTGGCATTGTTTGTTATGAATATTGGTGATATTTAGATTCTTGATTGGTTGTTGCGTATCTATAATGTGGGAAAAACATGTGTTTTTGTTTTGAATTATATTACTTGATCATGCATTTCATGATGAGAAAATTGTGAGATTGGAAGTTGAAGGGAACATGAGTGTTTGGGAACTATTATTGGAAACAAAACCTTTCGTATAGTTGAGTTAACTCATGGGGACATCCAATAGCTATGATCAGTCCACATGTGCACGAGTTTGAGGAAAGTATGCCCCTTCGACGCCAGAAGTCGATAAAATGATCTATTTCGGGTTTCGGGACTGAGGACCATGAGTATAACAAGAACACTAACGAAAGAAGAAAAATATATATTTGAGGGCACTGGAAAGTGTGAGGATGAACATTACATGCATGCATTGTTATTATGTTATATGTTTTGGATTACTTGTGTTGTTTATTTATTGTTGTTAATTGTATTGTGGTCGACGTGAAATATACGATATACGTATTTTGTAGCGTGCGTAAAATGACATGGCTTTGCTGCCATATTACATAGGACACTCACTGAGCGCGTTGTTTTGCTCACCCACCCATTTACTTGCTGTTTTGCAGAAAAGTGTTTAGTGTTTGTCGAGTCGAAGTGTCGGAAGAGCCTAAAGTGAAGAGCCTAGAAATAAGTGTTTTTATTTTTTATTTATATTCCGCTTTATAACACTCGATCACACGTCGGGACCGGGGCGTGACACTGACCCCCAGTAATCAAGTAATCAGGTTACTGACCCCCAATAAGCAATTTACAGATTTCAGTAAGCATGTTACCGACCCTCAGTAATCAGGTTACTGACCCCCAGTAATCAGGTTACTGACTCCCAGTAACTCGATTACTGACCTCCAGTAACCACTAAAAATAAATTAGTGACTATCAGTAACTCCAACTATTAGAACCCAATTACGTTTAGTACAAATGTAAAATACCAACAGAAGCACAAATCTAGCCACAAGAAACAAACAACCATATATATATATATATATATATATATATATATATATATGTACTAAATTACTAATAAGCATAGCAAATTATCGGCTCTTTGGATTCTCCACCTCTCCAGCAAGTGTACTTATTGAATCCCAATAGTTCAAATTCCAGAAGAGAGTGTTCAAATACAAATTCCAGTCCACATTGTGTAAACTCACCACTAACCATCTTGAAGACTTCAACTTAGGAATTGCCACAAGTCCCATAACCACAAAAGGAATGATCGAGAAAATCCCTAAGAATACAGCAGCCCATCCCACAATGGTTAAACCCCTATAGTTTAAGTACGTGAGGAACAATGTCAAAGCCAACACCGCTGCGATTCTTGGAAGTCCACCGCCTAAAGCTGGTATTCCAGACTTCAAGTAGTCCAAAAACAGAATTGGGTACAGAGCATTATCAATGACTCCCCTTAACCTTTTCACCCATCCTTGTTGAAACCCCCAATATGGACCCAGGGCTGAAGAAACCCAAACCACATAACCCCCATTCACAGGGAACATTGTGCCCATCTCTGCAGTAATCAAGGCCTCAGGAACACTCCAAATGAATGGAGAAGCTCGTTTGATCGGCGATCGTTGGTGCGACGGCAGGGAGGGGAGCTAGACGGCCAGTTCGAGAGGCGGAGCAGGCCAAGGAGGCCGAGGATCGAGAGCGCCGGCGGCGACGGTGACGAGGCCGCAGAGGGGATCGACGCCGTTAGGGAGAAGATCATGTTCGAATTCAAGACGGCGGCGGATAAGATGAAAGACGCGATTTTGAGAGGTGAGGAAGATGACATCATGGAGGTTGAAGACGACGACGAGCCGCCAGCGCCGGTGGGTGGGCCTGTCGAGCTTGGAAAGAGGGGCGGTGATGTTTCAGTTGAGTGGGGTGGTTGATAACTTGATATGGGGGTGGGTCTGAGATTAGAATCGGAGAGAGAGGGAGAGAGAGAGATAGAGAGAGATATTTCAGTATCACGAAGGAGAGATTGAGTGGTTTGTTGATATGGAAATGTATGAAAGTCTTTTATTTAAAAATTATTGGAGTGGGTAGGTAACATTGGAATGAGCAACTTTTTCCCTGATTTTGACTAAATGGTCGTTTCCCTAATTTTTAAACAAACAATGACATTTGCCTAGCTCAAAATTGAGTAGACTCAAAATTGATTGAATAATTGAGGCTGAAATACCTAAAATGTCACTGATTTCATCAAAATTACCATGCTGCCACCCCACTAACTGACAAGTTTCTCTATCCTCCTTTTTGAGTTATTTTCGGTAATTTTAAGTTTTTTGGTCAAACCGTCGCTAATTTGGAGATGATTCAAACTACAAAATTGTTCTTTATTTTATGGGCTTTCATTTGAGTATAGTGTTACATATATTTTGAGAAACTTGGAAATTTTAAATTTCAACCACCACGAGCCACAGTAACAGCAGAGCAGAGTTGACAATAGTAGTTTGCCTCAGGATTGACAGTATCAGCTTGATTCAGGATTGATAATAGTAGCAATTTTTAAAGGTCGTTGTTTCCTTTTCAATGGCCATAACTTCATGGTCGACAATACAGCTAGGTTCTCTATTGACAGTAGCAGCTAGTTTATCTATCGCTAGTAGAAGTTAGCTTTTCTATCCACAATAGCAGTTAGCTTCTCTATCTACATTAGCTTTTAATTTTGCAATAGCAGCAATTAAAACTGATGCAAGTGTGAATATTAAGAAGGGTAAAAAATTATGTTTTTAGTGACAAGTGGCAGCTTGACAATACCTTGTTCTGATTTGTAAAATTTAGTCTTAATTTGTATAAAAAATTTGGTAGGTGACATATTTGGTAATTAAATTATTGTTAGATACTTTTGTGTAGTTTGTTATTCATTATATTGTGAGGCACCCGTTTGCGGCTGTCCTCGAGTTGGAATCTATATGATGTCTAGTATAAGAGTTTATGGAATGAAATATCACAAAATTACCAATAACTACAATTTAGTGTTAATATTTCCCAATAGCAAAACCAAATTTTTTTATACCATCAGCACCAAACTAATAGCTGTTGCTGTTAGTAATTATCTATAAAATACCCATCATACTCTTCCCTACCTTTTCTCTTCAATCTCAGCTTCCACAAACACCACTCTCTCTCTCTCTCTCTCTCTGCCAAAGTGCACAAACCTGTGTCCCCAACTTGTTGAACCACTTGTAATTTCTCCCATACTACATCAGCACAAATCCCTAATTCTTCAACTTCATATCCACCAGTGCCTCCCAGTACGTGAATACCTTGTACCCCAATTTCTTCACTAACTGATATAACATCAATCTTGATGGCCTCCAATCTGGGGCATGATTGGGCCACCAATGCCAAGTCGGCATTGCTCACTCCCTTAGGGGTTTCAAATATGGTTAAGTTTGGGTACCTAGCTAGTAATCGAGGAAGATTATTGAGGTTGAGAACTCGGAGTGATGATCGGCTCAGACCCTCCATGACCCACCACCCCTTACACACCTGAGAGGCCGATTTTCTATCAGCTGGGTCAGTGACCCTGCTCAGGATTTGGCCTAGTTCGTGGGAGATTGGTTATGGTTGATTTGAGTTTGTGTGTTGGGGTTTTGTTTCGAGATCTTATCAGATTTGGGCGGAGAAATCAGATAGAGTATATGGAAGTTGATTTCTGAGGGTCAGTAGCATTGGAATCGCGGCGGAGGACGGCAAGAGTAAAGTTTATGAGGGTCAATAACATTAGAATCGCGGCGGAGGACGGCGGAGGTAAATTTTCTGAGGTTCAGTAGCATTAGAATATTTTGGTTTCTGAGGCTCAGTGGTATTCATTTCTGAGAGTAATTTTGTAATTTATATGTTAACGGATTCTGTTAGTTTTGGATGGAAACTTGTTACTCGTAATTTTAAAAAATAATTTTACTACTGGTAAATATCACCACAAAATTGTAGTTTTGGGTAAAAACCTCATGAAATATATCGTTTAGCTTTCCATTTTCCATTGTGGATTTGGTTTACTAGTTCAATTAGGATTTGGTTTACTAGTTCAATTAGGATTTGGTTTACTACTTTAAATGTAACACATTTACGTTGTAAATATCATCATAAATACAGGCTGATCGAGTAGTTAAGGAGATAAAGTCATTGAACTAGAAGCATACATGGCTGAAGATCAGACTCATCATCAACTTGAAATGTCACCATTGCCTCCTATCATGACCTACTCATCATCATCTCCAATCATTCTTCTACCTCCAGCGCCTCAACTCATGCCAATCCAACTTACTGAAAATAATTATTTACTCTGAAAGTCCTTGTTCATCCCAGTTTTGAAGGCATATAATATGCTGAACCACGCCGAAGGAAGAGAGCAGTGCCCACCACAATTCCTGACTACTAATGAAGGCGAGAAAGAAAGCCGCTGCCTACACCAGTTGGATACAGAGGGACCAAATGTTTTTGACTTGGATCAATGCAAGCTTATCTCCGAAACCACTCTGATACACAAGAGACTGCACAAGTGGACAAGCTCTGTGGGTGCACTTGGAAGACGTTTTAGCTAAATCTGCAAACCCTTATGTGCTAGGGCTCAAGGCTCACCTCCAAAACCTCACGTTTTCTAGTTTGGAAGAATACTTAAGCAAGGCTCGAGAAATAGTTGATGAACTTGAAGCGGCAGGGTCTCCTATGAGCGATCGTGAGTTTACTTCTTGCATCCTTGAAGGACTACCTATAGATTATGAAGAAGTGGTTGCCTCTATCAGGAATCAACCTCATCCTGTACCTCAACAAGAATTGCATGACCTTCTAGTGTCGCATAGAACCCAAAAGAGAAATCTAGCTCATAAGCAAGGCCTAAAGGCTCGCCTCCAAACGTTGAAATATAGCAAATATAATTACATGGAAGCATACCTCAGCGAGGCTCAAGTAATAGCTGATGGACTTAAAGCAGCAGGGTCTCCTGTCAACGATCTTGATTTAACTTCTCGCATTCTTGAAGGACTACCTAAATCTTATGATGAACTGGTTGCCTCCATCAGGAATCAACCCCACCCCTTAGCTCTACAAGAATTGCGCAACCTACTACTGCAACAACAACACCGCAGGCTTTGTAGAAAACTACTCTTGCCTCGTCTTTTCTTCTTGGTCGTCGTGTTTGCTGTAATTGGCTTGTTCATTTGGTTAGCTCTTAGATATCTAGATAGTTCTTAGTTTGCCGCTTAATCTGATGCAGCAATAGAATTCTTAATTGACCTTTAGCATGTTGTAAATTGTAATATTTGCAGCAATTATGGAGTAAGATGTAAGATGATTTTTTACTGTTATTTTGAGCTGTTTATGAAACGAAATTTTAAGCCGTCTTCTCTTTAGACCGAAGTCATCGCCAAATGCTAAAATAGAATTTCTGCATCAATTATTTGCAACTTGGCTTAAATTACTGGAACATAGAAGAATTAAGGTACGAGAAACCAACAGCAAGATTAGAAGATCCGAAAGTTCAACCACTTTATATACAATGGATAACGAATGAAGTCACCGCTTGCTTCTGTTCTGGGTGATGGCTTGATAGCCAATACATGAGGCTGAGGGGCAAACATGATTTCTATATCAACATCACCTGCTACAAAGTAAAGTTGACGATCATAAAGTTCCTCAAACTCCAAAGTAATCCTCTGGGACATAAAACTTTAAACCATTGGCCTGCAAAGAGAAAAAAAAAAGTATAAAAATCAAAGCTTCTTACATTAATAAGAGGGGGAGAGTAATTAAGTGAATTTCAAGCACACATATTATGAGAAAGCATTTGAAGTATTTTACAATTAAATTCTGACAAGTGATTGGTTATCCAAAACTCTGGTAAAATTCAAGAAATTGGCAATTTTTAGGGTCTAAAAGGGTAGTAAAACTGCATAGTTTTTTTTTTTTTTTTTTTGGTAAAACTGCATAGTTTATTACAACATAGCCTCGATACATCGACACAAGGAAAGCTACTATGCTCAAAGGATAATGAATCAATGGAATTAGATATCAAGTATGCAAATACAATTAAAGAATAGAATATAATAGAACTATCAGTTTGTACCTCTGCAAATTTAAGATCAGCATCACTATGATCATTGCTTCTTCCAGCAGCATCACCAACATAAAAAGATCTACAATAAAGACAGAAGGAGCTTTTATATATAATGACTGTTTGCATCCATTTTATAACAAATGCAATAGAAGAAGAAGAAAAAAAAACTAGACACAGTAAGGTAGCATTTGTTATAATTCCTACGTGGAAAACAGTGATGTGAAAACCAAGGTAAGAAAAGAAGAGTTTAATAACTGATCCATATCGATGGAAATGCCAGAGTTGAAGTGTTGTTCCAAAATATGCCACAAACCCGGCTTGGGTTTGCGAAAGGGATCTTCTCCTCGACTCGGCCCACAGGCGATGAAAACCTGGATAAAGATAACTCACATTCATCTCCTTGCATATAAAAGGGGAAAAAATACAGTGTATACTCTTCTAAATAATGGTCTCATCATATAGTGCTCTTTTACCAAGTTCTATATACTGTCTGATATAGCTGAAACCTGAAGCTCTCAGATCTTATATTCATGTCCAGAATCTAAGGTTATCATTAAAAAAACTAAATTACTTTTCCAGTTTTCATCATTGCAGAATTGGATATCAGCAAATGATGAAGAATAAATGGCATTCTTTATTATTTCATCAGAAAGGAACATGCAAAATTACCTGCATTGGAACCTTCACTTCCTTGATAAAATCATTGAGACGTCCAATTTTTGAGTCCACAGCTACTTGTCTCTTATTTTTCCAGCGTTCAATGTTGGCTTCATTAGTGAAGATCACCTGATGATGGAAAGAGTAAGTGTCCTTTAATTTCTAACAATGCAATCACATGCAACTAAACAAACCCAAAATCACAAGTTTCCTGTATAAAACATCAATAGCTAAAATTGGCGATAAACATTACACACACCAGCTTGTAGCCATCCTCGTACAAGCTCCGTAGCTTATCAGGTATTGAAGGATACATTAGGGACCAGGCATCAGCACCTACTCTGGCATTAGAGGAACATATTGGTTGTCAGTCAAAGATTTTGATCAGAGTTCTGTGATAAATCAGAATCTATTCCTTTGTACAAATGGAACGTGCTTCATAGCTCATATATTGCTGTCATCTATTAAAAAGAGGCATAACTGAAAGATTACCAATGGCCTTAACAGTAGAAGTCGGAGAGCAAATTGTCTTGGAATTATTAGTTATGAAGCCTGCTAAAGCCTCGGACGAAAAAAAAAAAAAAAAAAGAACCCTGCCGAAGAATATTAACATTTAACATTTAGTATTATTCTTAAATGACCCAGCATATACACTAATTATGACTTCCGCTACAATATCAAAAGTCTTTTAGCCTATAATCTAAATTCCATAATTTTTCACAAAGACATGGATGTAGTATAGTATATAGTCTGATGTCTGCATCTAGACCAGAATCCGTTATCTGTCACAAAGACATGGATGGAGTATAATACTTAGTCCGATGTCTGCATAGTATGGACATACAGACTAGAATCTTTACTATAAAATAAAGCATCAACAGTAACTAAGATAACTTGAATGTTAAAAAAGCTTTCTGCATGATTGATTATTGACTTTCAAAAATTTATGAGCATATACACATTTCAATACATTCTACCAAACATAATATTCAGAGATAGGTTTATTTTCCACCAACGGAATGAAAAGTAGAATAAACTGCAAAAGAAACTAAAGTGCATGAACATCATATTGGTCATACCTCCTAACATCAGTATTTGCAAGAGATCCATCAAAATCAAAAGCAGCAATTTTACTTGAATCATGCAGACCATCATCCTGTACATATCAAAGGCAAAATAAACATGTTAATATCATTAAACTGTTGATGCTCAAAGATATCATGTTATGTCAGACATCCTAAGTACTATTGCATTTCTATAAATGAAACTTATAAGATCACAAGGAGATATGCACAGATTTTTGTGTCTGCAACATCTAGCGAGAAAAGAGGTAAAATAGATATACAAATGGAAGCATAGAAATCAAACAAATACTTGGTAAATGAAGTGAGCCACTACAATATTCTTATATATACAAACACAGACAAATGAATGAAGTTGACCTTTCTATCTGTCTGAATTATCTAAGAAGATCCAACAAGTTTCCTTTACAGATAAAAAAACAATATATCTTACCCTTTCGAGATATATGATCGTCTGAAATGCCTTCCATTTAGGCGGAAGAGTTGCATCCTGAATCAGTCAATAAATCCAACAGTTTAGAAAAACAAAGGTAAAGGGTACAGTTATCAAAGCACAGAAAGATTTCTTTAACACCACAAAATTCACAGATGTACATTGAGCATATATTCAATATATACTTGAACCAAAACCAACGATATGGAAGGATATTCTGCAGTGTGAAAGAAAACAAAGGAAATGGTTCGGACCTTGTACTTGTCTTTCACATCAGACACCGAAAAGGATATTTCCAGATTAGATACCTGCAAGTAAAGTACATAAAATGATCAACTTCATACTAAGAACTAAAAGAATTCATACTAGTAAGCAGACATGAGAAATAAATTCATGTGCATGCTATAAGTCACATTTGCACCTACATGTTGATGTGGAAGATAATAACCCTATAACTCTATAAGTATAGAGTCCGTGAGGTATATTTGTCCATTTAAGAAAGAAAGAACAATGAGGATTCAATTCCATATTATAAATATGTCGCCCCGGGTATGTACTTAGGAAGTGGAAAGAACAACAACAATGAGGTATGCTAGGAAAGGGTAAGTAATGTTGTAGGACAAGCGCTCTGAACAAACCACAACACCTTAATCAAAGACACTGAAGTGACTGAGCATAAAGCTTTAGATGGGCGTAGGAAGAACCTTCTTTTCCCAAGTCTGCACACAATTCCCTAATATTTTTGACATGGAATTGCTTGAATCATCCGGACCAAAAAAAAAAAGTACTTCAACCCAGTAAAAGAAAATTCAATATGAGCTCAAAGTAACTACAGATGCAATAATATTTCTTCAAGAGGCATTTAATATCTCTAGAAAGATTGTATATTCCACTCTCCAATAGCAGCCCATCTAGCATCACGTACATGACACAAGTATGAGTTGACCTAGAGTATAATTTACCTTTTGTTTTTGAGAAGTTTTGTCTACATTGGAACAAAAAAACAAAACTACTAGAAAAGGGAGTCCTCATACCTTTGACTTCTTCAACTCCCTTTCCCCTACTTCATTTTCATCTTCATCTACTTCACAAACCTATTATGGGAAACCCAAGAAATCAACACAGGTATTCCTAATAATCTAGCAATCAAATTCATAACACAGTACATTTACCTTTCGTTTTTGAGAACTTTTTTTCATATCCATCAATAAGAAAAGAAAGGTACGATAAAATTCATTCTTCGTTTAAAACATGAAATGCAACAAATAATTAAGGAAACTGTACCTCCTCTTTAGATTTCTCAAATTCATCAGCCAAATTCTTCAAAGCTTCCTGATCACTAGTCTGAATACACAAACAAGTAATACAACGATCAATATATAGGGAAATGAAGTTGAATCCTCACACTTCCAAACTTCAACACATCCCATTTTATTTGTCAATCCAAATACAGAACCTTCATCTTTCCAATTACCAGAATAAAACTAAAAACGAAACTCAAATTGCAATACCTTCAGAGACTGAAATCCTTTAATCTTGTCAACCGAAGCAACAGACTCGGACCCAAAAGAGAAGCAACCCAAGTGATGCCACTTGGTCGCGTCAAAACCACGCGGGTCTTTGGTGACCAAACCCAGCCTCAGAGCATTCTTCTCGATCTGTTGCGAGCACTTCTTGCACAAGGACCTGCCAGACTTGGCGTACTCGGCTTCGACATGGGTGGAAGCAGAAGAAGAACCCTTCAGACAAAATTAAAACATACTTGAATTAATGACAAGTTCAATATGAGCACTAAGTACAGATGCAATAATACTTTTGCAAGAGGCGTATAATATCTCAAGTGTGACAGTGTATTCCAGTTTCCAATTGTAGCCCATTTAGCATCAGATACACAACACCGGTAAAGTTAAACAAACAAGTTTACTCTAAAAGCGAGTCATCGTACCTTTGATTTCTTCAACTGCTTTTCCCCTGCATTTTCATCTTCAGTTTCATCTACTTCACGAACCTATTTTGGGAAAACCAAGAAATCACCACAGTTCTCACCATTAATCTCGCAATTAAATAAGAACACTGTACTTACCTTTCGATTATGACTACTTTTCTTTCCAGCTGAATCCTACAATCCATCAATCTCATATCCATCAATAAGCAAAGAAACGTACGGTAAAGTTCACAAAAAATATCTGAACAAAAATTAAAATTTGTACCTCCTCTTTAAATTTCTCAAATTCAACCTTCAAAGCTTCCTGATCGCTACTCTGAAAACATAAAAATAAGTAGCGATACAATATAACGAAATGAATCTGAAGTTCAAATCTTTTCACATCTTTAATCCAAACCTTTACAATTTCAATCACCAAAACAAAACAAAACCCAGAATTGCAATATACCTCCAGAAACTGAAACCCTTTAATCAACTCAAGCGAATCAACCGGGTCGGACCCAAAACTGAAGCAACCCAAGTGGTGCCACTTGGAATAGCCACGCGCGTCTTTGGTGCCCAGTCTCAGAGCTTTGTTCTCGATCGGCTCCGAGCACTTCTTGCAGGACGACTTGCCGGACTTGGCGTACTCGGCTTCGACGTGGGTCGGATAAGAAGACGACATTGAGAAGTAATTACAGGCGAAACGTTTCGGAGAGAGATTGGGAATTAGGGTTTTTGGGGAGGTGGAGATGATGGATTTAGAGAGGTGGAAAGTGAAGATGGGTTTAAGCATTCGAGTGCAAAAGATTCCCGCCTTTTTCCAGAGGAGGGCCAGAGGGACTCTACTGCTTTTGCTCTGACCGACATAAATCATCCGCTGATATTTGGTTTACTACTCCATATCCTAATTGATTTACTACTTCAAATGTAACAAACGTACATTTACGACTTACAGTACGACCATATAACATTTGAGAGTTTTACTTTTGATGGTCTATGTATGTATATAATCTGCGATGTAAGTACATTATGTAGGTTTGGTCATTTATATACGAGGATCACCGTGTAATCTTTTATAAATTATGAGATATTTGGATCGATGACACCGTGTAATCTTTTATAAACTATGAGATATCTGAATCGATGACATGTGAATTTTAAGTTTTGTTATAACTAATATGTGAGTTCTTTTAAGTCTTTTTTTGTAGTTTGGTATCTAAGACAATAAGGCCACTTTCTGACACTACTCGGGTAAGAAGATGGTTGAATTGTGTCATAGCCTATATTGAATTGGATCCCACTTGTGTACATGAAAATTTGAGTGCAATTTTTGCATAGAGAAATAGAGAATCAATAAAAGATAAAAATGATAAACATTCAAAAAATAAAAAAGGTAGCTAGCTAGTTTTAGATGATGCATCAATGGGCTTGTTGATCATTCATTTTACTACGTAGTTCATCTAGAAATTGGTTGTTTGTTTTCTTTTTTTAAAGAAAGTACTAGATTGATCATTCATTTACTACTTTTCCGGCAGACTTCTTGGTTATTGAACGTGCAGATCAATGAGATCATAAACTGAAGGTGGAACCTGACCATTGCTCCATACGATCACACACTAAAGTTCTCATCAAGGGCATGGAGCTAAGAATGTCCACTAGTATAAGCTTAAAGAGTACTTGTTCATTTGAATAGCTTCTTCACCTCTCGACTCTGAGCTCGTGGTGTCCAATCTACCCTACAAGAATTGTTCGTCATGCTGCCTGGATGCTTTAGATTTGCCTTTTCCAATTTCCAGTGACTCAGTAAGTCGATCTTATCCTATCGCAGTTACCTGTTAAAATCAGGAACTTTGCTGTGTGTTTATAAACTACGTATAACTGGCCCTCTTCTTTATCTTGGAAGGCTGTGTCCATTTGTATGATCTGTACATATACGTATTTGAGCTTTTGTTGTGCGTAGTTGCCATAAGAAAATAAACACACATTTACGCTGTATTTATATTTAAAGTATTATTCAACAAGAAGTATAAGAATTGTACTCTAATTCTACGAGCTAATCTGAGTTTGTACATCACTTGAATAGCTAGAAGGTGTGTCGTGATAGAACTAAGCCTCTACATCTGATAATCTGAGTCGATAAAGATTTTCTGCATGGACATGAAATATTAATTTGCGCACAATTCCCATTAATAGTCAAGTCAATACAAGCTCTAAATACAAACATATGCAATAATAATTCTGCAAGCTAAGAGGCGTATAATATGTCAAGTGAGTTTGCTACACGTCGTGTATTGAAGATTATCTTTCGATTGATGAAACGTGAATTTAGGTTTTGCTCATGAGTTCTTTTGTGATGGTATCTAAGACCACTTTTGACCAATACTCAGGTATAAAATGTTTCATATATTGACACATTTACTAACTTGGAATGAAATTGAGAATAATGGAATCGATTCCAGGATAAGAGAATTCCAACATTTACTAACACATCAAGAAATTTGAATGAGTATGGGTCCCACCTCCACTTCAAGAATCGATTCTTGACAAACCCTACCAAGGGGAGTCGATTCCTGATAAACTTGACGTTGTTATCTTGTAATAACTTCAATCTCTTTTCTAATGAAATAAGCAAGTGACTGCATAATGAATCGATTCCTCCTGGTCTCAAATTATGGGATTTGTCAGGAATTGATTCCTGAAGTGGAAGTAGGACGCACACCCATTCCAATTCCTTCATGTGTTGTACTAACATTATAATTTCTCTCATCCCGCAAAAAACGATTTCACCATTTTCAACTCCATTCCAAATTAGTAAATGCCATAAAAGTTATCGAAGCATCAAGATTAGAATATCGCAGAAGTTCAAACACTATATATATAAAGCACAATGATCGAAAATTTCATCCTTCAAATAGTCCAACCACCAAGAATAAATTGCAATTTAACTAAATCCAAAGAGATTCTAACCCAATTGTATGGTACTACGCTTAAGAGACTATGAACAAATATGTTTACGACCACAAAAACTTTCAACCGCGTTTGCAGGTGTTCGAACCTGTGTGTTAGGGACTACGCTGGAGAATCTTATATATCAAAGTATTAAACTAACAAAAACAGATGGAAACGCCGCCGTTTCATTTAAGGCTTTTTGTTTTTTTAACTTATATATGTCTTTTGCTTTCGTCTTCTTCATCTTCAACCAAAAATGGCGAGGCGGGTCCACACGACGGAGGTGGGCTGCATAGCCTGCGAGGAGCTCGGCGAGCTCGGCGCCGGAAAGGAGGGGTGGCTGGTCGACAATCCGAACCTCCTCTGCGCCATCGACACTCATTGCATCGCGCTCGCGAACCGATCCGTGATCGTTGTTCTCGGGTGGGCCGAGCCCGACGGGACCCGGGTCAAGATCCGACCCGAAATGTCACCGATTGAAGCGGAGTTCGTGACGGCGATTGAGTGGCTGGTGTTTGATGAGATGCGGGTCGTTGTGGCTGGGACTTCGGCTGGTTATCTCCTCTTTTACTCTTTGGCTGGGCATTTGATACATAAGCAGGTAAAAAGTAGTTACCTTTTCACCGTTATGCATGAATAGTTTAATTTAGATTTTTACAGTGGTGATTATATATGAGATTAGTTGCTGAACTTGAAATATGCTGGTGTCTTGACTGTCAAGCAACTTGGATTAAGTTTTTTTTGGTAACAGATGGTATATCCAGCTAAGATTATACGGTTGAGGGTGCGAGGAACGAAGAGAGATTTGAGCCATGACTCATCCTCAGAGGAGGTTTGTGTTGTTATGCCTGGCATTCTCGCCCGTTTTGATGGTAATGACATCCAGGTATGAGTAACATCTTTTTTATCTTGCTAAGAATGACAGTTTTTAGCTGCATAACCCTGCATTGCTAGGTTTTGAGCTCAAATAGTGTTGTTCTTGCTCCTTAGTTTTTCATTTGTTAGCTTATTATAATGGGAAGTAAGTAGTTTTGGGTTTGTATTGTATGCTGCCGGAGTGTTAGTTGTCACTTTTATGATTTTGGTTTTAAGATTTGCTTTAAGCCTTGAGAGGCTTTATTGGTATGGGTTCTAATAGTATGCTTAATGTGGTTGGAATGCAGAATATGCTGCAGCAGTGGTTTCAGGAAACACAGTCTCATTTTTGGGATCGAAATAGGAGGAATGATGATTTGGAAAATTCTCATGGAAAATTACCTTACCAGTTATGGAGTGTCAGCAAGTATGGTAGTTGTGCTGATGCAGCAATCACTGGCATAATGCCTCCGCCACTGATGGAAATCCAGGTATTCACTTATCCAGGAATAATTTTCTCGTGAGATAACTTTTATCTTGAACTAGCAAAGTTAACCAGCAGGAGTATATTTACAGAAATATAGCTCTACATACTTGCATCTTTTCCTTATCGTCACGTTTGTCTAATCGTCATGGAGTTTTGCCGACTGTAATTGTTATGGTACCTTTTCATATAATTCATGGAAACTTTCTGAAAAGTTATTCTGGATTTGAATTCAGCTGCTTTTATTGTTGGGCAGTCAACTGAACATTATTTCTGTGGGATCACTGTTGGAGAGGATGCGGTAATTTCAGCCTTCAGGTTAGTTTGGTCAAATATTGCAGAATCTTGTTTTCCCAATTAGTGAGATTTCTTCTTGTATTCCATGTTCTTACTCTTGGTGTATTTATTTATATAATTTGGTTTGTCATGTAAAGACTTTCAGAAGATAAAAATAGGTCTTTCGTGGGAGCTATCTTGTCTAAAGTTGTCCCTGCAACATTTTCAACAATAGCCACATTCTCAAAACTACTTTGGCGGAGTGAACAGACTTCACCTAAGAAATTAGATGAGAAGCCTCAGTCATTTGCTCGAGGTAAGAATAATTACATTTAATTACTATCATAAAGTTCAATAATGCTGTGCTAACGCAGGAATCTTTTATGGTAACATCTTCGCCCATGCATTTTGATTCCTTCTCATGATTTTTTTTTAAACTTCAAGTGACATCCTGTTGTATCTACTGATGTGCATTTTGATTTGTGGCAGCTTCTCCGTTGACATGTTTGAAGGACTTCCCAAGAAAGGGTGAGAAGCTTACCTTATCACCCAGTGGCACATTGGCTGCAATTACAGATTCACTTGGTCGCATATTGCTTTTGGACACTCAGGCACTTGTCATAGTGCGACTGTGGAAGGTTTTCTTCCAAAATTCTTAAACTGAGTTCTTTTTCTGGTCCTTTCTGCTCATCATTTTGTATTTAAGTTCTAAACTTCTAAAGATGCTATAAATCAATCTGCAGGGGTATCGGGATGCTAGCTGCCTATTCACGGAGATGCTGGTCAATAAAGACACATCAGCCTCTCGTTCCCATTATTATGAACCTACGAAAAGTGATTACTGTCTGTGTTTGGTTATTCATGCCCCTCGAAAAGGAATTATTGAGGTACATTGTTTTACCATTTCCTGTCCAAAAGTATTACTTTTTCCCAACATTCCAGCAGTCCAATATCCCTTTTGTAGTTTTGTTCTACAACAATCAGATTTCAAATTATGTTGTCCTCATTCCAAACACGCTTGACGTATGTGTTGAAAAATGGATAGCAAGGCATCTGGTTCACAACGTTAGAATCAGAACTGGTAGCGCAAGTGCCTATAATGTTTATACTTATTTTAATCTGTGGAATATTAATGGGTTGACAACATTAGACATGAGATATCACATGCTTTTCAGGAGCTGTTAAGTGAAAACAGGATCCAGGAATTATATTCAAACTGATATAACTGGTTTTGAAATTGTCCTTAGAAGTTATAGGACAGACTAGACATCAATCTTTCGTTTAAATTTAAGGAAAAGCAGCTAAAGTGAATGTAAGCTGCTAGATAGAGGATGACACATGAAAAGGTCATTTCAAATATTTAAAAATGCTTTTCAACTTACATCACTCATTCTAGGTTATAACTTGGATGAGTGATGTAAGTTGAAATATATTTCAACTTACATCACTCATTCTAGGTCATTTCAAATATTTTAAAATGCTTTTCACCTGTGATGCTGGATGACACCTTGATGGAGATTTATCATTAGTATTAACAAGAGAAACAAAGTTCAGATCACAGTAAGACTGAGCGACTCTGTTTAGTTTTGAACTGATGGGATTTGCTTTCTTTTTGTGTTTATCTTGTAGATTTGGCAGATGAGAACTGGACCAAGGCTTCGAAGTTTTGTGTGCGCCAAAGGTAGCAAGATACTGCAACCTACTTACAGATTTGGATCGTCAACAGCCTCTCCTTATGTTCCTTTGGAGGTTTTCTTGTTGAACGGCGACTCTGGTCAGATATCAGTTTTAAATCGAACTCTATGATTATGTGTAAATTAAAAAAGATGATTTGTAAATCTTGTTACGTAATGAAATGTTCATATTTCTGATGCAATGCAATTCAATGCAATTGATAGCGGACTTTGTTCAATATCAATGATAATAGACCGGAAAACCCTGATGACATACCTTTTCTTTTGTTGGGTTAAATGTAAAAAACCATGCATTAAATGGAATCCTAACAGGATGAAATACATAAAAACAGGTAGAAACAGGGAAAATTCTTAACAAAAAAAAGGTGGTGGTGGAAACAGGGAAAGAGGCAAAGAGCAGAACAAGGGCAACAGCACCTCAATTGAAGGAGTAGTTTCCTTTTAAGGAAACAGTAGATTTACTACCAAAATCAACCAAACGCCTTTACATAAATAAATTGATTCTGCTACTTGGTACTGGAATTGCTAAATAGGGAATCCAATGCAATTTCACCAGAGGATGAAATCCATCCATCAAAACTTGGCTAGTTTTGAACAATATTTCCCAGTTTATCTATTTCCAAATTTGAACTCTTTCCTTATACTATATCATATTCAATTTCCAGATATACAATAAAAATCATTACCAGTATCATTAAGATCATTACAAAATTACCAGAAACTACATATTTCCCATGCACAAGGAATCTGTTAACTTCCTTCTGTTTTTTATTGAAACCCTCACTGTGATATTACCAAGCTGCCCCTGACAACTTCAAATTAAACATAGAACTTGTCACTCAGTGCTCTCTCTCTCTCAACAACCACACCCACACCAGAGCTTCCATGCTCGACCAGAAGCTGAAGCTCCACCTCTCCGACCTCCGCAGCAACATCAGCCTCATCGCCAACAAATAGATCCATTCCTCCCAAAAGGCAGAGCGGCGGCGAGAGACGGAAAGCAGCGAGGCAGAGCGGCGGAGAGAGACGCGAGGCAGCTAGCAGCGCGGAGGGGCGGCGAGAGACGCGAGGCAGTGGGATCTGATCAAATCTTGATCTCTCTTTCTCTCTCGCTGAAACCTAACACCTCTCTCTCCTCCTCCGCCGCCAATGATGACTCCCTCACCGCCTCTCTCTCCTGCCGATCCTGGCCGGCTTCTCCTCCGACTTCAAGCTCAGGCCGTGGACTTCTCCCTCCACCGATCTGAGCCGCTTCGAGGTCGTCGCCGCTGCTGAGATTGGATTTGCAATTCTGATGGTTTCCATGCTCTGCCTTTTGTATGTGTAAATTGGATGATGATGATGATGATGATCGAGAGCAATGATGTCAGTGGATTGATGAAGGGTGGGAGATTGGTTATGCTTGGTTTGAGTTTGTGTGTTGGGGTTTTGCTTCGAGATCTGATCATATCTGTGCCGACGAAATCAAATAGAGTATATAGAAGTTGATTTCTGAGGTTCAGTGGCATTAGAAGCGCGGCGGAGTTTCTGAGACTCAGTGATATTGGAAGCGCGGTAGAGGAAGGCGGAGTTTCTGAGGCTCAGTAGTATTGATTTCTGAGACTCATTGGTATTGATTTTTGAGAGTAATTTTGTAATTTATGAGTTAACAGATTCTGTTAGTTTTGTATGCAAACTTAATAGTGGTAATTTGAAAAATCAATCTTCTTATTGGTAAATATTAACACAAAATAGTAATTTTTGGTAAAAACCTCTAAAATCATTATCTAGGTGACAAAGATTCGCAATAAATATTCAATAATAAAATTAGAATCCACCTGGCTCATCATTCTTTTTCACCCCAAGAAACTCAATAGAACAGAACAGAGCATCCCTCAAGTCCCCAACAACAACTCAACCACTAGTTCATGGCTTCTCTGTTGCATCTCCTCTTCTTCCTCCTCCTTCAACCTTTCATCTCCACTGCCAATGTCTACAAACTCAACCAACTGAGATCAGACCTCATCTCCAAACCAACACCTCTTAATGACACCCCACCAACCCACTACTTTGAAGTCACCAAAACAATTAAACTGCCCAAAACCCAGCCTTGTTCCCACCTCATTCTCCAGCATGACTTTGCCTACACATATAGAAAACCACCAGTCTTTGCTAACTACACTCCCCCCTCAAATTGTCCATCTCAGAATTTCTCCAAGATTGTTCTTGAATGGAAAGCTACAAGCAAAGGAAGACAATTTGACCGCATTTTTGGGGTTTGGCTTTCTGGGGTTGAGCTTCTCAGGAGCTGCACAGCTGAGCCAAGGCCTAATGGGATTGTTTGGAGTGTTGAGAAGGACATCACCAGGTACTATTCTTTGCTTCAACAGAATCAAACACTTGCTGTTTATCTTGGCAATTTGATTGATAAGACATATACTGGAGTTTACCATGTGAATATTAGCATTCATTTTTATCCGGCTGAAGAGAACATGAATGATCATGACCAAAAGTTGGGAACTTTGGGATCAGGGTCCCATTCTTGGGCCGATTTGATTCTGCCCATTTCGAGAAACTTGCCTTTGAATGATGGGTTGTGGTTTGAAATTGAGAATTCAACTGATAACAAGTTGAAGGAATTTGCGATTCCTCGAAATGCTTATAGGGCTGTGTTGGAAGTGTATGTTTCATTTCATGAGAATGATGAATCATGGTATGCAAATCCTACTAATGAGTACATTGCTGCAAACAACCTTAGCTTGCCTGGAAATGGACCTTTTAGGGAGGTTGTGGTCAGTTTAGATGGTCAGGTTGTTGGTGCTGTGTGGCCTTTTACAGTGATATTCACAGGAGGGGTCAATCCTCTCCTGTGGAGACCCATTACTGCCATTGGTTCATATGATCTGCCTTCTTATGACATCGAAATCACACCGTTGTTAGGGAACATATTGGATGGGAAGAGCCATAAGATTGGGTTTAATGTTACAAATGCCTTGAATGTTTGGTACATAGATGCAAATTTGCATATTTGGTTGGACAAACAGAGCAAAAGAACTGAGGGACAGCTTGTGAAGCATACTAGTTTTCCCTTTGCTGTTTCATTGGTGTCGGATTTCAAGGGTTTGAATGGCACATTTGTGACAAGGGCAAGCAGGTCAGTCTCATCAACTGGATGGGTGAAGTCCTCTTATGGGAATGTCACAACCCAGTCAGTTCAAAAAATTTACTACAGTAATACAATGATCATGACGAATAATGGTAATGTGCAGATAGTGAACCAGAACATCCATTTCAATGACACCGTTCACCTCAAGACGCCTTCGTCCATAGTTCACTCACTCGTATCACACAAAATATTTCCCCTTTACTTGTACACTGACTACTTGGAACAAAAAAATAAGTCATATTTATTGGCGACGAATGTCAGTTTGGGATTTATTGAGAAGAAAACTGCAAGTGCTGGTTCTCAATTCTTGAAGACCTCTCTCAAGAATTTGCAGAATGCCGAGGGTAATATGGTTGTGAAAGATAATTTGGTAGTTAGTGGAGTGGGGAATACACAGCAAGTGTACAGATATCATGGTGGAAAATCCTGTTACTTTAGGAATATAAGCAGCTCAAACTACACCATACTTTATGATACGATTGAGAATACATGCAACAACAACAAACCGAAGTCTAATTTGGATTATAGTTTGAGAAGACTCTGGCCTTTTGGTGCTGGAATTATTTGAGAACAAAGAAGAAATTTAGCTTATTCATCTTGATGCATCTTCTTGTGCTATATAAAAGCATATCTATGCGAAGAGTTTGAAGTGGTTGTCTATCTGTATGTCAGCCTCAGATTGAAATGTGAGTATTTTTTTTTCCATTTTATAATATGGATATTGTTCAGTAGAAATTCGAAAGTCTAGCTAACTTTGTTTACAAGGAATAAAATGATTTGTGAAAAGTGGGTCATGTGAAAACTTGGCTATTCTCAATATAAAGCAAGTTTATGCAAGAAATTTTCCATTACTTTGTGCATAATCAAGTTGCTTGACTGTAATTTGAACCTTGAATAGAAATCTTATACGTATTGGTTATCCTTTATCTCTGAGCTGAACTATTAAACCTCATACCATAGAGGACACAGGAGAATCATTATACGTATAATATATACATGTAATGCCAAGACAGTTAAAGTTTGCTAATCATCAATGCTAATTGTTTCATATTTATTTGATTTCCTAGATTAATAATGTCTGTTCATTGTTCAATTGAATAAAAATATATTTACCTCTGTGTAATATTGCAGTATTTTGATCAAGGATGCTAGCCTATTTGTTCCATGTTACATCATGTACATAATTCATAACATTGCAGTCATTGTGTTTTGAAGGATTGGTTCATTTGAACATGTTTTTAAATGATTTGCAGCTCCTGATTTTGTCTTGTTGACCAGAATCATACCTTATTATAAATTTTGATGCTTGTCATACGGGTTCTGTCTCCCCTCAGTCAATCTCCAATTGAAACCTGCCATGTCTCAAAATTCCTTTCTAGAACCATGTATAGATAGCTGAACACTCTGTGCAGGCTCTTCGAGCTCTGAGAAACATTGCTTGATCCAAAAATATAATTTCTTATTCTATTTAGCATGAAGGTTGGTCTATGATAGGGCGAGTTTAATTCTACGTGTGGGTTAGTGGGTAGTTTTTTATATGATGAAACAGTTTCTTAAAAAAATATCTCTATTAATTATAATTTAAATTTTTTGAAAAATTTCTTGTGCTGTCATGTAAGTAGATTTCTCAATTGTATATATCTACATTATCTTGGGAGCTTTTATTCATACCTCCCAAATTAGCACTTAGACCTCCTTACTCAATAGACCTCCTTACTCAATAGACCTCCAAATTATTTTTACAAAAAACTAAAATACTATTTACACCTCCTTAATCTTCCCAAAATACCCATTGGGAAATTAAATCAATAAAAACGTTTTTTTTTTTGTGAAGATTATACTAATACCTCCAAGATGATTTCACTTCCAATTTATGAAAAATAAACAAACGAAACATTCAATTTGATTTGATAAAAAAAAAAATTAATTATCAAAGTCTCAGTTTATTATGACCAACCTCTTAACAGGTTTTATGTAAATTGTTGCTAAACATATAACTGATACACTTATTTTTTTATAATAATTGACTAATGTACATAGAAGATATGTTTTTGAACAAACAAACTAGTATGAAATAAGTTAAAGATTATAGTATGTACCTTAATTTTTTGAAAATAAATTGTGATAAAGCATATTTAAGTATTTATGCATTCTAAAATAATTTATTTAATTTTATGTGGCTTTATTAGTAAGTGCACATGAGTTGACAAAGTCAACTGAAAGTTGAAAAAGAAGAGAGGTTTAAGTGCCAATTTGGGAGGTATGAATAGAAACTTCTCATTATCTTTATTAAAAAATATTAAAAATTTGAATGTGAGATTGAACGTGAGAAAAGTAGGGTGTGGAGGAGAAAAAAATGGAGAGAAAGTTGTGAAGAGGAAGTTGTTGCAGAGTGAAAATTTATTTTTTCTAGTTATTTTTAATTTTTTTTCTTCTTGTAATTTGACGATTGTATCTTGAGACATACAAAGTTACTAAATGTTTTTTAATATTTTGAGGGGAAAAAAGTAAAAAAAAAAAATATCAGTTATGGTTGACAAAGCCTGTTTCTTTAATAATAGTATAGATAAAGACATGCATTAATTAAAGAAAAGAAAAGAAAAACGTAAACACATGCATGTCTCAAGTTCAAACACATGTTAGTGCACATTTTTATGGGAGTGAGAGAAGAAGGTAGTTCAAATAATTTTCACTAGTTTTGAAAACTATTTCCAAATTTGATTTCTACAAAGAACATTACGGTCATTCATTATAACCAATATAAGACTACAACATGTGACAAAAAGTAGCAATAAAGAAGCAAATTACCCGGAAATATTAACAATGAAATAAACATTCCTTCAAAGATAATGAATACAAGAATTTAGAATCACCCCAGCTCATCATTGTTAACCACTCCAAAGTCCAAACAACCTCAATAAAAATAAAAAATTAAAAACAAAACCAAGTATCCTCAAATCCCCCAATTTAGGAGCTGATATAACAAAGTAAGCGAGACTCTCACAAAGTATTCACAACTCAACAACTAGTCATATGGCTACTCTATTGCCTCTCCTCTTCTTCCTCCTCCTCCAACCGCTCTTCTCCATTGCCAATGTCCACAAACTTAACCAACTCAAACCAGAGCTCGTCTTCCAAACCATTTCTCTCAACAACACCCCACCAACTCTCTACTTTGAAGTCACCAAACCCATTCCAGTTCCCAAAACCAAGCCTTGTTCCCTCCTCATTCTCCAACATGACTTTGCCTACACTTATGTAAAACCACCAGTCTTTGCCAACTACACTCCCCCCTCAAATTGCCCATCTCAGAATTTCTCCAAGATTGTTCTTGAATGGAAAGCTACAAGCAAAGGAAGACAATTTGACCGCATTTTTGGGGTGTGGCTTTCTGGGGTTGAGCTTCTCAGGAGCTGCACAGCTGAGCCAAGGACCAATGGGATTGTCTGGAGTGTTGAGAAGGACATCACCAGGTACTATTCTTTGCTTCAAGAGAATCAGACACTTGCTGTTTATCTTGGGAACTTGATTGATTCAACATACACTGGAGTTTACCATGTGAATATTAGTTTTCATTTCTATCCTGCTGAGGTGAGTTTAGAGAGTTATGATCAAAATGTGGGGGATTTGGCATCTGGGTACCATTCTTGGGCGGATTTGATTCTGCCCATTTCGAGAAATTTGCCTTTGACTGATGGGTTGTGGTTTGAGGTTGAGAATTCTACTGATACCGAGTTGAAGGAATTTAAGATTCCTCAGAATGCTTATAGGGCTGTGTTGGAGGTTTATGTTTCATTTCATGAGAATGATGAGTTTTGGTATTCCAATCCTACTAATGAGTACATTGCTGCTAATAACCTTACTGGCACGCCCGGAAATGGGCCTTTTAGGGAGGTTGTGGTGAGTTTAGATGGTGTGATTGTTGGTGCTGTTTGGCCTTTTACTGTGGTTTTCACTGGAGGGATCAATCCTCTCCTGTGGAGACCCATTACTGCCATTGGTTCATATGATCTACCTTCTTATGATATCGAAATCACACCGTTTTTAGGGAATATATTGGACGGGAAGAGCCACAAGATTGGGTTTAATGTTACCAATGCCTTGAATGTTTGGTACATTGATGCAAATTTGCATGTTTGGTTGGACAAACAGAGCTCAAGAACTCAAGCACAGCTTGTGCAGCATACTAGTTTGCCCCTTGCTGTTTCACTGGTGTCGGATTTCGAGGGTTTGAATGGCACATTTGTGACAAGGGCAAGCAGGTCAGTCTCGTCCACTGGATGGGTGAAGTCATCTAATGGGAATATTACAACTCAGTCAGTTCAAGATTTTTCCTATATTAATAAAATGGTCATGGGGAATGATGGCAATTTGCAGACAGTGAACCAAAACATCCATTTCAATGACACCGTTCTTATCAAGACACCGTACTCTTATGTTCATTCTCTCAAATCAAACAAAATATTTCCTCTTTACGTGTACACTGACTTCTTGGAACAAGAAGATGGAACTTATTTATTGGTGACAAACGTCAATTTGGGATTCATTGAGAAGAGGACTGCTAGTGGTGGTTCAAGACTCTTGGGGAGCTCTCTCAGAAATTTGCAGAATGCAGAGGGTAATATGGTTGTGAAAAACAATTTGGTAGTTAGCGGAGTGGGGAAGACACAACAAGCATACAATTACCGTGGTGAGAGGTTCTGTTACTTTAGAAATGTAAGCAGCTCAAACTACACCATACTTTATGATGAAGTGGAGAAGACGTGCCCCAAGAAAGCCAAATCTAATTTTGATTTTGGCTTGAGAAGACTGTGGCCTTTTGGTACTGGATTTATTTGAAGCTCAGGTCAGCTTTATTCTTGTTGGAACTTCCTGTGCTAAAGGACTCCGTTGGTAAGTCTGAAGAGGATTCCTGGATGTGGGTACCTCAAATAAAAATGTTAGTATTCACTGTTTGATTTTGTGTTGTGCATATGCTTCTAGGATAAGGTATCTGAATGAAAAGTGATTCTAGTTTGTTATGTAACTGGTGATTGGTAATAATATCAGAACTAGTATAATCATGTTGGTTTCACCAGGCATCAAATGATTTCTGCAAAGTGGATCAAGGGAACTTATACTATCTGAATGTAATCCAGTTTTGTGCAGGAAATTACCATTGATTATAGGATCTACCTATTCTGATCGTTTGTGCATGATTTCTTGCTTGCTTTTTTATCTGAACTCTGTATAGAAATCTAACATGGCAATCCTGTATCAATGTCGTTGAGTTGAGCTATTAAGCCTTAAACTCTAGAGAGAATAATTTGACTTGTAAATTGTAATAACATTTCAAGCCGAGCTGAGTATCTATTCTACAGTTTCATATTTTGGCTTATCTAGCAAGCTGTGATACTCCGGAGCAATTGGTAGTCATTGCTGTTCTCAATTGCTGTCGCTTCTCTCCTTCATACATTGTACAAGTATCAACTTGATCGGTTCATTTGTAAAATGGCTTTCATGGTTGCTAGTGTTCCCCTCATGATTTGGCACTTAACACTCGTTGCAGGCCCTTCAAGCTCTGAGATAATATTGCACGCTCCGAGAAACTCTTACCTCTAGGAGAAGATTGCATGATCTGAGAATCTCTCATCTACAGCATGAAAGTTGAGACTACAGATCAAGTTTATCACCTAACATTCTAGATTAGTCCTCTGCTAGGCTAGGTGAGTTATATTAAGTGAAGAGCTGTTCATTTCAGCTAGTTTGAACTTTGAACTGAGAAGACAGTGTGAATTGAACAAGAAGGTAATAACTGCCTAAACAATGGGTTCAACACAAATCCAAACCTTTTGTATTTTGTTGTAGCCTCAGTTAATGTTTGTGGAGTGAAAGGCCTGGTACTTGTTTAAGTTCAAATTACAGTAATTTTTTTTTATCCTGACTCCATCCCTCGGTGAGCTCATGAAGCTAATGATTTTAACTGCCGAGCTACACTAACAAGTCACAACTCACCGACTGTAAAAGTTTATGTCAATTTGTCATCGAACTTGTTACTTTATGATAGAATATCATAACCGAATCAAACTTTAACCTGCTAATTATTGTTCATATAGGATTGGTTCCGCAACTTAAAAACTTGAAAGTTGAAACCGAGGTCACGATGGTACCCTGAAAAATCAGACTAATCATGATTCTAAACACATGAACATGAAGCCCCTTCAAAATGAGGGTTCCGCTCGATCAACCTTACCACATCATGTAATTACGTTTTAATTAAAAAAAAAAAATTATATATATATTAAAAAGAAAAACTAAAAAAAAAAAACATAAAGAAATTGATAGACGCGAGAGGGCTGAAAATACGAATTCCTCCAGTTCTGGCTAAAAATTATCATAATATCCCAAATGGGTTTATCTGCTCCAGCCAGGCAAGCTATCTCTTTCTCTCTTCATTTCTTCATTCTCGACTCCAGCTCTGAATCTTGAGTGTTCTTGTTGAAAACTGAAATTGAGTTCATTGTACTTTCAGTGTGTGCAGTAGCTCTCTGGGATGGAAGTCTTCAAGCTTAGGGGCCTCTACTCATCTCACTGCCTTTTCCGTTTCTTCTACAACGAAATGTCCCCAAAAGAAAGCTTCTTCTATAACTTGCTCTTCCTCCTCTTCATCCTCTGGTATGACCCATTTCCCATAAAGATCGTTTTTTCTTTCTTTCTTTCAAGTTTGAATTTTTGGTTTTCTGTGCACAATTTGTGTCAAATTGCAAATGGGTTATCCACATTTGCATTTTGGGTTTTCTCTTATGGCGGCTACTTTTTTTTTTTAGTTCAGTTTTGATTCTGTTGTGACTAATTGAGTAATTCCTGCCATCCCAGATTGTAATATGTTTCTTACAGAATGTGATATATGAGTTTTAGAACCAGAACAGAACAGGGTTGACTTGAAAGTTCTTAAAGGAATGATTGAGGTCTGAGTGGAGAAAATGATCAAAAAATTGGTTCTTGAAAGCCCTCCTGTTCATTATTTGATGTGTGTCTATTGTTTTGGCCGGAGTTTCTAACATCATGGAACTAAATGCTACATTTTCTAGTTCTAATAAACATGACCGACTCAATTCTAGATCATCTTCTGGAGTCGTATAAGAGTGACTACATTTTGAAAAATAATGGTATTAGGAGAAAACAAAAACAATAACCTAATTGGGAGTGTATTGTTTCAGCAAAGTTCTGCTGGTGTTATATGTTCCCTGCAGTATAGAGAAATAAATACTCTGGTCTGCAAGTCTGCTTGTTACTGTGTATGAATATAATACCTTTGGTTGAGTTTGCGTATTTAAATGGATATATTTTGCTGCCCATAGTCCATGGTTCAGGTGGTAACAGAATCAGGTGGTATTGAGTTTGTTTTCTGAGTATAAATCTAACTAGTTTTATCCCTATCATGAACCTGAGCATAATGAACTAAGGATAAGCATATTTGTGCCCTATTAGTTAGATTTGACAGAAGAGGGTGGCCTTCTTGTCAAGCGTCTTTGGTCATTTATCTCTTTTCTTTCTTGTTGGCTGATTGGGTTGGTAGTTCGGTTGTAGTGAAGTTTAGGATCTTGTGTACTGAGTTTATGAGATGATAATGTGTCATGGCTTTTGCAAAATAATTTTCACTGTTGAATTGTCCTGTTTGATTACTGTTTGCAACTTATTCTTTGTTAGTTCACTTTTTTATTTTTAAAAGATCTTGCACCTTTTGAAATTTCCATATCAAATATCCTCCCTCCTCCAGATCCACTTTTGGTTAAGGCTGCCAGAGGAGATCCTGTAAGTCGACCTCCAGCCTGGATGATGCGCCAAGCAGGAAGGTATATGGCTGTTTACAGAAAGCTTGCTGAGAAACACCCATCGTTCAGAGAGAGGTCAGAGACAACTGATCTCATTGTGGAAATTTCTTTGCAGCCTTGGGAAGCTTTCCGCCCTGATGGAGTGATTATATTCTCTGACATTCTTACACCTCTACCTGCATTTGGTGTCCCATTTGACATAGAAGATGTTAGAGGTCCCGTGATACAGTCACCAATTACTTCTGAAGAGGGCTTGAAGTCTTTGCATCCAATTGACTTGGAGAAACTTCAATTTGTGGGAGAATCTTTAAAGATATTACGGCGGGAGGTAAGTATTTTACAGTCGTTTGCTTGTAAGAGAGAGCAACTGTACTAATTTGAGATCCACTTTTACTTGCTGATTAATTTTGTATCAGTTTTTTTGTGTATTGGCTCTTCTCAGTTGTGTTGTTTCATTCAGGTTGGTGGGAATGCTGCTGTTTTGGGTTTTGTAGGGGCGCCATGGACAATCGCCACATATATAGTAGAAGGGGCTTCAACTTCCACATATACAACCATTAAGAGCATGTGCCATACAGCACCACATGTATTGAGGGCTCTACTTTCTCATTTAACACAGGCAATAGCAGACTATATTGTTTTCCAAGTAGACGCAGGCGCTCATTGTATACAAATATTTGATTCATGGGGTGGACAATTACCACCAACCATGTGGGAAAGCTGGTCAAAACCTTATATTGAAGAGGTGAGTGGAGGAATATAGTTATTAAGTCTCACATATATGCTTTATTGAAGGAATATGTTTTACCGCATGTATGTTACATAATACGAACACACCTGCATATTTTATCAGGCTATACTGTGTTGTGCGGTCGTGTGCATGCATGTTCATATGTTTACTCTTGGCTGTGGAGTTGCTACCATGTATCTGGGAAGCAGTTGATTTCTTCTGTAGACTCGGCATCATGTTTTCCTGACTTCGGTCGTACATCATGTTGTTTTTCAGTTTGCCCCTCGTTGTTTACTCATCAGTACTTCAGTAGTAAGTTCAACAGAAAGTTTTGCTTGTATAAAGCAACAAAACTTGGGGTTAATCAATATACTCAATTTTTTTTTTCCTTTCTTTTCTTGGCATATCAATATTATTACATCTTACATAAAAAAATATGATACTATATTTCACTGAGGACAGATTTCATGTTTCTATTCAAGCCTTTTCTTTTTGCTAGATTTTAACACATCTTGTTGTGCATGGTGTACTCTTATAGTTTATACTTGTTTGGACTCAATGATTATGAAGTATCAGTTGCTATGGCATTGCAGTCTCTTCTGTTTCCTTTTGGCTTTTTCATTTTAATCTACTTTTTATGGTAAGAACTCTTCTTTATCAATTTGTTCATGGGTAAGTGTTTTGAATTGCAGATTGTGAGTTCTGTGCGAAAAAGATGCCCTGAAACACCACTTGTTCTCTACATTAATGGGAATGGTGGCCTCCTTGAGCGTATGAAAGGAGTTGGAGTCGATGTGATTGGACTTGACTGGACGGTGGACATGGCAGATGGTAGAAAGCGACTGGGTAATGATATTAGCGTACAGGGAAATGTGGACCCTGCTTACTTATTTTCCCCGCTTCCAACATTAACTGAAGAAATTCAAAGGTTGGTTATGAAAAGATTTCTGAATTCTGATCTTCCTTGATATGAACTCCAATTGTTTTGGATCATTTATAGGCAATCACCTAATCTAGATTATAGGATTTCTCTGATTACTTTACTCTGGAACCAAAAGTTGAAAAGGTACTTGGACATTAACATGGTGAAGTAGTCCGTATCATTGTTAAAATCTATAATTTGCCTGTCCATCCTATGCTTGTTTAGATTCTACTCAGCAATGCTGTTAACATGATCTATAACCATTCATTGCTTAGCTCCTGGCAGTTTCGGCTTATCCCAAACATCTGCTATCTCAGATCTTCAGAGATTTTGTGGTTTTTATTATTGTCATTTATCTTCTGTGGTTTTTATCTCTTAAATTCTTAAACTGACACAAAATATACAGGGTGGTGAAGTCTGCAGGGCCGAGAGGACACATCCTCAATCTAGGGCATGGTGTTCTTCAACGGACACCAGAAGAAGCTGTTAAACATTTCTTTGATGTGGCAAGAAGCTTGAACTATGATACGTTTCTTCATACACAACCGGAAAAGGAATTGGTAGCTTAACAATACAATATTGTTTTGCAACGGAGTCCACCTTCATATTCTGATAGCATCATGCTTGTCTCTGTTCATAGGTGTATTTGTAGGAGATGTCTATTGTTCTGAGCACGCTTGAGGATGAGCTTTTTGTGTCATTTTCGACTCCTTTTGTAATAATGATACTGCTAAAATCAATGAATTCCTTGTTCTTATACCATAATCCTTGGATTGATTAACTGGTATCTAATTCTTGTGTTACGATCGCATTTGCAATAATGGGATTCAAGTTTAAAGTGACAGTGAGACGTCACACGTCAATAATGTTGTCAATTTGCAATAGAGACTTGGTGATGTGTGATATGGTCCAAAATGTAACCTGTTTGGATTATGGCCTTTGTTGGAGGCTGCGATCTGCAAAGATCTTGCATCATTTTTCCACCCTCTTTTGTCTCGCTTTGTTTTCGAATTTAGTGATCGATCTGCTGTAAGCTCTGGCATCATTCTATATATGTATTGTCACTCTATAAAAGCATTATATCAGCAACCACAATTCAAGCATGCATGCAAATACAGACACTGTAACACTGAAATTTTTTTTTTTTTGAACAAATAATACTCACGTTTTAACCAACCGACATTTACCGTAGATGCATGCGAAAATGATCTTTCATGGATGCTATAATACAAGCCCGAAAGGGTTTGCAAGTACAGATAAGATTGAATACCTAGGGACATATTCTTTTCCCAGAACTTAGTAAGGTTCTGGTGGGAAATTTGCTTCTTGTGCCGCCGGCGAAAAGAATTTGAGGACTTGGCGACTGCAGCCGACGCATTTTTCTTTTCAGAGAAGGCAATATATAAAATTATAATTCCATACAGTATTACATTATTCTTAACAACCAAGCATCTTGTAGCAGCCGAAACGGCATTAAGAATTTACATAAAATTTTGATGTGTTTTGAATATACTATAGAATCTGTGGAGTCTAGTTACCACAGGATTGGTGTAGAAATTGATTCTTTTACATTTTTTTTGACAATCTTATATTTAACATCGTAACTAAGTAACTAACTAGTAAGAGTTCTAGATCTAATTAGATGATATCATGTAACTTGGAGCGTTAATATATCAAGTGCATTGTAGAATTTTTGATAATATATGGCTCAACTAATTTGTTTGTTGATGGCTAATGCAGTTGAGATGTGATTGTCGACCGACATCGTGCACGTCTTCAAACCAAGGTTTCCTTAGCTTGCTAGCTATATAAGCATCCTCTTATTCCTCTCCTGGCCGACAATGGTGAACAGCTAATTAGCAACTCGATCTATTCTCGTGGTATCATCCGGCCAGTTTGAATTCGAAGGTAAGTTCACGTAGATTCCTATCTGCTAGCAGTAAGTAGTTACATATATATATATATATATATATATATATATATATATATATATATATATATATATATATATATATATATACTTGCACTAATTGTTTGTTACGCAAGTAAAATCCATCTAAGTTCTAACCCGGCCAGAAGAGCAGCTCGAAACGATCGATTCACAAATAGTTGTTGACAACATGATCGATGCATATATATGATGATATGAACAACCCTCACATATCTTGCAATTGTTGATATGTGAACCACAATCTTTTTAAGGGTATTATGAAATTAAGCTTGGTAGAGATACAATATCATCTATAAATATGACGATCAAGTTTAGAAGAAATATGTTCGATTAATAGTCGAAGATAAGAAAAAAGATCGAGTTGAGTCCATCACTATACTGATTCGACCGGCCAATATGCTTCAATTGTCGAAAAATTAACTATAATAGTAGAAACAAGCTAGGAAGATTATGGTCGAAGTTTAAACGATTAGAAACCTTTTTTTGGTTATACCAACAAAAAGACGAGTAAAAATTTGATGGTACAGAACTTAGACAATGGAGAGTTTTAGGGTTCTAAGTTAAGAATTTGCCACAACATGTATATAGTGCTCAACAGTTGAAAGTAATCATTGATTGGGAATGGATTACAACGTTCGTACTTGTAATTGCATAAAGCTGTTTCAAGAAAAACTTATATATATATGAAATTTGATCACGGATCGGAGAAGTGAACTATGAATATCGACAAGGGTAAGTGGATCTAGTGGGTGTCTCACCATGAAGAAAACATGCATGAAAAAAGCATTCCGAAAATGAAGTTTGGCGTGCTGGCCGGGATGATTCCAAATTTCCAATATGAAGGAACGCATATACTGATGTAGTGGATATCTGTGAGGTGAACTAGTTCTGGAAAAACCCAAGCTCAAAGCATTCGAGCGAGAGGCATTCAAGTAAAACTGTAAAATCGTCTAGCTAGCAGTGACTAGCACTCTAGCCTGTTGGTACCCAGATACTCTCTATGCCCACATTTGATCGTTTTAAAGAGCTGTTTAGTGAGTTTTACGTCTTCTACTACTTTAGATAGATTCAGACAGTCTTCTATATATGCGTAGTAACTCTAGCTAGTAATTATGGAATGAAAATTAATAATGAAACTGGTCAGATTATATATTCGTACTGTCATATTCATCACTACGTACATGAGTAGTTTCATATAGAGATATTAGCTGATCAGAGGAACTATAACCTTGGAATATATTTTATATACCATGCATGGATCTCTTTTTACGTACCAATGTCATTCACTCGTCTTCGGCACTCCTTTTATTCGCATGAGCATCATCTCTTGCATGAGTCTAATATGTTCATTGGTCTCACAGATCTATATATGTTACTTCAATATTAAGCATATGAATTGATCGAGGACTCACATATAAGCGCGCACCGGCCAGCCATCGAGTTTTAATTACCAGAAATCTGCTTAGAGATTAATATGATATAAGACAAATGGAGAAACGAAGAGAAAGATAAGGCCGTGGTGTGTACGTAGAACTATTGAATGTCTTTCTATACTCGTAGAATCTCAGAACTATCAATGAATGCAGAATAGGAACAATGCAAGCACAACTCTTGCATCAATAATGGAGAGATTTGATGATATATATATATGTTCATAATAAATATAAACTTAAACCATATATATATGACATTAATTTGCTGAGAAAATAGCCTACAAGAAAGTTGTAAAGGGAACTTACTCGCTCATCTCCAATGCAGCTTCATCTTTACCGACACTTCACGATTTAATTCTCATTAAAACAATAATAAACAAGTGCTAATTCAAAGAAAATAAACAAGGATCCACAGTCGACTTGATCCAAGGTGGCATGTGCATGGAGTTGAGTATTTCAATATATCCAGAGCAGTAGCTAGAGCTCCAAGGCTTCATGGTGCATTTGAGTTTATGCGCCTGAAATTGACAATCAGGGTACGATCGTTAAATCAAGCAAATAGATTGAGTGGAAGAGGAACACTTGCCTCACGTACACCTTCCAAAACAACAATCAAACCAGAACTGAGATTAGAAGCTTTGGAGATGATAGATCTGATCATGCATTTATAAATGTATAATCAACGACGATCTCAAAGTACTCTAACATATTGTAGAATTTTCCGAAATTTATAAGTAATAAACAAGCATATATTACAACTCCTACTCTAACATAATATTGTAGAATTTTCCGATACTTATAAGTAATAAACAAGCATTACAACTCCAAAGTTTAAGCTATCAAGTTAACAGTAAATTAAGGGTTTGCAGCATATCACCATAAGCACATTGCTAATTAACCAACTAGAATCGGAGTTCCGGCCTCCGGATTCAGACCCAAGATCGCCTCCAACCAAAGAAAGCTCTTTGATACTACTGTATGTCGGATACTCAATTAAATTATGATCAAGAGTATTATAGTAATTAGTCATACACAAATTTCTTTCTCTATAAACCTTAAACTTAACAAGCACGGGATATTGTCAGTGTAAATTATTTTCACAGATATTAGGCAGAAACAATGAACACTCTCACACAGAAAGTTAGTTGTTGGGACAATATTGGATCGTTGATGTGATGCGATTCTTTGTCATCATTTGAAATGAGTTGGGAAATCGAATGGTACATTCAGTTGAGGTTAATGATAGATAGTAATCCAGACACTGCGTGGTGCAATGCTTATCCAAATTCACTGAGCAACTTAGGCTAAAGGTTACCACCAGCATCAATCCGATTAAGACTAAAGACAAACTAATTAAGCTGTACAGAGGTCAATTATTTGTATATAACTTGAAAGAAAAGGACATCGATCGCATCTTGGTGAATATAAAGAAAGGAACAGAAAAGTACTGTAAATTATTAAAATGTCAGATCAAGACAACACTTGAGAGAAGCTATATTTAGTGTTTATTGATACAAAAACATAAGATCTTAGTGTGATGGTTAATGTCAAGAACTCAATAACACCCATCATTTCGTCTATCCTACGTTACATAAACTATTACGCAGATATTATATAATCTGTAATTAATGTATATAATAGTTCTGCATATATATATATATATATATATATATATGTGTGTGTGTGTGTGTGTGTATATATGTATATATTGATGATGATTCATGAGTGTATGAACATTATTAACAGATGAGATGTAAATGATCCATTCATGGCGGGCAGAAAATCGTGCAGAATCCCAAAAGGGGTATGAATACCAAAAAAAAAAAGCAAACATGCATAGGTTTCTAATTAGTGAGAATATTAAACTTCAAATCTAACCCACAAAATACCCCATGACTTCATGAGTGGATTTTCATGGAGGTGAGAGAGAGAGAGAGAGAGAGAGAGAGAGAGAGATCCATTTGTACCTCAGTATGTTTGTAAAAGGATTGAGTTAATTAATTTCTTTATATACAGAGATAATTAACTTAAAGTAAAGTTGATTAGTACTGTTATAATGTCTTGTTCTCATAATTAAAAAGCTAGCTAACAACTAGGTACTAGCAAAATTAGGGTTTAAAATACATGGCGTAGGGTTTGAAGTAGTATTTGATCGATCTGAACAAGCATGTTTCCTCTATGTAGTTAATTTCCCATTTACCCTACAATACTCACCCTTTTTAACTAAAATGTATTGTTTTCCATCATTCCCAAAACAATTATGGACTGAAAGCTAAGTGAAAACAAAAACTCAGAATCTAGTTACTTGAAAAACATATAGATATCTTATACCCAGATCAAGAAGTTACTGTTTATAGCAAGTAAGTATCGCATGAAATGAATTAATTACCATATACTGTTGTGAGGTGTGGATCGATTAAGATCGCTGCTGCATGGTGGTGAAGTTTGGATTACTACTGTGATCATGGTTGGCCTTGATCAGATTCCTCTTCTTTTTCTTCTTCTTGTACGGAATCCCTCTTGCCTTGGCCTGAGAGTCTCGCACTTCACGCAGATACACTCTTATAGCTCCACTTGCAAAGGGGTTCGTTTCAGGCAACCCACCATTCTCTTCATAAGCAGCTCTGAGGCGTCCGATCAGTGCATCTAGGCTGCCCCAAGCTTGCCTGAGAGGACAGGTGCAAGGTCCAGGAGGTTCAGGCTGCCCGAAGAACACGCACCCTTGTAAGTGCACCTTGGTCTTCCCAAATTGATCCAAGTACCTGAGGAAATCCAGCACATGGTTGGAGTTGCTCTGCGAAAGAGCCACCGGGGGTCTCTGGTTCCTCAAGTACTGCCCAAACGTGTTCCAGTCCCTCCTCTTCTGTGACTCGTACCGGCTCAGCTGAGCCGGTGCTTGTTTCTGCTGCTGATGAGGATGATCGTCGCCAGCAGCAGAAGTAGAATTGTTAGCAGAAGAAGACGATGCTTCTGCTACATCTTTTCCTTTGTTGCTCGACATGATTATTGAGCGAGTGAAGCTGCAAAGGAATTTGGGGGGAGAAGAAAACAAAATTTGAGTGGAAGGAAGATAGAAGAAAAAAAAATATATATATATTTGGAGATCACATCAAGGGGGCTATGGCTAGTGAGGAGACATGGTATGGGACCAATGAAAGTGCTTTAGCTCCTCTTTTTCTTCCTCTCTCAAATTATTTTCTTGCTTTAATTGTACAATTAGATAGTGTTAATAGTATTATATTGTTTTTCCAAATCTTTATTATTGTGCTTCCATCATCAAAGCAATCATTATCGACTATATTAGCGTAATTAGTACTATGGTTCATTGCCTCAGGACTAGGTAACCCGAGTTAATCGATTGGGTTTAGGCGTTTAGCATTTGCAATTACTCTCCAGTCTCCAAATTACTCATTTCACTTTTAGTCGTCTAGATGAGTCTAATAATGTATCTTAGAGGATCAAATATATATACATATATATATATATATATATATATACTGACATTATATCTTATGCAATAACAAATAAAGGATTAATTTTATCCGATACCTCACAAAACGACTATTATTGTGCACGATATTTAACCTCCGATATTGATCCAACGACAAAATATGGTACCCTTAAATAACCATGTTAGTACAAATGTTGAACAAAAGACAAATTTGAAATGCAACATCACTCTCAGCTGAGCAACTAAAGATGAATATAAGAGAGACCAGCTAGGGTAAAATGAGTTTCACCATACATCTTGTTTTGTTATGAACTACATCCTCTTCAACATTGCTTGCCAACACGTTTTGTTATCATATATTTGGGTATAAATCCAAATTGATTTCATTCCAAGGGATTGGTTCCTTTTGAATGCTACACAAACAAAAGCCAATAACTCATCAAATTAAATCCCAAGTCCTAACTAGTCTCCAACATCGTTTGAATAGTTTGATTTTTGACTTTCTTGCATGTAGGTGGAGGGTGAGATTATAAACAGTATTTAAGATGAGCTGGTTGACCCTCAAAGATTTTCCATTATATCAAAAGCTAAATTAAAGAGAAAAATAATGATCATTACCAACTTGGTTTAATTAGTATTCTAAATGCTTAGCAATATATATATATATATATATATATATATATATATATATATATATATATATATATATATATATATCCTCTACGTACGTACCATTGTGTGTCATCAAGCTGAGCTGAGGTTTCGGTGGGTTTGTGGAGGAGGTCCTGTCACTAAAAGAAAATTTTCTTTCTTATAAATAGGAAAACCATCACCACTGCCAATAATGCTCAGTGATGATACTTATAAATAATATCTGAAATGTACCTAGTGTCTGTGTTGGTGATGTTTTTGTTGTTTCCCTTATCCTTGTTTGCCTTTTATCACAAACTAAGATATGGGCCAAATGGTACCAAATGCAATGACTTAAAGCTATGTTTCATGTCAAATTCTCTTATAGCTTTCAACTGATCTTTGAGAAGACATGAGCAAGGCACAATGATTTTGTTTTTGTTTGCTATGTTCTTGATTTTGCCGATGAAAGCCAATAAAATTGAAGAGAAAAAGAAAAAAAAAAGTACCCCATATATAATTTGATTGAGATAAGAAGAACAAGGTTTTGATTTGGTGTTATGCGGTTCAACATTCTACTGATTTGATAATGTACATTAGGAGCCATAGCACTTAGCGACAATTCTTTTGATCGAGCAATTCATGTCAAAAACGAAAAGGAGAACAAAAAATCTTAAGAAAGTTTTATGATACAGAATTTCTACGATGGATGCCGATAACTATAACCACAGGGAAACAAATCACATGATCTGCTAGTATTTTGTAAGTGATGTTTTTGTTGCTTCCCTTAACCTTCATTCGTTTGAATTTATCATCAAATCATTATAGGCCAAAGTCTCTATCCACAGTTGCGACATTTCAACAAACTGATAATGAACATAATTAGGATCAATGAGTATCAAAATTAGTTTAACTTGTTATTTTAATTAATTAATTAGGTGTCATGCATGGATTTTGCTTGCCATAATTAAACATAAAATTTTCAAAAAGCAAATTTCAAAATTCCATCGAGCTTCTGCTACTAGTGGCAGCGAAAGTGTATATATTCTCCTGCTATCATGGCAAATCTCGATGCCGTAACTCGAAGCTTCGCTCAGTCCTTGGCAATTGGCGGCGAGGACGTGTTTGACTTGTCACTGCTGAACAATGAGGAAGACGACGAGAGGTGGCCAATCCTTCTTCCTTGCTCGTCCTCTCACGCAAAAACCCTACAAAACCTTAGATCTTAAATCGCTCTTCAAGCGCATCTAGAAGCTTGAAGATTCATTCCAAGCTAGTTCAGGCTAGGGAAAAAGAGAAGTTGTTGTTTGCCTTCTTCAGCATGAACAAAGACGCAAATAAGTTTCAAACTGGAGGCCCGTCGTATACTATTGAAGAACACTGGTGGTGTTCCAAGATTATGATGGTGTTGTTGAACTGAAAATCAAATAACACAGTGTTTTCCCAAAGAGTAGGATTTTCTTCTTGTATATTAAACATGAACTACTTGGCTTTTATAACCTTCTAATGCAGACTGAATTCAAAGCTAACTAATCTAACTAGAAAGTAGGAGGATTTGCAGCAACTGCATCTAACGTGCAGATCAAAACAAATCAAACTAAACATCCCTACAGACCAGGAATTTATTAACAACTAAGACAAAGTAACCTTGACTTGATCAAACTTGCTGAGCAAGTCAGTAACCACAGAACGACGCCAGCTTCCCAACAATGCCTCCCCTAAACTGAACACTCTCAGTGTTAGTTTATATCTGAGATCTCATACATTCCAAGCATCCTGCGAAGTCGCTCATAAGATTCAAGTTTCAGTGGTTTTGTGAGAATGTCAGCAACCTGCATATCTGTGCTGCAGTAGACCATCTTTACCACTTTGTCATTAACCAGATCACGCAGAAAATGGTACTTAACATCAATATGCTTACTCCTTTTGTGAAAGACAGGATTCCTAGACAGCTTGATGGTTGACATATTATCACAATATATAGTTGTCCCTTTCTCCTGCATATAGTCAATGCTGTACAGAACGTTTCTCAGCCAAATTACCTGACAGGCACAAGCAATTGCTGAGACAAACTCAGCCTCAGTAGTTGACAAAGTAACAATAGATTGTCTTTTAGAAGACCATGAGATCACTGCATCACTTAAGAAACAAGCATATCCAGACGTACTCCTTCGAGTATCCAGATCACCAGCATAATCACTGTCTGAAAATGCTACTAACTCCTTATTCCCTTCTCTTTTGTACCAAATGCCCCAATCCAGTGTCCCCTTAATATAACGAAAGACCCTCTTGACAGCCTGCATGTGCTGATCCGTGGGAGTCTCCATGAACCTACTGACCAGACTAATAACATACATTAAGTCTGGCCTAGTTGCTACCAAATACATTAAGCAACCCACCATTTGCTTATAGACCTTCGCATCAGCATTCTTACTGCCATCTTCTTTGACTAACTTCACACCAGGCACCATTGGATTTTTGACAGGATTACATTGATCAAGCTTGAACCTTTCAAGTATTTCTCTAGCATATTTCCCTTGAGATATGAATATTCCAGATGGCTTCTGGAAAAATTCAACACCTAGAAAGTACTGCATCTCCCCAAGATCTGTCATGTCGAATTCCTTCTTCATGGCTCCCTTGAATTCCTCCACAGCTTTATCATTATTACCAGTCAAAACCAAATCGTCAACATATAGAGAAACAATAATCATGATACCTGTTTCATCTTTCTTGCAGAACAAGGTGGGTTCATATGGACATTTACTGAAGCCAGCCTTTCTAAAATACCTTTCAATGTGACTGTACCAAGCCCGAGGAGCTTGCTTGAGGCCGTACAGTGCTTTCTTTAATTTGTACACCTTCTCCTCTTCTCCAGGCTTCACAAACCCTTGAGGTTGATCAACAAATACTGTTTCAGTTAGTTCACCATGCAAAAAAGCACTATTTACATCTAGTTGATGAACTTTATAACCCTTTTGTGCAGCAAGAGCCAGAATTGCACGAATAGTCTCCCATCTAGCCACAGGAGCAAATACTTCAGTGTAATCAATTCCATATTTCTGAGCATAACCTTTAGCCACTAAACGTGCCTTGCATTTATCAATGTCTCCATTTTTGTTCAGCTTAGTTTTGTAAATCCACTTGACGCCAATGGATTTAGCTCCTTGAGGAAGATTACATAAGTGCCAGGTCTGATTTCTTTCAATGGCAGCCATTTCTTGTATCATAGCATCTCTCCATCTTCTTTCTTTGTTAGCTTCCTCAAAAGTCAAAGGATCACCTTCACTTGTAAACAAAGCCAACTGATCAGTGTTTAAAGTCAGTTGAACAGCATCATTGTCATCATCTGAAAGTCCCTCTCTAGTAACATAATCTGTCATCCAGGGTGGATTTCTTCTGTTTCTTCTTATGTCAACATCTTCTTGAATTACTTCTGATTCAGTGTGCTCATCATCAACATTGTCAACATCTACATTCTCGGTCACTCCTGCCTCTTCTCTTACATCAGCTTCATTTTCTGAATTGTCACCATGTTCACTCCATGCCAGGTCTGGTGATTTTGCTTCTTCCTGTGCAGACACCTTACAACTCCATTCTTTGTCCTCTTCGAACACCACATCCCTGCTCACAATTATTCGACCAGTAGCAGGATTAAAGAGTCTATAGGCCTTAGATTCTTCACTTACCCCAAATAGCACACACTGAACGCTTCGATCATCAAGCTTCTTCCTTTTTTCTTTAGGTATATGCACATGAGCCAAGCTCCCAAAGACTCTCAAATGCTGCACGTCTGGTTTCTTCCCTGTCCAAGCCTCTTCTGGAGTCATTCCTTTCACTACAAGAGTAGGACTTCAATTGATGAGATGAACAGCCCAAACAGTTGCCTCGGGCCAATATACTTTAGGAACATTCTTCCCAGCAAGCATACTACGTACCATATTCATAATGGTACGATTTTTTCTTTCTGCCACTCCGTTTTGTTGTGGAGTGTAGGAAGCAGTAAGTTGCCTTCTAATACCATGGTTCAAGCAGAACTCCTTGAATTCCTTTGAATTATACTCACCACCTCGATCAGTTCTGAGGCACTGTATGAACTGATTACTTTTTTTCTCCACTCTTGCCTTGAAGATCTTGAAGGTGGCCAAAGCTTGTGACTTCTCTGAAAGGAAATAGGTCCAGCTCTTTCTTGAGAAGTCATCAATAAACGTGATAATGTAACGTTTATGACTACTTGACTCCGGAGTAATAGGACCGCAAATATCAGAGTGAACTAGTTGCAGGCGATGAGTGGCTCTCCATGTACTTTCCTTAGGAAAAGGTTCCCTGTGTTGCTTCCCAGTCAAGCATTCATGACACTGACCATTTGGAGACTCCATCTCTGGTAATCCTAGAACCATGTTTCCCCGCTTTAATTGTCTTAGGCCAGTGAAACCTAGGTGACCATATCTGCAATGCCACAATTGTGTGGCATTCTCCGTTACAGTAGTAAAACATGCAGCAGAAATTGGCACTTCATGTGCAATTAAAACAAACATGCAGTTGGTAGTCATGTTAGTTTTAACAGTCAAACCCTTTTCAGGATAATAGATGCTACATGTACCTCCTTGAATGAGAATTGCAACACCACGTTCTTGCAACTGTCCAATGCTCAATAAGTTGTTCTTCAAGTCTGGAATGTAGTATACATTCGTCATGACGTGAGTGACTCCATTAATCTTCATTCTGACATTGCCTTTCCCCCTTACTGTGAGTCTCAAGTCATTCCCGAGCTTAACAGAATGTCTGAAGCTTTCATCTAGATTACATAACCATTTCTTTTCTCCAGTCATGTGGTTACTGCATCCAGAGTCTAGGAACCAGACCTGATCACGTTGAGCTTCTTGCTTCTCCACATAGGCCATAAGAACCATCTCCTCTTCCTCATTGAACTCCATATAATTGGCCTTGTTTTCCCATTCTGGACACTCATAGATGAAGTAACCTAATTTGTGACACTTGTAACACTCAACTGTAGCTTTGTTGAATCCTCTTCCTTGGCCTCTCCCTCTTCCTCGATATGCTCCTCGGCCAGATCCTCTTCCTCTATAGCCACTGCCTTGTCCGCTTCTACCTCCATTCTTGTCATCAGTGATCTTTAGAACTTGCTCCTCATCTGTCTTTCTTCTAAACTTTTGCTCATGAACTAGCAGAGAACTTTGAAGCTCATCAATGGAGAGGTTCCCTATATCTTTCGATTCCTCTATGGCGCACACAACGTACGTGAACTTCTCAGATAAAGTTCGCAGTACTTTCTCCACAATCTTTGCATCAGTCATGGCTTCTCCCAAGTTTCTCATGTCATTTGCAATCAGCATCACACGAGAAAAATACTCAGCAACATTCTCATCCATCTTCATCTCAAGCACTTCAAAGTCTCTCCTCAAACGCTGTAATTGTGCACTTTGTACTCTTGCATTCCCTTGATATTTTGCCTTCATGGAGTCCCATAATTCCTTGGAGGTATTCTTCTGAAGTATCTGTTTGAGAATCGTTTTGTCAATAGCAGCAAACAGATAGTTCTTTACCTTTAGATCATTGAGACGCCGGGCTGCAAGTTCTTCTCTCTGAGTGTCAGTTAGGGCAGCACCAGCTGCTGGTTCCACCACTCCAACCTCAATAAGGTTCCACCATTCCTTTGAGCGCAGGAGGTTTTCCATGAGCATAGACCAATGCTCAAAATCCCCATCAAACTTAGAGATACTCAACATATTACTCTTTTCAGTTGACATGACAACGAAACTCTCCTCTCTTTTTCTCAATCTTTCTCTATTTCGGTCAGGCCCGTGAGGGGCTCTGATACCAATTGTTGAACTGAAAATCAAATAACACAGTGTTTTCCCAAAGAGCAGGATTTTCTTCTTGTATATTAAACATGAACTACTTGGCTTTTATAACCTTACAATGCAGACTGAATTCAAAGCTAACTAATCTAACTAGAAAGCAGGAGGATTTGCAGCAACTGCATCTAACGTGCAGATCAAAACAAATCAAACTAAACATCCCTACAGACCAGGGATTTATTAACAACTAAGACAAAGTAACCTTGACTTGATCAAACTTGCTGAGCAAGTCAGTAACCACAGAACGACGCCAGCTTCCCAACAGGTGTACAGGACATACATCAAGTGCTCTCTTCTTTTGGGTTTATCTCTCCAATATCCCTCCAAATTTGAACGTTGTACTGGTGGCCGGCAATTACATGGGTTTCGATGAGAAAACTTGGAAGGCAGAGCGTGTAATCAGAGATAGCTAGAGTCTCTCATCCCTAGACATACCTTTCATCCTCAAAAAAGTCATCAAGTTCTCAACTACAGTGGAAAAGGAAGTCTCTTTCTATTATGAAAACTGAATGACCGTTGTACGAAGTGCAATTTGATTTGGCATGCTGAGGTGTTTTCCTTGCACCAGAGAGCAGTAATGTACCCAGTGCGAACCAGAGTCAAAATGTTGAACATAGATGCAGTGTGCCCAAATTTTGCATATGTAGTCATGTAACCACGCCATCCTTAAAGAAATTGCAGCACTCTCTGCAAGACATCACGTCAGGTACGCAAACTATGGCACATACAAAATAACTTAAGCAGCTAAAAGAAAGAGAGGCAGGCCATTGGGGGAAGACGAACAGGAAGAGGTCTACTCCTAAATCAACGAAAGTGCCTATTGAAGAGGTCTTAAGCTATTTGTATTCGGGAAAGCCACTAAGCCCTAGTCTCAAGGGTAAGGAGAAGAAAATATTTTATTTGTTATGTACATCTGTGACTATAATCTAAACGTTTATTCTTATTTTTAAGCGAGTTTTAAGTTTTATATACGTGGTTTATCCAATATATTATGTTGATCTTTCGCATCATGAAACATTAATATATCTTTAAAGTGATAGCAGATCGATAAATAATCGCCATCTTCACATAATATCATTGTTAAAAGAAAAAGAAAATGATATCACTAGAATTTGAAAACAATTTGGGGGTAAACGAGGTCGTTTTGTTTAGCCATATAAACGACGTCGTTAGCGCAGCTAAATTCCCCGCGCCCTACTTCCTTCCCCAACCTCAAGTCAATTAAAATTTCTCAATTTCAAGCCGCAGCATCCGACCGACCCACAGCTCAAACTTTGTTCATCTTCCAATCACTTCCTTGATCACCATCGCACATTGAGACCCTCTTCAATTCTTCAACCACCTTCGTTTCGTTAAACCTCGGCAATCATTCTTCTCGTAAGTTCACATTCTCTGTTCTTTTATCTTTGCGTAAAATTTTGATCTCTGATTCAACTTTCGCTTTGGTTGAAAAACCCAATAAAAATAACTAATTGGGTTTCTGAAATTTAGTGTAAAGTCCCAAACTTTATTTTTATTATTTTCAGTTTCTGTTATATGTATGTGTATATGCAACAGTGTGCTTAATTTGGTTACTATAAGCTGGGAAAGTGTGAATCTTTGTAGCAACAATTCTGTCTGAGTAATCAGGCTCACTGTTCTGGATTCTGGGTTTTAATCATAAGGCTGAAATTTGTTGCAGCTCAATTTGTTACTATGTAAAGTGAATGTTACTTTAGTTTGATATAAGCTGCTATACTTTGATTGTGACGATGCACACTCAAGTCGTAAGGTAGCTGTGCTTTCGAATAGAATTGAAGTTGGGTTTACTGGTGGATTGGTCAGGATGTCTGAGAAGCTTTAGTTTGAGTTATACAAAGTTTGATATCTCATGTCTCTGCAATGTTAGGTTGCAATGACAGAACAAATCTTTGATGAAACAAAGAATGTAGAAGAAAGAAAGGAACAGGAAGTGGAAGACCCGGAGCTGTATAGGCTTCTGGTACCCAATGCTGAAGACCTTCCTCTCGTCCCTACCACAGCTATAGAATCCAATTTTGTTTCTTATTTTGCTCCAGGTGCTTACTCTATGTTGGTATTTTTGATATATTTGTAGCATACCTTTTTGAATTGACAACAGCACAGTTATATTCTTAAAATGTAACTCTCAATTTTGTGTCCAGATTTTATGAAACCAGGCCATGACCAATATGTTTATCGCCATCCCAATGGGTAAGAATCCCAATCTTTTTGAATTTTTTGTTCTTTTGGGCTTGTTTCTTAATGTTTGAATGAAGAAGTTTGATCATTTTTCTGAAATCACTGTTTTATATATCAGGTTGTGTGTGATTGGTTTGGCTGCAACACATGTGGCTTTTAAGGAAGAAGGGGGTATTAAAGCTATTGATTTCAATGTTGGAAAATCAGATCGCAGTGGACTTAAGGTTACTGGAAAGCGCAAGAAGGTACTTTCTTTCTCTAATCCCATACAGTATTAATTTCTATCTCTTGAATAATAGCTCGTAGAATATGTCAGAAAATAAAAAGTAGAAGGAGAAATTCTATATTGCTGTACTTGTTTCCATTAGCTGTATATGATATTTTATTATCCGCCCCTTTGGTGTAGCTAATTATATAATTGTAAATCATGCGGATGTGGCGTAGTGTGTTGTGATTTTGTAACATAGGAATAAATTTTATGCAGAATGCCCAGCACTTGGAGCCCAACTCAGCTTTGTGTAAAGTTTGCACCAAGGATGCAACCTATATTGTAAGGTAGAAATATTCTCTGCCAAAGCCTTCTTCTTCTGCAGTTTGCAATATTCTCCATCTACAGAAACTTCATTGCATGTACGAGGTTTGAACTTGTAGTTGCTTTTGAAGGTGTTGTGTAAAAGGCTCTCTATTGGAAGTGAACGATAGATTAATCAAGCAGCCAGAATTGCTTAATACAGCGGTAAGAACCAGGCCAAACTCTTATATTTTTAAGTTGCCAGCTTTTGTGTAATATATATAGATCCATTCTTTGTAATCTTGTAATTGGATGGATTCATTTAAGTTATGCTCAGCCTTATTTCTTTTATTTGATGTTGCCAACTGCAAAGCCAAGGTTTCCAGATGCTCTTATAGGAAATATATAAATTGTCTCTGGAAACTAGCTGATAGTGGCTTGACAAAGGTTGAGAACTGCGCGTTGATATAAAAGATTTGCACTCAGGGAAAATGATGTGTAGGCAAAGGTCTTACACAATAAGAACTGCTTACTTATGGCATATGAAGGGTTTGGGATGACCGATTGTATTGGGATGGCTTCTAAAAGCTTAGTGTGGCATTGGTGGTAGATGGTCTGGGTTGGGTTGGGTTGGGTCGGTATTACTTGGGGAACTTGGGATTGAAAAGATTTTAGATCCATGCTTAAATTTCAATAGAATATTGCTTTCTTTTTGATATAGAGATACCAGAAATATTTGTTGCTTGTTTGCTCATTGTTCATTCGTATTCCTCTCCTTTCCCAGGCAGATAGAGAAGGATATATTGCCATTATCATGCCAAAACCAGCAGATTGGCTCAAAGTAAAGGATTCTTTGTTGGGTCTTGAAGAGTACAAAAAGCTGAGAGAAGTTCTTTGACATGATGTTAAGTTGGCAAATTGGGTTCGATTGACATTGTTCCTGGACAAAAAGGAGAAGACATAGGAGAAAGCTTGAAGTTTGCTGGCGCAGACTTGACGCATTACTCACAGGCGACAAGGCTTAATATGTTGATGCTTTAAACAGTCGCAAATCCTACAAAATGGTATGTTTCCCTGCTGTTGTACCATGTAAAACCATTTCATTTCAAATTGTTCAAAATAATGATTATTGTTTCAGCCAAAAAAAGAAAAATGATTGTTGAAGAAAGTGCAATTAGGTCATTTTAAACAATTGACTGGTAGAGATTCTATGTGACTATTTATGTCTATTTAATAGCATTCTAATTTTTAATTGCTTTTTAACAATGAACACCCTTTAGTTTGTTGAATAGATTGTTAAAAGGAATAATAACTGATCTTACTAGAAAAAAAAGAAAGGAGCAATAACCAACCCTCCTAGTTTCACAGAAATTTAATAATAGGCTCATCTATATAAAAAAAGAAGTGAAAATCATTATTTCAAGTAGTGTCTATGGTTTTTCGATAACTTGTTGGATAAAGAGATGAAAAACCACAGATTCACAATCCTGCCAATTCAAATGAGTAGCTATTACATAAACTTTCATTCTTGAGAAGCATGGACTCGGAAACATTTCTACGTTCAATACTTGATGTAACCGACCGATGTATTCACCTCCTTAATAAGAGTCCCAAGCACTGGTGCTAGCAGACACTTTGAGCTGGCTTCCCTGTAAAAAAAACCTAAACACTTGCAATCCTTATCACACTTGGCCCTACATTCTTCAACCTTCATCGGTCCGTCTCCACCTTCCAAATAGGGACTCAAAAAGTGCTCAACAGCCCCAATCTTGTAGTAGTTCGCCTTTGCTCCGCTCTTACATGCCGCCAGCTTTGGCGGCGCGCATGCCTTGCTCCAACCCAGAAGCCCTTTTGGACTCGGGCACGCCACACACATGCCTTTGCTACAGTACCCATAAGACCCACATTTTGATGGCAATGCGCATTCCCTGACGAAATAACTGGAAAAAAATGAGAAACTCTCATCCCATTTTTGGTTGCTGACTTCGTTGTAGTAAGTATAGGCCTTGAGACTGCCGTCTGATCCAAGTCTTAAGAATGAGTACTTGGCGTCATAGCGGAGCTGGTTGAGGATGAGTTGCTGTGCACTGCCAATCGGACGGGTTTGTAGGAGGCGCCGACGGTTTTGAGGTGGAGCATCAAGGTCTGGGTTCCCATTGAGCACTAGCTCATACGCTATGACATCATCAAAGCCAATCGTAGTGTCAAAGCCAAACGTTACAGTGCTTCCAAAGTTAGTTTCTGTCCAGCCACCATATGTAAGAAGCTGACCGGAATTGTTCAAGTACATGGTGAAACCACTTCGATCAAGAATAAGACTGTATGGCCCGTCAGAGCCATCTGCATCAGATTTTCGACTGATAAGCTTGTTATGACCAGTGATGTTTTTGACCGACTGCCCCGTTAGAAGAGTATCATGGGGGTAGTCAAAGCTTTGCCATATGAATCTTCCATTCTTGTCATGAAGAACCAAGTTACCATTTGGAAGCAGCTTTATTCCGGTGACACCTTTGTTGGCCGTGTTTGTTTGCCAAGAGACAGTCCCGTCTGCCTCAGCAAGGATCAAGTTCCCATCCCGGCCAAGCGAGAGGGTGGCCTTCTCGTGCACTGGGTGGTTTCGGTTTGTATCCCAGACCCACCGCATGAGTCCCTCATCATTGGGAACACCCATTCTGATGGCAAATATGTAAGAGTCTGGGGTGGTGTTGTAGAAGCATAGTCTGAAAGGATGTGTGTAGAAGGTGTGAGCTTTTGTGTGGATCACCCGGTAGCTGGCTCCGAATTCGACTATTCTGTCTCCCAGTTCACCTTGGTTGACAAAGATGAATGTCTGGTTTGCAGGGACTTGGGCTTGAGAGGGAATGGCAAAGAAGCTGCCGAGAAGGACGAGAAATAGGAGGAAAGGTGTCTGAGAAACTATAGTTCCCATTTTGTGATATGTTCTACTTGCTACTGTATCCTCTGGAGATATATAAGCCACTTGCCCTGGGGGAGAACTAAAGAGCTCAATTTAACAATTTTAAATTTTGAATCTAAATTTAAAAATCCCAATTAAAAAATTTGGAGTACTAGCAGATGTGCCAATATTTACTTTCTTCGAACTCTTGCCATCTATCCTACATTAATGAAGTCGAGGTAGGAAAAGTATAGAACGTTTGAAGCGTGAAGAAAGGAGGATTTAGCGCCCTCCAGCTAACTTACCTAAACACCTTAATGATACAGGACCATTCTTATCCGGTATTGGCAGCCAAAATAAATTCAAGCAAGCCAAAAAGCTTGTCTAACTTGGTCATGTATCCCACTATCTTCTAGATATTAGAACACTTGGCCATCTTCTTGTGGATGCTCTATACCACATTAGCACATTATGTTTGCTTTGCACTCTGAAAAGTCCACATTGAGGGGCACACTATGACCACTCTATGCTCCTACATTAATCTTCCATCAACCCCCAAGTTATGTGGATCATGTACATTACTACCTTGTTCCCTAGCTCATTGATAATTCGTCCCCAAGTTGCTATACAGATATCAGAGAAAATATTAGTTGAGGTTCTAGAGTTTCAATGGTTTTAGATATAAATAGAGGAACTACGCTACAGATTATACAGCTTCCTCTATATTGACCATGTTGTTGTTCTTCTTATTCCTTTTTTCACTCTTTGTTTTCGTTGCTCAAGCTCAGATCCCCGCAAATGAAACTTTCGATTTTGTCAATTCAGGAGAATTTTGGCCTTATATTGTTGAATACGATGCATCTTATCGTATGCTGGATCTCTTTGCCTCCCCCTTCCAGCTTGCTTTCTACAACACCACTCCCAACGCCTTCACTCTTGCTCTACGCATGGGTTTGAGGAGATCTGAATCCAACTATCGTTGGGTTTGGGAGGCCAACCGGGGAAACCCAATTGGCGAAAACGCTACCTTCTCTCTTGGAACCAATGGAAACATTGTCCTGGCCGATGGTGATGGTCGAGTGGCTTGGCAAAGCAACACTGCTAACAAAGGGGCGGTAAGCTTCAAGTTGCTTCCAACCGGAAACATGGTTCTTTACAACTCAAAGGGCAAGCCTGTTTGGCAAAGCTTTGACTCCCCTACAGACACTCTTGTAGTAGGCCAATCACTAGGTGCCGGAGCAGCAAGCAAGCTCGTCAGCCGAGCCTCGGAGATTGAAAACAAAAAGGGGCCTTACAGCTTGGTGGTGGAGCCGAAAGGATTAGCTTTGTACTACAACAGCAAGAACTCTCCAAAGCCATTACTCTACTACACAACCTCGAAGAGGTTTGGTGTGCCGAAGGGTTCATCACTACACCGCATAACATTGAACGCTTCCCCAGTAGAAGAGGGTCATGCTTATGACCTAACTTTGGACTACCAAGTGGGAAACTCAACCTCCGGTGGAAATCTCATTTTAGCCCGACCAAAATACAATAGCACATCGACATGCCTTAGGCTTGAAATTGATGGAAATCTCAATCTTTACACTTACTACAACAAGTTGCGTTATGGTGCATGGGAGACGACATTCACTCTCTTTGAGAAAGAGTCGGGAATATCTGAAAATGGGTGCCAACTGCCAGAGCGATGTGGGAAGTTCGGCCTCTGTGAGAATAACCAATGCGTTGGTTGCCCATCGTCTACGGGAATTCTGGGTTGGAGTGAGAGCTGTGAGCCTGAGAAGCTTACTTCCTGTGGGTCAAAGAGCTTCCACTACTACAAAGTTGAAGGCGTTGATCACTTTTTGAGCAAGTATACCAGTGGAGAGGCTTTGAAGGAGCTTGATTGTTCCAACAAGTGTGCTTTGGATTGCAAGTGTCTGGGTTTCTTCTACAACAGAGATGAATCAAGGTGTTGGATTGCTCATGAATTGATGACTTTGACCAAAGTTGACAAACCCAGTCATGTTGGTTACATCAAGGCACCTAATCATTAAGAACTTTTGCTATCTATCATCTAAGGTTTATTTTGTATTTTCTTGATGAGATATATTTACAACGCAAGCACTTACAATTGGAGCAATAACTAGTGCATTTTCTCTGCAATTGTTCAGTTTGGTTCTTAATCAGTACGTGAATAAGCTATTTTCCTGTAGTGAAATTAAGGGGAGCAATTTTACTGTTATACCTTTTTTGGTCTGCAATTTTATAACAATAACAAAATTTTGCGTTTTATAACACCACACTCAATGCTTTACTACTATTTTCCTGAATGTGATTATTTCAAACAGCAAGTTCTCGGATAGCAATGCTCGATCATGGCATTAGTCTATGGATCCTTAGACTATTGTATAAGTTTCAATTCTTATACGTGTACTTACTTTTGACAGCGCCGAATTTACGATAAGATCGATCTAGGTAAATAATATGACATTATGTAATAAGTAACACAACCTACAACTACAAACTATATCATCTTATCTAAGAAGCCAGACCCGAACAATTCAAAATTTGAAGAGGATAACATCATTTTCAAGCGTTCCAGAAGTGTGATACATCTCTCTGTGCTAGGTTTTTTTTTTTTGGAGAATGCACTCTCTGCTAGGCTGCTAGCTGACAGGTTCCTTTCAGCAGAAACCCTAGTGCTGGGATGCAAGCATGCCTTATCCTGTTGTTTCCGTATTTGCTGCGCATGCAAAAGCTAGCTGGCTGGTCCATCATATATATATATATATATATATATATATATATCAACTTGTTTCCCCCCACAGTTTTTAGTATCATTGCTGCATGTTTGAATATCATCACTTTTCCAAGTTGCCATGCCGATACAGATCGATCGCCATCAGTTAATTGTCAATAGAGGAAGGTTCACAGATCTGGTCAAATATGGTGCTTTCATTCCTCAGTGACGTCCATTCATTCGTTTTAGATAATATACTGCTTGATCAATCACCAAAGTAGTATTTTAGCTGCAAAATGCTTAGTCATTACTCGCTTGCTTATGGAGCAAGCAATAACACTCTACATTAAGAAGCAGAAAGAAGCACACTGCTTAATTATATCCCAAACGAATTCGAAAATAGCATAGTTTCATAACAGCTGACTTGTCGCGCCCATTGTTCAGGTAAGCAATACAGCGCAAAGGAACATTGTTTGTTCGAACTTTGAACATCGATCATTCACCATTGATGTTGAACAAAATGTTATGTTGACGTGCATTTGTGGCAGCTCGATCCATTCAGACTTTTCGAAAGCTTCTAACACATATCATTACGGTACATCGGTACGGAAAACCTAATTGCCAGTTCATGAACATAATAAGGCACGTTGGTCAAAGTTGGCGTCCAGACACGAAAGCACTTACAGAAATTAGATGCTCTATTTCTCAGGTTATTTTAAACAAACCTTCTGTGTAACATTATCCAAATGCAAATCGTCATTGTTAATTGAAATAAAGCATTGTGGATCAATGACTATATTAGCCCTCCTTCTGCTGTATAAAATGAGGTTGCTCCAAGCTCAGTAACACAAACCAAGCTTCACAATGTCTTCTCCTTCATTTACAATGTCTGTTTTGCTCTCCCTCTCCCTTCTCTCGCTCTTTGCTTTCTTTGCTCAGGCTCAAGTTCCGGCAAACGAAACTTTCAAGTTTGTCAACGACGAAGAGTTTGGCCCTTACATTGTAGAATACGATGGTAGCTACCGTATGCTTAGCATCTTTGCCGCTCCTTTTCAACTTGCCTTCTACAACACCACCCCCAATGCCTTCACGTTGGCTCTCAGGATGGGCTTAAGACGCCAGGAGTCCCTCTTCCGTTGGGTTTGGGAGGCCAACCGAGGAAACCCCGTTGGCGAAAACGCCACCCTCACTTTTGGGACGAACGGAAACCTCGTCTTGGCCAACGCCGATGGCCGCGTGGCATGGCAAACCAACACTGCCAATAAGGGTGTCGTTGGCCTCAAGCTACTTCCAACCGGAAACTTAGTCCTCTACAACTCCAAGGGCAGTTTCGTCTGGCAAAGCTTCGACTACCCGACCGACACTTTGTTGGTTGGGCAGTCGCTTAAGGCAGGAGGAGTGAACAAGCTCGTGAGCAGGCTGTCGGAGGCCGAAAACAAAGACGGGCCGTACAGCTTGGTGATGGAGCCTAGAGGGTTGGCTCTGTACTACAAGAGCGCCAACTCCCCAAAGCCCTTGCTCTACTTCTCATTCTCTAAATTGATCACCCTTCAGAAAGGCTCTTTGGCTGGCGTGACATTAAGTGTGTCTCCGGATACGGATGAAGGTTATGCCTATTACATAAACCTAGATCATCAATTGGCAAACAGTACCGATCGCGACTCGAGTGTAATTCTAGCAAGACCAAAGTACAACAGCACATCGACATTCCTCAGGCTCGGAATCGATGGAAATGTTAAGCTTTACACTTACAACGACAAGGTCGATTGGGGTGGATGGGAGAATACGTTTAGTCTTTTCGATAGAGATAACTTTATCTGGGAAACTGAGTGCCAATTGCCTGAGCGATGCGGGAGGTTCGGGGTTTGCCAAGACAGCCAATGTGTTGCTTGCCCATCTTCAAGTGGAGTACTGTTGGGTTGGAGCAATACATGTGCCCCCGAGAAGCTAACGTCTTGTGATGCTAAGAGCTTCCACTACTACAAAATCGAAGGGGTCGATCATTTCTTGAGCAAGTTCACAACTGGATCGGCTACAAAGGAGGTCGATTGTGGTAAGAAGTGCACTTCCGACTGCAAGTGTATGGGGTACTTCTACAACAAGGATTCATCAAGGTGCTGGATAGCTTATGATTTGATGACCTTAACCAAAGTTGCCAACTCCACTCATGTGGGTTACATCAAGGCACCTAATCACTAGTATCAATCAATTAGGCACCTCATCTGAGTTGGGGGCAGTATGTTGTATTTCTCATTCATTATAGCCTGTAATAATAAATCAAATAATAAGACCTCTGTTTGTGCGTGCTTAAGATATTCTCTTATAAAATTCACTTCCTTTGGCATCAAGTAAATATCTAGCACCTAACACACATGGAGATCACTAATAACAATATGACAATGTTATGCATTGATAAAATTTGTTTACTCAGCTCTAGTACTCTATCAGGTTTACACAATGTGGGAACGAAAGAGAGCTATTTATAGACTAGGTCGACTTCCTTACAACTTCTAGCTACTTCCCTACGAAAGTCACAACCATAATATCAATCACGGGGAGATGTTAGATTAGTATGTGCTCTTGCAACTCAGATTTGGTTCTTCGTTCTCCAACATGATTTAAAGGCTGTGGATTCTGGGATTCATTAAAGTTCTGTTGGAAGAGAAGAGAGAGAAACAAAGCAGATTCCCAGAGTGTGCTAAAGCTGATGCAGCTCTGTTCAAAACCTTGGAGACAGAACAACAAAAGTCACTGATCATAGAGTCGACCCTTAAACCTTCACAGTTTATGAGAGATTGTATGAGAGATCAAGAGTTTCCAACCAAAAGGCCAGATCCAAGATGGAATCTTATGGGGTAGTTATTGCTCACTCTCATATCTATATTCATTTCAATCTTGGAGTTATCCATTTACTCCATCATTGATTGTTGTCTGGGACTCTTGTCTGAGTCTTTTGTGCAGTGAATACACTGCTTATTTCCACCTCTAGTACCTATTTGGTCAGAGTGTGGTTTTTGTCCCCATTATTGGTGGTTGGTTTATTTCCAGTATCTAGCAATGACTCCTCTGTTTGCTAGTGAAGACATCCCATATGAAGATGAGGGTATTATCGAGGAGATGACAATCGAATTTGAGGCAAGTGCTGACTTGCTGGATCTCGATGAATGCATTGATTTGGTGGGCACCATCATTGTTGATATTGAACCTGGGGTTGGAGGCATTAAAGCTTCTCTTCAGGGCATTTGGCGTGCACTTGGCCAAATCAGAATTGTTAGGATTAAACCCAACACCTACTGTATTACAGTAGGATCTGAGAAACTTGCCCGAAAACTGATTAAGGAAAGCCCTTGGGATCTTAAGGGCGGACTCAGATCCTCTCCTAACTTGGTCAAACCTAACTTTTGCCTAACCCACTATAGTACCCGTTCTATCTGATCAATGGATAGGATTAGATTTTAAGCCTGATCTCCAGGTTTGACCATGGAGACCACTGCGTTGACTAAGCTTCCGAAGATTCGAGCCTTGATTTTTCCCCTCTTAGGTGGTGGAAGGCCGGTGGTTTTGTTCTTTGGAAAGCCAGTGGTTTTGTTTTTCTGGGGTTTTGGACAAACAGCTGCCATGGTAGGTGAGAGAAGAAGAAGAAGAGAGAGAGAGAGAGAGAACAGAGTAAGGAAGTGGTTTTAGATCGTAAAAGATGAGGAGAGGGATGAGAAGCAGAAGAAGAATGTAAAGAGAAGTATGAGAGAATGGAGGTGAAGTTGCTGGACAAGGATTTGAAAAGAGAAACTCAGAACTAAGTGAAGAAGAAGAAGAAGAAGAAGAAAAAGAGAGAAGCAGAGACAGAGTCTCTGATCTAAACCAGAGCCCGAGTCACAGAAGAGAAGCAAAAGCAAATGGCCTAATCCTATCCATTGATCAGATCGAACGGGTACTATAGTGGGTTAGGTAAAAGTTAGGTTTGACCAAGTTAGGAGAGGATCTGAGTCCCTTAAGGGCTACTGTCTCAGCGTTAGGCACTGGCCTCGGTACCATTCGATTGATGATCTGGATGAAAGCGAGCAGTGTATTGGATACAAGCTCATGGAGTATCAAGGGAGATGATCACTGTTGAAAATGGTCGAAAACTGGGCAATATGTTGGGATCTGTCATAGATGTAGAAGATCCGAAGATGGTGGGTAACCGTGGTTTCATCAGATTGAGAGTCGATTTTGATGCTCGGAAGCCTCTCGCCACATATGTTCCTCTTCCTAGAGGAAGCTTACCTCCTACCAGGATTCGGTTGAAGTATGAGAATCTGAAAATCTTCTGCCACAGGTGCGGGAGACTTGGTCATCTTACCTCTTCATGTAATCGTCAGGTTCATCCTACTATGATTAGGTTAGAGGTTATTTATGATCATTCTTTAGTAGCTGAATCTTTGCATAAACCCATTTTTACCCAGAAGACTTTTCCTCGGGAATTTCCCTATATTCCGGCGACCGGAATTTTTGCCCGAGGCAACAATAAGGGGGATGGCTCAATTTCAAATTCAAATTCTCGGGCGGAGTGCAGTGATGGGAGGGACCGGTCTACTTTGCAGAGAGGTACTGCTATTGATGTAGACAACTCTATTGGCACTGACAATACTTCTGAGATCGGAAGGAACAAGTCAATTCTAGTTCGGCGCCCTGATTTCACTAACCACGGTCCCAGTCTTTTCGATCCGGATGCACATGGGGTCCTCTTTCATAATGGTAGTTTAACTAGGGCCATTGGTGGCCTCAACATCAATAATTGTGGTTGGGCTGACCCAGAGTGTTTACCCCCTTGGGCCTTTACTAGCAATGAGGCTTATTTGAAGGACAATGCTTGGTTTCCTCTCCCCTCGAGTCTGGATGAGGAGGAGATACCTGTTCTGGCAAAAAAGAAGGGTAGTACTGTATCCATTACAGAAATAGCAAAAGCCCAAGTCTTGGAACCTGAGTCTAGTTTTGATGTCCCGATTATCTCCTTATCATCTAAACGGAAGAGGCAGATCAAAGCTAAAGTATCAGAGGAGGGTGCTGAATCTTCAAAAAAGCAGAAGCTTTTTACCCGACTCTCCGTCTTTCTGCTAGAGGTGGAAGAGGTAGTGGAAGGGGGAGTCGAGGGGGCAGAGGGAAGAACAAAAGTATTAACTATGAGTTATCTACTCATGCGAGGACTAAATATGTGTCTTCCTCCAAAAATACCATTATTCTCAATGTGGGAGATGGTGAATCTGCTGGTATCTCTTTCAGTGATGTCAAGGAAGGTATGGGGGATTTGACCCACTCCCAAGGCGTTGGTGGCTGGCCAAGAACAGCCACAAGGTCATCATGATCTACCTCTCTTGGAATTGTCAAGGGCTAGGACGTACCTTGACAGTTCAACACCTGTGGGAGATCATTATCTCTCGTAGACCGGATGTAGTATTTCTTTCTGAGACTCACCAACCAACTTCTTATGTTGATAATATCAGAGTGCAATTAGGGATGTTTGATAATTTTCATTATGTTGCTCCTATTGAATCAACGGGTGGATTGTGCATTTGGTGGAGAGAGGGTGTTCTTCTGGATGTTATTAATGACTCTAAGTTTCATATCGACACTGCGATTAGTGATTCTACTCTTGATCAGCAGATTTGTGTGATTTGGCTTTATGGACCCCCTTATGTAGCTGACAAGACTGATTTCTGGAACAAATGGGTGAATATTGGCAGAGCTAGATCGGAGGTTTGGCTTGGTATTGGGGATTTGAATGAAATTTTGTGTCACTTTGAAAGAGAAGATGGTAGCCCCTGGTGCAATAATAGGAGAAATTGTCTACGTGATTTTATGGAGGCTGGCAATCTATTGGACATGGGCTTTAATGGGTGATGCTATACTTGGGCAAGGAAGGTGAATGGGGTAGTTTCTCTACAGGAAAGACTTGATCGGTGCCTCACTAATGAGAAATGGCTACTTCAATGGCCAGACTCAAATCTGACTCACTTAGCCCGAGTCAGATCTGATCACAACCCGTTATTATACAGTTCGGAGGCCACAACCACCATGCGTCGGCCCGATATGAGGCTTCTTGGGCTGATGATAAGGAGGATAGGCAGATAGTTGAGGAGTGTTGGACTCTATCTCCTTCCCTCACCAACTTATCCAATTGGACTTCCAATTTAAAGCGGTGTAGATCACATTTTAGCAGTTGGAACAAGAGAAAATTCCCGAAGTGTAATCGAGCAGTGATAAAAGATTGTTTAGTAGAATTGAATGATTTACAATCTAATCATCCCCTTGTTAGTACTCAACGACAGCAGGATTTGGAAGAGAACATTAGTACTTTGTGGGTCAGAGAGGAGAAGTTTTGGCAACAGCGTTCCAGGATAGCTTTCAAGTCACAAAGGTGATTTCCGTTATTTCAGTCTCACTTTCAATTTCGTCTGTGAGTTTCAGTATCACCATCTTCGATTTCGTCTTCAATTATAAATCTATTTCGACTCCCTTTTTGAGTGAGTTTGTTTGTTTTACTCTAGGTCTGGATCGACTCATAGTGATGTCATTTAGATGATGCTACAATGGGCTGCTATTGGAAAATGGAATATACATTCACACTTGAAATATTTAGCGTCTATCTCAAAATATTGTTGCATCTGTAGTTACTTAGAGCTCATATGTAATTTGCCTTTGCTGGGTTCAATTAAGTTTTTTGTTTTGAAGGGTTTAAGTAAATACATAACAAAATATAAGGGAATTACATGCAAACTTAGGAAAGGAAGGTTCTTCTACCTATGCCCATTTTCAGCTTTATTGTCGGTGTCTTTGGTTAGTTCAGAGCTTTTGTCCTTTTACAGTCTTTGCCCTTTCCTTTCATATCTTTGCGGATGGCAATTCCGTATTTCCTCATTATTGCTGTTCTTTCTATTCTTTCCCTTGTGCATTCCTGCGTATGATATGGAGTTGGATCCTCATCCTTCTTTCTTTCATAAATGAACTAATGTATCTCACAGACTCCGATACTTATAGGGTTAACGTCTAGGTGCAAATGTGCCTTATAGGCCTCAAGAATTTGTTTATCATGTCTGCTTTGTAATGAATTCCTTTAGTTCTTATCATCATTATGTGTATTTTACTTGCAGGTATCTAATCCGGAAATATTTTTTTTCAGTTTCTGATGTGAAGGACAAGTACAAGGTCTGACCCAAAACTCGGCTTTGCAAGTACCTTTTAATTTGAAAAACTCACTAATTCCTTAAAGAGGGTAGGGAAGTGTTTAGGTTTAGAAAGCACGATAATGTGGATTGAATAAGAAAAAGACTAAGAAGTTCAATATGAGTCAGAGTTATCTAGGTTAATGTGTGTAAGAGTACATTGCTCATCTAGTTACAGTGGAAAGTGGAAACCCTAATGTTCTATGATGCTCAAAAACCTTCTTCTCCCTTTGTGTATTCTAGTCGGTTATTTACTAGTTCACAGTACCCATACTGTTATTCAATGGGTGCTTATGGATGTAACCTTTGCGGTATACCAGAATATCAGTTTGTTATCGGTTGGGGAGGTGCTTGTTTTCTGTTTTTCCTATTTGGTTTGCTGCAAAGCGCCTAAGCTGTTATTTGCTGGGTTGCTTCTTCACTTGAGTGTCCTTATCCATTTTCTCTGAGGGCTCCAGCTAGCATGCTGCTGCCTTTCTCTTCTGCTGCTGCAAAATTCACCTTTTGCTGCTAATGTTTGTGAAGATTTGAGAGGTCTCCTACAGAGACTAACTTTAGAGGGTGTCCTACAGAGTTTACATGTTTCTGAGCTGTTCTTTTGCTACTAGCCTAGGTTCTCCGAGTGTCCTGTTTATGTTGTGTTCTGTCTTGAAGGAAAAAAAAAAAATAGTTCACAGTATGCACAGGCTATCCTCATGAGAAGTAAGAGGGAACAATCGCGATTCTCGGCTTCATTTTTCTCGACTGCATCACTTCTCTACTGCCAAGAGCTCATTATTCACACAAGATAAAAGATAGATGATCCAGGAAGGCTAAAAGCTAAATACTTGACCTTAATGTAGATACATCAGCAAATTTGCCCCTCTATGGTTTAACGTTTAACAACTTATCTCAGAGATACAGGATTGTCAATTTGCCAGTATGTATTAAAATTCTATAGTCGAGCAATCAAGTCATTCACAATTCACAAATAATCAGAATAGTTAGAACCTATTATCAATGGTAATTTCCTGCACAAATGAAACATGTGTTGCATTGAGAAAGTACAAATTCTGTTGCTCCACTTTTCAAAATCGTATAATGCCTGGTGAAATCAATTTGACTTAGTTTTGATATGAAGGGTATAATTATTTTTGTGGTTTGAAACGAACAGAGTTGCATTTTTATTTTGAGGTACCTACATTATTAACCCTCTTCAGTGTTCAGGCTTACCGAGTCCTTTTAAGTAGCACAAGAAGATTCAACATGAAGAATAAAGGTAAGCTAATCAAACTTCAATCCAAATAAATCGAGCACAAAAGGGCCAGTCATCTCATGCGGTAGTAAAAAAAAAAGCTTTTGTAAGCAATGTATTCTCATCAAGTATGGTGTAGTTTTTGAGCTGCTTACATATCTAAAAGTAACAGAATCTGCCACCACAATATATATATGCTTGCGGTGTATTCCCCACCCCTCCTCTATAACTACCAAATTGTTTTCCACAAGTCAAAACCATATTACCTTCTGCATTCTGCAAATTTCTGAGAGAGCTCTCTAAGAGTCTTGAACCACCACTTGCAGTTTGTGTCACGCCCTGGTCCCGGCATCGGTGGGGTTTAGGCACCCGGTGCCGATCTTGAGGTGTGATCGAGTGTTACAAAGCGGAATGTAAATAAAAAATAAAAACACTTCTTTTAGGCTCTTCACTTTAGGCTCGTCCGACACTTCGATTCGACAAACACTAAGCACTTCTCTGTAAAACAACGAGTAAATGGGTGGGTGAGCAAAACCACGTACTCAGTGAGTGCCCTATGTAATATGCTAATAAAGTCATGTCATTTTACGCATGCTGCAAAATACGTATATCATACATTTCACGTCGACCACAATACAATTGGTCACATCACACAATCCCTTCTTATCAGGCATCCTTCAATTTAGTGATCTCCCACGGGCACCTAATGGCCTTCATGCCTTATACAACTGTGTGCCACATCCTTAGTTCGGTATAACCCAATTAAGAAGTTCTCATGTTTCATGACTTTCAAACAATGGATCCAACACCATAATATATATAATCTCCACATATTTCGCAAATAGACATGCTTCACTTGAAAATAGAGAGATATTTCATAAATATATCAAAATCATACTTTTCGACTACTTTAAAAGCATATAAGAATATTTGAAACACATTACATAAACCACTCATCTCGACGAACCGAATCGACACCCAGATCGTAAATTGAGCAACCTAGAACGAGCCTTCTAGAAATCATCATTGGATCTAGCTCCAACAACTATGGATATAAAGATCGCGTCGATACGAATCCGTAGCCACTCGCGGATTCAGAATCGGAGTTACGGATCATAAATTATGATCCGCGGAAGTTTCATCGTAAATCTAATAAAATAATAATATCTAGAGAGAGAAAAATAAAGACAGAGAGTAGAGAGAGACTCTCTGTGAAAAGCAACGGCAGGAGAAAATGGGACTGGGATCCTCTCCTAATATAAGCCTCCTAATATTGCCTAATAAGTTCATCCTGACCATCTATTGTTAATCGATGGTCTCATATCACTTTTTTTTTTCTTTTGTTCTCCTCCAACTTTTAAATCATCTCTTTCTCTCAATCTCATGCCAAACTATTCGACCCCTTTATGAAAGAAAAAACAGAAGCTGTCCCCATTTTCAATCTCTCCTCTCTCTTCCGTCCCCACCCGCCAACTCTCTGCCGGCACCAGTGTCTCCGCAGCGACCCAGAAAATGGTGACCAAGAAGAATCCCTCAATTTGACTATGCATCACCTTTTGTTATAACGATTTCGATCCATCGTTAATTGAATCATCCGACAAATAAACCTTTCTAGAGATTAAGAGGTGCGGTATTCTTATGTTATTGTTAATTTTTTGTACTTTATTATTAGGGAGATGATTGTTTACTGTAATCGGGAAAACAAAAAAAAGAGAAAAAAAGAGATGATTGTTGATTTTTCTTTGTGGTGTTTATTGAATGTAGGTTTTGAGAATGGAAGAGTTTGTAGAACAAGACTTGTCATGAAGACCTAATATAATATGAAATTTGATTCTGAGCAAATTGCATTTGACTTTTATAATGAGTACGGAGGCAGAGAAGGCTTTAGCATAAGAAGATAAGCTTGTGCCAAGGATAAATGTCATGTACTCATTTCAAGGACTTTTATTTGTTGCAATGAAGGTTTCTGAGGGAAGGATAAGAGAAACAATTTAGTCAAAAACCTAAGAGCACAGACAAGGACTTGATGTGGAGCGCATATAGGCATTAAGTTGGCTAGGCAGACATGTAAGTATTCTGTTTACCGGTTCTCTGAAGAACATAATCATGTTCTTGTTAAGAAATAATATGTGCATATGTTGCCATCTCAACGGAATCTCAAAGCTTCAGATGGTGCATTTTTAGACTTAACTGCAAATTCATGGAGTTCTGCCAAAAGCTGCATTTGAATTAATGGGCAAGAAAGCTGGTGGTAGGGAGTCGTTGGGATTTACAAAGCAATACCACAAGAATTATCTTCGAACTGTCCGACAAAAAAAAATGAAATTTGGAGAAGTTGGTTATTTGTTTGAATATTTTTCAAAGCAAATGTTGGAAAATCCATCATTTTTCTATGAGATGCAGTTGGACACTGAGGAGATGATCACCAACATTTTCTGGGCAAATGCTAAAATGATAATGGACTATGGTATGTTTGGAGATTTTATAAGTTTTGATACAACTTACAAAATCAATGAAGCAAATCGACCATTTGCAGTATTTGTTGGACTAAATCACCATAGGGAGACGATTATATTTAGAGCTGCTCTAATGTATGACGAGACAACGGCATCCTTTATTGGTTGTTTGAAACCTTTTTGAAGGCAATGTGTGGGAAGCCTCCACAAACAATCTTTACTAATCAAGATGCAGCGATAACCAAGGTTGTATTACATGTGATGCCTGATACGTACCACAGACTTTGTATATGGCCTTTGATGCAAAATGTCGTGAAGAGAGTAGGCTTCTTATTCTGAAATAAGAATAGTCATGTTAAGGGCGATGCTAATGGCAATGCTAACAATGGCGATGCTAATCAAGGTAATGTATTCAATAAGTTTCTTTATCAGATTAAGGAAGAAAATGATTTCGTGTTGGCCTGGGATTCCATGCTTGAGGAGTACAATGCACATGATGATACTTGGTTGGCTGTGACATTTGCAATAAGAAAAAAATGGGTGCATGCCTATGTGAAGAGGACATGGTCCGCAAGAATGCAAAGTACCTAACTTAGTGAAAGCTTCAATGCTAGTTTGAAAGGCTTTTTGAAATCAACTCTCCAACTGCCCGAGTTTTTTACACACTTTGAGAGAATGGTATATGGTAAGCGGTATAAGGAATCAAAAGCCGAGTATTTTCTGCTGTTTCGGATTGTTCACTACAAAATGGAGGTTGAAATCTTGACACATGCTCGAGAAGTTTATACCAAGAAAATATTTCAAGAATTTCAAGCCCAATTTGAACTCTCTTTAAAATCTTCCATAACGAACTGTGTATATGATGGTGAAAAATATATCTTCACTGTTGTTAAGGATTGGTTCACCAAGGAGCAGCTAGTGAAAAGAGAATGAGCGTTTACTGTATCTTTGCTCTTGTAGAATGTTTGAGACTGAAAGTATCTTGTGTAGGCATGCCATCAAAGTGATGTTAGAAGGCAGAGAAACTACACTAATATAAAAGATTTATGAGCAGTATATCTTAGAGAGGTGGACTACAGATGCAAGAGTTGATAATTTTGTGGAAGACATGCATGGGCAGGAGATTGTAGAGGATCCAACACTGAAACAGAATTCTCGAAATAGAATCTTGTGTTCTAAACTTGTTCGAGTAGAATCAAGAGCCTCTAAGAGTGGTAAGGCATATGAGCTAGCAATTAAGAAAGTTGATAAGCTATCAAAGATGGTTGAAGATATGTTGCGTTTAGAAATAAACGGTGATAATTAAAGATGTGGAACAGCAAGACCAAAATGTATTGGTTGATTGCTCTAATATTGTGAAATCAAAGGGATTCAAAAAAAGGGAAGCTACCCATCATGGAAAACACAAAGCTAAGGGGGACTTAGAAGCTAAATTAAGTAATAGCAAAAAGAGGCATGCACATGTGAGGTGTCTTGAGAGGAGCATATAATGCGACGTTCTTAATATGTATTTGCCTACATTTATGCTTTACTTAACCCTTATTGTTGTAGAATCAAGTCGTTTAATAGAGTCATGAGTCTTTGGTAGAGCTATGATAAGAATGTACCAAAACATAAGAGAAAATACAAGAATTCATCAAATTAAGGACTTAACAAGAATAAGAAACCTAGTCAAACTAGGAATCATAAAATGTTTCGATGATTCTGTAAAACTTCTACCTTGTTGTTTATGAATTTTTCAACTCTTATTCTTAGTAGACATGTTGAAGATTCGGCAATGGAATAAGGAAGAGAAATCGGACAAAGGAAGCTGCCAAGAATCACAAGAAGAATCCTGATTAAACTCGGGTAAATTCTTGTGCACGTCATCCAACTTCCACGGACTCTCCAGGACAGCTCACGTTGAACCTAAGTTCGAACCATATATGGATATATATATATATATATATATATATATATATATATATATATATATATATATACACACCTAGATAGCTATTTTCTAGAGATAGATATGCCATATTCATTGCAGAAAGGTCATATCTGCCGAACAAGGAGAAGAGTTCCCGAACTACTAGGAGAAGGAATGGATTCCGATTGCAGCAAGGAAAGGCATGACGACTTGGACAAGGAATGCAGCCATGTATCAAGTAGGAAATCAGCAATAAATCCTTCAAGAACAAGAAGAGGAAAAGAAGACCAAAACCGGCAAGGATTGGGATTCCTTTCCCAATTGCAAAAGGGGAAATTGCCGAAACTATGCAGCCATCTTCCTCTATATAAAAGGCACGACTTGGGACAAGAAAAAGCATCACCTCTCACACACATACACAAGCTAAGACTCTACCAAAGTTCTCACCATAGTCCTATATAGAAAATAGCATAGCCGAACCACCTTTCCCCTTGTAAATCCGTACCTCCACATTTCCCATAGCTATGTGTTTTTCTATAGTTTTGCATGACTTTGTGTTTGTAATGTTTTATGGTTTTAGACTTTGGTTTTGTAATTTTAAACATAGATTTCAGATTATTTATTGTCTTCTATCAAAACGATTTTAAAAACTTGTAACATGTTTGATCTCGTGCATTATGATGCAGTGCATGGGGGGTCTAGCTCCAATGAATCATTTTGAGTTTCAAAGAGTCTTTATTTGAAATTAGATAGTTTATTTATATTTTAAATTATGTCTATTACTAGAGTTGTTGAATGTCTTGAAAGACTATACATGGTGTAATGTTGGATTGGGAAGTGGGTATTCTAGAAGCATGTATTAGGAGACAAAGTGTGGTTGAAAATGTATTAGCATTTATTAGGGGTTTATGCTAGCTCTTTAAATAGGAGCACTCATGCAACATGTAGAGGGACTTTTGATTTATGATATTTTTATTGAGAAAGATAGAGTTTTGCTCTCTTCTACCAGTCTCCTATCTTAGTTGTGTCGATGATGTTCTAGTTTTATCCTCTACCGATTGATCCCTGCATAATTTGGTATCAGAGCCTCGCTACGCTCTTTGGGTTACTTTCATTATTGTTATGGCGGCAAGAAGAGGTAGAGGAAAGCGTGAGAACTATTTGAAAGACGAGGAATCAAGAGATGAAGAACTTCATGCATTTCGAAGACAAGTTGAGCAACTTGCCTTGCTAATTGAACGCCTAGAAGCTCGGAGGAAGCTTGGTGGGTCAAGAAGCGGGTATCCTTATCAAGTGGCCAAGCGAGAGAGGCAATCGAAGCATCGATGCCGTTCGTCTCAAAGGTCCAAAAATCGTTTGTGGGAGATCGGAACACCTAGATTTCAAGAGTGGCTTGAAGTTGCAAGAGGCACTTGTACAAATGAATACAAGCTTGAGGATGTCGAAGAGCTTGGTTACGAGGTCAAAGCACCTATAGAAGTCAATGAGGATTCAAGTGAGGAGGTATGTCATTTGTTTTCTTTTGAATTAGAAATTGTTGACAGTAGCCGCAGAGAGGCTACAGCAGGCCCACAGACCCGCGGCAGGTGCAGCAGGGCCCGGCCCGAGTTCGAGGACTGAACCACCAGCACCCGGCCTCGGGATCCAGCAGTTTATCCGGGTGCCAGGGACCCTGGGACCGGGGGCGCATGCCTGCCAAAGAGGTCACCAGAACTGCCCTTTGAAGGGAACCAGTCCCACATCGAAGGGTGAGGCCAGCCCTCACCCCCAGCCACCTATATAAGGGCCCCAACTACCCTCATTAATAGGTAACTTATCTCTCTCACCGCTTACATACGTGCTTAAGTTATATATATATTCCAACTATACTAACTTAGGCATCGGAGAGGAGAAGGCCGGCCCGCCCGGTATTCTCCTTAGTGAGCAGGTTTGCAGGAGATTAAGTTGGATTCATCTGTATCTACCAGGCCCCAGGGTTTGTGCAGAAACAGAAATTGAGAATGAAGATAAAGTTGAAGTTGATTGGAATTCACCACCCATCTACGATGAGTATCTTGATGTTGAAGTTCTTGAGCCAACAAAAGAGGATATTGGTGATTCTCTTCATGTTACCAATTTGGATGATTCATGCAAAAAAGAAAACCAAGAGTTAGCGTTTTCAAACAAGGCCGTCACATGCCCGGAGAATTCATTCACTATTCGTGATTTGAAAGAGAAACTTTTATCCCATGAACAAGGTATGAGTCACGATGCCTTATTAGTTGGTGACGATGGTGGTGTGGATTTACATGCATCACAAACCTCTATTATATTTGAATTTCAATATCATGATCCATTTTGGAATGATTTTATACAAGTTTCAATCAACAAGAAGAAGGGGTTATTGATAGCTTTGGAGCTTCATTCATTCTCTAATCATATTTGTGCATCACAAAAGTTTCTTGAAATGAGCGAATTATGTTCTTATTATGCCGAGATGCTACTTGTCAATAAGACGAAGGAAACAAAAAAAAGCAAGAAGATAAGTTGGCGACATTATGAGCACTTGGATGAATCCAATTTCAATCATGCGAACTCGTGGACGAGTTCTTTCTCACCCGGGGAGATTGATGCAGTGCATGGGGGGGTCTACCTCCAATGAATCATTTGAAGTTTCAAGGAGTCTTATTTGAAATTAGCTAGTTTATTTATATTTTAAATTATATCTATTTACTAGAGTTGTTGAATGCCTTGGAATACTATACATGGTGTAATGTTGGATTGGGAAGTGGGTATTCTAGAAGAATGTATTAGGAGACAAAGTGTGGTTTAAAATGTATTAGCATTGATTAGGAGTTTTATGCTAGCTCTTTAAATAGGAGCACTCATTCAACATGTAGGGGGACTTTGATTTATGATATTTTTATTGATATTTTTATTCTACCAATCTCTTATCTTAGTTGTGTCGATGGTGGTCTAGTTTTATCCTCTACCGATTGATCCCCGCATCATTTGGTATCAGAGCCTCGCTACGCTCTTTGGGTTGCTTCCACTAATGTCATGGCGGCAAGAAGAGGTAGAGGAAAGCGTGAGAATCATTTGAAAGACGAGGAATCAAGAGATGAAGAACTTCATGCATTTCGAAGACAAGTTGAGCAACTTGCCTTGCTAATTGAACGCCTAGAAGCTCGGAGGAAGCTTGGTGGGTCAAGAAGCGGGTATCCTTATCAAGTGGCCAAGCGAGAGAGGCAATCGAAGCATCGATGCCGTTCGTCTCAAAGGTCCAAAAATCGTTTGTGGGAGATCGGAACACCTAGATTTCAAGAGTGGCTTGAAGTTGCAAGAGGCACTTGTACAAATGAATACAAGCTTGAGGATGTCGAAGAGCTTGGGTTCGAGGTCAAAGCACATTTGGAAGTCAATGGGGATTCAAGTGAGGAGGTATGTCGTTTGTTTCCTTTTGAGTTAAAAATTGAGCATGAAGATAATGTTGAAGTTGATTGGAATTCGCCACCCATCTACGATGAGTATCTTGATGTTGAAGCTCTTGAGACAACAAAAGAAGATATTGGTGATTCTCTTCATGTTACCAATTTGGATAATTCATGCAAAAAAGAAAACTAAGAGTTCGCGTTTTCAAAAAAGGCCGTCACATGCCCGGAGAATTCATTTACTAATGGTGGTTTAGAAGATAAACTGTTATCCCATGAACAAGGTATGAGTCATGATGCCTTTTTGGTTGGTGACGATGGTGATGTGGGTGTAGAAACTAAAGTTGGATTTTCATATGCATCACAATGCTCCAATTTATTTGAATTTCAATATCATGATCCATTTTGGGATGATTTTATGGAAGCTTCAATCAACAATAAGAATGGGTTATTGAAAGCTTTGGAGCTTGATTCATTCTCTAATAATATTTGTCCATCACAAAAGTTTCTTGAAATGAGCGTATTATGTTCTTATTATGTCGAGATGTTACCTTTCAACAAGACGAAGGAAACAAAAAGAAGTAAGAAGATAAGTTGGCGACATTATGAGCACTTGGATGAATCCAATTTCAATCATGCAAACTCATGGACAAGTTCTTTCTCACCCGGGGAGATTGATGCAGTGCATGGGGGGTCTACCTCCAATGAATCATTTAGAGTTTCAAGGAGTCTTATTTGAAATTAGCTAGTTTATTTATATTTTAAATTATGTCTATTTACTAGAGTTGTTGAATGCCTTGGAAGACTATGCATGGTGTAATGTTGGATTGGGAAGTGGGTATTCTAGAAGAATATATTAGGAGACAAAGTGTGGTTTAAAATGTATTAGCATTGATTAGGAGTTTTATGCTAGCTCTTTAAATAGGAGCACTCATGCAACATGTAGGGGGACTTTGATTTATGATATTTTTATTGAGAAAGATAGAGCTTTGCTCTCTTCTACCAATCTCCTATCTTAGTTGTGTCGATGATGTTCTAGTTTTATCCTCTACCGATTGATCCCCGCATCACATTAGATTTAGGGCAGTAGCATGTCATGTAGTTTTAGGTTTTACTTGATTAGTTTCTTGAATTAGCACCTTAAAAATCAATGCTTGCATGCAGCCATGGCCATGGCTGTCGTGTAGGTTGCAGTTTCATTCACCAAAATAATTTAGGATTGAGTCATACGCGAAGTTGGTTCATTCTAGGTTTTTATATAGGGTTACCATAATTCAAAGAAACTTGCATGTTAATAAGATGAGTGACGCCATACTTAGAAGCATGTTTCTGATTCAGAATTTTGTGCATAATTACTTGTTGTATTTAATTTCTACGCGAAGCGTTTTCAAACCGATTAGTAAATGTTTGGGATTACACGCGAAGTTGATTCTAAATACATAAGAAGTCTAGGAACAATTAGATAACCGCGAAGGCCCTAATTGAAATCGAAATTGAGTAGAGTCTAGGAAACATGAATATATGTTGCTGCCTTGTTTTTTTGCATGCGATTATTACATGTTCTTGAGTGTTTTTGTGCTAAGTGTTGTGTAGAGAAGTCGATCACATGTAAATATTAGAATATAATTTAATTTCGTGCAGTAGCTTTTCTTAGAATAAATCTTTCAAAACCCCCATGTTTCGTTTCAATTGTTTGATGTTTGTTAGCATTTTATATTTCAATTGCCTTCAATATCCCCGGACTGAACGATCCCTACTTATCATATACTAATGACGATTTTGCAGGGTTTTTTAAATTGCGCAGTTGTGGAGCCCCGGTTACGCGACTCGTCATGTCTTTGCGGTGTCTTTACTATGATTGAAGTTATTGTGTATTTTTGGCTGAATATAAGTACTCAATTTAATATCTGATACAATGATAGGTTGCTAGAGTTCCAAAACAAAGTGTTGCAATGGACCAATCTCCTGTACCTTCAGTACATCAATCTCAGGTATAATCTTATGTTATGTGGTTACTGAATTCGAATATACACATATGCTATTCAAGTATTCATAGTTAAGTATAGATTTAGTTATCCTTTTAAATTATTGATACTGTGATAGGTCATTGGAAATCAAACAATACTGTTGGCGGCTTATGTAGTCAATTTTCATTACTTCTTTCAAATTTATCTCAAGTATATCATCTATTGTATGTGTTTAATTAGTTTTTAAATGATAATGCAATCATATGATTCATTACAAACACATATAGGTACATATCCACTCTCCTACTATAGTTGGTAATGGTAGATATATGACTTAATCCCAGATATAGTTTTTTGTGTTTTGTAATTTGTTTATATTAGTTACTACAGGTTCATGACATGACTATGTCGAACCAAATGTCTTGGATGTCTTCTCAAGAATCCTCTAGGCCAGGTTCACAAGCCTTTGTTCAAATAAATATCATGGGATTTCCATTTGCCGTGCAAGATCCGGGAACATCTAATTATGAGGAAGATTAATTGTATTGTAGTGCTGGACAGTGCATTATGATTTGTGCTAATGCAGGAAAAAAAATTGCATATGTGCATAGCCTTGCTCGACTGATTGCTCTAATGATGTTAACATTAATACAATGAGTTATTTTCCTGGAGATGTATTTAACTTGGTTGTTATGAAGGCAATAGTTGTATATTTGTGTAATAGTTCTTGATGAGTTATATATTTGATCAGTTCTTGACGAGTTCTTGATGAGTTCAGTTCTTGATTTCTCTAATGATGTTAACATTAATACAATGAGTTATTTTCCTAGAGATGTATTTAACTTGGTTGTTATGAAGGCAATAGTTGTATATTTGTGTAATAGTTCTTGATGAGTTATATATTTGATCAGTTCTTGACGAGTTCAGTTCAATGCTGAACACGAAGTTGTTTGCATTTGAATTAACAAAGTTCACGGTATATTTCATCAAAATCTCGAAGGGGAACAGAGGCCCGAACTCTCCTTCATATCTTTACTAATGTTGTAAACATTAATATATTTTCTCAGGGTTATATATAAACTACAAGAACATCAAGAGACAGAAACATTTCTCTTATTATTTCAATTGAACAACTTCTCAAGTCCCAAACAAAAACATCAAAATTAGCAATTGAATTAATGTTGAATCCTCATTCATTCCTAAACCAAATGAATGACATCCAGAAGAACCCAGAAGAATTTCTCAACCCACAAACAATAACAAAAGCTGATGCATATCCAAATTAGGGATTCTTCTTAGTCGCCGCGGAGACGCCGGCGCCAACAGAGAGCTGGCGATTGTGGGACAGAAGAAAGAGGAGAGATCGAAAATGGGGACAGTTTTTTTTTCTTTCATAAAGGGGTCGAATAGTTTGAGATGTGATTGAGAGAAAGAGATGATTTAAGAGTTGGAGGAGAATAAAAGAAGAAGAAGAAAAAAAAAAGTGATCTGAGACCGTCTTTTAATAATAGACGGCCATGATGAACTTATTAGGCAATATTAGGAGGCTTATATTAAGAGAGGATCCCATTCCAAGAAAATGAGGGCTTCTCCCTCTACTTATAGCCTCAGTGACACGTGTCGACCAAGAAGTGATTGTCTCAGTGACACGTGTCAACCCTACAAAATACTACACCACTTATGTCCCCACCTCACACATGGCCTATGACTATTATCTTATGCTGACATTAGCGTCAACTGCACTCTTCCCCTCTGTCATGTGTCAGCTTCTCTTCTAATCTGACCTCACCACGTCATCACATAATTATCATCCGATTAAAGTTCTAAAAATGGTTAAAAATAGCTTAGGAACTCAAATAATTCACCGAAAATTGTGACGATCTCTATTTTCTATTTTTAACAAGAAAAATATAATTTAACCAACTTCAAAAATTTGGATATTACAGTTTTCATCTGGATGAATCCCAAATCAACATTTGTCACCAATAAGTTTCATCTTCTTGTGCCAAGAAGTCAGTGTACAAGTAAAGGGGAAATGTTTTGTTTGATTTGAGAGAATGAACATAGGAGACTATGGCGTTTTCATAAGAAAGGTGTCATTGGAATGATGTTCTGGTCCACAGTCTTGCCATTTCCATTAGAGGACTCACATGCCCAGTAGATGAGACTACTATATATGATTAGTTCTATGAAGTGCATTTTGCTGATAACCAATTCAACTTATGTAGATATGCTACAACCGTAAGTCCCTACAACTGGATCATAGTTTCTTATATTGTAGGAAGGACTAGACGATCTGGATACGTTGTTAGTGAGTCGGTATGATTTTCGGAGAGCATATATAATGTGTGACTTATTGGCAGAGACGTCAAGTTGGTCCACTCCAACTGCATAGTTACAAACAAAACTACCATGTTCATGGTCACAGTAATGGTCTTCGTGTCTGATTTATTAGGAAACTATGGTTCTCGATGGATCTAATATTTTCAAGTGGTTGAAGTAGCTAATTGTAGTAGTTGACCCCTCGGATTGAACTTGTGATAATAACATTTTGGTAGAGTAGTGCTTGGCTGAAGAAGAGGGTGGTGCTTGACCCTTATATGTACTTCTGCAAACATTGTTATATAGATTGTTTCATTATAAGTATAAACCACATTGATGTGTAAGTTTTCTGATTTCAGGAAACTTATTTGCGTGTTGGTGCAAAACGGAGTTTAACTAAAACTCTTTCCATATTACTAATACATATCTACACGAGTTCTTCGAGGAGAAGTTGAGCCGGCCCTAAAGCTTACTATGTAACCATTATCGTTGGGGGTTTCATAGTGAACGACATTTGGGAAGAAATTGACAGCCATAGACTTCATCATGAATGTGATAAACAGTTTGTCAGATGGATTACGCTATCACAAACAGAGATATGCTATTAGGACCATATCAATTTCTTCCAACATCTCATGCACATATTAACCCAACCATATGTCAAGCAACAACAAATACAACAGCCAGAACATGTAATGAGAGATGCAACGTTGTTGAATCCAGTTTTTGAAGACCTAGATTAATGAAGAGGAAAGTCATGCATAATTGATAGTGAGGACATGCATACTTTCTTCATTGCAATATTTGATCATTCTAGATACACCAGCTTAGACGGTTTTATTGCATAGTTAATGTTCAATTCTTGCATTAAAAGTACGAATGACTCTCATGAGTCGCATCCTCGATCATAAAACTACTGTTGGCTGTTGAACTACAAAATGGATCAAACTCATGACATTTTTCAATTTTTTTTTTGTTGGGACAAAACAATTCATTTATCATGAATCTTGGAAAAAAAGTTTAAGAATACTGGCATCTTTGAAATCCAATGGAATATATTGAATCCCACAAAATATGGCAACTATCATTTCGATTTTGTTAATCACATAGTCCAATTGAAGTCCATGACAATAACATGCATCCCAGAACGAAGCATGGTAGTTTTTAAAATTTGTAATAATAAGCACTTGTTTAATTATACATGGTTGATAAGATGTCTATAATTAGAAATTCTGCCACTCCTTCATATATTTTTTCTTCTATTTATAGAAATTTCTGGTTTTGAAAATAACTTTAACATGTCGTAACTTCTTCATACAACGTCCGTTTCACGCGTGCCGCTTGTCTATGAACTTTCCTTTCGTGAATGAAACTTTTCGAAATTCTCAATGGATCAAAAAGTCAACGGAACTTAAACATTTTTCAGATTTTAACTCTCGGAATTACTTCCGACATTGAGCAATGACTAATTAAAAGTGACAGGACCCACCCTGGATATAACCCTAATATCCTGAGTAAGTCCTGCGGGGACCACTTCAAGGGAGTTTTACCGAAATTTCAGCATAACCTCTCTTAAAATGGCCAACCCAAACCTGAAAGTAAAATCACCTAACACTTCAAAATTTATCCAACCTGACTCTAGGAGCCACCTGCTCCCCCAAATTTTCAACAATCTCCAATTCCAACAAAAACTCAAGTTTAATAAAAAGAAGTACTTAATCCATAACATTAACCATAATACAGTTAGCAACTTCGAATTACAACTCAAAAGTAAGCATTTCTTAATTTACAAATACTCAAGGCATCAGAGCGACTCTACAAAGGAAAATGACGATATACTACAAGTAGGTTAAACTAGTAACCTACTATTTCCGACAGCGGAAAAAGGAACTATGTACTTTGCCTCCGGCACCGAACAACTCTGCAACACTGGACATTTTAAAAACGAAGAGCCCAGGGAAAGTAATTTATAACATTAGCGTGAGTGGACAAAATAAATATAACTGTACACATAAGATAAAAAGAAAGAAACAAATAACATTTATATTACTTTCCTCATTTATCAAAATTCATAAATCAAGATGCATGCATTCAATACTGAAATGTCTAATTTCATAGGCTGTTAATATAAAAATCCCCAATACCCTGGTTCGGGAATTTATGTAATAACGGAAAATCTTACAAGAGAAAATATTCCCGAACCCAATAATATAAAATCACGACCAATCTCATTGGTCATATAATATATAAAAATATAGGGGAACGTCTAAACCACCATATAATAATAGCCCCTAAGGCTAAGGGTCAATCATAAGAGTCCCCAATAGCGTCGTCACGCTATGCCCATACACGTCGACCACCGAGCGTGAATCTGACCTATGTGGTCAAGTCGTCACCTCGCGTGGGCTCAGGCGACTAAGCTAGCTAGCATCAACATATATATCACAAGAGTCCCGACCCTGATATGGTGAAAATCCGAAAACAAACCGAAAACACGTTTCCCCTTATATAAAAAAAACCGTACGATCTCGACCGTACACCCGAGGCTTATACTCATAAATATAATTAAACACCAATACAGCCTCGTAGAAAATAAATGAAGTCCACATATCTCAAATGTCATAAATATCGATACCAAGTAAAATCATATAGTTCTCGGAAACCTCATTTCCGATTAAATATCAATATAATTATAGATATCAATAAATCGAATTAATTGTCTTAATTCATAAACCATTTGAAAATCAATTCCAAAGAAATCATCAATTTAAAACTAGATTATCGCCCTTCGATAATCCACTTCTTTCTCAAAATAAAATATTACATATAAATTCCAAAAGTATCTAAATGCTTATGCATGCATCAATTTGAAATAAAAGTCCACTCACAATGTCTAAGCTTGTCGCCGATCGGAGTCCTCCTCAAGTCGAGTCTCTCCTCGGCCTGCAAAGAGGAATATTTAGAAAACCAAAGCTTGAAATTCAATTTTAAACTAAATTTTGACGGTGTCCTCACTCAACCGAGATTCCCAACTAACCCAACGTAAAATTTCTCGATTAAGTATCAACTGAACTTACTCAATATACTTCGTTCTCGACCATTTACTCCTTTAATGGTCTAACCGTCGAAAAACTCATTTAAATACCCAAATTCGGCTTTGACCACAAATTAAAAGTGGGTAAAAACAGTCAAATGGTAACTTCTGAATTACTATTTACTTTTTTTTACTGTTTCACTTTTACTGTTTTACTGTTACTGAGTTACTGTTTACCCATTTACCATTTTACTTTTTACAGTTTCACCTCTGGCCGCCGGCAGCAGCAGCGCCGCCGCCACCGCCGCCAGTGGCGGCCGACGCGGCGGCCACTGCCTCTCCTCACTGTTTCTTCTCCAATTTCCACCAATTGCACCGAAATTTCAACCCAAAGTAACCTAACCACTAATCTGAACTCATACAACCTCAAGATTCAGCCAAAAACAACCAAAACCATCTAAAATCACAACCCCCAAATCGGAGGCACAAACCCTAGGAAATTCAATTCCCAATTTCTTCCTACCTGTTGCAAAAGAGTTCAATTCCTCTGGGGAAAAGACTCAATGGGTCGAGGCCTTGCTTTTCCCCCCCAAGAACTCACCGATCGGTGGCCGGAAGTGGGAGTTCCGGCCTCACCACCTCCCACTGTTCTGGGCTCGAACCGGCCGAACGGTGGCGCTTGGCGCCATGCCGCTACCACCAACAGAGAGAGGGAGACAAGACGAATCGTCCGACACCAATATCACCCTGATTGGTGGCCGGACGCGCGATCTGCAAGGATGAGGGTGGCGGCAGAGAAGGTATCGGGGAAGAAAAGAGGAGGAGAAAGAAAAAGACAGAAAGGAAAAGGAAAAAGAAGGAGAAAGAAAAGTTTTTTTTTTGCCCTTTTGGGAAACTGCCTTTTTTTTATTTATACTCGATAGAAAAAAAATCGGGAAGTTACGGGTTTTTCACCATGACCTTTTAATTTAAAACCCACAATAAACGTTCTACGTCTCCACAACCTCGTTTTAACGTAATCTCTCTCTCGAAACCAACATATTTCCGCTCAACCCAAAAATAGGCAAACAACTCACACGAGGTTAAAAGTAAATCAAAATCACCAATAAGCTACATAGGGTTCGGGGTGTATCAAAAAGAGTATGAAATACGAATTTCCATAAATCACTCTTCTATTAATCTCGAGAAATTTACATTAAATTGAATTAAAATTGGGGTTATTACATTAATAATTCCAAATAAACCTTTGAAATTAATAACGAATTTTCGGGATATTACAATAATAAGCTCATTTAAAGAAAACTAGCTAAAGATTTCAGACCCAAGATAATTAGGTTCAAAAATTAAACACAAGGCCCCAGGCCCAATAATCGCCACCATCCAACATGTTGAGGCCAACCAGTTATTATTCATATGAGGGTAAAAACCTAAAATTGTACCTGAACTATTGCGAAAGGTACTTTTTGGTACCTACGAATTTTTTCTACCTGAAATGGTACCTCAAGTATTGCACTGTTACCTAATATGGTACCTCCGTTAATTTTTCCGTTAAAGTTGCCTACGTGACATAAATTTGAATTTGGTAAATACCCAAAATAGTACCTGAGCTATTTCAAAAAAAAAATATTTTGGTACCTATATTTTTTTTAACTCAAAATTTAGTTTATTTTTTTTAACTCAAAAATTAGTTTATGATCAATGGTTAGAGATATATAATTTAAACACATACACACATATTATTTTATTATAACTCTTAAATATACTTTCTTTTACAAACATGATATTGTTGAAGGAAAAACGTATTATGTGCCTTCGTCAATGTAACTGACGATAGATAATTATGTAGTCATTATTGTCATTAATGTATTTCCTATTACCGTTGTAATACTCACCCTATATAAAGGGGATTATCAATAAAATGAGTAGACCAATTCAATATTTACTACAACACGTTATCAGCACTTTGCCTAACCTAGAGTTTTTAGCAAAAGAAAAAAATCTGCCGGAAAACAAAGAAAAAAAAACACAGAAAAATCACAAACCCTAGAATTTTCTTTTCTGCCGGAACACTGCCGGAAAACACAGAAAAAAAAAAACCCTTTTGTTTCTTCTCTGGGCACCCATGTCTGCCTATCCCACCGGCCGTCCTCCGATCCCACATCGACGCCGTCCTCAAGCCGGCGAGCCCAGCCTCACCGCCGCACGACCCAGATTTGCTCGATTCAAGGACCAAGCCCCGGTGCTCCGACGTCCTGCCCGAACCAATCCCCAAATCGAACCCAGATCGGCGTCTGACGGCTCCGGCTCGCCTCGACTCCAACGACTCTGGCTCGTCTCGACTCCGACCCCGGCTCGCTCAATCTTCCTGTGCTCGATCGACGCCGCGCTGCTCTCCCCGTCGCTCCAATCGGCTCACCTCCGATCGGCTGCAGTTTCGCCCGATCTGAAATTCTGCCCGACCTCGCCCCGGATCGGATCGCCTCGCCCCGATCGCCTCGCCCCGATCGCCTCGCCCCGATCGTCCACTGCTCGGACGACCCCCGATCGGACCCCTGCGCTGCAGAGAAGACTCCGGCTTGCCCTCCGCTCCGCGCCACTGCCGCGACGCCTCCGCCGCTCCTGCCTTCAGATCGGACCCGAACTTTGCCGACAAAGCTTCGTCGGCAGAAGCTTGACCCGACCCGGTTTTAATTGGGCCTGACCCGGATCTCCCTGATCCGACCCACGAAAAAAATCAGAATTTTTTTTTTGGAAAATAAAATTTAAAGGTAAATTTAAAATTACTACCGCATAGTAATTTATATTTACTGTGACTATTTACTGTTTTATGAATTTAATGGTAAATATTAAATTATTTAATTGATATGGTAAATGTATGATTAAAGTGACTAATCATATGAATTTTTTTTTATGTGACATATCAATTTAATGATGCGGCAATGAATATGTGACGATTACTTGGAGACGGAGATAAAGCAATCGATTCATATGCAGTTTATTTGGCAAACTTACAAGTAATATTTACATTGACGCTCTGCTTTCATTATATTTTGTTTCAGTTATTTATATGATATAATGCTCTATTAAAATTGATTGCATTAGTATTTATATAAATATGAAACATGAAGCGTTATATGTTCATTTTATTAGTGTTAAATAATTGTTTTATTTAACATATTACTTATTTTGAACACTGCTCTGATAATGTAATTTCATGAGCTTCGTAATATAAAGAAAAAGTGACAAACCTATAATGTGGAAAAGTATTTTCACGAAATAAGAAAAATATGACCATTACAAATTTTGGTCTTGAGATCCAATTTTAATTTCTTGAAAAAATTTTCATCATGGATATCTTCTTGATTATATAAAAAGCAATGATAATGAAATTTCATTAGCTCTACATGCAATGAATATGGAAAAATCAAAATTTTATTGTGATAATGAAATTTCACGAAGCATCGGATTTACCATAAAGTATATTGGTTTATTTTAGTTGTCGTGAATGTCATAGACCGCGAAACTAATATATTTTATTCTTCCTATATTTTACAGATGGTTTAACCATCACAGTTTAGTTTTGACATATTGGACTCTGAAGAATTTGAGTACCAAATTCCCCTATTAAGCCGACTAAGGCTTGAGCATGGTATATTTATGCAAATTGCTTTATGTAAATAGCAAAATAAATAATTTCAATATCTTGAATGACAATGTAAGGTCTAAGAAAAAAAATTCCCTGGAACAAATTATGCAAAGTAATGCAACAACCCTACACCAAAGGGCAATGACAATGTAAGGTATGAGAAAAAGAAATTTCCGGGAACACATTTTGAAAAATAAAACAACCCTAAATCAAAAGGCAATGACGATGTAATGTCTTAGAAAAATATATATTCTTGAACAAATTGGGCAAAATAATGCAACGACCCTAAAACAAAGGGTAATTACCATGGACGTAAAATTCATATAATCATCCAAAAGTAAGTGGAAACAATGTAATATTTAAAAGATGACATAGGGGACATGTCATGTGCAGTGAAACACTCTGCCATTGTTGTAATTCAATGAATTATTGATACGTACATCATACGCTAGCAAAGAATTAGCTACGACTTTCAATAAGTATGAAGAATCATATGAGTACGTGGATTTTTTGGAAAAGTATCTTCAATATACAACAAGAACATCGAAAATGAATTTACAACTGAAGACATAACATATGGGAAGAATATGTCAAAATGACACATCTCATCATTGCAGCTATTAAAAGAGCACAAAGGATCTGGCTCAATCCAAAATAGACGTTGATTAGTCTACTTATAAATTTCCAAGATATCCTTATAAAGGCTATTACGCCTAAATACGACTTTTGGTCCTAAATTAGACTTTTTGTCTTAAAGTTTCTCTCTCTAAATTGGATAAGACTAAATGTAATCGTTGGCACGTTCATTTTTGAAATTTTCTCTAAAGGAATTGAGATTATTCAAATTTTATTCATAATATACATGATTCAATTTTCTATATCTAACTTTGCAAAGTATTGCATAAAGAAAAACAATATAATATAGGCATGGCACAAAGAACTGTGTGCAAAGACATAATATAGGCATAACACAACGAAATGTGGACAAAGAAACACACCATGTGATCCCTAGAATAATAGTACTGAAGGACAATGGTACTAATATAGCACAATAGTACTGAAGAACTGTAGTACTATAATGAAAGTGATAAGGATCGGTACATCTGTTCCTTTGGGATTCATAATGCACCTGCCTAACTGGGATTACCAAAGTTTTTATAACAATCCCCATCGAGTTACTCTAAAGAACTTGAGTTACGTTTCGATGTATATATTGAGCATATGTCAAATTGACAATTTATGCGATAAGAGAAAATTGAATTTGTCCTATACTTTAAAGAAATTTATGCCACGATGTTCATGTGAAAAAAGACACAAGTGAGAATTCATTTGAGCTCCTTTGCATTACCTCTAAATGACTGCAAATGTAAACGAGTATTAGAGAAGATTATATGTCAACTTAGTAGGTTCTAAGTAACCGCTAATTAAATCCAACGTCATAAGAAAATGATCTTTTGGAATTCTGACATAGATTGGCTTTGATCTGGTGATCCATACATTAAAGAAACTACTATGGACACCCATATTTTTGGATAAATAGAAGCAAACACCAGAAGAATATGGTTCACACACGAATCTGAGGACGATCAATGAACATTTTATCCTCAAATATTGTCATATAGGGTTGAAGACGTATGTTCAATTCCTAAATTCTGCCGCTCCCCCAATGTGGCATTATAATATATTTGATGCACAAGCATATGCATTTATACCTTATTATGCTTCTCCTATCCGTCATGATTTTATCATTCAAAGCCTATTCGTTAAAGCAATTATGATTGAGATCATCATATGCAAAGGACACATGAGTTTCTCATTATGATGTTATATTGAATCAAAAGAGGATTCAGTGGATCGATTCAACCAACTTGCGGACACCATAGATATTTTATGGTGTTGGTTGTTGTGTCGACACGCTGGTCACGTGTCATGACACCATCCACACTTAAAATTTATGCTGCTTATGCTAGAAAGTCAAAGCACCTGGGCCGGGTTAATTTCCGTAGGTGTGATGATTTTATGGCTTATTATATGGGATTTGTAATGGACATCATATTCCTATATAAAAACCCAATTGGTCTCACGGAAAACGACTACAGTAATAGTCTTAATATTGGTAAAGCACACCAATACTTCCGTTTTGGGTTATGCAATTTTTGCATGCAGCGTTACTTTTTCATCCATGGCCAACATCATTGAACCAATTTACACCATAGCTAGTGACTATGTGTGAGGATTTTAAAGGATTTCAAACGAACTTGTAATCCTTGAGCTCTTTTGGATTGACACGGATCTACAATCCTTGAGCTCCATTAAATGTTTTATGTGCCAAAATTGCTCCGCCACAGCGCACAATGATGGGTTACTTGAGATGAATAAATATTTATGCTGGATATGAACTTCCAGCTATAGTCCGCTATGTCGAAACCTTGACAGGCGATCTCCTCACCGCTAGATTTGCGGTGTGTCACTTTGATGAGACAGTCTTCCCGTCGTTAGGGGGAGATAAGAACAAGCATGTTCAAGTGGAACGACAGGAATTGTCGTGGTTTGTCCCCACTGTGTCTCATCTCGATCCCCAAAATCACACAAAGTAAAGTGTGCATATGTCTTATACATTAAAGTGACGAGATCATATAAACCTGCTGCAAATATACCTGCAAGGATTGTGTTTTATCAAAAGGACATGGTATCACCCAAGAGGAATTGGGTATTGCACTGCCACCATCCATGGTGGCATGGTGACGCCATAAGTGGCATAAATGGTGTCACAGGCCGTGGCTCTCCAAGGAAGAGGGGGAGGCCACCTTAAGTTCGATACATACTTGTGTAAAGGAAGAAAACAAGTTTGGCACAACCTGATCTATTGATCAGTGATACTCAAATCCGTCTCATGAGAATATTTATGGATTGTGGTTATCATTGGGGGACGCCTCAAATGTTAGAACCAATCCTTAAAGTATAGAGATCTATACAAACACATTACACTAGTGTACATGAGGACGTGGAATAATGAGTCTACTATCGAACCATACTTCGTTGAAAAATGTCAACTTAGTAAACTGGCCTAATGGAAAGAAGCGATCCAGTATAAACAAAGAGATAGGTATTTGGGCAGGTGACGCCGACACCGCAAATGTAAACCCTATCAAATATATCTTTGTTAGAATGCGTAATGAGAATAAGAGTATGCAAACTCACCTTATGGCGCAAGGTCTCTCAAAAACGCACTGGAATCGACTACGAGGAGATATTCTCTCGTAATGGACTACGATGAGACAATCTCTCGTAATGGATGTCATTGTACTCCACTACCTTGTCAGTTTGGTAGTTTCCGAAAAACTGAACATGCAGCTTACGAAAAGTGATCAAAACATATATCTCTATGGGGATCTAAATTAAGAGATATACATGAGGATCCTAAACGGACTTGATCCACCCAAATCAAGTGACTCTAGATCACATGAGTACGTTTGCAAAAGAAATTGAAACGTTCACTAAAGTGACTACTTGATTGGAAAGGGATTGATGAATTATGCCCTTGCGTTTTCATTATGGATATATATGAACTCTAAATGAAATAAGAGAAACTCAGTGTATTGTAAATCCTAAGTTGAGAATGAAAAAGATTTTGGGAATACACAGTCTTGAAATGGAACTCAAGGACTGTAATGATGGTGATCATCCATCAATCGGCTTAGGCACTCTAAAGAATAAAGTGAGGCCTACAGATATTCCCATGATCAGTCGAAGTCTTTACTCTGACAATAGATCCGTTTTTCATCTAAAGGAAGATGACGAAGAAGTATTGGGAAATGAAATTCCTATACAAGTGCAATGACGTATGATTGTACTTAAACATAATATGTAAGACTCGACCTCTCATTCGATGTAAATTTGTAAAGCTATGTTTAGCTCTGCGCCTACGCAACGCAAATCGTTCTTTCATTAAAGATATGAAAGATTTGGGCTTATTCAATCTCTACATAGAATGTGACATGATAAAGAAATTATCCACGTCATAGCTAACTATGCGTAAAGAAAAACGCATTAAAGGTGAAATAAGAAAATCTGTTGTCACAGATCAATTTCAAATCTCTTAATGGTTCACTCATACTCTAGACGAAGTTATGACTATTTTGGTCATACCACGAGTGAACCTGATGTTCAATATGAACCTATGTATTCAGTTCATGAACAACCTTATCCTCAAGATCAAAGTAAATCAAGTTGGATCTAAGGACGATGTGGCAAGATTTAGTTACTAAATCATTGCTCAAAGTCATATTTGGAAAAACATGTGAAAATGCATAACTATGCTAATGTTACTGAAGCTCCCTTGATCAAATGAAAGAATCAGGGAGAATCCCATGATTAATGTAAAAATCAGGGGGAGGTGCAGACATCAGGGGGAGTCTAGCACATACATGTTGTTTTCAAATGTAATAGGTGCGTTGCGCTCTTTTTGTCCTTCGACCAAAGTTTTATTTTCTCCCATTGGGTTTTTGTTACTTGGCAAGGTTTTTAATGAGGCAACACCACATGCACCATTCTATCTCTGACTCGGCACAAGGGGGAGTGTTGAAGGAAAAACGTATTATGTGCCTTCGTCAATGTAACTGACGATAGATAATTATGTAGTCATTATTGTCATTAATGTATTTCCTATTACCGTTGTAATACTCACCCTATATAAAGGGGATTATCAATAAAATGAGTAGACCAATTCAGTATTTACTACAACAGATATATAGTTATATGTTGTATTGTATCCTTATGATAGAGATGTCTATAAATACTATTAATATAAACGTATATTATTCCATTACCAAATATTGGACTTCCTCTATAAACTAAACAAATTTGTAGATTTTTTTTTTTACAAATAAAATATTGATATATCATAATAATAATATTTTTTTTATTACTATCAAAATAATAATAATAATAATAATAATAATTTGTTTATGAGTTTAACTAGTATATGTTTTGGTATCATAAACTAAATTTAGAGGTTTTATTTGAAGTATTAGAAAAAAATATATAGGTACCAAAAAATATATTTGTAATAGCTTGGGTACCATTTTGGGTATTTATTCATGCCACGTACGCGACTTTAACGGAAAAATTAACGGAGGTACCATATTAGGTAACGGTGTAATACTTGAGGTACCATTTCAGGTAGAAAAAATTTGTAGGTACCAAAAAGTATATTTCGCAATAGTCCAAGTAACATTTTAAGTTTTTACCCTTCATATGAACTAATTTGATTATTTGAAGGCAGCGTCTCCACCACCTCTTTTCTGATCATTGAGAGCTTCGCTCTACCTTGAGAAACCCAAAGGCATCAAACCACCTCCATGAATTGATGACTTCCGGGTCAGAGCGGAGGGGCTTTAAGCCATACCAGAGTGACTTAGGCTCGGAGAGCGAGATGGGGAATGGAGCCGAAGGTGAAGCGAGAAGGGACTCGGATCCGCAGCTGAGTTCTTAAAGGAGCTGAGCTGATCCAACAGCCTACCTCTCCCCTGCAATGCCTCTCCACCGTCAGATGGAGCTCAGGTCAGGTTAGGCAAAAAAAAAGATAGGAGAGGATCCGGGTCCAGCGAGAAGGTGGGGTGTGGGGTGTGGGGTGAGGGAGATGATGTGGTAGCTCAAGGCACAGTTATCGAACTGGGAGAGGTCGTCGTTGTGTTTTGAAACGCCACCCATAATTTTGTCGTGCCTTGAATTATGAGATCGAATAAAGTGTGAAGGGAGTGAGAGTGGAGGAGAAGAAGAAGAAGAAGAGACGAGATCTGACAGGGGAAGAACGAAGTCGACAAAGAAAACTGCACTTGTGTGTCCACAAGCGGGGCCGCATCAATCTCTATATAGAGACCAAAGCCAGATTCAATCCAATCTGGTCAGATCCAGATTACTTCCAGCGGTCAAAAATAGGCGCCACCATTGAGGGACGACAAAAGTAGTCATCATGGTTCTCATTCCATCACAGCCGATAGTTGTTAACTTAGAGGAGGAGCCGACACAAAGAGATGACGTCAGAGATCTTGCCCAAGGCAGCTAGAGTTTAGGGAGAGGGCAAAAGTCATCCTCTCACTTTAATTTGTTTAAAACCATGACAATTGTCACAAAAAAAAAAGTATATTTCCTCTATGTTGAATAGATTTTTTACAATGCTTTGTCATGACTCGTGAATAAGACTAGCACAAAACTAGTCGCCCTTCCCACCAAAACGTCACGGCTGAATCTAAAGGTCGTCCCCGCCCTCTTGCACAAAACCTAAGTTTTGGCTTCCTCAGCTTCAACAGAGGGGGAGCGAGATCCTGTAATTTTTATTGGGAACAAAATTTCTTATATGATTTTTTTCTTTATCAAATGTCTTACATCATGTTTTTTTATTGCAGACAACAGGTATTTAGAAATTTTCAAAAAACAAAATTTCGAGAGAATTGTCACCTGTTTTTGCTCAGGCAACCAAGAACAAGTAACTGACGAATCATAGTGTAACACGCAGAAGAGTGGGGTTTTAAATGACATTTCCATATAGAACGTAAGGGTAATTTCGGAATAAGCATAACTATATTACGGTACATTCCAGAGTCTAAAAAGGGTAAATTCATCCAATAATAAAAAAAACAAGAAAAAAAAATCAGAGAGAGAAATGGGAGCTAAGGTTGAAGTTACGGCATTCGCTAGGTTCCGCGAACTCATACCATTTGTTGACAGTAGCCGCAGAGAGGCTACAGCAGGCCCGCAGACCCGCAGCAAGCGCACCAGGGCCCGGCCCAAGGGTCGGGACAAAATCACCAGCACCCGGCCTCGGGGCCTGGCACTCTATCCTGCCTCCAGGGACCCAGGGGTCGGGGGCGCCAGCCTGCCTAAGTGGGCACCAGAAGGTATAAACAGAAGGGAACCAGTCCCACATCGAAGAGTAAGGCCAGTCCTTACTCCCAACCACCTATATATGGGCCCCAACTACCTTCTTTATGAGGTAACTTGTCTCTCTCCCTGCTTACATACGTGCCTTAGTTACATACATTCCAACTATACTAACTTAGACATCGGAGAGGTGAAGGCCGGCCCGCCCGGTATTCTCCTTAGTAAGCAGGATTGCAGGAGATCGAGTTGGATTCATCAAGTATCTACTAGACCCCCGGGTTTAGGCAGAAACAATTGGCGCCGTCTGTGGGAACCTTGAACGAAAAGTCGTGTAAAGCAACACCGTTGAGAAAGAGATCGGAGATGAATCAAGAGAAAGAAACCACCGAGGAGGGATACCCTGCAGTAGTGCAGGCGCTCACCTCCACCCCAGCCGTTGTGAGGGAGCCGCGCCACGACCAGAGCGACGGTCAGGAGGTAGGAAGCTACGGGGGACCATCCGGCGTGCCGCATCCCCATCGCGACAGCTCGCGAGGTAAAGACCTGGCAGAGGAGGAAGACAGTCCAGAGCGACGGGGCTTCGCCTTGACGTTCTCGGATGATTCAAGCGATCGATCTGAGAGCCCGGACCAGGACCTCACGTACAGCCCCGGCCATAGCGGTATGGCGGGAGAATTACGGGCGATGGCCGCAGAGGTCAGTCGTCTGAGAGAGGAGAGCGACAGGGACAGAGGTAAGTCCAACGCTCGGTACGAAGAGATGGAGGCGGTGAACACTGCCCTGGTGGCCGCCCTGGAGAGGGGGCAGCAGCGCAATAGCGCCATGGCCGAGGCACAGGCGGCAATCCCGCCGGTTCCACCTCAGCACACCGATGGAGGGCAATCTTCGGGCGGTCGGTCCGGTAATCCCGTACAGCAGAAGTCGCCATTAGGTGCAGGCCCGCCAAAGAGCACGCCGACCTCCCGCCAGCCCGACGCTTCGTCAGTGGATGGAGCTGAGACGCCAGCCGCGCGAGCACTGCAGGTGCTGGCCGACACCGTGTCGAGCTTAAAAGCCCAGATGGAGGCTAACGAGAGAAGAGCCGCGCGGCCGATGGAGGGCGCCCGGTTTAATGAGCGCATGGGTCCCTTTTCGCACCGGGTCATGGAGTCGGGAAGATCTGGCAACCAGAAATCCCTCAAGCTCACCTACTCAGGATCCGGCTGCCCATACCAACATCTGGACAGCTTCCGGTCCCAAACCTGCGCCAAGGGATACTCCGATGCAGTCTGCTGCAACATCTTCCAGGAGACCTTGTCCGGAGAAGCACTCAGCTGGTTTTACGAGCTTCCGGCAAACTCGATCGAGGCGTTCGAGCAGTTAGCCGACCGGTTCGTGGGCCGCTTCATCCTCCGAGTCGAGGGAGCCCGGACGTCGACCATCCTCTTCAATTGCAGGCAAGCCCCCGGAGAGGAGCTGAGAACCTTTGTCAACCGCTGGCAGACGGCTACGGCCGGAGTTCGGAACCTGGACAAGGGCATTGCCGAGATGGCGTTTAAACAAGGGCTCCGAGCGGGCAAATTTTCCTACGCCGTCCGAGTAGAACTCCCGCAGGGGTACGACGAGTTGATGGCTATGGCCATCAGGCATGCTCAGGCCGATCATGAGACCTATGGGCACCACCTCCTGAAGAGGAGGCGAGATGAGGAGCAGGAGGACCATCCCCGGGAAGAGAACCCCCCACCCGCCCAGGAAACCAAGCCCAATCAGCGGACCGATAACCGCACCGTTCGGCCCAGCCGGAACGCCAACAACAGAAACAACTGGCCGCAGCGGCACCAGAGGTCCTATTCCGATAAACCTCAGAATGAGCACAAGCCGGCGCCGTTCCGCCAAGAGCGCCCCCTAGCAATCATGCCAGCACCCCCTAGCAATCATGCCAGCACCCCCGGCCAACCAAGAAGTCTTCACCGCTCTCACCACGTCCTACGAGGATATCCTACTTGAGAACGGGAGTGTCATTCCCCCACCGCCCCCGAGAAGGTTCCCGAAGGGGAAATTTACAACGGCGCAAACGGGCAAGTACTGCTCGTACCATGATGAGGCTACTCACCGAACGAGCAAGTGCTACGCCCTCAGGCAGGCGGTGCAGGTTTTGATTGATAACGGCCAGCTCCAGCGGTACGTGGGGAAAAGAGGAACAGACCCCGACCGGGAGCATGACCAGTCTTGGTAAAACCCGCTAGTCTGAGCGGTTAGTTTGGCATAGTTCCCGGTTCGACCGTTGTAAAAACAAATATATATGCAAACTACTTTTGAGAAAATTTCACCGGCTCTGCCAGTTCCATTATATTCATATTCAGACAAGTATACAAGCAGTAACCGATCCGGAGGCATTACAAGGGAAAAAGGGCAAGAAAATCCTAAGGAGCTACGACCCCGCCTTCGGCAGGCAATCCGCCAGCCTCTCCTGCGGTACCCTCGTCGTCGACGTCAGTTCCGGTGTGGACTTCGGCCCGGGCAGACTCGGCACCGTTGGTAAAAGAATCCAAGTCCGAGCGAATCACTTCACCCGGCTGCTCCTCTACCGCCTCCTGGTGGATGTCCGACTGCTCATGGATATCTCCCTCAGCAGCAGTCGACATCAGGGAAGTATCTAACCATCCCTTCCCCGCCCATTCCGTGTACGCATCCGAGATGCCTTCCTCCCTGGCCTTCACAAGAAACTCCAGGAACTGGTCGCTCTCACGGTATTTGAGAGCGACCCGCTCGAAGAGTACCGGGTCATCTTCCCCGGTCGGAGCAACAGAGGCGGCGCGCAGAGCAGCGGCTCCCACTCGGAGCTCGTCCACCTCGGATTCCAGTTCCGTCCTCTCCCTCTCCAGGAGCCGGTTCTATTCAGCCAGTTCGGCCCTCTCCTTATCCAGGGTCCGGTTCTGCTCCTCCAGTTTCTTGGCCCTCTCCTCCGATCTGGCCTTCTCCCGATCCGAGCGAGACTTCTCCACCTCCAGACGCTGCCGGGTCTCGGATAGAGCAGTTATCTGTCTCTACAGCTCCGACAGCCCCTCGCTCGCGTCCGGTTCGTACAAACTGTACAACAACTGCGCACCACCAAAGAGTTAGTCAAGCAGCAAGGCAAAGCAAGTTAGTCAAGCAGTACAGGGGTACCGTGCGGTGCTTACCCGGAGGACAGATTCCTTGCATTTTGGACGGTTCCCGCCCGCCAGGACTCCAGCAACCCCGGGCCTGTCCAGACCAAGGCCGGCCAGGTCCGATGCCACCTGTTGCGCGAATGCACCAGTCGGGCTTCCCCTTGGTGCATCCGCAGGCGCTGGACTACTCTGCCGAGCAGCAGCAGCAGCATTCTCCCCAGCAGCGGTGGTCTGCGAACCGCTGGTAATCCTGAACCGTTTGGCCAGGTTCTCCTGAACCGACTCGCCGGTCAGCGTCACCAGCGCGGAGGAAGGAACGTCCCCGACCTTCCGTTTTTCTCCCCGGCCCTCCGGAGAAGAAGATCGCGCACTTGCGGGGGGAGCGCGAGCCACGTGCGGCACAGTCACCGGGCGGTTGGGGATCATGTTCGCTCCACCGGGAATCTTTAGGGCCCCCCCCCCCCCCCCCCCGGTGCTCTTGCCCTTTCCAGGCGCCAGCAGGCCTGTAGAGTGATGGGTCTTCACCCGCGTCAGGACATAGGCGTCCTTATCAACGTCCATGGCCCTCTGCTCCGCATGGGTCACAAGCCGGCCGGACCCGTCCTCCACCGACGTCCGCGAGACGATCTCGGCCTTCTCCTTCAGCTGGTTGAGGAGATCCTCCCCGTCCATGGAGAGAGTGGTTTCAGGCTTGATAGTCGCCCGAGAAGATGCACCTGCAAGGAAAGCAAACAGTTAGTATTTTGCAAGCGCCTAGCATAAAGTATCACCGCTCAACCGCTTCCTACGCACCGGGACCCCGCCCAAGCTGGCAGTATTCCAGCACTTCTCGCCGGATGAAGTTGTAAGAACTCCGTTCCAGATCATCCCAACACCCGGCTATGGTCGAGATCCTCTCGCGCTCCAGGTCCGATAGTTCGTACGACTGGTCACCAATGGGTTGGAAGGCGCCAGAAACACAGTACATTCTATTCCTCGCCTGCCACTTCCCGCCCACCATCACCACTTTCTTCCTCCAGCTGTTGTCTACCCATGAAGGCACATTGGTGACGATCGGTGGAGGCTTCCGGCTGTTGAAGGACAGGCAACCACGGGACCCCTGCTTCCGGGAGTACGACAGCCTGTACAGGGCCCGGAACTCATTCACCGTGGGTATGTTCATCCCAGAGAACTCGTACAAGCAGCCGAGGCTCAGTAGTCGTCTCCACTGGAGCCCAGGAAGCTGAGCGGGTGACACTTGCAGCGCACTGAGCATGTATTGCACGTAGTGTGGCAGCGGGAACGACAGTCCATGCCGGAATTGATCCGGATGTGCCGCAACCCAACCTTTTTCCGGGTTGCAGGATGACTCTCCAGGATTCAAGGGCCATAGCAGAGCGCTATCCGGGATACCCCACGCTTCCCGCAGCTCTTCAATCTCTTCTAGGGTCATGCACTCCTCCGGTTCGTCACACACCACAGCGTGCTTCCCTCTCCCCAAGGTATAGCTCGCAACCGGAGCATTTTCAAATCGCACCCCGTGCGGTATTTCGGTCTTCGAGGATTCAGCCCCGGAGGACGAAGCCGAGGACGGAGTCGAAACCCTGCTCCCGGAGCAGTCCGCAACCTCGGTCTCCGGAGATTCCGAACTCAGCCAGTCGTCCAGCCTCTGCGCATCGTCCACGAGGGGACCTCTGAAAGCCGATTCGGAAACCCGGTCAGAACCTGAAGACGGCATCTTAACCTAGGGGAAGAACACAAAACCCTAGCGCTTGTCAGCAACAGGTACAACAACGCCTTCTACGGCCTCTCCCCAAGTTCGCCGCAAAGCAGTTCCGTCAGCGGCAGAGATCCCTCCCCCCCAAGGCAAAACAACAAACCCAGAAACAAGAATAACGATGGGGCAAAGAAATCAAACTTACCGATTAGTATGCTCAACCGAGGACAATCGGCCCGGGGAAAGCAGCGCGCAATGGTAGGGAGCGTTTAAGGAAAACAGATCTCGTGAGGCAAGAAAGGCTCAGAGTGCTCGCCGGATTTCTCCTTTTCTCCTAGTCTCTCTAAAGTAAGAAGCAACAACAGAAAGAAGAGCAGAAAGGGCCCTTTTATAGAAGGGACCAATGCCCTAGGCAATCGAAATCCCTCCAAAACAAGTAATCAGAGCGACTCAAAAGCCTGCGAATCCACGCCCTCCATCTCAAGACCGCCCCGCCCTGGCACGTGTCCCAGCATTGGTAACCTCCCCACGCCATCATAAACTGACGGGACTGATGGACTTCCTCCTTAAATGCATGTCAGCCACTTGTCCCACACACCGGCGGCAGGAAGGTAGGAACGGGAATCAAGGAGTCAGGCCCTCCCACTTTCCCAGATTCCACGGCTGCATGGCTTCTTCGCTGCATATCTCGAAGACCTCTCTCGCGGTTATGATCATCCAACCGCTTGGAGAGCACCCAACCGGGTATGAAGCCTCGACTCGATATGGCTGGACGCCCGATCGAGGTCCGCCCGGCACCATGGCAGTTAGCGGTTATGATCATTCAACCGACTGCATGGCTTCTTCGCTGCATATCTCGAAGACCTCTCTCGCGGTTATGATCATCCAACCGCTTGGAGAGCACCCAACCGGGTATGAAGCCTCGACTCGATATGGCTGGACGCCCGATCGAGGTCCGCCCGGCACCATGGCAGTTAGCGGTTATGATCATTCAACCGGCTGCATGGCTTCTTCATCGCATATTACTGGAGACCTCGTCCGGATATGGCATGGCGTCCGGACAACGGTCGAGGTCTGTTCAGTCGCATCTCTTTTGGGGGGACTCGTCTCGATATGGCAGGACGCCCGGTCGAGTTCCGTCCACCGGTTTCGACGCATCCAACCTGCTCCAGAACATATTCCGGGAATAGGATCCACCCGGACCCATGGCAATTCACTGGGGGACTCGTCCGGAGATGGCATGATGTCCGGGCAACGGTCGAGTTCCGCCCAGTACCATGGCTGACCCCGGTCATGAGAACATTCGACCGGCTTGGGCTTTATACACCCGGGTGAGTTTACATCTAACCCATGTACGCTTGTCCAGCAGGATAAAAACTCTGCATCGCACTAGCTGCGGCAACAGGGGGATGCATGGCGAGCTTTGTCACCTCAACACCGCCCCCCTACCAGGAACATAATGCACCTGGCCCATGGCACTTCACTGGGGGACTCGTCCGGAGATGGCATGATGTCCGGGCAACGGTCGAGTTCCGCCCAATACCATGGCTGACACCGGTCGAAAGTATTCGACCGGCGGGCTTTATACACCCGGGCGAGTTTGCATCTAACCCATGCACGCTTGTCCAGCAAGATAAAAACCCTGCATCGCATTGAAAGGCGATCAAACATGGGGCTACATGGCGAGCCTTGTCACCTCAATGCCACCCCTTTACCTCAACGCTTATTCAATATAAGCTGAGAAGAACTAGCAAGTGTTCGCCGGTGCTTCAAACAGGCCGCAACACCAGGGTAATCTCCCTGCAGCCTAGCAATATGAATCCCGTTTCGGCAGATAGCCCGGTAGAGGCTCAGTGAATCCCGTTTCGGCAGATACCCCGGTAAAGGCTCAGTGAATCCCGTTTCGGCATATCGCCCGGTAGAGGCTCAGTGAACTCCGCTCCGCTTCGATTCGGCAGGTCGACCAGTTGAAGCCTAGTGAAGCTCCGCTTCGTACCGATAGGGCAGAGTGCCCCGCCGAAATTCCGTGCACAAATCTCTTGCATGGCGGATTTCAACGCCTCATTATCATTCCATGCACACATCTGTTGCATGGCATCATGGCATCATAACATCATGACATCATCATTATCATCTTGGCTCCATGCTCATAACACCACACTTAGCCATATTGCTGCTTATATTGCAAGTGTGCTTATAAACTATTGCTTCCCATCGGTAACAGGTACTCACCTCGGTCACGCCCAATCTTTAACGCGGACTTGGGGGACTGGGCACCGGTAGATTGGTAACCCCGCGGGCCTGCGGGACAAGAGCAGGACAGATTTAAGTCCCCATTCAAGATTGCACTTGACCGGGAACTTGGGGGACTTGTTGACAGTAGCCGCAGAGAGGCTACAGCAGGCCCGCAGACCCGCAGCAAGCGCACCAGGGCCCGGCCCAAGGGTCGGGACCAGATCACCAGCACCCGGCCTCGGGGCCTGGCACTCTATCCTGCCTCCAGGGACCCAGGGGCCGGGGGCGCCAGCCTGCCTAAGTGGGCACCAGAAGGTATAAACAGAAGGGAACCAGTCCCACATCGAAGAGTAAGGCCAGTCCTTACTCCCAACCACCTATATATGGGCCCCAACTACCTTCCTGATGAGGTAACTTGTCTCTCTCCCTGCTTACATACGTGCCTTAGTTACATACATTCCAACTATACTAACTTAGGCATCGGAGAGGCGAAGGCCGGCCCGCCCGGTATTCTCCTTAGTAAGCAGGATTGCAGGAGATCGAGTTGGATTCATCAAGTATCTACTAGACCCCCGGGTTTAGGCAGAAACACCATTGAAGCTCAGCGTTTTCGATAACTTTCCGTTCTGGAAATTTGCAATGTAGACCCTCCTGGATGCAATGGATCTTCTTGAGTACATTGACGGCACGTTGGAGGAGACCGAGGATGATACGCCCCGAACTTTGTTCAGTTTCTTAGTGACTTTATTTTACTTTTACGCTCTTGAGAATTGTTTTCTTTAATTTTGGTTTGAGCGGAAGTTTGGTTGCTACGGGAGGTAGGACACATTAAAACGAGTTTATGGACACGTAGCACGTTTAATTCGGAGCTAAAAATTTAAAAGTTGTGATGTAAAACACGTAACTTTCCGATTTTGGTCGGATATAAATAGTCGGGAATGAAATTTCCCGATTCTGAAATCTTTTTCTCCTTTTTCTTTTCTTTTTCTCTTTTCTTCTTCTTTTCTCTCTCTTCCTCCCCGATACCTCCACCCCCACTGCCGCCACCTCCACCCAATTCAGCTGTCCGGCCACCAAACCTCGTGCTACCGGTGCCGGACGACTCGCCTCTTCTCCCTCTCCTTGTCTGTGGCAGCAGCTTGGTGTGAATCGCCCCCGTCTAGCCGATTTTCCCCTGAGAAGCTCAACCTCAGTGGACTGAAACTCTCTCTCTCTCGGCCATGTCTCGGCCCAATATTAGGGGGCAAAGGAAGACCTTGATACGCACAACAACTCCACCAAAGAAGTTGAATCATTTCAACCCAGGTAAGGAGAAATTCAAATTTGGAATTTCTAGGGTTTTGGAAATTTCTGTAAAAAGGTTTGAAACGGGGGAATTGGTGAAATTGGAGGTTGGTTTTGGATTCAGAATGTTGATTAGAGTCGATTAGGTGGAATTTGCTATTCAATTGGTGAAATTTGGGGAAATTTGGACGTGGAGGAGGTTTGGCCGCCGTGTTGGCGGCCATGTGCGGCGGCTGCGGGGTTTTTGGAAGGCGGAGACAGGGGGAATGAGGTCCTGAGGTGGGGGTGATCGTTTGGGATTGAAGTGGAGGCGTTTTGGCCACTGTGGCGGTGCTTCCGGCGGCGGTGGCGGCGGCGCTGCTGCTGCCTGCGGCTAGAGGTAAAAGAAAAGTAAAAAGGTGAAAGTAAAATGTTAAATGGTAAACAGTAACTCAGTAATTGCTAAATAGTAAAAGTAAAACAGTAAAGGTGAAAAGGTAAATTGTAATTTGAAAGTTACTGTTTGACTAATTTTATCCACTTTTAGACTGCGGTCAAAGAGGAGTTAAGGCGATTAAATGGAATTTTCGATGTATAGACCATTAAAGGATTAAATGGTCTAGAATGGAGTGTACCGAATAAGTTCAAGCATGACTTGGTCGGAATTTACATGTATTGTTTATTGGGAGTTTCGTTTGAGTGAAGATGCGTTTAAATTTAGTTTTATAGTTGAATTTCGAGTTCGGATTTTTCTAAATATATTTCGTTACAGGCCGAGAGGAGACTCGACTTGAGGAAGACTCGGATCGGCGCCAGGCTTAATTATTGTGAGTGTACTTTTATTTTTAAATTGATGCATGCATGAATATTTTGAATATTATGGGGGTTTATATTCATTAGTTTATTTTGAGAATGATATTGACTATCGAGGGTCGATAATCTGTTTTATTTTGATGATTTCTTTTATGATCGATTTTTAAATGGTTTACAAAATAATTCAATTAATTTGACTTATTTATATCTATATATATATTGATATTAAACCGGAAATGAGATTATTGAGGATTTTACAATTCCGCTTTGTTTCGAATATTATGACATGTAGGACATATTGATTTCATTTAATTTCTAAGAGACTATGATTGTGTTTAATTATATGTATAAGCCTCAGAAGTGCGGTCGGAGACCGTACTGAGTTTTGATTCCTTAGGAGAAATGTACTTTGATTTGTTTTCGGATTTTTCACCATACCAAGGTCCATATATGTTTATTGCTAGCTAGCTTAGTCACCCGATCCCATGCGAGGTGACGACTTGACCATATAGGTCAAATTCACCTCGGTGGTCGACGTATACAGGGAGTCTTGGAGAAGAGAGATTCTGACCCTTAGCCTAGGAGGCTCATTTTATATGATGGTTGACATTCCCCTATTTTTATTCGATTTCACTAAATGGCCAATGGGAGTGGCCCAGTTATATATATATATATATATATATATATATATATATATATAAACTTGGTATTCAGGAATGTTTTCTCCTATAAGAATTTCTATTATTTTAGCAATTCCTGAACCAGCGGGGTTGGAGTTTTTATATTAAGAGTATATGGAAGTAAATGTTTAATTAATGCATTTATTGTGGTTTTATTCTTGAAAAATGAGGAAAGTAATAGAAATTACTTTTATATAAAAATGTTATGTTATATATATTGATTTTTGTCCACTCACGCTAATGTTTTAAATTACTTTCCCTGGGCTCTTCGGTTTAAACTGCCCAGTTTGCAAAGTTGTTCGGTACTAGTAGGACGCGAGGCTTATAGTTCATCTTCCGCTGTCAAAAAATCATAGGTTACTTGTTTAACCTACTTGTAGTATATTTTCTTCGTACAGTCGCTCTGATGTCCATAAGTGTTGTAGTAAACTAATATTGTTTACTTATGGGTTGTGATCAGAAGTTGCTAATCGTTATATTGTTTTATTTCTACTGTATCTTACTGAATTTGAGTTTCATTTTCTTTTGGGTAGAGAAGTGTATGTTTTTTTTTTTGGGAGCAGGTGGCTCCTAGAGTCAGGATGATATAGTAGAAGTGTTTTGTGGTTTTCTTACAGTTATGGGTTGTCCATTTTAAGAGAGGTCATGTCGATTTTTCAGTAAAACTCTCTTGAAATGGTCCCCGCAGGACTTACTCTGGATATCATTGTAATATCCGGGGCGGGTCCTGTCAGATGATCAATTAATGGCCGACGGAGAGAACAACATGACGGTGGCGACAGAAGCAATGGCGGCGGCGATGGGCGTGTATATATTCCGGCGAGAGCTAAATCTGTCATGGCCCTCATAATTAAACTCCACTCTGACCGATGCGACACTTGCGCTGGTATCCACTTGTCGTACTTCGCAAGAGATATGGCAAACGCTTAATCACAACTTCGAGAAGCTGCGCCAATTTACTATTCTCAATCTTGAGAATCATCTTGCGACTATCAAGATCGGATCTTCAGTAGAGGAGTTTGTGGAGGCAGTCCAGAAAGCCAGGGGTTATGATTTCGTACTGGAAAGTTCTTAGCGACGAATAAGTTTTGCAGATTTTGAGGGCTAACCTGCCTAACGATTATTCTGCTATTCAAGGTAGGGATTTGCCAGAATTCTACTCTAACCTGCTTCAAGAACACGCAAGAATCGTTACTAATACATGTATCTACACGACTTTTTCGAGGAGAAGTTGAGGCCCTAAAGCTCACCACTAACACGTTATGATGTAACCATTATCGTTGGGAGTCTCATAGTGAACGACATTTGGGAAGAAATTGACAGTCATACACTTCATAGAAAATGTGATAAACAATTTGTCAGGTGGATCACAGACAGAGATACGCTATTCGGACCATATCAATTTCTTCCAACATCTCATGCACATATCAACCCAATCATATGTCAAGCAACAACAAATACAATAGCCAGAACATGTAATGAGAGATGCAACGTTGTTGAATCCAGTTTTTGAAGACTTAGATTAAAGAAGAGGAAAGTCATGCATAATTGATAGTGAGGACATGGATATTTTCTTCACTGCAATATTTGATCATTCTAGAAACACCGGGTTAGACGGTTTTATTGCATAGTTAATGTTCAATTCTTGCATTAAAAGTACGAATGACTCTCATGAGTCGCATCCTCGATCATAAAACTACTGTTGGCTGTTGAACTACAAAATGGATCAAACTCATGACATTTTTCAATTTTTTTTTGTTGGGACAAAAACAATTCATTTATCATGAATCTTGGAAAAAAAAAATTAAGAATATTGGCATCTTTGAAATCCAATGGAATATGTTGAATCCCACAAAATATGGCAACTATCATTTCGATTTTGTTAATCACATAATCCAATTGAAGTCCATGACAAGAACATGCATCCCCAGAACGAAGCATGGTAGTTTTTAAAATTTATAATAATAAGCACTTGTTTAATTATACATGGTTGATAAGCTGTGTATAATTAGAAATTCCGCCACTCCTTCATATATTCCTGCGCGCGTTCAACTTATCAAAGTAACTTGAGAGAGGACTTGAGGGTTGCAACTTGTTTACCCAAAAAAAAAAGAGTCTAAGATCGAAAAAGTGATAGAACAATAGAAGAACAATTAACTAGGTTGAATTATATACAAGAAAACCAATACGTGTTCGTTGAAACTTAGTGAAGAAGTTTGAAAATTTGAAATATATCTTCAAATTAAGAACTTAAACAGATAATAATTTACGACATATATGTCTTTAAACCTCATGCGAGTCATATTGTTCATATAAATTAGGGATAAGAGTAATCCTTCCTAGCTCGAAGAGTATTTTTCATGCCATTTTATGAACAGCATATGTTAGTGCGTATATATTATAAAGGTCGATATTGTTTATTGGAATGCAGATGACATTGCTGTTACGGTATCCTATTGTGCATTGGAGCGCATGTAGTGCTCCCCTTTCTCATTATAGTTTATCACTTATCTTTCTAGTGTGGTTACATTAACTATTTTGAGTAATATTCATAGGGATAGCACTGATAAGTTGTGTTTTATTTTTGGTAAGTGGGACAATTTCGATAAGTTTAATTCTTTTTAAGAATCGCATGGGACGTGTGTGATATGTTGCTTTAATTTGTGGAGTGTGACTCACAAACTCCTTAGTTGATGAAACAGGAAGAGAAAACGCAAAGGGAATGTAACAGATCGAGTTACCATCCCTCTTCACAAACCTTTAATTCATAGAACGAAAAAGCCTAAGCAAATACTACACTTCATCAAGAGGGTGACCTTCAACACTTAATTGGAAACACTTATTGAATCGTCGACTCCACCTTTGCTACATATTGGTGGACTATAATGCATAAATGGTTAACTCCAACCATTGCAAAAGACTTGAGGGTTTTATTCTAGCGAGTAATGAAGTGGTACACTCTTTCCATTGCCGGCCGGGTTCTGACAGAAGTTTAATGAGGCCACTATATATATTTTTCAAAATGCATGTAAGTTGGTCATGGTTGAATGAGCGGCATTCTCCTTCACCTAAAAAGAAATAAACATGATCGGTTCTTCCTAATTACTCATCTATTTGTTGCTAAAACCCAAATTATATAATAGAGTATTGACTAGTGAAACGATATTTCATTTGACCCAAGGAAAGTTAGTGTTGGAACTTAGTCCTCTCAAATTCTTTTTAATGTGTATCAGGGAAAATTATTTAACGCACAAAAGTGTAAATGAACCGACACTCAATTATACAATTTTAGTTAAAAACTCTTGTCTAACTTTTATAACGAATTTTTAACGGTTACATAATAAAAGTAGGGCACTGATAGGGGGCCTCAATGAGGCTTTAAATTTGTGGCCTCAATTTTATGTGGCATGTCATGTCATGTCATCAGGACACATCACTAATTAGAAAAGCAATGTCAAATCATTCTTAAGTAAATAGACAATCATATCCCTCTCGACCCAACGGTTCTTCATCATTATATATTTTTCAAAAAAAAAAAATCATTGAGATGAATTAGTTACATTATATGAACTATATTAAATCTATTTAAGGATTATATGTACGATATTTACTAAAATACAAAAAAAAATCCGTTTTAATTTATCAATGAGGAAGTTATAATTCTTGACTTTTAATTTTTGACTTTTATATTTAATTCTTGACTTTTAATACAATTAATTCTTTAATTCCGTCTCCATCAATACTTTAATTTTTTTAGCTATGATGTATATACCATATCTTCTCTATCAAATTATTTTTTTTCAACAAAAATTTAAAAAGAAACAGGTAAATCTAAATCGAATTTATTTTGGATGAATTATATATGTATATATTTGATTTTCTTAGACGAATTTATTTTTTCTTGGAACCAATTATATATATATAGATATATATATATATAGATATATATATATATATATATAGACACACACAGTCTCAATCTAGAGCGGGGCTCCTTATTTGACCCACTTTCTGGTCAAATTTCTACATGTCCACCGTTCAGTATTTAGGTATATGCGTGTAGATCATCTCTACAACTTTCAGCTCATTTGGTGATCGTTAAGGTATCAAAACGATAAAAAATCAATCAACAAACTGAATCTGTTCAGTATGAACCATTCGTGTTAATCACGACTAAGAATGTTCAAACGATTATCAAATTTGATGAAACTTTGCAGAAGTGATCTACACACATATACTTAAATACTGAACGGTGGAGATGTAGAAATTCGATTGGAAAGTGGGTCAAATAAGGAGCCCCGCTCTTTAATTTCAGAGCGGAGCCCCGCTCTGGATATGGACTGTATATATATGTATATATATATATATATATATATATATTCAAATATACTTTTAGTTTACATAAAAAAAAGTATACTTTCAAAAATATTCAATATTCAAATTATATTTTAAAATTTAAATATAAATATTATTACAATAAAAAATAAAAGAAAAAAAATTATAAATATGATTTATTTATTTTTTTTATTGAAAAATTTATAATGATAGATAACTGTTGGATCGAAAGGGATATGATTGTCTATTTACTTAAGAATGATTTGGCATGACTTTTCTAATTAGTGATATGTACTGATGACATTGCATGCCACATATGATTGAAGCCATAAATCCAATGCCTCATTGAGGAGAAATTTTTAAATATGACGGGAGGACCGCGTGACAATGTCTAGTGGTCCTCCCTCCCAATTAAATATCTATACGTGGAATTTTATGACATAAATTATAAAGTTATGTATTTTATTTTTTGTAAAATGACTTTAAAAGATCCGTGATGAGTTTAGACTAAGATTTAGGGTTTGGAGTTTAGAGTTTACGGTTTAGGGTTTAGAGATTAGGGTTTAGGGTTTAGGGTTTAGAGTTTAGGGTTTATGGTTTAGGTTTTAGCGTTTAGGATTCAGGGTTTTAGGGTTTATGGTGTAGGGTTTAGAAAAACAATAAAAAACATAAAATGATATCTGACAAAATAACTGAAATAATTTTATGTCATAAAATCTTATGTGTCAAAATTTAATTGGATGAGAGGACCACTGGGTACTGTCATGTGGTCCTCCCGTAGCACTGAAAAATTCCTCCCCATTGAGGCCCCAAATCATTTTCCAATAAAAGTATACCATTTGTCATCATGGTCCAATCATAATATGAATGAATGCATGGAGGAGGCTTGATTTGTGCTATAGGTGTTCCTAAATAAGTATTTTGTCACGTATTTAAAAACGGGGTTCATTCACTGTGATTTTGACACATGAAATCTATCTCAGACTATTCATATTGATATTGGACATTTTATCATTCACCCATGCACATCGACTTTTCTGTAGATTGCACAGTTCCCTCTACAATGTTGACTTATTGCCTATAGAATTCGATCTACTCTGGCTTAGTTTGGTATTGCGTTTTGGGGTAAATAATCACTTATAATTATCATTATGGGTTACTTATGTGTTTGGTAAATGTTTTATAAGGTGCTTATTTATAATATTTAGTTGGAAAAAACACGATTTTAAAAAGCAGGTGAGATGTTGCTTGTTTAAAACTCAGTTTTTCCATATTTGAGTTTTTTCACCTCAATACCAAACTAAGTCTCTATCATCTATCATCACCAATAGATTTCAGTTTGTTTCAGCATCTCAATGTATATAGTATATACCATATACAAATCAACTAACCTCTTTAGAACAAAATAGAAACATAAACAACATGCAACATCCAACTGATGAATTATTTATATCAAGTAATAGATGTCTCGTATATATGAAGATTGTCGATCTAGATCTAGTCATACAAACTTTGTTCAACACACAATTGCAGTTATCTTTGTGGATCGATTCTTTGTAACATTTGAGCATGCGCCTTTTGTGATCCTTAGAGATTGAATTCCAACTGAAAATGATATTAGCAAGACTTTTGGGTTTTGCTTAATTTCAACAAAATGAAGACATAGTAGTATAGAATTGATGTCTCTTTCCCTCACTTTTTTCTTTTTTTATAAATTGAATTTCAGGACATAGGTCTAGTTTTTGACTTCCATCAAAATTCATTCGTAAGGTAAAGCCGACTAAATCATTGAATATATATTTGACGTATACGTGTTTGGCATCTTTGAAATCCAATGGAATGTGCGGAAGCACACAATTGTGTTGCAAGTAGCATGTTTAATAATAATAAAAATGTGAAACTAATGAAAGGATCGGATCGATGAAGATGTCAACACCCCAAAAGAGTTGACATATTTACCACCATGAAAGCAAGCGTTCAAGATTCTTTGAGTTATACTTTGATGTGTGCATCACATCTATAACCATTCTAATCAAAATAAACAGACAATAATATGAGAATTTTATCGATCCGTATAAAAGAAAACACGGTATTTTAATAATTTTAACATGATATTTTCACAATCTCAAATGTTGAAGCGAATCAGAAGATAATTAAATCAAATGGCACAAAACATGCATGCGCTACTTATTGATAAGCATAAGTTCTCGTAAAAATGATCGCTCATAAACATGATAAAAGTTCTCATGAGAACGATTGCTTCTTTCCCGAGTTTGACTAGCATCTCCATTAAACTCTTTAAGTTATCATGTTGTATGCCAATTAATTAAAGGTGATAACGGAAAAAAGGCATGGAATTTTCTTTCTTATCTCGTTGAATGAATAAGCACTTGTGCGTTTTGATAAAGTAGTGATTGTCGACCAGATAAGCGTGGTTGATAAGGTGTCTGGTGGAAATTGACGGAGACTTGGAAATAAATATAAGCAGAAGGCACCTCCCTACATATACTTCCAATAACTTATCAGATTCAATATCAACCGCGCAGCCCTACCTACCACTACAAATTATACGGACCAAGGAGTCGATGAAAGCAACAAGTTTACCTACGAGCCAAATCGGTGGTTGACAAAACTTATTGAACACGCAGAAAGTGAAAGGTTGAACTTGAATTATGGAGTCTACAATTGAATTTGAGAAACTATGTAATAAAGCTCATGCAAGTCAATATCAACGGCAAAAGAAAAAGGAAAACCCGTTTTCACCCGGCCCTAGTTAAGATTGTTATTAACCAAGGTATAGTTAGGATAGCAAACTAGCAATGATGTTTGGTCCCCAAGGAGGTCTTTTTCGTTTTTGTTTCCGTTTTCCATCAGAACACCATATCGTACATATTGACAATAGAATGAATTACAAGAAGGAAAAAAAAAAAACGGTTATTACGTGATGAAGTTCTAAATGATAAGATTGGTGACTGAAAAATCAGTGTCTTCCCACGACAAAACTAAATAAGCGTAAATTATTATCAAATATATAGCTGCCATTATGTCCTTTAAGAGAATACATTAAAAAAAGAATTGTAATAATCTATTTATAAATGAAAAGAACTTGGCTAACCAGCTTTGGTTAGCTAGAGCTAGCACAAGCCAATGAGAAGAGGCCACGTGGCGTTTTTGGTAAAATAAAGAACATAGCATGGACTGAGTAGGTACTTGCCGGGGCTGAATGAGTATTTATATTATTATTTAATGCATTTTAAAGTCTATTTATAAACTGACGAGTAGATTGTAAAATTAGGAGTGTGAATTTTGATTCTCTAAGGGTTTTGGATAATAAAATTAGTAGCTCGATCACCTTATATGAACCTATTGTTTTGCTATAAAAGTGATGAGTTTTATGTGTACCAAATGACTAATTCTATATGAAAATGAATCCAAATTTGTGTGAACATGCATTAGTTATAAAAATTATAATGGAATAAGATGAACCCATAAGATCGATGAACAAAATAAAACAGGTTGCAATGGAATCACTCCTCGTGAGGGATTCTCCATATGTGTCGCCTTAGCAGCAACCACATGGTATGATTGGTAAACACAAAAATAACTCAATTATTTCAGAAAAGAAAAAAAAATAATAAAAAATTGATCGATGTGGCCACGATTCCTGACTAATTTAATTTGTTTTCTGTTGGATAGCCTGATTATTATTTTCTCCCAGGTCATTCAGAAAATAATGCCTCATAGAAAATTGGCATGCAGTTGCGACTTCGTGCATGCGCAACCAGGTTCATGCAATCATATGGTATATAGTAAGTTTCAGTTGACCTAATAATGCGCGCATGCTTTTGTTTATACTAATTGTCACAACAAATTATTATTGATCCAATGCAACTGTCTCCTCCAATTTAAATATAGTAGTGTAAAATTTACCGAAAAATCATACATAACCGGATAAGAACAAGTCCAACAGCTTCTCTAAAAGTTTCTCTAAAATAGGGAAATAAAACTCATTTTCTCTATAATTTTTTACTCCAACTCCAACAGATTCTCTATTTTGCAGATTCTGACATTTATAACACAATAATAAATATTCAACATTTATTGTAAATTGTAATTAATGATTACTTTTAAGTTATTCTATAATAATAAATTTATTTATTTTAAATAAAAATCCATATAAAATTCTATAATTAATGATTACTTTTTAGTTTTCTGTGTCAAATTGATTTGATCATTAATTTTTCATTCTGCAAATTTTTCTTTCTCTCTCTACAAATATAGGGATGCATATATTCTCTCTCATCCAAATCCCCATTTTAGGAAATGAGATGGAGAATCTGTTGGAGGAGATTTAGAGCCTAAAATCCCCAAATTTAAGTAAAATCTCTATTATAGAGAATCTGTTGGACTTGCTCTAATAATGTAAATTTTAAGAGAATTAGCGAATACAAGTATTATGAGTATCATAGATGTAATTCGTGACTATTTTGTTGCTCTAACAATTAACAAGCCGGCGGGCAAATGAGTGTACTTGACCTGCAATTTGCATCTATTATAGCGCGGCTCATTTCATATATGGTCAATTTTGGACTACACATTTCCTGATTATTTACCTCTTCTCTTTCTTGTATTAATAATACAGCCTCTTTCAGCTACTGTCAAATGACCCAAAACGGAAACTACCCTATACCACCAAAGGAAAAGATTTCCATGCAAATCATTTTGGACATTTCCTCAAAGTTTCACTTGAACAAAGCACTTACAAGGTTAATTTGTTTCTTTTATTTGTACATATATTGTAATGTTTGCATCTTCTTATGCTCATACAATTCTTCTTTCAAATGATCATACTGATTATTATACCGATTGAAAAGTTCAACATCAGGTTCTGGTGTAAATACCAAATTAGAAGAGCAAAAACAAGTTCTAGTTCTACTTTTTGTTTTATCTTCCAAATTATACTCTAGAATTTTTCTGTCACATCGAGTAAAGATGCGTATGCTTACCCACCAACCTTGAAATTCATTGGAGAAAGAATGATGAATCGATATTAATAACGTGAGAATATTTAGCCTGATCTTGAAGACATCTTTGTTTCTCAATTGAGATGCAAAGTTTGAATAATGCATAGAAACGATTCCAAAATACCAGTATCCATTATCTATAATTCTTAATATATTTGAAAAAGTCTTTGTGTGAGGCTTTAATTGAATGATGATATCCTTGATGACTTCACAAGGCTTTGGCTTTGCATCAGAGCAATAATGTAATAGAGAATGCCAAACTTTAGATGAGGGGCCTATGAGGTGTAGTAGTTCGTTAAATGTTAAGTTCAATTGTTCAATGGTTACGAGTGTAGTGTATGGCTTTACACTAATGTTGGCATTAGACACATTCTATGATGGAATAGACAGTTTGTGTGATAATTGGCAAATGAATAGACTGATTAGGCATGGGTTATAACATTGTCGATATTATTCGGGTGAGGTTTCAAGAGCTTTAAATGTCCATTTGGACAAGCACCCAAATGGGGTGTTTGTAAGTTTGTTACATCGCACTCCTCTAAATCGTCATTTTCGACTCTTTTTCTTTGTTTTTATTTTATAGGAGGAAAAGTAAGAGTTAAAGTACAAAATCTTGCAAAAGCAATTGCGAAGAGCTAAAAAGATGGCAATAATAATAATAATAATAAAAAACTATAGAGAGAAACGTTGCACCAGTATTCAAATATACGCAATCACTCTTCAAGATTTCAACAATTAAACAACGACAAATGTATTAATTGAGAATCTATGTATAGAAAAATGATATTGAATTTCGTATTTGAGATTATTCATAATTTGAGAAGTGCTTTATAATATTGCAATTCTAGAGGCAAGAGTCGTTAGATTAACTCATTGTGTGAACTTATACTATATCTTGAATCCAGAATTTTAATACTCTCAGAAAATTTTGAATGTATACGTCTCATTTTACCTCATTAACCTATGTTTATAAAATAATCAGTTTTAATTAACCTCATCTGAGTCATCTCCTTCTCCCCTAGCTTTTGTGTATGTTCGTCCAATTTTTTACAAAGGTAATTCTCACTTTTTCACAATAAGCAAAGACAATTTCCCTGAAATGGAAAGTACACAACTGTAGACTAACCATGACAGTATCTTTCCAAGGATATTCCCCGCCAATCAGGAAAGAAAGAGAGAAAGAAAGAGAAGAACTTGGGTGACTAGACTGATGGTGTGTCAGTGATTGTGATGTATCGAACTTGTGTACATTGACAAACTCGAACACTTTTCTCTATATAATGTCCCCCTGAGCACCTCTTCCGGATCTCACGCCCTCTCTTTCTCAGTCCTCAACTTTCTCTCGTCTTCTTCATTGTCCTTGGTTTAAACCCAAGATTTCAGGTACTCCCCTATTTCCCGTCTGGGTCACTCAAAGATCAAACTTTTTCTTCCACATTTACTAAAAAAAGAGACGCTCTGTCTTGTTAGTAGAATCTCTGCATTTGTAGGAAAACTTAAGTCCTGCATTTTCTCACGCGTGTGGTATTGTCTTTTCCAAAGTTTTCCATTTCAAAGCCTATTATTGTGGGTCTTAATCAGGGTCTTTGGCTGTTTGTGTCTGATTCAATCCGGGTTTTGAGGGCTCTGCTTTTTCTTTCGGTTCTGGTCATCTCTGCTTTTGCGTTTTTGCAAGTTCTGAATTTTCTCTTCTGGGTTTTGGTTCTTTATATATATATATATATATCAGATTAGTGAGGAGGCTCAGTGGGAGCAATGGCTAGTAGGAATTTGGAGAAGTTGGCGTCTATTGACGCTCAGCTTCGGGCTCTGGTTCCGGCGAAAGTGAGTGAAGATGACAAGCTTGTTGAGTATGATGCTCTGCTTTTGGATCGGTTTCTGGATATTCTCCAAGATTTGCATGGAGAAGATCTCAGGGAAACGGTGAGTGTTTTCAGTTTGATTGGTTTGAATGTTTGGTTTTCATCAGTTTGCGATGTTGAGGATTGGTGGAAATTCCAATTGGAACACATTTGTTGTTTGATCAAATAAAGCATGGAACTTTACTTGTGAATTTGAATCCCATTTCATATGGTTTTGATGGATTTGTGGACTGATGTTATATGCATTTGTTGGTTTTAAGGAGGATCCAAATATGAAATCTCAGTCTCTGTTGATAAGTGGATTTTGTATGAATCCCCTGTTATCTTAATAAAAAAAAAAAATAAAAAAAAAGATTTTGTAGACTTCTTGGTTTGAGTCTTTGAGATACACAGGTTGATCAGTTCAATACCAGTGATCCAAAACACTTGAGCTACGGGTGGACTTTGTTGCTTTGTATAGTCCATTCTAAAGCATGGAACTGTCAATCCGAAAACGCTTTCCGTCATAGGATATCTGTGCTGGATTTGACAGCAACTCTTGGCGTCTTGGCCCCATTTGAGATTAAGGCCTAAGTCATAGGATTTATATGTGCTGAAAGTTTCAGTCTTTCTATAAATCATTTCAATTTGATGATCTTTTGACTAATGGGTGAATAAATGAATATCCAAATTCATTTTTGTTAGAAAGTGGATTTCTGTGAGGACTGGCTCTGCTCTTGATATCTAATCAACGATTCTCTAGGCTTTTATAGCTTTGTTTAGTTAATTCAAGAGGCTCCCAGTTTACATTTGAGATATTCTAGTGGATATCTGTGCTGGATTTGAGAGCAACTCTTGCCCTCTTGGTCCCATTTGAGACCAAGGCCTAAGTCATAGGATTTGTTTGTGCTGAAAGTTACTGTGATGCCTGTTCCCAGGTGAGCAATTAAGGGTTAATAATTTGTGATGTGTTTTTTTATACAGGTCCAATCTTGTTATGAGCTGTCTGCTGAGTATGAAGGAAAGCATGATCCGCAAAAACTGGCGGAACTTGGAAATGTATTGACGAGTTTGGATCCAGGGGATTCCATTGTTATTGCAAAATCCTTCGCTCATATGCTTAGCTTGGCCAACTTGGCTGAGGAGGTCCAGATTGCTTACCGCAGACGAAACAAACTGAAAAAGGGTGACTTTGCAGATGAAAATTCTGCAACAACTGAATCAGACATTGAAGAAACTCTCAAGAGGCTTGTGGGAACATTTAAGAAGTCTCCCGAGGAGGTTTTTGATGCTCTGAAAAATCAGACTGTAGATCTTGTCTTCACTGCTCATCCTACACAATCAGTCCGTAGGTCCTTGCTTCAGAAACACGGAAGGTTTGTTCTCAATCTACTACTGTCTTGCATTGCAGATTCTTGTCTCTAAAGATGTAAAGTATTTCCTTTTCATTGGAAATTTGACCTTCCCACTACTAGATCCGTGGCTGAGATTCTGATCACCTTTTTCTCTTTTGTGCCTATGTCCAGGATTCGGAATTGCTTAACCCAGTTGTATGCCAAAGACATCACTCCTGATGATAAGCAGGAGATTGATGAGGCGCTTCAGAGAGAGGTAAAGTTAACCCATTTCATATATATATATATATATATATATATATATATATTTTCTATGTACTATCGATTTGTTAAGTGTTATTCATGTTGCCATTCGAACTTGTGTAGATTCAAGCTGCATTTCGTACGGATGAGATCCGGAGAACAGCTCCAACTCCACAAGATGAGATGAGGGCAGGGATGAGCTACTTTCATGAAACAATCTGGAATGGTGTCCCTAAATTTCTGCGTCGTGTTGACACAGCTTTGAAGAACATTGGGATTAATGAACGTGTTCCCTATAATGCCCCACTTATTCAATTCTCTTCTTGGATGGGTGGTGATCGTGATGGTATGACCCTTCTTGATCTTTAACTATGAGCATAAATTCTGTGCAAATTGTTTTGCAGTGGAAAAAAGAAGCAACAAAATACTTCCATAATTACATTTAGAATATTCCACTCAATAAATGTGATCTTGAAACATGACTAAGCAGCATTGTTCCTCACCTTATTTCACTGTTTCTCCTTACATGGTTATTTTTCTCGGAACAAGCATGCTGTACATTACTAGTTACAAATGTGTTCTTTCACTTTACATTCTTCTGTTATGTGATGCAGGTAATCCAAGAGTAACTCCTGAAGTCACAAGGGATGTGTGCCTTCTGGCTAGAATGATGGCTGCTAATATGTACTATTCTCAGATAGAGGATCTTATGTTCGAGGTACCTGACAAAGCGTTTTGAAACTGTTGATGAGCTTCATATACACAACTAAATGTTACTTTATCAGTGTCATACAGTTATACTTAGCTGGTGTCCTTTCTTTTCATGGCAGTTGTCTATGTGGCGCTGCAATGATGAACTCCGTGTTCGTGCAGATGTGCTTCACAGGTCCACAAGGAGAGATGCAAAGCACTACATAGGTATTATCAGCTTTGGAATTGGGATGCAAAACTAATATCTTATATATATATATATATATATATATATATGGACACCATGTTATGACCTATGGTTACTTGTTGGTAGTAGGCTAGCTTGGAGTTGCTTTTTATATCCCAATGTTGCCCATTTAAACTTTCATCATTAATAATATCCCAGAAATATAGTTAATACCAACAATTCATCCCCCTGCAACTTTAAGTTTCTGTTGTCAACAAATAGGATAAAGAGACCATCGGTGAGCTAGATAACAAAATAATACAGTACATGGTTCTCCCTAAAGATTATTTCTGTATGTGAAGATATCATATAAGTTTCATTACATTGTAGAACACATGTATTTTTCGGTCCACCCAAAAAGAAGAAATTAGATTGTTCACTCTTTCGTAGAACTTTGAGGGAAGATGATGTTTATTTATTAAACTTACCAAGGTGAACTGCCCACTGCTTGTGGAGCATATGGGCACTCCTTTTTTGTGCACTTTTGACTTTTTATGTGTGCGCATTTTGGTCAGAATTTCAGTTTTTGTGATACTCATTACCTATGTTCGTTGATACAGAATTTTGGAAGCAAGTTCCTCCCAACGAACCTTACCGTGTGATCCTTGGTGATTTAAGGGATAAGCTTTATCATACACGTGAACGTTCTCGTCAGTTGTTAGCCAGTGGCCACTCTGACATTCCTGAGGAAGCAGCATTAGCCAGTGTTGAGCAGGTACTGCCATTTTAGGACATAGTCTGGCTGCTAACTTGCTTTTTTTTTTTTTGGTTCTTCTGGTTGTTGGTTACTTCCTGATTGAGATTTAAATTATATGTAGTTCTTGGAACCACTCGAACTATGCTATAGATCACTTTGCTCTTGTGGCGATCGGGCAATTGCCGATGGCTCCCTTCTTGATTTCTTGAGGCAAGTTTCCACCTTTGGGCTTTCGCTTGTGAGACTTGATATTCGGCAAGAATCAGACAGGCACACTGATGTCATGGATGCCATCACCAAGCATCTGGAAATTGGTTCCTACAGAGAATGGTCTGAAGAACGCCGTCAGGAGTGGCTTCTATCTGAACTTAGTGGCAAGCGCCCGCTGTTTGGCCCTGATCTTCCAAAGACTGAAGAAATTGCTGATGTTTTGGATACATTGCATGTAATAGCAGAACTCCCAGCTGACAACTTTGGAGCATACATCATCTCAATGGCAACTGCTCCATCTGATGTCCTTGCAGTTGAGCTCCTGCAACGTGAATGTCATGTGAAGACTCCACTAAGAGTTGTTCCACTGTTTGAGAAGCTTGCAGATTTGGAGGCTGCTCCTGCTGCACTGTCTCGGCTCTTCTCAATTGATTGGTATAAGGAAAGGATCCGTGGAAAGCAAGAAGTCATGATTGGGTACTCAGATTCTGGTAAAGATGCAGGACGTTTCTCTGCTGGCTGGCAGTTATACAAGGCACAGGAGGACCTTATAAAGGTTGCCAAGGATTTTGGTGTGAAGCTAACTATGTTCCATGGTCGTGGTGGGACTGTTGGAAGGGGAGGTGGACCCACCCATCTTGCTATATTGTCTCAGCCACCTGATACGATTCATGGTTCCCTCCGTGTGACTGTCCAAGGTGAAGTTATTGAGCAGTCGTTTGGAGAGGAGCACTTGTGTTTTAGAACGCTCCAGCGTTTCACAGCTGCTACACTAGAGCACGGAATGCATTTCCCTGTTTCACCAAAACCAGAATGGCGTAAGCTTATGGATGAAATGGCTGTTGTATCTACAGAGGCTTATCGTAATATTGTTTTCAAAGAACCCAGATTCGTCGAGTATTTCCGTCTTGTAAGTATTCAATACCTTGCTTTAAGTGCATTAGTATCTCTATTATGATTATCTCCATTATAATGACCTTTGGAAACATATGATGTAGGCTACACCTGAGCTGGAGTATGGTCGGATGAACATTGGAAGTCGCCCATCAAAGCGAAAGCCTAGTGGAGGCATTGAGTCACTTCGCGCAATCCCATGGATTTTTGCCTGGACACAAACAAGGTTCCATCTTCCTGTGTGGTTGGGCTTTGGAGAAGCTTTCAAACATGTCATAGAGAAGGACATTAGGAACCTTAACATGCTGCAAGAGATGTACAATCAATGGCCATTCTTCAGGGTCACCATTGATTTAGTTGAAATGGTGTTTGCCAAGGGAAACCCTGGCATCGCTGCATTATATGATAAACTCCTTGTTTCAGAAGACCTGTGGTCTTTTGGAGAGGGATTGAGAGCTGACTATGCAGAAACCCAGAAATATCTCTTGCAGGTAAAACCATTGAATGAGTACATATTACACTGAGCACATTTACATGATTTGAGTAATTCATGAATATATATTTATTTCTTGTATACTACAGAATATCTCTTGCAGTGTTTCATTTGTGTTTATTGGTCTTTCCAGCAATACACCTCTCTGCAAAGATTGACCTTTGGCTTTTTCTACTTGTAGATTGCTGGACACAAGGATCTTCTTGAAGGAGACCCCCACCTGAAGCAAAGACTTCGCCTGCGTGATTCATACATCACCACCCTCAATGTTTGCCAAGCATATACACTGAAACGGATCCGAGATCCTACCTACCATGTGACCGTTCGACCACATCTCTCCAAGGATATTATGGAGTCAAACAAACCAGCTGATGAACTTGTGCAGCTGAACCCAACAAGTGAGTATGCCCCTGGTTTGGAGGACACCCTTATCTTGACAATGAAGGGTATTGCAGCTGGCTTGCAGAACACTGGTTAAACATGCCGTCTGTTATGTTTTTCTATGCTTTTTTTCTTTCTGTTTATTTTTCTGCTTTATAGAGATGGGCTGTGTCCCAGAAAAACTGAATTTATAATTACATGAAGTGGATGCCTTTTGATCATCCACCTTAAAAGGTGAGATAACTGCTGTTCTATGATCAGATACTGGTGCACGTAGTCAGCATTGTTATCCTTGCCTCGGAAGAAACTGAACTCAATGTTACCTTTTGTTGTCCTTAATACATAAAGGTGATATGGACGTCGCGTTCAATAACTTGGTTCTGTGCCATCTGATCCGTGTTTTTTATTTCTTCTTTTATTTATCAAATAATCAGTTAAGCATCATACTACAAGTCTGCAACATCACAACCTTTTCTCAGAAAACGTATCGTGTTTTCTTTTTTCTTTGATATGTACATTGAATCTCTTAAACCTGGTTTATGTTTGTAACAAATAAGATACTGCTCAACCACACCATTCGGACTTTGGAGAATGAAATCTGTAAAACAATTTTTTTGTTTTGTTTTGTTTTTGGATTGAATATTAATAACAGAACAGCTGCTCAAAGGAGCCTTGTACATTCATTCTGGAGTAGGTCCGGTATACACAGGTGGTTGATCCGAGTAGAGGCATTTTCAGCCTCAAAAGCATTGGCAGTTAACCTATGTGCTACCCCATTACAAGCTCTGGGGGTATGTATTAGTTGTACCTTAGCTAACTTGCTGCATTCATGATTTATATAACCAACAAGACTAATCCAAATTGCTGCATTCGCTGCTTACCTCAAGAGTTGACTTCCAGACAATCACTGTGCACTAGAAGATTATGTGCTTGCAGTGAGTAGATTATGTCAATCCCCTCTCAAATGGCTAACAATTCACATTGCTTTGGAGAAGCAGTGGTGTAAGGTATAGGTCGTATAAAAGCTGATTGAAGCATCCATTACTGTCTCTAAGCACTTTCGAAGTCTGTTTGAACACTGCATTCACTTTGTGATGTTCCTCCAACCATGCAAAACTGCTTAGCACAAGATCTTGCGCAGCATGTTTTGCTGCCACAAAGTACTGTTTATGTTCTTCCAGACCGCCCACAAGACCATCAACAGCTTTTCAGAGGCTTCAGCATTAAGTTGAACTCCCCTTTCTAACATTCCTTCTTTAAAAATCATTGTTGGAGGAAGAGTGTTCGGAAGATTGAAAGGAGCTGTCAAAATTTCTGCAACCAAATGACACAGAGTTACAGAATACATGTGAAGTGTCTCAAGTGTTGGATTGCATAGTACACAGCGCACATCTCCAAGCCCTTCATTAACAGCCTTTCTCTTGTTGGTAACAAGTTGTTACAGGCTCTCCACATGCATATTTGAACTTCTCCTGGTACCTTGGCTATCAACAATTTCCTCCCTCCATAGTTCATAAAAAAGGATGACGAAGTAGCAGTTAAGACAGATTGTAAAAGGATGGAATGTGTAATTCAGGCCTAAAACCTCAAGGAGGTCCGAGGTCATGTAGCGCTGTCGACCAATCTTCAGTATCGACATTTAACATTTATTTCGAATTATCTCATTGCATTCATTTCTAATTGATTTTACAAATTAACACATTTAATTCGGAAAATTCCAATTTACCGGCACAGCCACAGTATAACTAGAACTCCTAATATATTCATCGTTGTAACATATGCAAGTTTGAGCAAGTCTTTTTTCGCCAAGTTTGTGCAAGTTTTTCTGCAGCCAACTTCGGCTGGTATTGTCCAATGGTATCATCACTTTAACTTGGTTCATAAGGTGAAATCATGATGATACTAAGTTGCATGACATAGTGAAGAAGAACAGGTAATGGATCCAGTAAATCTCATCTTATTGAATAATTAGGGGAAGAGATGCGAGTGTATCGTATCACATTGGCACTGCTCCTCTCAGTACAGCAAACAATACCAAACACAGTCCTATGCTTCCAATACACAATCAAATTCAAATGGGTTAGTTTTGGGTTGAATCATATCTTTCCTTAAACAAGTCTTTCCTATTCGATGCAAAAATGGTGAAATAGAGCATTCCAAACAGAAAAAAGAAACCTGCAATTGCTTTTCCTGTCTACAAACTCTTTCCAGTGGTCCTACATTCCTACCCTGAAACCACAAATTTAGTTTTGATTGGCATCTTGGATCCAGCAATAGTAATAGCCCTTCTGGCTACATTTTCTGCTACTCCGCTCACTTCATAAAGTATTCTTCCTGGTAAAACAACAGCCACCATATGCGAGACAGCTCCTTTTCCCTTGCCCATACGTACTTCTGTAGGCTTTGCTGTAACTGGTTTGTCTGAAATTACTCGTACCCATATTTTCCCTCCGCCTCGTGCATTTCGTGACATCGCTCTCCTCCCTGCTTCTATTTGTCTAGCTGTGATCCAAGCAGGTTCAAGCGCTTGAAGGCCATATTTGCCAAAGCTGATACGATTACCTCGACAAGATAGTCCATGCATTCTTCCCTTGCGCTGTTTTTTGAATCTGACCATAGGGACACGAACAAAACCATTTCAGCAACAAAGAAGGTGATATAATGGAATCAAACTAGTAAGTTGACATGTATATCTTTTGAAAACTGACCCTCCACTTTTGCCACCAGGTTGAGCTGAATAATAAGCGTAGTTTTTCCCTACACTTGCCCCACCAAACAAACCAATGTTTCCTCTTTGGTATGAAGCAAGAAAGTCAACAACCTGTACATGAATCAAGTAATATAAGTTACTGAAAGCAGAGTATCTAGCACAGGCCCAAAAGCAATTACAACATGGAATCCCATTACAAAAGAACATTTCAAAGGTTAATAGTCAGACCTTGGTTCTAGTAGCAAGAGTCTGTTGGACAGAAGGCACATTAATAGCTTGGGCAGAAGAGATGGAACGCTGGTAAGTTGTTCTAAACCCTCCAAGATAAGTAGCTGCAGTAGCCTGGTATCGGACAGCAGATTGGATATGGCCAAACAAAGCAGGTGCCTGTGAATTAGTCTGCAGGATGGGACAGAAACAAAGCAATCCAATGAGTAAGGACATAAAATCTTCAATAGTTCTTCAACATATCAACTGAGTATTCCCGAAAAGAAAATATGTTGGCTAAAGAGAAGTGTATCATCTGAAGTAGACCAAGTCAATAAAGACACAATGGCTAACCATCCATGAACAACTTGATCCCTACACAGCATAAATAGTAACACCAAAGCTTTCAACAACAGAAGCCCATGTGATCAATGAGCTGAAAGATTGTGCGCCGAACAGCACAAAATATCAATACCTCATAGATCTAAAACATCCTGGACACTAACTCATTTGTCAATCAGAACTCTAAGCCATTTAAATCCATACAATCACCTAAATCAACACTTTAGTATCAAACCTAATGCAACCAGTCCTCGTAAAGCCAAAGAAGCAAGCACAGACTGGAAACAGCAAAAACCTATGGCTCTCCTAACCTCAAAGTACACGAAACCAAACTAACCGCAGTCAGTGTAACAAAATTATAGCTAACTTACATGTACAACTTGACCCCAGAGAACATAAGCTTTCGAGTAACTTGACAGAACTCAACGGCAACAACACTCAGGATGTAGAAAAACAAGCCAACCAAGTCGCATCATTTACCTCCAAACAAGCACAAGTTCAACACTTGCACATGGAGCCTAACATTTCTAATCAAAGTCCAATCGCAACCGCCTTAAGTGTAGAGACGAAGTCATACATATGAAAAATCCAATAGCTAACAATCAATGCACACCTTGAACTGTACACTATATTTTACAAGACTAAAGCTTTACAACAGCAGACGCCAGAAAAGTGAATCAATCAGCTGATAATTACAATGTGTGCAATACAGAACAGCACAACGACAAATAACATCTACAAGTGGATATCAACAACACCAACACATACATCATCAAAACTCAGTGTCATTATTTCTTATCAAAACTAATGGAAACCACTGCAAGTTATATAGAGATAATGAAACTGGGAGCTTACGGTGATAGAAGAAGAGGTGTGGAGCAAGCGGTGGCCGCCGAGAAGAGCATCCCGGAGGAGGTTGGAGTACGGCGAAGCACGGAGAGGCGATTGGGAGGGGTTAAAGTTTGAGATCGGAGGCGATCGGAGAAGAGGGGAGAAGAGCCGACGTGAAGCCATTTTTGTTAGGGATTTTAGACGAGAGTGGAGCAGAAGAAGAAGAAGAGAGTAAAACCAACTAATAGTTTTTTTTTTTTTTTTTTTTTAATTCTTTAGAGATCTCTCTCTTTAGCTATTCATTAATTAATTATATATATATAATTTTGCTCAAAAGAAAATAGAGGAAGTTGGTGGCCAATTAGTCACATTTTTTTTAGAAAAAAAAAAAAAAAGTGTTGGTATTGGGACCTCCGCTCATTATATCTCCATTAAACTTTTGAATATAAACATTTACTCATTAGACCTCCATTCAAGTTATCGAAATAATTTTAAATATGTTATTCAAATATATTTCAATAACTTACTCATTCAACCTCCTAGACCTCTATTTTTTAATATATTTTTTTTTTCTTTCGTGTAAGATCTAATGAGATAAATCAAAACATACGATATACAAATATTTCAAAACACACTAACATATACCCTTATACTATTTCAATAGATATTAGTGTGTTGCAAATATATTTAAGATCTAATAAGATGTATAAAATATATATATATCAAAACACTTTATCCTTTTTTTTTATGTTGTAAAACTTATTAAAATATATGCGCTTAGTTTTCAATACTTACTTTTAACCTTATATTTTGTATATGCGCTTAAACATGTATAATTATATTAACTTTATGTCACATTAACAATCTTATATTTTGTAAATTGGCTTAGTTTCAACACTTACTAAAATTGAAAAATAAATTTGATAAGAAAAATAATAAATAACATTATTATTGAATTGGAAAGTCTATAGACAATAAATATAAAAAAAAATTATACACTTATTGTCCTCAATAGTGTTTATGTAAAAAGATATAAATGTAATTCAATAATTGAAAATAAAAAGAGATTAAGTGAGCAAATAACACTCTAAAAAAAATAGTGTTATTAATAATTTATGTTAATCTTTGATACAATAATTAGTTTTGTGCAACTTTGGTAATAACTTGATTGAGTAACTAATGATCCACCCACAGACTCAAGCGACGCTACAAATATAGGAGCTATGTTGGAAAGACTGATCGAATTTTTCACTTGTCTACAATTTTAGTAGTCCGGAACACTATTGAAATTTAGAAGAAATTATTGAAATTGTATTTTCACAAAGAGAAATGAAAACAGTCGGTTAAAGTTTCAATCTTTACCTTGTTTCCAAGCACAAAGGAAACCCACCTTCCCCTTCCCAGCTTGACTAAACCCAGAAAGCCCAACAGAGTCTCTCACCATGGCTCTCTCAACCAGGCAGAGACGTCCTCAGCCGTCCGATCTCTCCTCCTCATCGTCGCCGTCTGTATCCTACACCAAAGTCGACAAGCAAGCCAAACCAGGCGGCGGCGCCGGGGCGGAGAAGGGGTTCAGCTGGTTCGTTCCGCTCGTGGCTTTGGGTATGCTACGCTACATGAGTGCCACGTCGAACATCATTCACGACTGCGATGAGGTCTTTAACTATTGGGAACCTCTGCATTACCTTCTCTACAAATCTGGCTTCCAGACTTGGGAGTACAGGTAAACCCTCTTTATCATTCTTATTAAGGTTTATGTCTTTCAGATGTTTATGATGAATTAGTTTATGGGAAATGCTGTTTTACATTAGTTTTGTCGCGTTTAAGATACTTGTTAGTTATTGTGTTATGATCCTTAGAAAGCTTGATAGTGGTATGTGTGAGGGTGAAACTAAATGCTTTAATCATCTTGATGGTAAGTAACTTCATCTGATGGTTGTAAATTCCTGTCGAGTTTGATCACCATATAAATCATTGTATGCCTGTTTATATTGTGGTATGCCTCTTGCAGTTCTCAGTTTGCGCTTCGGTCGTATTTATACATTCTTTTCCATGAGTTGGTGGGTCGGCCGGCTTCCTTGTTGTTCGGTGAGGACAAAGTAAGAACTCTGTGCATGTTTTTTTGTTTTATTGGCTTGATTTGTGCAAATGTTTTCTGAACTAAAGTTTTGTTGTTTGGACAGGTGAGAGTATTTTATTCTGTCAGGATGTTTCTTGGTCTCATTTCTGTTATTACGGAAACCATTCTGGTGTATGCTTTGTCAAGAAAGTATGGGAAACGGCTCGCCTCGTATACACTTGCAATGCTATGCTTAACCAGCGGTTGTTTCTTTGCTAGTACAAGTACGTGACCGTTGTTCTTCTTTCCCAGCTTCTTTATATTTGTTCTTTCCAATTGTTACTTCACTTGGTCGTCTTGAAGGGTAGTAGTATTGATATAATGGTTCTTTGTATTGTCAGGTTTCTTGCCAAGTTCCTTCTCTATGTATGCTGTCTCTCTTTCATCAGGGTTGTTTCTTCTAGACAAACCTGCCATGGCAGTTTCAGTTGCAGCTGCTGGTGTTATCCTTGGTTGGCCTTTCTCAGTCTTGGTTTTTCTGCCCGTCACATTCTATTCTCTAGCTAGAAGATTCAAACAAGCATTTATTGCTGGGGCTGCCATCTCTATTGTTGTTCTTGTAAGTTACTTGTTACTACTTTTTGTTTAATATGCAATATTGTACCCGAGCACTTAGCACACGAATATAGTGAAACATTCCTCATTTTGTTACGCTCATGCCTATTCATCTTAATTCTTTCAGGCACTGTCGGTTCTCGTTGACTACAGCTACTACAGCAGATGGACATCATCTGTGTTAAACTTATTGATCTACAATGTTGCAGGAGGTGGTGAGAGCCATTTGTATGGAACTGAAGGACCACTCTTTTATCTGCGGAATGGGTTTAACAATTTTAACTTCTGTTTCGTACTTGCATTGCTGTTTCTGGTGATGCTGCTGATTGCAAAGAAAAAGTATGCCCCTGACCTGCTGATTGTGGTCTCCCCGATATATATTTGGTTGGTGTTTATGTCTCTGCAGCCTCATAAAGAAGAAAGGTTAGCTTGACTAATCTTTCCTTATAGGATATTTTGTCGTGCCTTGTACCATTTCGATTGACTGAATTGGTGGCTTAAAATAATTATATGGTGCAAAAATTTTAAAATGGAATTTAGTTTCTTCAAATAATTATGGTTAGATATCTTTATGGGCTTCTACTTCTAGGGATTTTAGGGATTATAACATTTCTTCCATCATTCTTAACTGGCAAGCAGTTGTAGTTTAAGCCCCAAAAGTCTAAGCTTTGAGTTAGCATTAACAGTAGGGCTGTTAAGCCTGTGTTCTTTGCTGCCTCTATAGTTTTCTAAAGCGGATTCCTTGTCCGCCTCCTTGTACATTGCATTTTGTTTTAATAAAAAGCTGTTTACTTTCAAACAAAGAAACAAAAAGTTATAGTTTGATATGGCTGGAAGTTGGACATTTACACTAAAAATCCAGTGTTTTTTTATTGAGATTTTGTGTTTCCTTCCATTTTTTTATTTATTGTTAAGCTTCATCAAATTGGAGGTTAGATGTGAGTGATAGTTAGTTAACTCAATCTTTCGTTGCAGGTTTCTTTATCCGATATATCCACTCATTTGTGTTGCCGCCTCAGCTGTTATTGAGAGCTTTCCTGATGTTTTTCGATCCAAGTATAATCCCCATGACGATTCTGCATTGGTGATGGTGAGTATATCCTATATTCTATTTGACTTTGTTATATTACCTTTACCAACTGCTTCTCTATGGTCATACTGTTGTTTTTGAACATGTAGGCCGCTAAGATTCTGAGGCCAGTGATTCTTGGTCTTATTCTGATTGCTTCCCATGCTCGAACGTTTTCACTGATTAATGGATATTCTGCTCCCATAGAGATTTACAAGCTTTTGGAGCATCATGAAGAAGCAGGACCAGGTGAGAATCAGTATATTTGACACTTCAGTTTTATTGACCTAAAATTGCATTGTTGACAAAACCCTATAAATCTACTCTTCACTGTCATTGTAACTGAACGTGGCTTTTTAATTTATAATGTACATGAGAAAGCATAAAACTCATGTTGCAATTTTGCTTGGAGAACTATGATTACATGCCTTATCTATCTGGTAACCAGAATGGAAATGTCCTCTTTTTGGTCTGAAGAATGCCAATGTCCTGTGCATGATAAATATTGATATATTCTAAAGATGTTCAGTTTGCTTTCTATACTGACATTTGTTTTACCTAGATTATATACCCCACCTTTCAAACTTGTGTTTCTTGTGGGAGTTCTTAAACTGAATTATGAGGTAGTTTTTTATTTATTTTTTATTGTTGTTGACCCTATCTGTCTGTTTGTCTCTATTACTCTGCACTTTACTAGCAAGATCTAATCACCAGTATAGTCAGTACTATCATGGTTTTTCTGAGGCATGGGTCTCCATCGAAAGGCAGACAATGCTATTATAGAAAAGATAAAAATATCACTTATATTCTAATATTCTACTTTCTGAATGTCAGGTTCTGTACTTTGTGTTGGAAGTGAATGGCACCATTTCCCGTCATCCTTCTTTGTTCCTGATTATGTGGGAGAGGTTCGCTGGATAGATGACGGGTTCCGAGGACTCCTTCCATTCCCATTTAATTCTACTCTGGGTGGAACAGCGGCAGCCCCACCATATCTTAATAATAAGAACAAAGCATCCGACGAGCAATATGTAAGTCACACTTTGAGCTAGTTTAGAATTAAAATGCTCTATGCTGATTAGTTTTTGTCTTGAAAATTTGTTGTTTGATTAAAAAAGGCCTATTATCTATATTTCAGCTCCGGAATCTTGAACATTGTACATTCCTTGTTGAGCTTGAGCTTACTCGACCCTTCCCTTCTCGTGGAAGTGACAAATCAACTTGGGAGGTAAATATCTGTCTTCTGTCTAATACTTCCTCCTCCATGGGTTGATATTTACTGAATTTTGTTTTCTGCTAAATATAGGTGATTGCAGCATTGCCTTACCTGGACAGGGAGCTATCTCCTGCCAAGTACCGCTCATTTTTCATTCCATATGTGTGGATGCACAAGAATATTTTTGGCATGTACAAGCTTCTTAGAAGAATACCAAAATGAAGGCGTATGTAGTGGTAGGTTGAACGCTCTGACAGTATTAGATTCTGAACCAGCTTGAGTTTAACAGTTTACTGGAACGCTAATGTCTCTGAAAAGGAAAACTGACCTTGTGATGTTTGATGATATAGTTTTCCCTGTTAGGTGGGACTTTCTTAAAGTCTGTACGCATGTAGTTACTTCATTGGCTTTCTTTTCATGTATTCGTGCTACTAAAAGTCTAAAACAACCAACAAATTCAATAGAGAACAAGACCAATCATCTAAGAATGTTCGATTTACATCAAGTCTAGTAATTCTCAATTGGCAAAACTAGCTGTATCTCAAACTGTGCTTGTAAGTTTTTCGCCCAAGTGCATCATCTGCCTTCATCTTCTGTACCTCTTTTAGCTTGCCTTCAGGTCCATTTCATCCAACAATCTACTCCATTCCTCTTCAATCTCGAGTGGTACCAATTTCGCACTGGAAAGTTCTAATTTTTCACACCACAAAATCTGGATCTCCAGTTGCACATTTGCACTATTGTCTGATTCTTGAATACAATTGCCATGTACCTCCAGTGCCTCAACCACCACTTGTAACCCTATGAGTTTTCTCTCACAATGATTCAGAGCAGGCTCTACTAAAGAAAGAGCTACACTTGCATTTGGAGAACCCAGAATAGCGTGCAAACTAAGAAGCTCGGTCATGAATCGATCAAACACTTTGTCAACTCCATAAAATTCTATAAGGAGCTTGAACTGATCATCGATTACTCTATCTTTCACCTTGTCTGGTTCATTCCTGTCTCTCAGTTCCTTATATGTCAACTTCAATACAGTGGTAATCTTTTCGACTATCACCCTATTCTGGCCATCTGCAACTAAACCCTTCTTCACTGAAGCACCAAACTTCACCAACTTTGTGATCACCTCCTCCGGTTCCTTCAAAAACACCAAGAACAAGAATCGAGCCAGAAGGTAAGAGAGCTTATATCCGAGTTCAGAAGCTCGACCCTTCTTCTCATCCAGAATCTCCCATGTTGCATCACGCTGATTCCGAAAACAGCCTCTCAGCAACTCCACAAGAAAGAAATTCGTTTTTCTGTGACCAGCTTTGACAGCTAATATCTTCTTTGGTTCTTGTTCACTTTCTCCAACCTTTTGCTTCGACATGAATCTTGAAAGGCAAAGGCATTAGTTCAAGTCATGCCATACTTGGTCAAAGTAGCCTTACCAGAAGAACCATATATGATACATATATCATGTACGTACTTATGACGACACCCTTTCCTGACTTTTATTAAAGTCCGTGCTCAACTCAAGTTGGGAGTCATGGTTCATTAGGTTTTATCTCATAAGGTGGATTCCATATCCTATATGGATATTCATGCAAATGTTGCATGGAAAAAAAAAAAAAAAAAAAAAAACTAAAACCCATTTGAACTCTTAATCCTTATTCGAATCTGATTGGTCCCCGTAAAAATAGAGTCTTGCCGATCAAGTTATTAGTTTCTATATCTATATATACACCCTACTTCAATGTGGTTTCCGTACAAGTCATTAGTTTCTAAATTTCATCCGCAGTCTCACATTCGGTTTAGGTTTTCTCAGGTTGAAGAGGACAATATATTCAGTTATTTCAGGTTCTTGAAAGAGACCCGGCAGAAACAACCAAGTTTCAGTAATGAAGGGTGGCTATGTGCTTTTCCCAGGCCAAAGGTTTTGCCCTATGGAAGATGAACTTCTCAAGTACTTCCTGAAGCCCAAGGTGAATGGAAAAGAGGTACCCGGAAAAGAAACCCTAATTTGCGAGGTGGATCTTTATGGCAAAGAAGAACCTTGGAGTATATGGAAAAGATTCAAAGCAGAAAAAGCAAACGACTTGAGAAGGAACAAAGATCTCTACTTCTTCACCAAAAAGAAGAAGGTGAGTAATAAAGGCTCACGTATATACCGAAAAGTTGGGGGTGGTACATGGAAAGGCCAGGACGCAGCCAAGGAGATATATCTTGTTGATCAGAATCAGCAAACATCAACAACTCTTCTTGGTTTCAAGAAAACCTACACCTACAAGAATAAGGGCTCCGTGCATCATGGTCGGTGGATCATGTACGAGTACGAACTAGACGAGTCCCAATTCTTGCACAAGAAACAAGTAAAACAGAATCGGTACGTTCTTTGTTTACTTAGGAAGAACGATATCTTGCCGGAAAGGAAGAGAAAAAGGCAAGAAGAAGAAGAAGAAGATGAGGTGCTTGAAGACTATGTCGAGGATGACGAAGGAGATAACATAGAACCTAAAGCGGCTATTGAGGAGCCGCAAGAGAAGCGGCAACGTCTTCTTCCATGCCCTGATAATGTGCCAGCAGCACCATCTTTGGAGGGCGCTGAACTAGAACAATGGGTTAACGACATGGTGGTTGCAGCACCATTAGAAACTAATAAACCTGGAGAAGTTGATTTATATGGAGGAAACTTGAGTGATGTTATGGATGGTGGTGCATACTGTCCTGTCACGTCTTTTATGGAGGGGTTAAATCAGCTAACGAACGATGAGCAGCAGCCAAGTACCATGGCAGGGGGTGAATGGACAGATGAGTCTTATATAGATTTTGTGGGGTATTTAGCCTATTAGTTAACAATTTTAACCTTTTTGCATCGATCTCCATGAGAATTAACTGTAACTGTTGACAGGGTTTAGGCTTTACGTGCCCCCCCTTGTTGTATCAAGCTCTTTCTTAGTAGCTGCAACTGCAAGCAATAGTTGTATGACTTGTATAATGTAATCTTTACATCTTCAATAGATTTGTTTACCTCTTCTACCTCAAAATCATCTTCTTCAACTAATAATATGAGCCAGACTCCTTTCCTATCCCAAAAGTATATACAATCTCTCTCAACTCAGGAGAATGTGACCTAAGGCTACAAATTTTCAAGACCAAAATACTGGACTTTAAGTAAGCTCCGTTTTTCAATTGCCAGAAAAACCAACAAGTTCACTGAGATTACTTGCGTTGAAGTCACCCTAGAAGAATATTTACGAGAGCAGTTTTCACTCTAAAGCCTCACTAAATTCTTCATGGACAGGAGAATAATTCAACAAACATGAGGCTGGAACAGAAAGCCAAATACAAGAACAGTAACAGAGGAGAAGAGGAGTAAAGTGGATGAAATATGTGAAAGACAAGAAATAAAATAGGTCAAGGATGTGCAGGCACCTCATCTACCAAGTCCCAAGTACTACAGCTTTGTCAATGGCTGAACCTGAGATCGATTTTGTGAATGGGCTTATATGGAGAAGGGTGATGAAGTCTTGTATATATCATAGGTTCAGCAGGTTCCACCGTATGGCTATGAGCCTATGAAGAAACGAAGGTTCTTTACTAAAAACTATAACCATTCTTAGAAATTAATTCTTTCGCTCTGATGTGTATATAGCCCTGACATCTGATGCACAACTTGTTCTTAGCAAGCAGAAGAGTAGTTTTCTATCCGAATCCTCGATCTTGTCAGTCACCTTTTGTCCAATCATCCCGAAAGAGAACAAATAATGTACTTGTTCCGCTAGGAAGAAGCAAGGGCCGTCAATCTTTTGATATCGGCTCCCAGCAGATGAAATTTTGTATTTATATTCTCATAACCACGGTCAATATGAGCAACACCACTGATCTCAGTAGTACCTTCTGCAGCCAATGCAGCTAATACTAATGACATCCCACCTCTAAGATCAGATGCAGCAAGGCAGGAACCAGACAAACCACTGCCAGCATAATAGGAACCATGAGCGCCATATAGTTCCAATTGCTAATGCAAAAATAATGGTATGTATGTAAACACATAAAATAATCTGAAATATTTAAAATCTATGAAAGGTTTTGCTAATTACCTTCCATAATCTTTTCCGAAAACTAGAGCAGAGCTTGCACAGACTTGAATTTTTGCTCCAAGCTTCTGCAGTTCGTTTACTAGTCAAAGCAGGGAATATGTATGAAAAATAGATATGCAAGTGATTTGTAACAAATATTATCATCTTTCCAGACATAGAAACAAAGAAAGAATGTCTACATGCAAATGCACAGAGTATATACAACAAACCATGAGCCATGCGCTTTTCAAATACAGATTCTTCTACAGAACTTAAACCATTGCACGTGGTTAGCAGTGCCATTGTTTGTGGTTGGAGATCTGTAGGAAACCCAGGAAATGGGCCTGTCTTGACATCAAAACCTCGCAAATTCTCACCACATCGAGAGACTGCTGAGACCTGAAGTAATAATGAAATATAACACCATGCAAGTGAATTACCACAAGAGGAAGATAAGCAAAGCAAACAAAATGGAACCAAAACTATTGATAATATATATATATATATATATATATATATATATATATATATATATATACAGAGAGTTTCAGATGCGGACGTCCGCACCGTGCGGATGCCGCGTATCCGGCCACCGGCGAGGCGGCGCCGGCGTATCCGGCCGGTGGGCTTTGCTCACCCCGGCCCGGCGACCCCGTCTGTGCCGGCCCGAGGTCCGTCGCCGGCCGGCAGCCGCCGGAAATCTGGAAAAAACCAGAAAACTGACAAAGTACTGTTCATTTTTTGGTTTTTTCTAGATTTCCGGCGCTGCCGGCCGGCGACGGACCTCGGGCCGGCACAGACGGGGTCGCCGGGCCGGGGCGAGCAAAGCCCGCCGGCCGGATACGCCGGCGCCGCCTCGCCGGTGGCCGGATACGCCGCATCCGCACCGTGAACAATGCGTGCGGACGTCCGTATTATAGAAGCTCTGTATATATATATATATATATATATCTCGGCCCCTTTCCAATGAGGGATCCCTCATTTTGTTCATTTTGAGGGTTCCCTCATTTAACCTATTTTTCGATAACATATTAACATCTTCACCGTTCAACATTCATGTTTATATGGGTAGATCATATATATCTGGAAGATGTAAAAATGTGATTAAAAAGTTGATCTAATGATCAATCCCTCATATAAACTAAAATAAGGGATCCCTTAATGGAAGGGCTCTATATATATATATATGGTAATTATAACATACTTCCAAGGTATCATGAGAGCATTGCCTTATTTTGCAACCAGCGGCCAATAGTTTTTGCATCAGACAGGACATTTGGGAAGGAATGACAGGTGAAATTGAAATGAGTGAGCGAGTAATAGCTGCAGCAAGCATAAACGTGCCTGCTTCAATACGATCAGGTGCAATAGAACATGTACAACCATGCAAATGAGATTTTCCCATGATGACAAGCTTGTTGCTTCCTGCTCCTTCCACACAAGCCCCACTTTTGGTCAGAAAGCGAGCAAGATCAACTACCTCTGGCTCCTGTGGTAGAATGTTGGAGAAAACACATCAATTAATAACATCCATTAGACAGCAGACAATATTACTTGAACATATTCCATCGTCATTGCAATCAGAATTTAAACTGTAAAGACCATACTCTGGCCACATTGGAAAGTACAGTTGTTCCATCAGCCATACAAGCAGCCATCATAAGGGTTTCTGTTGCCCCAACGCTAGGGTAATCAAGTTGGAAACTTCCACCAACTAATCCTCTTCCATTTAGTGCATATGCCTGAACGTTTCCATCCCTGTGTATCACATAAATATACTTGATCAACTCATATCACCATTCATAGACCACATAAATAGCACAATAATGTTAATGCAATTGGCTAAACCTTACTAGTTTTTAATAATAATAAATAAATAAAAACAAGTGTTACTGATCAAGCAAACAATCAAGTCATTTAGAATAAAACAGTCACTAACATACGAACTTGCCAACATACGAAATATTACAGTATATATTTCTTTCAAGTAAGTATCAGTCTATTTGCACTAACATACGAACTTGCCAACACTTCCATAGCTCAGTTTAGAAATTTAGTTTTCTGTACGTGTGGCCTCTATAACTGGTTTACAGTTATTTAACAACATAAATGTGCTTACCACCTTCAGTGTTACTCCTCTGTCTGTGGAGGAGCTCATAAATCATTGTTGTAATGACGTTCAAGCCAATGAAGTTTTATCATTATTCTCAAATAAAATGTGCTCACTACCTTCAACCTTAAAAGTATTCAACCATAGAAAGTATCTTGGTCTCTTTATAGACGTACACTATACAAACAACTGTAATTCTAATTCGGCATCTCACACGCCATATAATCCAGAGAGTTTGATTCTCATGAACTAGCAACTGGTTTCTCTTTTATGCACTACTGGCACCCCATGGGCCATGTAATGCATAGCAAGTACAGTCTAAGGCATCATACATATATGAAATCAAAACCTTGGTGTAAAGAGAAGAAGGAATCTTTCAGTTCAAAACAAAGAAAGGAGAATATCAAACTTGTGTTAAATTTAGTGCTGCTTCTCCCCATAGACCTCCTGGACTCCTGTAAAGGAGAAGTTATACTCCTACACAGGAGAAAGGAGTCTAACAGTCATATTGATTCACAACTTATATATAATGAGCTTCAGAGAAGAAGAAAAAAAGAATTCAATTGCCATAGAACAAAGAGTTGGCAGTTAAAAAATGAACTCTTAACCCCAAAGTTTGAAGCACTGGTATAATGACTATCAAAGAATCTGGACGTTGCATGCATCCAGTATCTAAACACTACCACAGAAAATTTAGAGCAGTGAATTCCGAGTATTACTAAAACATCTACTGACAGAAAGTTTAAAATGATGGTGAAAGTTTAAAATGACAGGAAGTTTCAAAGGAAAGAAGACCTTCAAGAGATGCAATTTGTGTCCTACCACAGTGACACATCATTTCATTCCTAGTCTAAAACTTAGGAGACAAAAGAAGAAAGACAAAAAGAGAAATCACTCCTCCAGTTTGTTTCCTTTACCGACTCGATCATCAATTATAAGCAAAGAACTGCTTAATCTGTCGATGAAAATACCTAAAAGCGGAAATAGAGTGAACAACAGCATAATCACCCACAATAGTATGAGTAAGTCAGTTTTAGATCTGCTATCTACACAACTTAGTTACAATATCAGACACTAGTGACACCAAACATATCATACTTTCTTCCACTACAATATGCAAAACAAACAGTCCATCTAATACCACTCATGACAGCAGCACAAAGTTTTGCAAAACAATCAAACTTTGTCAAAGTTCAAGTCAACTAATTCATCATAAACTCACCATAATTCTCTACTACAAATCGACAACTCCTATTATATATGCTTAATCTCATGCAGATCATAATCAAAATTCAATGAGCATTTCTATGGTCCTAGCAGATATATAAATCAGTAGGCTAGTATTTTTCCGAAACCAACTAAAGCAAAGACTAAGAAACTCACTTCAACACCACAGCAGCACCAAGAGCTTGAAGACCACGAATGTAAAGGTCCACCGGTCTAGCCCCAATGTCACAGCCACCGGGCAATGCAACCACAGCCTCACCGTACCGGGCCACCAGCGGTCCCAGAACTAAAAATCCACCTCGGATCTTCCTAATCTTATCCGGATCTGGCTCAACAGAGTTAATCCCATCACTGTTAACCATGACTTCATTGCCAAAGACTTCAACTTTGGCACCAAGAGAGGCCAAGACAGAAGCCATTGTGCGAGTATCGGACAAATTGGGCACATTGTGAATGAGTGAAGTGCCAGAGCAGCAAAGGGTAGCTGCAAGAATTGGTAAAGCAGAGTTCTTGGAGCCACTGATGGATACATGGCCGGAGAGCTTGGAAGGGCCGGTGATGATGAGCTTTGGATAAGGGGTTTGGACTTGGGTTCGGGTCTCCGGTTGGGGTTTAAGTGGATCTAGGAGGGAGTAGCGTAGGGGTTTTGGAGGTGTTGGAAGGTTGAAGACAGAGCAGAAAGCCATTAGTGTTTCGAGTATGGAGTTGCCGCCAAATGATTAGAAGACAACAAAAAGCTTCAACGTGGGAAGCGTGGCTCTTTTTTTTTTTTTTTTCGAACTAGTAGCTCTTTAGCTACGTACTGAAGTCGACATTATTGACGAGTACGCTTGCAGTGACCAGTGCAGTGGATATCACTACCTGTCATTCAGTTATGACGTGGTTTTTATTCAGATATTTTCCTATTTCTGCTGTAATATCCCCAACTATATCTGTGTGTGATAAATAGAAGTAATTTGAAGTGTAGTGCTGTGCAGTGTTGGTGTAGTAATTTTGGGCGGTGAAATCTTTCTGTGAAGTTGTAAACTGGTGCCTACTTTGTTTAAGATGTGCAAAGTTTACGTACGTACTGTGAAAATTGTGAAGGTGCTGAGTTCTGTGGTAGTGTGTTCATGTGAGGTTATATATTGAAGACAGCGAGTAGTTGGTTGAAGTTCCTCTGATGTGAAGAAGTGGTCGATGATAGTTCATGGAGTATGGTAGAAGTCGTTTTTTTCATGATTAACGTGAACGAGCAGTCGAGCAGTCGAGCAGTCGAGCACGTTCATTTTTCATTATTGTGTGGGAATTATTTATTGCATGTTAATTTCTATGTTATACACATGACACTGCTCAAGACTGATTCACAATATTAATGATATGTGAATTAAGTGATAAACATTCAAGTTATTTCTTAAAATCACTCCTCTACATTCACGTCTATAATCGTAATCTCATCATTGATAGCTATTAGAATTCAGATTAATTGTATAATTGTGATAGGGATATTGTATTAATTGTAATAGTAGAATTGTCAGAACATTAGAATTTAGACACTTTAATAATAGAACATAATTAAGGGCTCTAGACTTGTATATAATCAGATGAATATCAATGAAAAAGCGATTATCTTTCATTAAGCACGGTGCATGTAGCCTCCTTCCAACTCGAACTTTAGGGATATAATTAACAACGTTTTGGTTGAAGTAGTTGAGGACGTTGCAGACTTGGGTACCTAAAAACAACATTATTATTTACTAGTCATCCTTGTTATTGCACTCTCTTCTTACCTGGATCGATGATTAGTTATACAATTAACTTTACGGGAATTCTCTTCGCATTGGTTGATCAAAACCAATGAAATCCGGAAAATCCAACCAATCTGACTCCATCTACACACCTTAAAATAGAATAATATAGCTGGTTTTTTCACCGCACAATGCTAACTAACCATCATTTCTTTCTCTTATAAAAGCTCTTCCATGCATCCGAAGAAAATCAACCGAGGGGGATTGACATATCAATCCAGAGGTGAAACACCATTAATCAATAAAAAAAGCACAAGAGATAAAGGAGAAAAATGGCCAGGACTTTGTTAGTCACAGCTGTTGTTCTCACTGTATTTTGCTTGTGCTCTCTGGCCAACGCCGACGGCCAGAAAATTGGTGAAATCTCTGTCGAAGGCAAGGTGTACTGTGATCCCTGCCGCGTCCAATTCCAAACAAGAATCAGCGAACCCATCGACGGTACGTAACATCATATCCACTCATGCTGGATGACATTGTTCTACTATCTAGTTCGTCAACACAGTGTGTAATATTGTTTGCATCAATGATCTTTTTAATGACCTTTTGATGCATGCAGGTGCCACAGTAGAGTTAGAATGCAGAAGCCGCATAAATTCAACCGTGTTTAACAAACTTCAAGTTAAGACCAACAAGGATGGCCTTTACACTCTTCCCGTGGATGAGGACTACGCAGATGAGATCTGCGAGGTGAAGACAGTGAGCAGCCCTAGGGCGGATTGCAACGACCGTTTCGATGACTTTGAGAAGGCTAGAGTTTTGATCACATACAACAATGGTGTTGCTTCCACGTCTCGTTATGCCAATCCCCTTGGGTTCATGAAGAAGGAAGCAGTTCCTGAGTGCGAGCAGGTACTCAAGGAACTGTTTCCTGAGGAGCAGACCGATGAGTGAAAACATGTAAAAGCTCCATATGTACTATCAATATATAATATCTAATTTGTGGGAAGAACTCCCTCCCTAATATCTACCTCTTTAAGTATCTTCATGTTTGATTATTTTCTCACTTAGCAAACTGTTAAAGGTAATTATTAAAATTCGAATTAGTTCAATGGCGTTTAAATGTGATCGATCATCACTTGTTAAGCTTTTGATAGATTAGATGTTGATTGAGAGTAAGTCTATAGGGCAGGCTGTAATTGAACTCGATGCATAGAGAAACTTATGCATATCCAAATCAACCTTCATATATAAGCTCTTGGGCCAACAAATTAATTAGAAACAGTAATGTTTTCTGCAAACTTTATGCAACTCAATCCAAACGTTATACAAGCAATATGCATAAGGGCACTGATATAGGGCCTCAATGAGGAGATTTATGGCTTCAATCTTATGTGGCGTGCTATGTCATCCAGACACATTATCAATTGAAAAATTCATGTCATGTCATTCTTAAATAAAAAGACGATCTTATCCTCTTAAATAGGAAATGCGTATATTAATTAATGTATTAATAATTATTTTAGTTAATAAACATACCAAATTAGGTAATAATCATATAAAAAAAATTACATTGAGATAATTTAGTTACCTTACATAAACTATATTAAATTTATTTATGGGTTACGATATTTAATAAATATTTCCATCTTTACCAATCTTGATTTAATTCTTTACTTTTTTGATATATAAGGTTTTCTTACTTTAATGGGTTAAAATTATGATATATATATATATATATATATCATATATCGAAATTCAAAAATAAGATTTTAAAAATAGAAAAATCTATATCGAATTTCTTTGGGATTTTTATAAAAAAGGGCATTTAGAGATACAAAATAATAATAAAAAAACCTCTAATTTAAACTAATTATAAAAAAGGGCATGTATTATCTTCTCCCCATAATATATTAAGAAATTACAACCGTGCCATTCTCCCATGTATATTTCTTTTAATTAAAAAGAAACCTCACCACCGCATAACACCGGCCGCCGACTCCCATTAAATCTCTCTTCCCCTCTCTTAAATCTCTCTCTCAGTCTTCGTTCGCGATCGCCGAGCTGGAGCAGGTCTTCAAGAAATTCGACGTCAACGGCGACTGCAAGATCTCGTCGTCGGAGCTCGGCTCGATCACAGGGAGCCTCGGCCATCCGGCGACAGAGGACGAGCTCTGGTCGATGATTCTGGAGGTCGATTCCGATGGCGATGGCACCATCACTGTTGTCATCGACGACGCCGTCCGCACCTCCCTCAACCCTAAAGGCATGGACAAGATAGATGGAGATCTCCACCGCCAACGGTGATGTCATCATCACCAACGACGACGCCACCATCCTGTGACTATTCGAGTGGTCCGGCCACTCCTCCAGTTCCTCCGATGCATCCAGAGACCTGGTTGGACTTTCCTCTTGATGAAAAAGAAGACTTGGGAGGTATGTATCAATTATATTTATATGTATTGTCTATATGTATCTATCAATTTTCTAAATCTTATGTTAGTTGTATGCATCTGCTCTATTGTTTGGTAGTACATTGTATTATGTTGATTGACTTGAATAATATGAATAATGTAGGTGAAGATAGATAGTTGCGAAGTTTTGAAATTAGGGAAATTTTGAAGTGGAATTGTATTGTGTTGGGATCGATAGTAGGTTTTTTTTCTTGATCAAGGATGTGGTTTTTGATAAGAAGACGAGCCATGCTGCTGGCAGTCTGACGAGGATGGAGAAGGCCAAGATTGCAGTGATCTAGTTCCAAATTTCGCCGCCAAAGACTGATATCGAGCAGAGCATTGTGGTTTCTGACTATTCAGATGGATAGGATTTTGAAGGAGGAGAGGAACTACGTTTTGAGTATGATTAAGAAGATCTGGAGAGGGATGAAATTGAGTTCATTACCAAGACTCTGAATTGCTTGCCCATTGCGAATATCGAGCATTTCCGGGAGGAGAAGCTGGGGTATGCTGAATTGGTGGTGGAGTCTTCGCTCGATGATGGCAAGATTGTGAAGATTACTGGGATTCAAAACATGAAGATTACTGCAGTCATTTGATCCAGCTGCATATATATTGATATTTCTTTTTCTTGTTCCAGATAGCGATAGCATGATGGAGGTTGTGGGAGAGAATACTTTCACAGATCAAAAATCACATCACAGATGTCGACGTAAGAAACATGATTGCAGAATGGTTGTCAATTCACTTAGGTGACCAAATCAGTTGGGCAGACTTGAGGCAGAAGGCTGTTTTATGTCATCTTGGCCTCACTTTCCATTTGAAAGTACTCTGAGAAAATTGCTCCCTGGAGGGAATCTATTTTTGAAGTTATTGGACTCGAGTCATGTTGCTCTTTCCTAGTTATTGGACTCGAGTCATGATTATAGATGTTTGCATAATTCACAATGTACTTGTAAATCTTTCTCTTATATATAGTTAGTGTATTGCACTTGTTCTCCTTGTGTTGTGCATGGATGTTATGATCTCTAGTAACTATCTGGGTAACTGTCTATGTAACTGTGTTGAAATCGGAGTAACTATCCAAGTAACTATCAGAGTAACTATCCCAGTAACTATCGGAGTAACTATCCAAATAATTATCGGAGTAACTATCTTACTAACTATCATTTAAGTAATTATCTTACTAACTATATTACTAACTATCTAAGTAACTATTATTTAAGTAATTATCTTACTAACTATATTATTAACTATCTAAATAACTATCCCAGTAACTATCAAAAGAACTAGTTACTATCAGAGTAATTATCCCAGTAACTATCTTACTAACTATCTCAGTATCTATATTACTAACTATCTAAATAATTATCATTTAAGTAATTATCTTACTAATTATGATACTAACAATCGGAGTAACTATCGCAGTAACTATTAAAATAACTATCTAAGTGACTATCGGAGTAACTATCGAAATAACTAGTTACTATCGGAATAACTCTTACTAACTATCATCTTAGTAACTATCTTACTAACTATCTCATTAACTATATTACTAACTATCTTACTAACTATCTAAGTAACTATCATTTAAGTAATTATCTTACTAACTATGTTACTAACTATCTAAGTAACTATCCCAGTAATTATCTAAGTAACTATCATCTTAGTAACTATCTTACTAACTATCTAGGTAACTATCATCTTACTAACTATCTAAGTAATTATCATCTTCGTAACTATCTTACTAACTATCTATATAGTTACTAACTATCTAAGTAACTATCATCGTAGTAACTATTGTATTAACTATCTTACTAACTATCTAAGTAACTATCATCTTAGTAACTATTTTACTAATTATCTCATTAACTATATTACTAATTATCTTACTAATTATTTAAGTAACTATCATTTAAGGAACTATATTACTAACTATTTAAGTAAGTATCACATTTTCAGTAACTATCTTGGTAACTATTAAACTAACTATCTAATTAACTAAATATCTTACTAACTATGTTACTAATTAATTATCTAATTAACTATTATTTTAGTAACTATTTTACTAACTATCTAAGTAATTATCATTTAAGTAACTATCTTACTAACTATTTAAGTAACTATTATTTTAAGGACCTATGTTACTAACTATCTAAGTAACTATCATATTTTCAGTACCTATCTTAGTAACTATCAAACTAACTATCATATTTTCAGTAACTATCTTAGTAACTATCAAACTAAATATCATCTTAATAAATATCTTACTAACTATCATAGTAACTATCATTTTAATAACTATCTTACTAACTATTTTAGTAACCATCATCTTAGTAACTATCATTTTAGTAACTATGTTACTAACTATCTAAGTAACTATCATTTTAGTAACTATCTTACTAACTATGTTATTAACTATCTATGTAACTATCATTTTAGTAACTATCTTACTAACTATCTAAGTAACTATCATCTTACTAACTATCTATATAGTTACTAACTATCTAAGTAACTATCATCTTAGTAACTATCTTACTAACAATCGGAGTAACTATCCCTTTAACTATCGGAGTAACTATCAAAGCAACTATCGGAGTAACTATCTTACTAACTATCTAAGTAACTATCATTTTAATAACTATGTTACTAACTATATAAGTAACTATCATTTTAGTAACTATGTTACTAACTATTTAAGTAACTATCACATTTTTAGTAACTATCTTACTAACTATATAAATAACTATCATTTAAGTAATTATCTTACTAACTATCTAAGTAACTATCATTTAAGGAACTATGTTACTAACTATTTAAGTAATATCACATTTTCAGTAACTATTAAACTAATTATCTTCTTAATAAATATCTTACTAACTATGTTACTAACTATCTAAGTAACTATCACATGCAACGTGCCGCTGCACCGCACCACTGCCGAAATCAACATGAAAAAAAATAAATGTAACCGTTATTTTAAATTTGAATGTAACTTAACAAGTAGCTGATTCAATAACAGTAAAACCTTTTAAAATCAACATGACCAATTACTACAAAGTCGTGACTTCAGTGTTTACATGACCTGGTACTTAGCCAGTTACATGAGTAGTGAATGACTAGCAATGTATTTACCGAGATAGTTACTCATGTACTTGTATAGACAGTTACCAAGATAGATACCAACAGTTTCCCATGTAATCGTGATATTCCAGTACACTAGACAACAACTTGCAAAACCATGAAAATAATTATCCAAGTAACAACATTGTTAGGTGAATTCACGAGCTATATCCCAAGTATAATTCCAGAAGCAACATCTTGAGCATACTTGAGCTTCCTTTCAAGTTCAGGTCCAGTTCCAAGACAACATCTTGACAGGCCGAGTGAATCTCCTCCATACTTTAGAAGAGAGATGGAAAACATATGAGGAAGTACAGAATGTAGGACATAGTAAGGGATATAGTTCAGAGAATAGTACATACCTCTTTGAACCAATGTGAATGGTGCCCATATGCTGAGGACCAGCGTTAGGATGACTTAACATGCAGCTCTTGAATTGGGGCAACTGATCAACCGCTATATTTATCTTTGTAGTAGCCTACATTACAAATAAGTTTCATGCTTCAACAACTATACCAGCAAATTAATTTTTTTTGTACCACTCCATTCTACCATGATGGTCAGGACTAGGTCTCAAATTGTGATACAACCATAGCAAATCTTTTGAGAATTGAAGCTTATGAACTAACCCTAGCTCATTTTTAGGCATAGATACCTCTGCACTTGTGACAATATGAACCCCAGCTTCCCTAGCGGCATTACCAATAGCCAAGGATACTGAGCCCATCCCACCTTCAACATACAGTGACGACCTAGCTCTAATTCTCAGTTTGAATTAAAAAATCGAAGCAAAATCAGAGCTATTGTTTCAATTTCAAATTCAATTCTAAGCTAATTCGAGTTAGGCTTACTTGCGGGACGGAGGAGGCTCTAGAGGTAGCTAAACCGCGAGAACTTGAAACCTGGAATGAGCTCCACTGTCACGGCGGCTGCACCGATGACGTGGCGGCGCTCGAGGACGGCGACGGAGAGTTCGGAGCGTGCAAGGTACGCGGCTGTGGTGAGCCCGTTGTAGCCACCTCCGATGACCAGCGCGTACAGTCCTCAAGTACGATCTGGTTCAGAGGTGAGAGAGAGAGATAACTCCGAGCTCGACCTTCTTCCTCGCCGTCGATGACTTGGCTGGCATGAAAGAGTACGGCGGCGCCGCATGGTAGAGCATCTACAGTCCTCAAGTCCGATCCGGTTCAGATGTGAGAGAGGATCTCGTTTAGAAAAGAGAAAGAAATCAAGTTAAGAGTGAAATCAAGTTGCAGAAATCAGGTAAAAATAGAAGAAAATGGTAAAATCGTCCGTTTGAAAATGAAAAACAGCCCTTTTTTATAATTTAGTGAAATTGAATGGAGATTTTTATGATAAATATATTAAAACAATGTCCTTATTTATAAAGTGAAAAAGAAGATGCCTTTTTTCTAATTTTCGAAGATGGATAGCCCTTTTTTCTAAAATGATGAATTTCTTTTGGACAGATTATATATATACACATATATATTTCTTGGAAGGATTTTTTTTTTGAATAAAAGACGAAATTTTATTTCTTGGAATAATATATATATATATATATATATATATATATATATATATATATATTCATATGGACTCACACTTTCAAAGAAGTATACTTTCAAAAATATTGAATTTTCATAGTAATTTTTGTGTTGCATTCTAAGAAAAAAAAATATATTTGAAATTTAAATCTACAAGTTATTAGAATAAAGGACCATCACACTTTGAAAATAAGAAAAAAGCTCCTTGTTTTCCACTTTATAAAAAAGGACATCATTTTAATATGTTTATCATAAAATGGGCCATTTCTATTTCACTAATTAATAAAAGGGGCTGTTTTTAGTTTTGTTTGTGACCATAATACCCTTTTATTTTATTTTTCTTAACATGATCCGATCACCCCTAATGCTATTTCTCTCTTTATCAAAACTCTCTCTCTGTCAAAAGTTCAAAAACTCTCGATCTCTCTCTCTCTCCTTCGTCCTCACCGACTCCACCTCTCCACCCAACGCCCTCGCCAGCCAGTACTTCGGCCTCTTCACCAACGCCACCGTCCCCGTCTTCGCGCTGCTCCTCGCCGTGGAGTTCGACACCGGCCACAACCCCGAGTTCAACACCGGCCGCAACCTAAACGGAAACCACATCGGAATCAACCTCAACAACATCGAGTCCGCCGTCACCACCTCCGCCGGGTACTACAACTCTAGGGGCGGATTCGTGCCGGTTCAGGTACGGATCGAGTTCGAGCTCGTCCAAACTGTTGTAAGTCTTCTCTGATTTGATTCACTGTTAGATTATTCATGTTGTTGTTGATTTCATCGTTGATCGGAGTTTCAGTTTTCGTCTTTGAATTTGATTTCCCCAATTGCAGTAGATTACGGTTTCAATTAGGATCTTGAAATTGAAATTGGTGTGTGGATTTGCTTCGTATATGTGTTGTGTTTGTTTGAGTGGAAAATTAGTTTGATTGTGCTTTTTGAAATTTATGTGAATTGAAGTACTGTTAGACCAGTTGTTGGAATTGAAAATTGATAACTCCTTTGAATTTTGGTTAAAGAAACCCTAGATTATCATGACTGATTGGTTGGCATTTAGTTTGTAATCTGGACATGTAATCTAGATTGGTGCTGATTAGGTTTATATTTGATTATTGGACAATAATTTTTATCAAAAGTGTTGTTAATGTGTCGAACTTTCGATTATTGTTTAGATTACACAATCCCTACTACCTGTTTAAGCTTTTGTTGATTGGTGAATTTGGTGTCGGCAGCTCATGTTTACATTATGGTTTGCTGTAAATTATAGTTAGGTTTTGCAGTTTGCTAACTTAATTATACATGTGATATGACATGAATTTGAGTTCAATGAGATTTGATATTGATTCAATTGGACCATACGAGCATATTTTAGTTCAGCTTTTAGGTGCTAATTGTATAGAAATTGGGTTTTGATATGTTGATGGATCAAGCGATTGAATTATGGAGTAATCTGAGTTTAGCTGTTCTAGTTAAAGGGTAGAATGATTAGGATATGGTAAATCATTATTAATTAAGGGAAAAACAGGTTTGATTGAGGTCTAAGAATGCTACTAGCAGTGAAGTAAAGCTAAAGTGTGAGCTTTATTAAAGGTTGATTGAATATGCTATTTCATCCACCTTTCAGATCAAATCGGTTTGACAGATTCTTCATTCTTTTCAAACAATCGTGTATAAGTTTGTGAAACAAGCTTGTTTTTAATTACTGATTGACTCTTCCAGGAATAGTCTTATTTGAACTACAAGATTTGCCATTTTGTAGCGTACAAGGAAGCATGAGTTGCTGATTCATGTATAATATTCTTGACAGGAGGAAATATCTTCCATGGTGCTATGAGATTGGATTCACTCTTCCTAATGCGACCTGTAAACGGATGGTAAGACTCACGACATGATTTTGCATAAGATCTGGGATTAATATTGTATATATGCCAAGTTCTGTTAGGGAATTCACTATTCTGGGACACATGCAGGTCAAATTATAGAACACCACTGCCGGGTCTGTATCTGTGCGGTAGCGGGGCACACCCAAGAGGCGGTGTCATGGGGGCTCCTGGGCTTAATGCTGCCCGTGTGGCTCTTGAAGATGTAAACAAGCCACTGAAATGATGAAACTAGTAATCACATTTGTGGTTTATGAAATAGACCAAATTAGTGGTAAGGACTAAGGATCACATTAGTGGTTTCATGTGGACAGGATGGACTAAGGATCCTAATATTGGGATAGTTAAGATCCATGAGAGCTCCTTTAATTATGAAATAAACATTTGTTAATCCTCCTTTAACACTTGCAATTATGTGTTCATACTTCCATTTATCAAATTAGTGTTGTGAGTCTCCTTTAAAAAATAAGCAAGTTACTCGGTGAGTTCAAGGTGCTGCCTAGCTTGGTCTTCTTGGTGTGTTTACCTTCCTTATTGGCTTGATTAATAACATACTTTTCCATTAGTCAACTTTAAGAATCCAACTGGTGGTAAAAAAAATAATAATAAACACAAGAAAGAATAAATCCAATATCTGAGGAGTCTGAAGAAATTATAGGGCAACAGACTTGGGAAAACACAAACAAAACAGGGCATCTATGCTCTACTTGCTTGATTCCACAGGGCTGGGATGTCCAAATCAAAAGCTTCAAAACAACATTATGGATCTTTAAGGGCAAATTTTTGTAACTATCTGTGTAACTACCTTAGTAACTATCTTAGTAACTATCAATTTTGTAAGATGATAGTTACTTAGATAGTTAGTAAGATAGTTATTAAAATGATAGTTAGTAAGATAGTTACTAAGATGATAGTTACTTAGATAGTTAGTAAGATAGTTACTAAGATGATAGTTACTTAGATAGTTAGTAAAATAGTTACTAAAATGATAGTTCGTAAGATATTTACTAAAATGATAGTTAGTGAGATAGTTAATAAGATAGTTAGAATGATAGTTACTCAAATAGTTAGTAAGATAGTTACTAAAATGATAGTTATTTAGATAGTTAGTAAGATTGTTACTTAAATGATAGTTACTTAGATAGTTAGTAAGATAGCTACTAAAATGATAGTTACGTAGATAGTTACTAAGATAATAGTTACTTAGATAGTTAGTAAGTTACTTAGATAGTTAGTAAGATAGTTACTAAAATGATAGTTAGTAAGATAGTTCGTAAGATAGTTACTAAAATGATTGTTAGTAACATAGTTGGTAAGATTGTTACTTAAACGATAGTTACTTAGATAATTAGTAAGAAAGTTACTAAAATGATAGTTACTTAGATAGTTAGTTCGATAGTTCGATAGTTACATGTGATAGTTACTTGGATAGTTCCATAGTTACTTGCATAGTTACTGGGATAGTTCTTTGGATAGTTCCATAGTTACATGTGATAGTTACTTGGATAGTTCCATAGTTACTTTCATAGTTACTGAGATAGTTAGTTGGATAGTTCCATAGTTACCTGTGATAGTTATTGGGATAGTTATTAGGATAGTTACTTGGATAGTTACTTTGATAGTTCCATAGCTAGTTGTGTTGACAGTAGCCACAGAGGGGCTACAGCAGGCCCACAGACCCGCAGCCAGTGCACCCGGGGCTGGCCTGAGGCCCGGAGCAGGATCACCAGCACCCAGACTCGAGGTCCAGCAGTCTACCTTGCGACCAAGGGCCCGGGGACCGGGGGCGCCAGCCTGCCAAAGAGGTCACCAGAGCTGCCCTTTTATGTACAAACCAGGTCTACGGGTTTAGGTACCCGGGGCTGGTAGTTTTATCTGTCTCTACCAGGTCTACGGGTTTAGGTACGAACAATTGGCGCCGTCTGTGGGAAGCATTTGATCCACGAGAAAAGTAGCGATGCTCTACCGGAGGGTAGAACCCGATCGATCCTTTGAAAGGCAGTTAAGTCCACAATCTGGAGACCATGGATGGAAGGAAGATAAAAGCTGGCGGGGGAGGGCTGAAAGAGCGAGTCCGAGTCCCCGACCGGGCCCAAAACATTAAATCTGAGGTCAGCGCGAGGTTCGTCCCATCTACCGACCGGGACGGAACTCACGATCGCCAAGGCTCAGACAATCCTGACCAATACAATGCGGGGGATAAGCTAAAAAAGATGAAGGTAGAAATCGCACGGTTGCGAGAGGAGAGCGATCGAGACCGACTAAGGGCGGATGCCCGGTGCCAAGAGTTGGAAGCGGTGAACATTGCCTTATTGGCGGCCCTGGAGAAAGGGCACCGGCAGGACATCTCTCGGGCGGCATCACGGCCCGCAAACAAAGGTAACGAGTTCCCGCACCTAGAAGTGGGACAACCTACGGGAAGGAGAAAGACTGCGCATTTGCCCACACCACTCTTTCCAGAGGCTATGAGGTCCGGTTGAGCCCCCATACCGAGCGAGCTTGGCATCCAGCGAGCAGGACAGCTCTACTGCAAGGACGCTTCAGACGCTCTCCGCCTCGGTGTCGGACATAAAGGACCGGCTGGAGGCCAGCGAGAAAAGAGCGGGGCAACCGCAGGAGGGCGCGAGATTCAACGAACGCACTGGACCTTTTCCACACCGGGTTAGGGAATCCGGAAGATCTGGTAACCAAATGCCCCTGAAACTGACGTACTCAGGAACGAGCTGCCCATACCAGCACCTGGACAGCTTTAAGTCACAAACGGGCACAAAGGGCTACTCAGACGCCACGTGCTGCAATGTATTCCAAGAGACGCTCTCGGGGGAGGCATTGAGCTGGTTCTACGAGCTGCCAATAGAAGCTTTTAAACAGCTGGCTGATAAGTTTGTCAGCCGATTCGTCCTTAGGGCCAGGGCGGCCCAAACGTCAACGATCCTTTTTGATTGCATGTAGGCTGACCACGAACCGCTACGCGCTTTCGTTAACCGGTGGCATATTGCCACGGCCGGGGTCAGGAACTTGGATAAAAGGATCGCTGAGATGGCATTCAAGCAGGGATTAAGACCTGGGGAACTCTCGTACGCCCTCCGAGTAAAGGAGCCACTGGGGTACGACGAGTTGATGGCCGTGGCCGTCAGGCACGCCCAAACGGAGCATGAGACGTATGGGGATAAGACGCCCAAGCGAAGGTCGGATGACCTACTACCACCGTCCTCCCGTGAAAACAAAGCTGGGCGGCAGGATCGCCACCATACGCCTACGACCAGCAAGAAAGCCGAGGTATGGGAGGATTGGCGACCCCACCGGATCGGCAACAACAGTTCCCGGGCAGGTGGAAGACCACCGCCTTTGCGACCGGCACGGCCCATGGCCGCAGCACCGGCGGGACGACCACCGCGGGCCCTGGCCATCATGCCAACAGGAAAACCCGAAGACCCAGCCCTTCGGACTAACGACCAACGACCCCAGAGAGCGGTTGTGGACGGCCGAGTCCGGACAGATGACCCGCAAAAGGACAGGCAAGGAGCCCGAGAAGTAGGAACCATAAGCACCCGAGTCCCCAGTGGGATCGAGGTGCACGGGAGCATAAATATGGTACATGGTGGGGACCACATAGATCGACTCACCCGGAGCTCGAGGAAGCGGTGCTTAAGGTCGATCCGGGAAAAGGAGGTATATGCCATTGGAGGAGGAAGCGGCCAGGCCGCTAAAACCGGATGGAACTCGGTCACGTTCTATGAAGAAGAAGAACCGGAGGATCTGATCCAACCGCACAACGATCCCTTCCTCATTACGGTCCAAATAGACCACTGGATAACCAGCCGTATGCTAATCGACACCGGAGCTTCTGTCAATGTGATGTTCCGGGACGCATACAAGGGGCTGCACCGAGGAAGGAGCAAGTTATCCCAGGATAACGAGCCGCTGATAAGCTTCTCTGGCGAGGTGGTCCAGCCTTTGGGATCGGATTACCTGCCGCTAATCTTCGGCGGGGGGAGACAGGACGAGGAAGGAGCACCTGGAGTTCATCATCGTGGACTGCCTGTCCTCATACAATGGCATAATTGGTCGGCCGGGGTTGTGGAAGCTGAAAAAGTTTATAGCCGGCCATATGCTGATGTTAAAGATGCCTTCACCCGCCTGCGTCATTACCATACGCGGGGACCAGAAGATCGCTTGCAGGTATTATGCAGAGGCCCTGACCCACGGGAGAAAGCGGACCGAGGTCTTCACGGCTACTCAACAAGCGCCAGTGCCGGATCCGAGTATTGACCCCCGTGATGACACCGATTCCGACGACGAGAAGCTAAAACGACCGTCAGCCGTGAAAGAAACCGAAACAATCTCCATTTCAGAGGATCATCAGGAGCGAAAGGTGGTGATAGGAACGAAGCTCGCCCCGGCTGTCAGGGAAAAGCTCATCACCTTTCTCCGAGACAACAGTTCGGTCTTCGCATGGTCCTATGAGGACATGCCAGGCATATCCCCGGAGATAGCTGTCCACAGGCTAAATTTGTTGCCCAACGTTCCCCCGGTGAGGCAGAAAAGGAGGTCCTTCAGCCCGGCGAAATATGAGGCGATCAGAGAAGAAGTGTAGAAGCTGAGAGGCATAGGTTTCATCCGGGAAGTCCAGTATCCCCGATGGCTCGCCAACGTGGTTATGGTCCCAAAGAAGGGAACCGACGGGTGGCGCATGTGCGTTGATTTCACCAACCTAAACCGGGCGTGCCCTAAGACAGCTTCCCGCTCCCCCGAATAGACCAGCTTATAGACTCCACGTCCGGTTTTAAACTACTCAGCTTCATGGATGCCTACGCAGGATACAATCAGATAAGGATGAGCCCGGACGACGAAGAGCACACCCCGTTCACGACTGACCGAGGGACCTACTGTTACAAGAGGATGCCGTACTGTCTAAAGAACGTCGGGGCCACATACCAACGGATGGTGAACTGCATGTTGGAGCAGGAAATGGGTAAAACAGTGGAAGTGTACGTAGATGACATGCTGGTCAAGAGCTTGACCGCAGGGGCCCACGTCCAAGACTTGGCAGTAGTCGTCAGTAAGATGCTCAAGTTTGGGATGCGCCTGAACCCGAAGAAGTGCATTTTCGGGATTTCAGAGGGCTTGTTCCTAGGCCACATTATCAGCCAGCGGGGGATAGAGGCTAACCCGCTGAAGGTCTAAGTGATCCTAGACATGGAAACACCAGGGGAAAGAAACCAGGTCCAGATGCTGACCGGCCGATTAGCCGCCCTGGCCAGATTTATCTCCCGCCTGACCGATAAATGCACCCCATTCTTTAAACTGCTCAAGGCACAGCAGTTCAAGAAAATTCATTGGGCGGCGGAGCACGTGGCGGCATTCCAATCCATCAAGACATACCTGTCTACAGTGCCTCTCCTATCCAAACCAGTGCCGAGCGAGATACTATACCTCTACATAGCTGCATCAGGAACGGCCGTCTCCGCGGCTCTCGTCAGGAAGGAGGGCACGCTCGATCTCCCGGTATACTATGTAGGGAAGGGACTTACCGGAGCCGAAAGCCGATACCCTGACATTGAAAGATTGGCTCTGGCTCTGGTCGTTAGCGTCAGGAAGCTCCGGCACTATTTCTAGGCTCATTCCATCACCCTGTATACCAATCACCCCTTACGTCAGATCCTGCAAAAACCGGATACTAGCGGCAGGCTCGTACGTTGGGCAGTCGAGTTGGGAGAGTTCGATATCACTTATGCCCCGCGAACGGCCATCAAGGGCCAGGCCACTGCAGATTTTATATGCGAACTCACCCCCATGGCGGTAGAAGCGCAATCCGGCCGGTCCGAGGGCACCGAAGCAGTTCAAGCCGTAAATATCGAACCAGGCCTCCCTAGCGGTTGGAAACTTTATGTGGACGGCTCCGTAACGGGTAAGAGGAGCGGAGCCGGCGTCATGCTAACCTCGCCCGATGACCAGTCGTACGAGTATGCCCTGCGGTTCCTCTTCAATACTTCCAACAACGCCGCTGAATATGAGGCCCTCATAGCCGGTTTGCAGCTAGCCAAGGAAATGGGGATCCCATCCTTGGAAATATACAGCGACTCGAGCCTGGTGGTGAACCAGATGAACGGGCTGTTCGAAGTCAAGGAACCCCAGTTAGCCTCCTACCAGGCTTTGGCTAAAACCCTGATCGAGCCATTCCAGGACGCCACGATTCAGCATGTACCCCGGGAGGCAAATAGGCATGCAGACACCCTAGCAAGGTTGGCAACCGGAAACTACCCACCGGAGTACCGAAGAGCTAAGATTGAAACCCTCCAGAAACCGAGCATGGGCAAGACCATCTCCGAGATATTTGCGATAGAGGAGGCGCCACCAAGCTGGATGGACCCAATAGTTAGATACTTGGCTGACAAAACCAGCCCCTAAGATTCAGTGGAGGCTAGGAAGCTAGGAAGCTAGGAGGCTACACCTCCAATGTGCCAGGTACAGCCTCCTCAGCGGCAAGTTGTACCGGAGAGGGCACAGCTTCCCCCAGCTGGTGTGTGACTAAGGAGGCTGGAGAAGCTATCATGCGAGAAATCCACGAAGGAGTGTGCGGTAATCACTCTGGCGCCCGGTCCCTGTCTCACAAGTCGCTACGGGCAAGGTACTTTTGGCCAGACATGGCAGCAACCTCGAGAAAAATATCAGGCGGCTGCCACAAGTGCCACATGTACGCCACTACACCCCATGCCCCGACAATCGCGCTGTCAATTCTATTAGCGCCATGGCCGTTCGCACAGTGGGGGCTAGACATCATCGGCCCTTTCCCAATAGCTGTGGGACAATACAAATACGCCATTGTAGCTGTTGACTATCAAACTAAGTGGGTCGAGAAGGAGCCCCTGGTAAAGATTACCGAGGAGCGGGTAAGAAAATTCCTATGGAAGAACATCTACTGCAGGTTCGGGGTGCCGCAGACGATATTCACGGATAACGGGGTGCAGTTCAACAATGCTGATCTTATCCAGTACAATGCCTCCATGGGGACCCTGATGCTGTTCGCCTCAGTGGCGCACCCGCAGACCAGCGGCCAGGTGGAAGCAGTCAACAAGATTATCAAAAGTCTCCTCAAGAAGAAGCTGGATCACAAAAAGGGATGTTGGGCTGAGGAACTTCCCGCGGTCCTATGGGCCATCCGGACAACAGCGACCCGGGCAACAGGGGAGACCCCGTTCTGCATGGCATTCGGGAGCGAAGCGGTGCTCCCGGTAGAGACCGACATGCCCAGCGGCAGGGTCGAGAATTACGACGCCGAAACGCCGAGGGCATACGGCTCAATCTGGACCTCATTGAGGAGCGGCGCGACCAAGCGCATATGCGAAACCAAACATACAAGCAACGGGTCGCTCGATACTATGACAGAAAGGTCCGGGAAAGGGAATTACAAGTGGGGGACTGGGTCATGAAGAAAGTTCAGAAAAAACCTCTGGCCTTGGAGCCAACGTGGGAAGGGCCCTACCAAATCACCGCAGCTGCGGGTCTGGCAACATTCCACATCATAGACACCGAAGGCATCTACTCCACTCACCCATGGAATATACAGCACCTGCGGTTCTACCCTAAATGAGATCAGTCTTAAGAGGGACAATACTGTATTCGGTACCAACGTTGCAATACACAGTCACTGCCTCTAGAATGAACTACAGCTGGCTACAAGGTATATACATATGCCAGGTATATATGTAAAAAAAAAAAAACCCCGCTAATCAGCACTGCCGGAGCCTCCAATCCCTGAGCCGCCAGCCTTGAGAGACCGCTCTTGCTCCAGCTTCTCGGCCAAGGCTACCTCAGCATCAAGCCACCCTTTCTCCCTCCACTCCAGATAGGCATCATTTATACCCTTCGCACGAGCGGCCTCCAGCATCTCTTCAAGCTCCACCGACTCCCGGAAATCGTCGATAGCTTTATCAGCAGCTTCGGCAAGTCGGGATTCTACGAGTTTCTCCCCTCCTTTGACGACTGTTGTTATTTGGGTCTGCAGTTCCAAAACCTTCGCCTCCAACTCCGTATTCCTCTCTTCCCGAGTGGTCGCCAGCCGACCGGCCTCCTCCCTCTCCCGCGCGAGCTCAGCTGCCAGCCGACCGGCCTCCTCCCTCTCCTGCGCAAGCTTAGCCTCCGCCAATGACAGCTGCATGGTGAGGTCCTCCACTTGCCTCTCCAGAACCGGAGTCTCCTAACTAGGTTTAGCAACGTAAAGGCTATGAACCAGCTGGTACAAGTACACAAAAGGAACATTAGCTCGTACCACAAAAGGGGAGAGGAAGCGCAGAAAACCTCAGTTCTACAAGTACGCAACTAGACTTACCTGAAGACCTAACTCCACAGCCTTCTTCCTGCTCTCGCCCGGCCGCCCAGCTCCGGGGCCCTCCCGATCAAGTCCTAAGGCTTCAATGGTAGATACCACGAACCTACCAAAACCACCACCACCGGAACCACGATCGGCTTCCGGCCCCCGACTCCTTCGGCCGTCGGTCTCCGCTGCCAGAACTAATGCCGACCCCCCACCAGCCGAGCTTGACGCCCCGGCATCAAACATCCTCGCCCTCTTCGCCGGAGCTTCGCCATGACCGCTTCTGCGGTACCCAGTCATCTCCGCTGCCTCTCTCTCCAGCGGGACCCGTATCCCCACCGGCCGCGCTAGAGGTTCCGGACCCGGTAAGCCCACCGATCTTACTTCCCGAATAACAAGTGGGGCGTTATCCTCACCGCCCGGCCGCCTACCATAGTGGGAATCCGGAAACACGAGCGGCACAGGGGTATTATGCACCGTACTCTCTAGGGTGACCGGATCTACAACGGTCTTCGAGGCCATCTCCTCCATCTCCATCAATCTCTGGGCCACAAGCTCGTCATCCGGCTCGACTGTCTCCTCTCTCCGAACAGCGAGCCGGGGGGCATTAGCTGCAAATCAATAAACCGAGCGGTCAGAATAAAATACGACCCCACAAAACAACAATGCAAGGCACTTACCAGGTTTCTTCCCCATCTCGCATATCTCCAGCACATTCCACCGGATGAAATTGTAAGAGCTCCGACCCAGATTGTCCCAGCAAACAAAAAGCCGGGCTAGCCGTTGCCTCTCCAAGTCGACCAACCGGTACGACTGATCCCCGATAGCTTGATAAGCCCCGGGCACCCGAAAGCTCCTCGAACTACGCTGCCACCTACCCCCGGCCATCACAACCGACCTCCTCCATACATTCGAAACCGACGATGGCAGGATCGAAGTCCCGCGCGGAAAAATTAACACAGCCGCAGGCCTGGGCCTTTTTGCTGTAGAGAATCTTATACAGCGCCTGGAACTCATTTATGGTGGGCCAGTCCATGTTGCTCAGACTGAATAAGCACCCGAGACCAAGCAACTGCCTCCACTGATTGCTAGGAAGCTGGGCGGGGGAGATATTTATCACGCTCAGCACATACTGGACAAACTTCGGCAGCGGCAGAGATAGCCCATGCCGAAATTGATCCTAAAAAACGGCAACCCAACCCTCCTCCGGGTTGCAGGCCAGTTCCCCAGGATTTACGCCCCGGAGCTTAACGGAGGAGTCAATGCCCCACTTCGCCCGAAAATCCCTTATCTCTCTAGCAGTTATACTCCTGGTCGGCTCGTCACAAAAAATCACCCTGTCGCCATCCAACAGCTGATGTCGCCTCACGGACCCTCCCGTCGACGCACGGGCCGGCACCGACAGGATTGGCTGACCCCCAGATGCCATAAAACCTAAGAACGGAATTTAATTGTGTAGTAAGATAACAACACGGACAAACGGCAGACGAGGAGCCAAGCTTCAACAAAATACGACAGGAAGAGACGAGGGGGGTGCGAAGCATCTTATAGGCGGCAAAACTACGCCTTGTTGATAATTAGGGCAAGCAAAAAGGAGAGGCAACCCCAGCCGCAGATCCCCTCCATCTCAGACCGCTCCCTGCTGACAAGTGTCCCAGCATCGATAAAGCTCCCAGGCCATCATAACTGATGGGACTGATAGGCTCTCTCCTTCATTGCATGTCAGCCACCTGTCCCACCTACAAACGGCAGTTAGGGGATGTAGGAGCGCGAGCCGAGGCGTCCAACCCCTCCACTTCCCCAAGAGTCGGCCTCAAACCAAAGGCTCCATGGCATCTCACCGGTTATGTAGTATCCGACTGGCTCCATGGCATCCCACCAGTTATGTAGTATCCAACCGGCTCCATGGCATCTCACCGGTTATGTAGTATCCAACCGACTCCATGGCATCTCACCGGTTATGTAGTATCCGACAGGCTCCATGGCATCCCACCGGTTATGTAGTATCCAACCGGCTCCATGGCATCTCACCGGTTATGTAGTATCCAACCGACTCCATGCCATCTCACCGGTTATGTAGTATCCAACCGGCTCCATGGCATCTCACCGGTTATGTAGTATCCAACCGGCTCTATGGCATTCCACCGGTTATGTGACATTCAACCTGGGACGTGTCAGCAACAACTCAAGACTTCGAAACGCATGGGCTTTATAAACCCGGGCGAGTTTACATCTAACACATGTACTCTTTTCCAGCAGGATTAAAACCCTGCATCACACTGAACTGTGATACATTTAGGGATACATGGCGAGACTCGTTATCTCAACGCCACCCCACCGGGCAGATTGTTTCTCTAACACTGAACAAGTCTCCCCGCAGGCTAACAAACCTGCACATTACCTCAACGCTTATTCCAACACAAGCTGAGAAGAACTAGCAAGTGGCAACCGGTGCTTCGGCATGACCGCAACACCCACCGGGGTACCTGTTGGCTTATTCCACGCTCCAACAGGCCTCCCCGCAAGCTAGCAATCTTACCCTGCCGTTGGCAGCAACTTCACCTTTAGAACTTAGGGGACTCGTTCCGACATGGCAGTCCACCGGTCGAGTCATCCCATGCACTCTCCGGGTTTCACCCCGCTTTGTATATTGCATGGCGGATTGTCATTCCATGCACTCTCCGGGTTTCACCTCGCTTTATATATTGCATGGCTTGTCCGGGTTTCACCCATTTCCATGCCCATGGCACGACAACACTCGAGCACAATACCATTTGTATTGCAAACATACTCATAGCTGTCGCACATCATCATTAACAGGTACTCGCCCCGCCTCCTCTGCCCGAACGCCCGGTCACGCCCAATCTTCAATACGGACTTGGGGGACTGGGCACCGTTGGGTTGGTAACCCTGCGGGTCTGCGGGACAAGGGCAAGACAGTTTTAAGTCCCCATTCAAGATTGCACTTGACCGGGAACTTGGGGGACTTGTTGACAGTAGTCACAGAGGGGCTACAGCAGGCCTGCAGACCCGCAGCTAGTGCACCAGGGGCCGGCCCAGGGCCCGGGACCGGATCACCAGAACTCGGCCTCGGGGTCCAGCAGTCCATCCTGCTACCAGGGGCCCGGGGTCCGGGGGCGCCTGCCTGCCTAAAAGGTCACCAAAGCTGCCTTTTGGTGTGCAAACAGAAGGGAACCAGTCCCACATCGAAGGGTAAGGCCAGACCTCACTTCTGGCCACCTATATAAGGGCCCCAACTACCCTCATTAATAGGTAACTGATCCTTCCTACCGCTTATATATGTGCATAAGTTATATCTATTCCAACTATACTAACTTAGGCATCGGAGAGGAGAAGACCGGCCCGCCCGGTATTCCCCTTAGTAAGCAGGTTTGCAGGAGATAGCACGAAGATTCACCTGTCTCTACCAGGCCCCAGGGTTTATGCAGAAACAGGATTGAAGCTACAAATTTTAAGCCTCAATGAGGCCCCAAATCATTTTCCTAGCTATGCGGGCATTAGGGCATGCTTACGCAACATATTTTACACTAGAGCACTGATAGGGGACCTCAATGAGGCTTTGGATTTGTGGCCTCAATCCTATGTGGCATGTCATGTCATTAGGACACATCACCAATTAGAAAAACCATGTCAAATCATTATTAAGTAAATAGACAATCATATCCCTCTCGATCTAACGGTTCTCCATTATTATATATTTTTCAATAAAAAAAAATCATTGAGATGAATTAGTTACCTTACATAAACTATATTAAATCTATTTAAGAGTTATATGTACGATATTTACTATTAAAAAAAATTTATTTTAGTTTATCACTGAGGAAGTTATAATTCTTGACTTTTAATACAATCAATTCTTTAATTTCGTCTCCATCAATACTTTAATTCGTTAGCTATGATGTAAATACCATATATTCTCTATCAAATTTTTTTTTTGAACGAAAATATAAAAAGAAACAGGTAAATCTAAATCGAATTTATTTTGGACGAATTATATATGTATATATTTAATTTTCTTAGACGAATTTATTTTTTCTTGGAACCAATTATATATATATATATTCAAATATACTTTCAGTTTTCATAAAAAAAAAAGTATACTTTCAAAAATATTCAATATTCAAATTATATTTTGAAGTTTAAATATAAGTATTATTGCGATAAAAAAACAAAAATTATAAATATGATTTTTTTATTGAAAAATATATAATGATGGAGAACCGTTAGATCGAGAGGGATATGATTGTCTATTTACTTAAGAATAATTTGACATGGTTTTTCTAATTAGTGATGTGTACTGATGACATTACATGCTACATAAAATTGAGGTCACAAATCTAAGGCCTCATTGAGGCCCCAAATCATTTTCCTTTTGCACTACAGTACATGATAAATTAAATATGCTAGCTAGCTTGACCCGGCCAGTGTAATTTCACGTACACATTTGTAGTTACACACTTGACAACTGTATGATGTTTCTATACATGGTCACCCTCGCAATCGAACTCCATGCAAATCGACGGTTAGTCAAACGGTTGATATATGGCAACCCGTCCTGGCGGTCCTGCAGCTTGTAGACCTTGTCAATTCTCTACACATTTCACCTCCAAAATGCTGGGCAGCAACGAATCCACTTCCAAAAGATAGAATCTGGTACGTGGAGTGAGCCAAAAAAATTTTCTGCCTGATGGGGAAGGAGGGCATATATTGATATATAGGAGCATAAGTCTCCAAGTGCAAGCTCGACAGAAATGTATAAAACATGAACTTCGAAGAGGGTTGTCGATTAGTAGTTCTGGGAAGAGCCGAAGAGGGTTGTGCATACGGTACCGACCCACCGGGTATGTATGTACGTAGGCATTTGGTAGTCTGGACAAGCTAAGCTAGCAAAAGACTAACATAGCGCGCAAAATAATAAGCTAATAGTCAGAAACCAGACATCTGAGTTACCACGCATGCATGTAAGAGATAGAAAACATACAATTGAATATTCCGAGCTCTTATAAGGAACACTTAACCAAATAAATAACTTTAAATAGCTAGAAACAACATGCAAAATCCTTGCCTCGACTTAGTTGATGTCTTTATTCACTTTCTTTAAGCCCCCACGGCGGTAATACAAGATTGTAGTGATGAAATTTTGTATAGGTCACTGAGTTACTACCTTATCATAGTCAGAACTGATCGACAAGAATGGCATCTATATTCTTCCTATGCATGAGAACAATATAAGTGAAGGAGATCTACCATATGTAAGGACAATGAGTGACGACCCTAACGAAGATTGGAATTAATGAACAAGAACAACAAAGATCTAAATGGTGTACTTGTTTCTGTTGTAACCCGTAGGCCTGACAGAGACTGGTGGATCTTGGTATGATTCCTTCCTGCAAGTCCTGCTAACTAAAGGGAATACCGGGCGAGCCGGTCTTCTCCTATTTGATGCCTAAGTTAGTACCGTTGGGATAAATTGATAACTTAAGCGGGAACAATAAATAGTTGGAGAGTTGGTTACTTATTACTGAGGGTAGTTGAGGCTCTTATATAGGTTGTCGAGCGTGAGGTCTGGTCTCACTCTTCGATGTGAGACTGATCCCCTTATGTTCATACATTGGGGCAACTTTGGTGGTCTGTTCAGCAGGTTGGCGCCCCCGGCTCCCGGGCCTCTGGCCATAAGGTAGGCCACTGGGCCCCGGGTCCGGGTGTTTACGATCTTGCCCCGGGCCATGGACCGGGCCCGGGTCGTGCGGCTGCGGGTCTGTGGCCTGGGTAGCCCCTCTGTGGCTACCGTCAATAAGTCCCCCAAGTTCCTGGTCAAGTGAAATCTTGAATGAGGACTTAAATATGTCTTGCTTTGCAGGCTCGCAGACCGGTAGGGTTACCGACCCAGCAGTGCCCTAGTTCCCCAAGTTCGCGTTGAAGATTGGGCTTGGCCGGGCGTTCGAGCGGAAAGCCTGTTATGATGGTGCGTGGTGATGCGAGTGCCTGTTCATGATGATGTGCAACAATTATGAGTATGAGTTGTGATGATGGTGGTGTGGTGCTTGAGTTCCGTCGTGCCCTGCATATGGAACGGGGTGAACCTGGAAGAGTGCATGGGATGATAATGTGGCGTTGAAATCCGCCATGCCATGTTCTCCAAGGACTCGACCGATGAACTGTCATATCGGAACGAGTCAGGTATGAAATGCTCCGAGAGGACCCGGCCAGTGAATTGCCATGTCGGAACGAGTCAGGTATGAAATGCTCCGGGAGGACCCGGCCGGTGAACTGCCATGTCGGAACGAGCCCCCCAGTGAAAATCGCTACCCATGGTGGTACAAACCGGAGAATATGTCTTGTGTTAGAGGTTAATTCCCGGTGGGGGGGGGGGGGGGGGGGTTGAGACCATGTTATACCGGTCAGCACCCGCTGATTCGTCCCAGCTTGTGTTGGAATAAGCGTGGGGTAATGTGCTAGGTTGCGAGCCTGCGGGGAGACCTGTTGAGTGCGAGCCAACAGATCTACCGGTGGGATGTTGCGGCCGTGTTAAAGCACCGGTCAACATCCGCTAGTTCTTCTCAGCCGGAACGTTATAGGCGTGAGGTTATGTGCAGGGTTTCTAGCCTGCGGGGAGATTTGTCCTGTGTTAGAGAAACAATTCTCCTGGTGAGGTGGCCCGGCCATTTGTCCCCCATATTTTTCATAGCTTTGTGTGATGCAGGGTTTCTAGCCTGCGGGAAGATTTGGCCTGTGTTAGAGGAACAATTATCCCGGCCAGTGACCCGGTTGTTGTTGGGTGTACCACTGATCGTGTCACAGCCCTTGTTCGTACAGGCGTGATGTATGTGCAGGGTTTCTATCCTGCGGGAAGATTTGTCATGTGTTAGAGAAACAATTCTCCCGGGTTTATAAAGCCCAATGTTTTGAAGCCTTGAGTTGTTGTTGGCTTGTCCGTGCTCGTAGGCGCGAACAAAAGTGACTAAACCGATGGAATGTCACGGAACCGATGTAATGTCAGGTGGAACCGGTGGAATGTATATTACCCGTTGGAATGCCTGTGAACCGGTGGAATGCCACATAACCGATGGAATGTATATTACCCGATGGCAACGGCAGTGACCCGGTGGGATGGCTTTCCTTGAATTGAGGTTGGTGCTTGGGGAAGTGGTGGGGGGCTGGACGCCTCGGTTCTCACCCCCATCTCCTTCAACTGTCGTTTGTAAGCGAGGCAAGTGGCTGACATGCATTGAAGGAGAAAGCCCATCAGTCCCATCAGTAATGATGGCATGGGGATTTTACCGATACTGGGACACGTGGCAGTAGGGAGGGGTCTGAGATGGAAGGCCCGGATTCGTAGGCATTTGACTTGCCCCGATTGAGTATTTTGGGGGAATTACAGGGGTGCCTAGGGTGCCGGACCTGTCTATATAAAGGCCTTCCTTGTCTTCATTGTTTACTCTTTTTTTTTCCTCTTGTTTGAGAGAGAAGAAGAAAACGCTGGAGAGGAATCTGGAGAAAGTTCTGTGAAGGTATTCTCGCGCTATCCGTGCTTCAGGCGTGCTTGCTCTTACATACGATTGCTCGGTGTTTTCCCAGGACTGACTTTCCTCGATTGTGCATAGTAATCGGTAAGTTCCGCCTCCTTTGTTTCCGTTTTTTCTTTGTTGGTTCTTTTTTTGTGGGGGTTTTCTTTTGCCAGGGGATCCCTATCGCAACGGATGAGTTGTTTGGAGCGGGGAATCTGCAGCAGATTTGGGGAGCAGCCGCAGAGGGCGCTATTTTAGGTTGTCGCTGACCGGCGGTGGGATTTTGTTTTCCTCCCCCTAGGTTACATGGATTTTGGGAGCTCTGATGGAACTTCTGAATCGGTCGCTAGACGACCTGTGACGGACAATGAGGAAAGGTTGGAGGATTGGCTTGCGTCAGTTTCCTCGGAGTCAGAAGCCATCACCCGCTCCCGGGGCGAGGCCTCACCGTCCGGGTCTCTGGGGTACGAGGATATCCCCCATGGGGTACCCTTTCCTGGTACCTCGCCCGCAATTTACACGATTAGGGATGGGGAAGGGGCTGTGTTGTGTGACGAACCGGAGGGTACCATGAGTCCCGCAGAGGTTGCCGCCTTCCGGGAAACGTGGAGTATCCCAGATGAGGTGAAATTACGGCCGCTGAATCCCGGAGAATCGGCTTGTAACCCGGAGAAGGGTTGGGTTGCTATTCATGGAGGCCAGTTCCGTCACGGGTTCTCCCTCTCGCTGCCAGACTTTGTGCAGTACATGCTCAGCGCTCTGCACGTGTCTCCCGCGCAGCTTCCCGGAAACCAGTGGAGGCAGCTGCTGGGCCTTGGTTGTCTGTACGAGCTGTCCGGGATGAGAATGCCGATGGTGAACGAGTTCCGGGTATTGTACAGACTGTCCTTCTCGAAAAAGAAAGGGTGTCGGGGTTGCATCACCTTTGGCGCCCGGCACTTTAAGCCTATTATCACCCACCTGCCTTCCTAGTTAGACAATAGCTGGAGGAAGAAGGTGGTGATGGCAGGAGGGAGGTGGCAGAAGAGGAGGAGGACGTATCGGGTTCCTGGTGCTTTCCAGCCCCTTGGTGACCAATCATACGGTACTGTCTGAGTTGGAGCGGGATAGGATAGCCACGATATTCAGGTGCTGGTCGGGACTTAAGCGAACCTCCTACAACTTCATACGGTGGGAAGTGTTGGAGCACTGCGGCCTGGGGCGGGATCCCGGTGCGTAGTGGGGATTTTAGCAGTGAAGTTCCCGCTGACCGAGTTTATATTACGTCTAACTCTTTGTTTGGTGTTCTGCAGGTGCATCTTCCCGAACGGTCATCAAACCCGCTAACACGTTATCCATGGATGGTGAGGATCTTGTCTCGAGACTAAAGGAGAAAGGGGAGGTCGTTTCGCGGATCACGGTGGATCGGGAGACTGGCCGGCTTAGCATCCACGCCGAGCCGGTGGCCATGGATGTTGCGGATGAGGACTACGTTTTAAGGGGTGTGAAGACTCATACCGCGGGATCCTCAACGGGGTCCGAGAAGGGAAAAACTGTTGGCGGGCCACCAAAGGTTCCTGGTGAAATGGATAGGATTCCACATCGAGTGGGATCGGTCCCACTTGTCACCAGGGTTTATTGCCTGGCGCACAATCTTCTTCACCGGTCGACTTGGGTGAGAAGAGGAGAAGCATCATGGAGGTCCCGCCTTCCGCGCTGGTGACGCTGACTAGTCGGTCGTCTGGTGAGAACTTGGCAAAACGGCTTAAGTTGACCAGTGGTGGGACGAGTCCCGCTAGGGATAGAACCGCTGCGGCTTCAAGTTATGTCGCCCCGCAGAGTAGTCCCGCTCCAGTGGAAGAACCGAGGAGGGGAGGTCTGGAAAGCCCGTTCGTCCGGAACCTGCTGGAGGACGTGACCGGCCTGGGTCTGGATAGGCCTGGGGCCGCTGGAGCCCTGTCGGGGGAGAATCGTCAGAAGAGCAAGGAGTTGGTCCTCCGGGTAAGAATAGTTTGGTGCTACGGTACCGGTCGAACAACATTTTTTTTTTTTTTTTCTTTCTAATCGGTGGCCTGTCATTTTGCAGCTGTTGTACAATCTGTACCAGCCAGACCCGAGTGAGGAGCTGCCGGAGCTGAAGAAGCAGGTGGCCGTTCTGGCCGGCGCCCGGGAGAGCTTGGAGGCTGAGAAGTCCAGACTTGAGCGGGAGAATGCCAGACTGGAGGAGAGGGCCAGGAGGCAGGTGGCCAAGCTACAGAGCCAAGTCCGGAGCCTCGAGGAGGAGAAGGAGCGGGTTGAGGAGGAGAGGGCCGAGCTGCAGGCCAAGGTGGATGAGCTCTAGTTGGAAGCTACCGCTGCACGTGCCGCCACCGTCACTGCGGCTGGAGAAGAGGACCCGGAGCTTTTCCAGCAGGTTATCAAGAAATATCACGATAGTGAGCAGTTTCTTGTCCTTCTGGAGAAGGCTAGGGAGGCGGATATCGTCGATGCCTACGTGGAGTGGGAAAAGAAGGGGTACTTGAATACCTCGCAAATGCCGCAGGCGCAGGCCGATGATGATATTGATGGGCAGCCGCGGGAGGAGGAGCAGCCGGAAGAGGAGGGTGGACCTCAGCAATCTGAGCCCGCCGGGGAGGATGCGGCGGTTCTACTGAAGGAAGCCGGTGGACAGGCTAAGCCTGCTGGAGAGGAGGCCACGGCTCCTTAGGCAGATTTTTTTTTATTTTTTTTTACTCACGGGCTTTTGTGTTGCCTGCCTTTGGATTTTTATAGTACCGGTGGTTTGCCTAGGATTTCGTTCAAAACAGTTGGAATATATATTTTGTAATGTTACATAGGCTGAACCGTTGGTATGCCAAGCTAATTGTGTTGGAAAAATTAGCACTTAGCCTTGGGTTCAAAATTTCTTGTGCCGCTTGACCTATCGCTGGGCCCGGGCGTGCTTACCAGCCCTGGTCCCGGTCCCGGGCGGTATTTGCCTGTCTTTCTCCTAGGTACCGCTGCAACTGACCGCTGCTAACTAATCCCTCCACCGCTGTTTTGAGGGCGATGCAATTGTTTGTCCTATGGGTAACCTCATCGTGGTAGGAGCAGTATTTGTCTGCTCGCGCCGGGGTGAGATTCCCCTTTGGGTGCTTCCTCTTTAGCGGTGGGGGAATGATGTTCTCGTACAGAATGTCCTCGTACGAAGAGGTTAGAGTGGTGAAGACTTCTTGACGTTCCGCTGGCATGATCGCCAGGGGGCGTTCTTGTCGGTAATGCGCCGGCCTGTGCCTGCCCTGGGGCTTGTCAGGAAAGGCTTTCTGCTGCGGTTAGTTCCCCCAGTTTCTAGCTAATTTGTTGGGTTGGGCACCTTGGTCCTGGCCCCGCTGTCTGGTCCTGTTTTCTTGGCCGACCAAAAGGGGCTACTCCCGCTTCCTCTTGTGCAGGTGATGCCCATAGGTTTCGTGGTCAGCCTAAGCGTGCCTGATGGCCATCGCCATCAGCTCATCGTACCCCTGCGGGAGCTCTACCCGCACGGTGTAAGAAAATTTCCTTGGCCGGAGACCCTGCTTGAACGCCATCTCGGCGATCCCCTTGTCTAGTTTCCTAACCCCGACAGTCGCCTTTTGCCAGCGGTTAACGAATGTCCTTAGCTCCTCGCCATCTGCCTGCCTGCAGTTGAAGAGAACCGTCGATGTCCGGGCTCCTTCGACCCGTAGGATGAAGTGGCCGACAAACCGATCGGCCAGCTGTTCAAATGTCTTAACGGAGTTTGCCGGGAGCTCGTAAAACCAGCTGAGTGCCTCTCCGGACAAGGTTTCCTGGAAGATGTTGCAGTACACAGCGTTGGAGTAGCCCTTGGCGCACGTTTGGGACCAGAAGCTATCCAAGAGTTGGTATGGGCAGCCGGCTCCTGAGTACGTCAGTTTCAGGGACTTTTGGTTACCGGATCTCCCGAATTCCAAAACCAGGTGCGAAAAGGGTCCAGTACGTTCGCTGAATCGCGCACCTTCCAGTGGTCGCGCTGCCCTTCTCTCGTTGGCCTCCATTTGGGCCTTCATATCTGACACGGAGTCAGACAGTACTTGTAGTGCCCATGCAGTCGGGGTCATGGCTTCATCCTCGAATGAAGCGTGTAGTTGCCGGGGAGCCAGCGTGCTCTTCGGTAGCGCTACGTCGCCCAGGGACTCCACCTCCTTGGGGTCGGTGGACCTTCCCCCCGATGATTGTCCCGCTTCGGGGCGCAGGGGCTGCTTCGGTGTGGATACATGTGCCCTTGCCAAAGCGGTGTTGCGCTGCTGTCCTCTTTTCAGGGCAGCCACCAAGGCGGCATTCACCGTCTCCATTTCCTGATACCGAGAGTTTGACTATGCTCTATCTCAGTCGCTCTCCGCGCGCAGGCGATCGACTTCTGCTCTCATCACCTCTACCTCCCCCGCCATATCGTGCCGGTCGGGGCTATATGCGGTGTCCTGGTCACTGTCGCCGGCTAGACTATCTTCCTCGTCGCTCGGGTCGTCTGAGAATGTCAGCGAAGGGTCCCGGTGCGTTAGTTGGTTGCCTTCCGCCAGGCCTTTCCCGCGCGTGCTACCGTTGCATGCCCCTGGTGTGCAGCTCGGTCCCTGATAGCTGCCGTCGGTCTGGCCATCTAGGCTGGGGGGCTGCTCCCGTATTGCGACTGGGGTAGCGATGAGCACTTGCTCTGGTAGGATTCGCTGATCCTCTTCTACATTTCTTTCCCGCCCCGCTTCTAAACTTTCTGCCATGTTTTTTTTTTAACCCGCTCTTCTACCCGCTGGTAATGCAACGTAACTTTTTTTTAAATCTTCCCACAGACGGCGCCAAATGTTTCTGTTGTAACCCGTAGGCCTGACAGAGACTGGTGGATCTTGGTGTGATTCCTTCCTGCAAGTCCTGCTAACTAAGGGGAATACCGGGCAGGCCGGTCTTCTCCTCTCCGATGCCTAAGTTAGTACCGTTGGGATAAATGAATAACTTAAGCGGGAACAATAAGTAGTTGGAGAGTTGGTTACCTATTACTGAGGGTAGTTGAGGCCTTTATATAAGTTGTCGAGCGTGAGGTTTGGTCTCTCTCTTCGATGTGGAACTGATCCCTTTCTGTTCATACATTGGAGCAGTTTTGGTGGTCTATTCAGCAGGCTGGCGCCCCCGGCTCCCGGGCCCCTGGCCATAAGGTAGGCTGCTGGGCCCCGGGTCCGGGTGTTTACGATCCTGCCCCGGGCCATGGACTGGGCCCGGGTGGTGCGGCTGCGGGTCTGTGGGCCTGGGTGACTACCGTCATTACAACAAAAACATTAATAGTTGTAATTAAACGCACGTAATGGTTGTACGTACCGACCATATATATGTTTGGAGCTCCATGACTACTGCACGTCCATGAGTACTCTTCATATGTATGATAATTTTGAATGCAGAATGCTTATGCACGATCGATATCGACATCTTTAGATCTTGTTATGTTTGATTAAAACTTTACTAATAAAAATGTCCTAAAATTATTATTTTTTAAAAAACGATTAAAGTGCAGTCAATGCTTGGCGGTTAGTGAATTAGAACGTACGTTTTGCGACGAATTTAAGGAATTTGTTGGCTACAAATTGATTGAAATAGAACAGTTTGCAACCCTTTACTAGAATGGCAAACCAAGGCTACACATTATAATTAGCATATGCTATTAGAGTATCTCCAACAATGTTAGCCATATTTTAGTTAAATTTTAGCCAAAATAGCTAAAAAGTCATTTTAGCTAGCCACTTTAGAAATACGTCTGCATCAATTCTCTCTATTTTAACTTGATTTAAATTTAAAATATTTATTAAATGAATAAAAAGTGGTTTAAATGTATATATAAATTATATATAATTACATATAAGGAATGTATTATATATAAATGTTTTAACTTTGCTATCACGCTCTCCAAATTTGGCTAGCGAGATAGCTAAAAGTTAACATAGAGTTATAATAGAGAGTCTGGTATAACTGCTATTTTTAACAAAAAATTAAATATGTTTTTCAAAATAGCTAAAGAGTTATAATAGAGAGTCTGCTAAAGTTGCTCTTACAAGTTTAGAACAAACAAGTACCGTGAAATTCTGGCCAAACAACGGTAACCAATAATTACCACACGATGTTAACCAATTCCATTATTTCTTGCACCTAAATAAACTCACTAGAACAATCAAGGAATTGGAAGAAACCTCAAGAAAGGACCAATACAGAAGAGAACACACCCACAATTAGCGATAGAAGAAAAATGGCGAAGAAGTTGGAAATATTTGCAGTTTTCCTAATCGTGTCTTGCTTGTTGTCTTTGGCCCATGCCGACGGTGACAATAATGGTGGCGACGACGACGACGGAAAAACCCAACGTTGAGGGAAAAGTGTATTGTGACCCATGCCGTGTTCAGTTCCCAACCAGAGTCAGTAAACCGATTGACGGTAACATGTTTAAACATCGTATTCTATTTATCATTTTCATCTATTTTTTTTATTTTTTTTTGGTAAATAAACGATTCTATTTATCATTTCATCTATTTTGATTGTCGCATGGGAATCGTTAATAGACACGTATTAATTTGGCTTCATGTACACATTAAAACATTGAATACCGACCTTATTGGTGACTCGGATCATCATTCCAACAACAGAATCGATCATATTGCATGTACAGATTGTATCTATATATGACATTTTGATTCATGCATGCAGGCGCCAAAGTAAAATTGGAGTGCAGAAGTCGGGAAAACGAAACTGTCGTCTACACGCTTGAAGGAGAGACCAATGACAAGGGCACCTACAGCCTTCCTGTGCACAAAGACTTCCAGGAGTAGATTTGTGAGGTGACAGCTATCGACAGCCCCGATGAGGATTGCAAAGAAAAGTTCGACGATATTGAAAGAGCTAGAGTTTTGATCACAAAGAAGAATGGCATTGGATCCCGGACTCGTTATTCCAACCCCCTTGGGTTCATGAAGAAAGAAACTAGTGACGAGTGCAAGGAAGTTATTGAGGAATTGTTCCCGGAAGACATGCCAGATGAATTTAAGAAAAGATTCGAGAATTGATAATGTCAAAAGTATCATCCATAATGTGAACTACTTACATATAATCTGAGGGGATCAAACAGTCCCTCTTTACCATTTCATGTTGATTTCCAGTTTTGAGCATACAGAAACCTAGACTTTTGCTGATAGTTTCTATAATAACCATATGTTTTTGTATTTGCAATTAACTGCACGTACATTAATCTCTTTGGTGTTACTGGTTTTGATAACTTACTTTGTAATTTGGCTCCAATTTTAGCATCATCAGTGGGGACTTATTTTTTAGACTCAAATTTGGGTCCAAATAAACCTGAATAGTGATTTGAGTCCATCTGAATAGTGTATAACAAAACTTTTTTTTTTTTTTTGTAGTGGTACAGGACTTATTTTTAGACCTATATTTTTAATTCAATTTTTTAGACTCATATGTAGTTCAGAACACAATTTTTTTTTTACTCATATTCATACTTGAGTCTTTTATTTATGTTTGATTTAATTTTTAGGCATGTATACATTCATTCCAATTAAGTTAGAAAAAATTAATAAACTTAGTTTAAGATAATAGAATTTATTCATCAGACATAAAAATAAAATCAAGAATTTTAATTCATTACAATATGATAAATATCAACGTGAATTACATGTGTTAGTAAACTTAAATATCAACTCAATATAGAATTCGAATATATAATGATATTATCCAACTTCAATAATAACCAATTGAACATGCAAAATATTATTAGGCATAGTCAGAAATATAGCCGTTATCTTAATAGGGTTCAGCAAAACAGCCTCATTTGGTGGGTCCCAGTTTTGAGTCCAAAGCAAATTTGCTCACACTTTGGGTCAAATTTGATTCAACATTTAGCTCTCCGACTAATTTGGGTTTTTTTTTTCTGACCCACTACAAGGCCTAATCCACTTTTTTTGACCCAAAATAACAAGACTTATTTTTTTAAGTGTTGTAGTGGTACATGACTTTTTTTTGGACCTATATTTTTAATTCAATTTTTTAGACTCATATGTAGGTTCAGAACACAATTTTTTTTTTACTCATATTCATACTTGAGTCTTTTATTTATGTTTGATTTAATTTTTAGGCATGTATACATTCATTCCAATTAAGTTAAAAAAAATTAATAAACTTAGTTTAAGATAATAGAATTTATTCATCAGACATAAAAATAAAATCAAGAATTTTAATTCATTACAATATGATAAATATCAACGTGAATTACATGTGTTAGTAAACTTAAATATCAACTCAATATAGAATTCGAATATATAATGATATTATCCAACTTCAATAATAACCAATTGAACATGCAAAATATTATTAGGCATAGTCAGAAATATAGCCGTTGTCTTAATAGAGTTCAGCAAAACAGCCTCATTTGGTGGGTCCCAGTTTTGAGTCCAAAGCAAATTTGCTCACACTTTGGGTCAAATTTGATCTAACATTTGGCTCTCCGACTAATTTGGGTCCTTTTTTTTCTGACCCACTACATGACCTAATCCACTTTTTTTTTACCCAAATTTCAAATGAGGACCCAAATATAGGTCCCCACTGCTGATGCTCGGTTTTCATTATTAATCGGCTCCAGTTGGGTTAACCCTCATTGCACTAGTGTAGTTTGGTCGTCGTAGGACGATTATGGGTTGAACGACGTAATTTGATCAATTGATGTTTTTCTTCTTAATTAGTGTAAATTTTTTCCAGATATTCAAGGATGCGAAGTAGAACTAGGAAGGGTATTTTATCCCGACTCCTCATTATCTAAAATACATAAATCATATTTTAGGTATCGTTAGACGTGATCATGTAAATCATATATTTTTTGTGAGAAATACTCCACTGCATTGATGTTCACTTGTTCAGCGAAATTATAAAGAACGAGACATCATAGGGCTATGAATAGAACTGTTTCCGGAGTAATTTTACCTCTCTAGAAGAACATTTTAGAAAAGTGTTATTCAAACCCTAACACACTACCACCGAGATACAAAGAGACGATTTTACTGCTAGACATGACGTTTATTTGCAAGTACTTAGCTACACATTTCCCTCTCCCGAAAAAGAAAGTAAATATGGTAAAAACACCATTTGAATCAGCAAATAAGAGATAACTAAATGTTCAACTCTTTTGATAGACAGTCAATTAAATCAGTTAACATTTAAAAACGCAGGAAATACAAGAGACCCGAACAATTTAAGTGTCGCGTGAATTCCTTTTATTGAAACACATCCTCATTTACAAACTAGAAACTAATGCCAAACACTAGACCAATAACTAAAAACGATAGACAATCATCAAGTAAACTTAGCTCAACAGAAACAAATTTTGAGAAAAAAAGGAATAACAGAGAAGTCAAAGTCCTTTTTATTTTTTCACCAAAAAAAAAAAGGGGTGATCTATTTGCACCTCCAAAAGTGCTGTGTATATCTCCGTTAGTTTTTAATTTTATTTTGACTTTATCAACTCATATGAAATAACAGATAAGGACAAATAGATAAATAAAAAAAAATTGCTCTTTCTACTTCCCTCAGGTACGACAATCTATTCTTTTCTTTTCTTTTCTTTTCTTTTCTTCTTTTCACTCTCAAAATAGATTATTCTTTCAATCTCTCATGGTTGGATGTGAAATTATACTGTGAGAACTCTTCAAATTAATTTTATTTCCCATTAGAGTCATTCTTATGAAATTCATAGAAATATCAAGTTGTCGTCATCTTCTTTAACGGTAAACCCTAAAATAGCATTGTAAACCCTAAAATGACATTCCATGAAAGAAAATGAAGATGCGCGAATGGAGAGTCAAATCGTGGAAGATTATACAAATCAATTCATGTCAGACCGGGTAATTGTTAACTCAAACTTATTGTTATATGTTTAGTTTTTTTTTTTTTTTTTTTAACTGTTCGTCAATTTTGTTTGCAGCGACTGTATTGGAATACTTGAACTTCTCACCTGCAATAGCAGAGAACCTTGGTCAGTAGTCAGTCCCTCAGTCAGTCAGTCATATTAAAATATTTTTTTACCCGTACAACAGTACAGAAGGTCAAACTAACCTATGTTTGGTTAAGGAAAAGAATAGAAAATATAGCTTGGTTTATGAATAACTATCTAGTCATTTTTCCCTATCAGGTTATGAACTTTTAATGATGTATATATAAAATACGTATTTGCATTTCAATGGTGAAATCTTGTGACTATGTACAATAATGGCGACTTGTACGAAACAAATTCGGTATAGATAGAAATAGGTGTAGGGGCATTATAGTAAAGAAGAAGAGGTACACTTAGGTTTTCTTAGAAGTTAAAAAGTGAAATGGAAGTATATTAAAGGGTTTTTTACCCAAAACTATAATTTTGTATTAGTATTGTTGACAGTAGCCGTAGAGGGGCTACAGCAAGCCCACAGACCCGCGGCAAGTACACCAGGGCCCGGCCCAGGACCCAGGATCGGATCACCAGCACCAGGCCTCGGGGCCCAGCGGACTATCCTGCCTCCAAGGGTCCTGGGATCGGGGGCGCCTGCCTGCCAAAGAGGGCACCAGAATATCCAAACAGAAGGGAACCAGTCCCACATCGAAGGGTAAGGCCAGCCCTCACCCTCAACCACCTATATATGGGCCTCAACTACCACCATAAATAGGTAACTTGTCTCTCTCCCTGCTTACATACGTGCCCAGGTTATATATACTCCAACTATACTAACTTAGGCATCGGAGAGGTGAAGGCCGGCCCGCCCGGTATTCCCCTTAGTAAGCAGGATTGCAGGAGATCGAGTTGGATTCATCAAGTATCTACCAAGACCCCCGGGTTTAGGCAGAAACAATTGGCGCCGTCTGTGGGAACTCATCGGACGAACCAGTGCTTCGCCCTCAAGACTGCAGTGCAGGGCTTGATTGATAGCGGCCAGCTCCAGAGATATGTAGGGGAGAGAGGAGCAGGACCCGACCGGGAGGGTAACCCGGCTTGGTAAACCCGCTGGGTCCAGGCGGTTAGTTTGGCATATCGCCGGTTCAACCAATTGTAAAGATCAAATATATGCAAACTACTTTTGAAAACTCTGGCCCCGCAAGCTCAGATATATATTCATAATTAATTAAAGTATCCAAAAAGTAAACCGCTCCGGAGAGTTTCTTTTACAAGCAAGAGCAAGAAAAACATCCTAAGGAGCCGCATCTCCAGCGGTAGCTTCGTCGTCGACCTCAGCTCCGGCAGGTTCGGCACTGTTGGTAAAAGAATCCAAGTGCGAGCGATGCTCTGCTCCTGGCTGTTCCTCCACCACCAGCTGCTGCACGACCGGCTCCACAGGAGCATTTCCTTCGGCAGAGGTACCTGGCATCAGGGAAGTATTTAACCAACCCTTCGCCGCCCATTCCGTGTAGGCATCCGAGATGCCTTCTTCCCGGGCCTTCTCCAGGCAGTCCAGGAACCGATCGCTCTCCTCGTATTGAAGAACGAACCGGTCGAACTGTCCCGGATCATCTCCACCAGCAGCAGCAGCGGTGGCACGTGCCTGGAGCTCGTCTATCTTGGCTTCCAGCTCGGCCCTCTCAGCGTCAGCCCGCTCCCGCTCCCTCTCCATGCTCCGGTTCTGCTCCTCCAGCTCCCGGGCCTTCTCCTCCATCTTCCTGGCCTTTTCCTCCATCTTCTTGGCCCTCTCCTCCGCCCTGGCCTTCTCCCGATCCGAGCGGGACTTCTCCACCTCCAGAAGCTTCTGAGACTTGGATAGCGCAGTTATCTGCCTCTTCAGCACCGGGAGCTCCTCGCTCGCATCCGGCTGGTACATGTGGTAGAGCAGCTGCAGGGCAACGAAGGCAGTCAAGTGGCAAAGCAAGAAGGCAGGATATAAGCAATACGGTGGTACCATGCGGTACTTACCCGGAAGATGGATTCCTTGCATTTTGGCCGGTTGCCACCCGCCAGCACGCCATCAACCCCAGGCTTGTCCAGGCCGAAGCTGGCCAGGTCCGCCATCATCTGCCGAATGAGAGCATTGTCCGGACTTCCCCTCACCGCCTCCGCAGGCGCAGGACTGCTCTGCCGGTCAGCTCCGGCTCCCTCCCCAGCATTGGATATTACGCTGCTGGTTGTCCTGACCCGCTTCGCCAGGACCTCCCGGGATGACCCGCCGGTTAGCGTCACCAGCAAAGGGGACGGACCGTCCGGCCCTTTCCGCTTCTCTCCCCGCCCTTCGGGAGCAGCGGTACGTGCGCTTGCACGAGGAACAAAAGCAGCGATACTCAGGCTCGCCGCACGGTGGGGGACCCTGTTTTCTCCCCCAGGAACCCGCACCGGTCCCCCGGTGCTCTTGCCCTTCCCAGGCACCGTTGCTGCCGCAGAGTGATGGGTCTTCACCCGCTCCGGCAGGTAGGACGATTCGTCCATATCCCGGGCCTGGGGCTCCGCATGCAACGTAACCCGCCCGTCCGCTTCCACCGAGGACCGGGCCACGCTCGCACCCTTCTCCGTAAGATGCTTCAGGAGATCTTCCCCGTCCATCGAAAGAGTGTTTTCGGGCTTGATCACCGCCCGGGTTGACGCACCTGCAGGACAAAGGAAACGTTAAATTGTTAAGCAAAACCTAGCACAGAGTCCCACCGCTAGGGTTTGTTACCCACCGGGATCCCGCCCAAGCCCACAGTGTTCTAGCACTTCTCGCCGGATGAAATTGTACGAACTTCGCTCCAGGTGGTCCCAGCAGCCAAGAATAGTCAAGACCCTCTCCTGCTCCAGCTCGGACAGCTGGAACGACTGGTCGCCTATGGGCTGGAAGGCGCCAGGCACCCGGTACATCCTCCTCTTCACCTGCCAAGCCCCGCCAGCCATCACCACCTTCTTTCTCCAGCTGTTGTCTACCCATGAAGGCATAGTGGTAATAACCGCTTGATTGTTGCGGGAGTTGAAGGATAAGCAGCCTTTGGACCCCGCCTTCCTCGAGTAGGACAACCTATACAGCGCCCGGAATTCATTGATCGTAGGCATACTCATTCCGGACAAGTCGTATAGGCAGCCTAGGCTTAGTAGCCGCCTCCATTGGAGACCGGGCAGCTGCGCGGGCGACGCTGGCAGGGCACTCAGTATATACTGCACAAAGTCAGGCAGCGGCAGCGACATCCCGTGCCGGAACTGGTCCGGATGCACGGCAACCCAACCCTCCTCCGGGTTACAGGCCGACTCTCCAGGGTTCAATGGACGCAAAATGATATCGTCCGGGATACCCCACGTTTCCCGGAACGCGGCAATCTCCGCGGAAGTCATGCTCTCCTCCGGTTCGTCACACACCACGGCAGTTCTTCCCCTACCAAGCGTGTAGCTTTCAGCGCGCGCACCGGCCATGCGCACCCCGTGCGGTATCTCAGCTTCCGAGGAATCTGACCCGGAATCTGAGGACGTGGACGAGGCACCGCTCCCGGAGCGGTCCGCGGCTTCTTGCTCCGGGGCTTCAGAATCGAGCCAGTCCTGCATCCTCTCCACATCATCCACCACAGGACCTCTTGCGGCAGATTCAGAAGCCTCCTCCGAGCTCGAAGTGTACATCTTAATCTAGGGGCAGAAAAGCAAAACCCTAACGCTCGTCAGCAACAGACTACAACACCACCTTCAACGGCCTCTCCCCAAAAGTTTGCCGCTGAGCAACCCAGTCAGCGACACAGATCCCTCCCCCCCCCGTCGCAAAACAACAAATCAAAAAGCAAGCAACACCGGGGCAAAGAACACAACTTACCGATTAGTATGCTCAGCCGAGGACAATCCGCCCTGCGAAAGCAACGAGCAATGGTAAAAGGAGGCTTGGGAGCGCTTCAAACAACGGATCTCTTGGGGCAAGGAACTTAGGGTTTTTTCGCCGGACCACCTCATTTTTCTCTCGGTCTCTCTTAAAAGTGCAAGAAGCAAAAGTGGAAAAAAAGAGCAGAAGAGACCTATTTATAGAGGGGACCGGTGCCCTAGGCATTTAGAAATCCCTCCAAAAAACGCAATCAGAGCAACTCAAACGCCTGTGAATCCAGGCCCTCCATCACAAAACCGTTCCCTGATGGCACGTGTCCCAGCATTGGTAAAACTGCCCACGCCATCGTAACTGACGGGACTGATGGACTCCCTCCTTAAATGCATGTCAGCCACCTGTCCCACACGCTGGCGACAGGAAGGTAGGAGCAGGAACCAGGGAGTCACGCTCCCCTACGCTTCCCCAGATTCCACGGTTGCACGCCATCATCATTACAATTCAACCGCTTGAAAGACCTCTCACCGGTTATGCTGATCCAACCGCTTCAAGAGCATCTATCCGGGTTTGAGCAGGACCTCGCACCAATATGGCATGTTGCCCGCGCGAGTCCCGCCCGGTACCATGGCAGTCCGCGGTTATGATCATTTCAACCGGCTCCATGGCATCTTCCCCGCATTTGCACCAACGACCTCGTTTTGATATGGCAGGACGCCCGATCGAGGTCCGGTCTGCAAGTTCATCCGGGACTCGTCTCGATTTGGCAGAACGCCCGTCGAGCCCCCATGAACTCCACCTCGCACCGATATGGCAGAACGCCCGGGCGAGGTCCACCCCATCGGTTCCGTCATGTCCCACCAGCTTGAGAGTACTTTCCGGAAACATAATCACCCGGACCCATGGCTTTTTCACAGGGGGACTCGTTTCGATAGGCATGTCGCCCGTCGAGTCCGCCCGCCTCCATGGCAAACGCATATGGGCTTTACAAACCGGGCGAGTTTACATCTAACACATGTACTCTTGTCCAGCAGGATAAAAACCCTGCGTCGCATTGAACCGCGATACTGTCCAGCAGGATAAAAACCCTGCATCGCACTGAACTGCGATACCTTTGGGAACACATGGGGGAGACTCGTTATCTCTACACCATCCCACCGGGCAGATTGTATCTCTAACACAGAACAAATCTCCCCGCAGGCTAACAAACCTGCACATTTACCTCATCGCTTATTCAAACACAAAGCTGAGAAGAACTAGCAAATGTTTGCACCGCTCAGTTCTGATTTGGCAGAACGCCTGGTTCTGGCCCAGTTGGCACCGCTCAGTTCTGATTTGGCAGAACGCCCGGTTCTGGCCCAGTTGGCACCGCTCAGTTCTGATTTGGCAGAACGCCCGGTTCTGGCCCAGTTGGCACCGCTCCGTTCTAATTTGGCGGAACAACCGGTTCTGGCCCAGTTTGCACCGCTCCGTTCTGATTTGGCAGGATGCCCAGTTCGGGATCAGTGAACTCCAGAGGGCAGCAGGCCCAATCAGAATTCCGTGCATTAATCTCTTGCATGGCGAATTTCAACGCCTCATCATCATCATTCCATGCACCATCTCTTGCATGGCGGATTTCAACGCCTCATCATCATTCCATGCACCATCTATCGCATGGCATCATCTCATGCACTCTTCGGGTTTTCACCCCGTTCCATGCTCTAACACTCGAGCACAATCCTGTTTTACATTACCAAACATGCTTATAAATTATTTCTTGCCATCGATAAACAGGTACTCACCTCGGTCACGCCCAATCTTTAACGCAGACTTGGGGGACTGGGGACCTGTAGGTTGGTAACCCCGCGGGTCTGCGGGACAAGAGCAAGACAGATAAGTCCCCATTCAAGATTGCACTTGACCGGGAACTTGGGGGACTTGTTGACAGTAGCCGTAGAGGGGCTACAGCAAGCCCACAGACCCGCGGCAAGTACACCAGGGCCCGGCCCAGGACCCAGGATCGGATCACCAGCACCAGGCCTCGGGGCCCAGCGGACTATCCTGCCTCCAAGGGTCCTGGGATCGGGGGCGCCTGCCTGCCAAAGAGGGCACCAGAATATCCAAACAGAAGGGAACCAGTCCCACATCGAAGGGTAAGGCCAGCCCTCACCCTCAACCACCTATATATGGGCCTCAACTACCACCATAAATAGGTAACTTGTCTCTCTCCCTGCTTACATACGTGCCCAGGTTATATATACTCCAACTATACTAACTTAGGCATCGGAGAGGTGAAGGCCGGCCCGCCCGGTATTCCCCTTAGTAAGCAGGATTGCAGGAGATCGAGTTGGATTCATCAAGTATCTACCAAGACCCCCGGGTTTAGGCAGAAACAAGTATTTACTACTAGCAAAATTGCTTTTTCAAATTACCACTAGCAAGTTTCCATCCAAAACTAACATAATCAATTAACTCTTAAATTATAAAATTACCCTCAGTGAGCCTAATGCTACTGATCCTCAGAACTCAACCTAATACTACTGACCCTCAGTAGCTCCACCGCACTCCAATACTACTGAACTATAATCTACCCCCTCCCAAATTCAAACTCAAATCCCTAGATGGATCTCCTCCGAGCCTACTCAGACAACCAAAACCCTAATTCCCCCACCTCCTCCTCCTCCTCCGACTCTTCCCCTCCGTGGCTCCTCCCACTCAAAACCTTAATTCCCCCAAAAAAATTTCAGATCCCTCACTCCTCCACAAACCGTCCTCCACCGATCCAATCCCAACCACCATGGCCCTCTCCCGCCTCCAAATCCCACCAAACCAACATACAAAACTGAGAGAGAGAGAGAGAGAGAGCAGCGGTCGTCGTCCGCCTCCGCCTCTGCCCTCGCGCCTTCGCTGCCTCGGGCCTCCGGTCTCGCTCCTCCGCCTCGCGCTTCACTGCCTCGCGCCTTCGCTGCCTCGCGCCTTCGATGCCTCGCACCTCTGTCGTCGCTCTGCCATCGCCGCCCGCTCAATCTCATATTAGGGTTAGGGATTTTGGTCGGGAAGGAGAGGAGAAGAGAAGAGGAAAGTTTGGGTCTGGGTTTGTGGTTTTTATTTTTTTAATAAATATATATATATGTGGTATATGTTGTAATTTTTAGATTTTCAGGGTTAATTATGTTATTAAACATTGGATGGATTAACAGTCTGTTACTGTTAAATCTTGCTGATGGTACAAAAAAATCAGATCTTGCTATTGGTTTATATCACTACCAAAATGTAGTTTTGGGTAATTATTTATATATTAAATAGTGGAGGTATATCCACCATTTTAGATGTGCAAATAGAACTCCAAAAGAAAAAAGAGAAAAATTATTCTCCTAAGTCTAAAAATCGAGTTTTGCTGCCTCACTTTTGCATATATGCTTTCTTTTGTGTCATACTGAAGAGAAAACGCACCGTTCTCTTTCTCTCTCTCTGCAAAACCCTCATTGCGTAGTCTGCAATCGACCTTGGAATGGCGAACAGTAACCTTCCCCGGCGGATCATCAAGGTTCGCTTCGCGATCCCTCTCTTAATTTTCCCTCCGATCTCTCTCAAAACCCTCAATTTTTTTCTCCCTAAATTTCATTCTTTATGTTTAGACTGCAATTTATGCTCTAAGATTCGATCTTGTTCGAGTTTCTTCTTTGCCCATCTTTGAATTTTCAGTTTTTCTAATTTTGTTGTTAATTCTCGCAGGAAACTCAGCGTCTCCTCAGTGAACCCGGTTAGTGCTTCAGTCTTTAATCACTGGTTTTGTTATAGCTGGAATGTTGAATTGATCTTTTGATTAGTGTAAAGAATTGAGCTTTATATGGGGATTTGTGGGTTTAATTTGATTTTGATTTACTGTGTTGTGATTTTGCAGCTCCGGGAATTAGTGCTTCGCCGTCGGAGGATAATATGCGGTATTTCAATGTGATGATCCTTGGCCCAACTCAGTCTCCATATGAAGGTATAAATCACTGGACTTTATTTCTTTGTGGAAATGTTATGCTTTTAAAAAGAGATTTTGGGGTTTCTTTTATATCCTATGGTATAGTTAAAATCGGGACTTATAGAGCATTATTTATGTTAATAAATTTGGAAGATTCAGTCTAGTTCGAGTGTAAGAGATTGATGGTAGCTCACTATCTTTGATGTGGGAATCCTTTTCATATTCTTTTATTCGGTAAGTGCATGTATTTATGATGCGGGAATGTGATCTGCAGCATTGTATGTTTGCTTTTTCTTAATTCTGTGAAAGTGGGCTTTGAAGAGTAAATAAAGTTGGATTTATCAAGTTGGAGCTTTTCATTGAGCTCTGTAGTGATTAGGTATCACTCAAGGTAGTCTTGCTTTGAGATTTTCCGTTTATTCGTGTATGAAAGAATTATCCGGTCCATATATATTTGTACTTTGATGTGGCAGTCTAGTTTGTGGGATCATTTGTGTTGTGTAGGCATATCCAACTCTCTCTTTCATTTATGGTGAACTATTACTATAAAGCAAAATGTTGAATAATACATTCAGCTTCTATTATGTCTATGTACCAAGTGGCGACTACATTTTCCAAAAATCAAACTTATCATTTTTTTTCTTTCTGCATAGTTATATTAGGGAAATTGAAGGAACCATATTAAAAAAAGAGACTGAGATTTTCCTTTCAACCAATAGAAATGCTTTTGGATGTCGGTCAGGAAGGACGGTCAGTGAGTGGTTGGTTTCCTAAGGAGGGAGGCTATTTGGATAGATGTTCTAGAAATCATCTGTACTTGGGGAGAGTAATTAAATATTATGCCTGTAGAAAGTGCTTCCTGCTAATTCAGTGAGAATATCTCCTATGAGTTTGTTAGCTTTTTAGGATTGACTGGAGTAACAGTGTTAAAGCGTGAGAAGTAAATCAGGTCCTAATTGATTGACGATAACCTTTAGTTTCCGGAAACTATGTAAAAATGGCCAGCAGATATGTGCTTTTTACTCTAGAGCAAGTTGCTTTTTATATATTTATCAAGACTAGTTCTCTTTGGAGTTGAGCTTATGAGTGTTGACAGCTTAATGATATCTTCTGTTGGATACGTGGAGTATCGACAGCTTACCAATAGCAAAATATGTTATTACATTTTAGTCTTAGTTGAGTTGTTCATGAAGGTGTCAAATTTACTACTATGATATGTAATGTTATATGTTTTTTTTTCCCTATCTAGAATATAATTGCACACTTTATCTTGGTGTTGTATATTCATTTCTTTTGTAATATATGTTCAGGTGGAGTTTTCAAGTTGGAACTATTTTTGCCTGAAGAATATCCAATGGCTGCACCAAAGGTAGTTAAATTTGATATCACTTTAGTTGTGCCCAAGGCTTTGCTACTGCTTGTATTGTTGTTAGTTCTGCACAGTTGTTGCTCATCCATGGATTTAAGATACGTATCATCTAGTTTAATGAGTTCAAAGATTCAGGGAGAGTTGAAATAGATTGGTTCACATGTGAACTGTCATCCTGTTATTTTGTTGAATAGAAGTTTCATCTAGGTGGTTTCTCCATTTTTACCATATATGTCCGGTGGAAATTTGATGGCATGCCTTCATTACTCAAGTGGAATTTCTAGTAGTTGTAATGATTACTCTGTAAAAGGAAGTGATTAAAGGTTTAGAGAAATTAATATCTAGGATAGTTATTGCATACTGGGTGGATCATGAGAATTTGAAATATAAATTCCTTGAGTTACCCACAGTGAAGAAGTAGAATAGCTGAAATCATGGCCTATATTGTAGTTAGTAGGGGAAAGCTGTCTGTACATATATGATGCCATTTGTCAATTATTCAGGAAAAAGTATGATCTATAATTCTATGATCAAACACCCTTTACAAGTTTGGTTGGATATATTGGGATGCTGATAGAAATTTAACGAGGTTAATAATTATATATGGATGCTTTCTTCTATTGATAAAACTAATGCAAGAAAAACTTGCACATGATAGCAACCCTTTCTATTTCCGGGATACTTTGCATTGTTGAAGCCCTGCAGACTTAGAAATTAGAAAAAGACTTAGAAACTAGTCAATCTTTTTCTCTGCAGACTTAGAAAAAGATTGACTAGTTTACTATCCATTTTATAGGATACCAGCATGTTACTGCAACCTGTTAAAAGCCTCCTAGGCCAACTGAGTCGTTGTTGTGTACAAATTCTACAAATGCATCAGGATGTGGTTTTGGCATTCCTGTTCTAAACCATATGTGTCATTTAAAATTTTCTCATGTTCTTATTTCATTGAACAAATTAGAAAAGAAAAATCAAGATAGTCCCTGGCAGTTTTGGCCAATATATACCTTAATACACTTGCATTATATCTTCCATCCCTTCTCTTTAGTCTTTATCATGTTGTGTAGCATCTTAATATTATTCATTATCAAAATATTAAATTTCTCGCTTGTAACAGGTTCGGTTTCTCACAAAAATTTATCATCCTAACATTGACAAGGTAGGCAATCCTTTCTCATCTTGTTTCCCTTACCCGTCTAAAGGATTCAGAAATGATTTCTTATGTTCCATGGATGCTTTTCTTTATACAGCTGGGAAGAATATGCCTTGACATTTTGAAAGACAAGTGGAGTCCTGCTCTACAGATACGAACTGTTCTTCTAAGGTATCATCATATAATGTGCCTTGGTCTTTGTAATATAGTAAAGCTATTACCTTTCAGATCATACCCTCCATATGAAACACCTGTCTGAATCAGAGGTTTAAATTATCCTGACACTGTTTGTCATATCTGTACAATGTACTTTCAAAACAGTGTCCATAGATTTTGGGTATATTGGTTTGAAGGTAAATTTGTATTGAATCATTGACAATGTTTGTATCATTTTCTGCTAGTATTCAAGCACTTTTGAGTGCTCCAAATCCCGATGATCCGCTCTCTGAGAACATCGCTAAGCATTGGAAATCAAATGAGGCGGAAGCTGTTGAAACAGGTAATCTTGATTATTTTCCTTTGGTATTTTACCTCCCCTAACACACACACGCACACGCACGTTCTTCAAAAATATTAGTTGTAGTTATATGGTTGCCTAATGTTCACTTCATTGATTCCTGCAGCCAAGGAATGGACTCGTCTATATGCAAGTGGTGTGTGATGACATGGTGCAAGTTTTTCCTTCCCAGAAATAACCTTATTGCAATGTATGCTATTCAATGTCATTGTTACATGAAAATTTGGAAGAATTAATGTTTCAAATGTTTTAAAATTCTCAAGCAATTACAGGCTGATAAATGTTTTAATCTGATAGTGCTGTTGGCTCTTGAACTTGTAAGATCAGCTAAGGTACTTTTATCTCCCCGTCTCGAAATGGTGACTCTGGGACTATTGTAGTCTTTCAAAATATGGTATTAAGTAAACATTGTGAATAATCGTTAGCTAATTTTCTTTACTTTATCACATAAATGTAATTATTTGATTTGATTTGAAGCAGCATCCCAATGCGTGTATTTCCTATGCAATCAACTACCATTTTGGGTTGCCTCATTTGCTATCATTTCCTATCAGTCAATGGTTTAGGTTGTATTACCGATGGAGCTCATGGCTTTCATTGATTCAGTAGCTGACTTCTGTATTTGAATTTGCAGAGGTCCTAATTCATACGTAGGCTATAGCCTAAGCCATGTTTGGCGAAGGAGATTTTACAATAGGAGTAGCCATGTATGAAGTGTTGAACTGCAACCTCTATAACCTCGTATCCTTCTAATCTCTTGCAACTCTGATCATTAGTTTAGTTTGGTTGCAAAGAACGTTGTCAAACCTCAACCTGCTCTTGCGTTTCTGAGCTTGCATATCTGTGGCACAAAAGCCTACAACATTACTCTGTTTCTTTGACGTTGTGATTTTGAGTACATGATGCAAAAACTATTTAGCCTTCTTTTTCATTTTTCAATTTTGTCCTTGACAGACTGATCGGTTTCAGAATTCAGAATACTGATGAACTGCCATCGAGTTGTGTACGCAACACCCACATTTCCTTTCTGTGTAAAACTCCAGAAATGGAAAGGGAAGACACAAATACCCAAGTCTGAAAACCCCAGAAAACGACGTATCATTGTTCCTGATAGATTCTCAATCTGACTAAAGTTGCTGCATGGAGTTTTCACTGTTCGAGCTGACCGTACTGGAAGCCAGGTTAGGAGCCTCACAGCCACGTAGGGCAGTGAAGGCCATTGAAACAACAATGCTCTCTGTGGCTTTGGATCCATCTGCTACATATCTTCCAAGTCTAATCTCTCTTCTGCATTTCATCATGCTCGTACTGTCTTTCAGAACCTCGATCCTCCCCTTCTCCTGTTTTTGTTTTTTGTTTCTGAGCAAAACAATGATATTCGATTCTCTGTTAGCTAACTTCACGTACACCACATCATGATGTGGCCCCAGTGACCTGAGCAGTCATCTCCCCCACCCTGCCGGCCGTTTGACCTCTGGTGACGCACCGACTGGGGCATTCTAAGTAGAGACCCGTGGGAACGTGCTGGTCTTTTTTTCTTTAATGAACTGCATGATCAATCAAACAGACCAAATCTTTGGTTGACCCTCTTGGGATTCTTTCAACATTATATTGAGTGTAACGAGTGTGTTAAATTACCGGTGATTCAAACACTAAATTTTGACCAAACAAGGAAAATATATGTTCCTTTTCCTAGGAATGAGGCAAGACTTTGATATGATGAGGAAAAACCAATCCCCCATGATGCCCAAATATGATAATTTGATCGTAAATAAATTAGTGAAAGACTTACACCTTCAAACAAGGAATCTAGCTTTGTCTCGATTTTTTTTTTTTTTTTTTTTTTTCGATTAGTAGCTTTGTCTCGATTCCATTCTCGTATTCTTATACTTTTATATGCTCTTATGGCCTCTATCTCAATGAGCCTTGGTTCTAACTCTAGCTTCTTTTTTCTAATCGCATCAACAACTCATAATCACACTAACTAGTTTCTCATTCACGACCTTTTATTTATGAATGAAAGACTTACACTTTCTTATAGTGGGTGGATCATTATTTTGACTAGTCTTTCACTGTCTTTGTGTTCCTAAAATGGATCGCTTAGTTGGTGAGAGGATTGTCCGGATAAAAAAGAGGTAAAATAGTAATTTCTTTTTATTTTATCAAATTAACAACTAATTTTTTAATGTTCTTACACTTACAAATGTGAGACTTATACCGTTGTACTAAATATGTACTTGTAGATTCATCTACTGAAAAGTATTGTCGTGAATTACCTTTGAAACCAAGCCACCCCCATGTCTTCTTCCATCCTCATGTCGCATCGTTCATTTTAATCATGTTCTATTCATACCCGTCGGAGCCATTTCAGCCTGTAGTATGAACATGCAATTCGATCTTCATCGTTTAACTGCTGATCGACAACCACCTATATATCTTCTCAATTTCTTGGACCACCAGTCTCACATTCCGTTTTGTTAGGTTGTTGATGATATTAAGGGCATTTTGTCACCATTCCAATATCAAGCTTTGTTTGAATATGTAAAAATGGTCCATGGAAGAAGTGAACTGAAAGTTCTAAGAAGTGGACAGGATAGAATTCAATTCATTTATTGCAACGGCAGCCCTCACAGACGTAACCATCAGCCTTGTGGAGGTGGTCGCCGTCAGCCAGGGTGGCTCTACCGGCTGCGCTTCTGGGAGGTTGATGATGATGATCACTTTGGTGTCTATGTAAGTATGCATACGAGTATGACTGAATGAGTTGGGTACTTGTTTCTTTCTTAAATGCCCACATGCCAAGATTCAAGAGCAATCCCCACTTAGGTCACTCCCAAAAATGTCCTAATTTGTGGCACTCTGTGATGGAGGTGTTATCCAAGCATAAAATACCTGCAAAACAACTACATACAAATAATACCCTTCTTGTGTCGAGTGTAGTATTGACAAGTAGGGATCGTTCTATCCGGGAAAATCAAGGGCTTTCAATCACACAAAGTTATTGTATAAAAGGGGGTTGTCGAAATTTTTATCTATTATTTACTGATTTTTACGAAATTTAAATCCTAGATTACTATATACAATTGATCATCACCTTTCACACAATCACCAAACACAAATCTCATTATACATGCAATAAAATTAAAACAAGTAATAGGGGCAGCAAACATATAACGATTTCAAGATTAATTAAGCTCCAATTTAATTAGGGCCAACGCAGCATATCCTAATTATCAAGACATCATAAGTATTTAGAATCCGAAACGCGCGCAATCCTAAACATGGTACTAATCGGTTTAACAACACAACGCATGTAAATTAAACACAAATAGCACATAAGCACATATTGTCGAATTGGAACATGTTAGCAAGTATGGCGTCACCCATCTCACATCGACATGTAAATTTCCATAATTACTGTGTGAATCAACATGTATTAGATCGGAATATGAATTCAACATCTAGATAACACTCATGGCCTTTCGAGTGCATCTAAACATCTCCTTCGGTTCCCCACGAATTAAGAAAATAAACCTAATTGAAATCAAGAAACATGCTAAAGCTACTGCCCATAATACAAATTTAATCACATCACATATATAATTCGGCAATCACATATAAAATATCCAAACAATTATAACAAAGATCCGAAGATCCCATATATGATTATCAATACCGAAATTAAAACCAAAAACCAAAACATACTTCATAGACAAAGTTATGTTTAAATACAAAGTAACGAAAACCAAAATAAAACAATCCATATTACAACCTTGGTTAAGATTCGGCAAGGATTGATGAGATGGTGATCGAATTGATGGAAGGGTGGTGGATTCGGCTTTGCTCCTTGGTATAAAATTTGGGGAATTAATTTGGGCAGAGGTTCGGCAGCTTTTGTGGAGGGAGAGATCATTCTTTTCTGTGCAAAAGCCTTGGTATTTATAGAGGAAGTAACCTAGAGAAGCTAGCCACAAACAAAAACCGAATTGGTTTAGGTTTCCTTGATTTTCTGAATTCGGCAGAATGACCTCCGTGCATTGATTACGTCATAACTCTCTCTAGAAAATAGCTATTGAGGTGATTCCAGTTGGGGTGGAAACTAGACTCCCGTAGCTTTCTATCCATATAAGGCTCGAATTCTGATTCATTGTCAGCTGTCCGGGAGAGTCCGTGGAAGTTGAGAGACGTGCACAGGAATTTTCCCGAAATTAATCAGGATTTGTTGCGATTTTCTTCCTCTATTTTCTGCCGAAAATTCCCAAGATAATGGCTGAATAATTGAGCAATATCTCTTTAGGTTTTCCATGAATTAATTCAGCCAAAAATCTTGCACAAAGGATGGAATTCAGTCCACATTCGTAAGCCAAATCCATGTAGAACTCGGCTTGCTTCTTCTTTTCCATTCCGAAATTAATCTTTTCTTTTCTTTTTTTAATTCAGCCAAATTCTTCATGGATCAATGCTTGATGGACTGAATAATGGACTAGGCTCATAACTCATTTGGACAATTTATCCAAGAGCTAGCCGTAGCTTTCCCTAGTTGAGCCAGGAAAGCATCCTTTGTATCTTCTTTTCCTGCTTGCATCAGGGAAACTTCTTTTCTTTTGTTCTTCGACTTCTTCCTTGAAAGGATGACTCTCTAATGCTCCAATATGTTCAGTAGCTCATCACTTACAACCTTGGACACGAAATTGTTGTAGAAAAATAGAAATCCTTCAAAACGGGCAGCAGGTTCTTCCTCTCGGCAGATCTGACCTTCTTGCATTCAAACCGGCATAACTCTCTACTTAGGAGAGCTTTTTCTGCGATTCTAATTGCATATGAAACTAGACACACAGGGCGTTCATCCATAAAAATTTCACCTTCAAATTCCTTGTCAATCGTCTGGAATAAATTCAGAAAGTTGGATGTCGGACACTGAAATCTTCTGGAATTCTTGGATTTGCATCCGATAAGAACTTGAAGTTCTTGGCATTTTGTTCCACTCCGATTTTAATGATTCTTTCCTTTGTTCAATCCTTAGTATGTCGACTGCAAATGAGAAGAGAAAAATCTATCAAAAGCAAAGTTTATGTTTTACAGATTCAATAAAACATCTCAGAGACTTTGTGAATAGGCTTTTGACAATTTCTGCATTTTTATTCTATTTTCCACATGTTTTCACTTTAATTCCACCAAAACTCTTGACTCTATAACATGACTCTATATTACAACAATAAGGGTTAAGCATTGCATAAATGGGGATAAAAACATATTAAGAACGTCGCATTTTATGCTCCTATCACTCTGGCAGTGGCTACTTCTGGAATCAACTACATACACAGTGTTTAGGTTCGATCAAAATCAAAATCTGAATCAAGTTTTGGATGTATTACTCAAATGTATTATTATATTTTCATCTTGTTGTATAGTGTTTATGATTTTCTTGTGTTAGGTTTATGAATGTATAGTTAGAGACGACTAAATTTTAGAATCAGCAAGACAGTAACTCACATACATTAGTGATTATCAGTTTTATATTGTGGCTCTAATGTTTAAGGACAAAATAATATGTGAATGTACAACCTTTCATTTGCCAAAATGAACAAAGGCCAAACAAACTTATCAATTGATTTTGAAAATAAAGACTTCAATAAATTTTAGCTGTGGAGTTTGGAGTTAATACCATGGAGTAAAATATCGGATATCGAGGAAATATCGGCGTTTCAAAATACGGATATTTCGACGGAAATATCGATAAAATATCGATCCATTAGAAATTTTGACAAAAATGAAGGAAACTATAAGAAATACATTGAAATTTATATTGAAACTTTCTAAGGTTGTTTTATGCTATGTTATCGATCATATGTGAGAAGAAAATATTAATAAACTCAAATACATATCAATTTATTGAAATGTTATATGAATTACTATGTGAATAGAGCTGATATTTATTGAAATATGATTTAATATATATATTTTATACTTGAAACCTAAAATGAAGCTAGACCATCACACCCTTTAACATTATTTGTACATAATATTTCACAAAAGCAACTACATGAAGTTTTTTTTAAAACCATACAAAAATTAATATTATATAGTCGTTGACCCGTTGCCACTAGCTATTATATAGTTGTTGAATCGCTACATAAAAAAAAAAAGATAAGCTAGCTTATTAGAACATCATAGAAAAATCATGTCAATAAAATTGTAATTACATACATTATCATGTAAAATGATTACACATTACTATTTTAATTATATGTTACAAAACTATACATTATAGTAAAATATATAGTGTAAGACACATTACTATTAAGCATGCATGAGTAAGAAACTTATTAGGAAATCAAAACATAAATATAATAAATATATTAAGTTAGAAATTAAAATTAAGTGTTGAAAATTATGTGTTTTAAATTGTTGAAAATTAGTTTTTAAAAGTAAGATAGGGTTTAGGGTTGATACCCAGACTTTTGGCAGAAGAGGATTTGCAGTCAGATCTCATTCTGAGAATAAATGCCAACCAACGAAAAATCAATGAAATTGTGTATGTTGACCCAGTTTAAAACCTACAAGAGTCAAATCTCGGCTATATCTAAACACGCCTTGAATAAGGGTTTGCCTAAATTAATCAAGCCTTACTTCCCTTTGTGAGACCATGAAGTTCGGATTGAAGGCATAAGACCTTTGACTATCTCCTGTAGGGTGTAGTTCTGGCGTCTCCTCTATACTCTATGCTCACCTTATCCAATGAAATATAGTCTAAGTGCAAGTTTGATACCCATAATTTGCACTGTGTATCAAACTAAAAATTTATGGAAAATATCAGAAATTTCGCTGGAAAATCAGAAAAATCGGTGAAATATCGGAAATATCGGAAAATATCGGGAAATTTCGACGAGAAACTGAAAGAATTGAATCGAAATATCGATTCGCCGGAAAAACGAAAATTTCGGCGAAATTTCGTCGAAAAAATCGATTTTGCATTCCTTGGTTAATACCCATTTTATGCATGGAAAAGTTAAATAAAACCATACACACGAGATGTCAACCTAAGACGCCACTTTTGACAGTTCTCAAAACGTAGTAAATTAGGTCGTAAGGGTCGGCATGTTTCAACGATTGTGATTACTTTTAAGAGTAATAATTTAAACGTCCAAACTGAAATCAGTTAATAATATGTGAATCCGCCCAATTTATATTATTAGCTTTATTTTGTTAGTAAAGATTGCAAGACGACCCGTCACATGTGACATCAAGGTCATATAATGATCATACACACAAGATGTAAGAAATGTGGTCAGATTATGAGATGAACACCCTAAATTCAAACAATGTCATCATTATCAAAAACTAAAACAGTTGACAACAGAAAGAGAAACACAAGATGTTATATGTTGCTTTGTTAAGGCTCAAAACGCATCAGAATGCACAATGATATGATCATCTCCAAAAGCACTGATGTTTCTTTGATCACTATCACAATTTAACAACCAATTGGTCACAAGTGGTTGGCAACAGTAAAGATTGTGGTCTCAATAGAGGCTTTCTCTCTACCTTTTTCTTGCTACAGGAATCTACACTTGCTTTGAAGCAAGAAGAGTATTGATTCCATTGAATAGTCTCAACCACCGACTTCTTCCACTCCTTAATAACAAAACCAACAACTCCTTCATTTAAAAACACAGTTGCCTTTTCTTCCCTCTCCTCTACCAATTCCCACCTTGTCAACCATATCCAATTAAACAAACCCTAGAATCTGATCTCCCCCAAATCACTCCCCATTGTTTACTTAACCTTTACAGAAAGAAACAATAACAGAAATGTTGTCAACACCGTCCATAGTTCTCTACCTGTCGGTGTGAGAAACAAAAAGAGAAGTCACTCGTTAATCAAATATCAATGCATAACTAAATCCTTAAATTGAGTGGCTCGACTCTCCGATCTAGACAAGCTTGTCAAGTAAGACAAATCTAGTGATTCGAAAATTTCATCTCCAATGTAGACAAGCTTGATGATCAGACAAATTTACTGATCCGAATGTTTCATATTTGATATAAACGTATACCGAAATCCAACTTTCAGAAAGTCACAAATGTAATGACTTCCAAGTTACGATTGGTGATGTGGTTTGTGATTTCACATCCCAAAGAGCACTATAGCTGTTTTAACGAAAATGAGATCTTTGGCATTTTTGCATTGAGATGACAACACTACCACATTCATAAGCATCATTTGCTATTTAGTGACAATCTCAGTGACCATACTAATTCATGTAATCAGTGAACTTCCTACCAATCAGTGAGCTTCCCTACATTGTCAATAGTGCTGACAACTGTTTGGTTCATGAGGAAATGAGAGGTTTTTGATTGTTAACAGAACGGACTATGCCAATCCCACTCAATTTCGAATTGAACAGAGCAAACGTGATCTCACTAACAATACAATCCTGGTGGATAGGATTACAAACATCATCTGGAGAAGGAGATTGAATGTGAGAAACAGAAATTTTTTTTTTTATTATTGTTGAATGATAATTCTGATAATAACATATTCAGTCATGAAGATAATAATGTAACATTCATAGACATCCTTCTTTCACTAACCCAGTAAGTACCCACCAGACATCTAATCCCCTCCCATACTTCCATCTTTTTGCATGTATCACATATATACATGTTGTACAGAACTTCTACAACCAGCCAGCCAGCCATCTCTCTCTCTCTCCCTCTCCTTCACTCACCCTCTCCCTCTCACCTCTCTCTCTCTCTCTCACTTTCTAACCCACTCAAGGGTGAACTAAACAATTGTACATGGATTTTTTAATTTTTTTTTCTGGAACTGGGTATACATAAACCAGGCCTCCCTACAATTTATATAAAAATGAGAGGAGGAAAAAGGAGGAAGAAAAATGGAACCAGAGAGCAATGGGGAATGAATGAATAAATGAAAACTGAGAAGACTCTAAGCTACCTCTCTGGAACCCAATGGCATTTGGCTGGTAACTGAGATTATTTGGTGATATTGATTATGGCACAGATAGCTGGTAATTGGAGGGGGGAGGCTGAATGGAAGGGTTGTGAGGAAGAGTTTCCTATCGAACTGGGGGTGGGGAAGCAGCAAGAAAAATGCAACAATACAGCAGAGATGAAGCAGAATTACAGTACAGTTTTCTAAGTTCTAAAAGCTATAATGCCTGACCGAGTGTTCTAACATTTCACGACAGGGGCACACCATTTCCTTCACCCGGCTACCGTTTTTGTATATTTTGAATGTTGGTACAATCTTCACATTTTCAATGTTCGCAACTGCTGGAGTTTCTTCAATGTCAACCTGCAATGCATCACAGTCATCAGTATATAACTTTCTCTCAGTATACAACAGCGAAACTAATAGAGGCACAATAAGTATTACGATGCAAGTGTCTGTAATTTACCTTGAGGAAATTTATGGATGGGTAGCGGCCACAGAGCGTGTCCACAAAAGGTGATATTTGCTTGCATTGCAAATCAGATGCTGCTTTGAAATGGACCACGGAGACACCTGGAAATATGAAATCTTTAGACACTTGTACAATGATGCAAGTGTAAACAGGAGCATGTGACAAGCATGTAGAACTGTGAACGCCTACCTGGTAAACATATTGCAGCTCTGAACTGCTCAAGACCCAATATTTCTTCTACTTCACCCCCAAACTTCATATTATGCACTTCTTCGCCACGAGACTTTTTCAATGCAACTTGAGCATGAAACAATGATTCAGCAACTTCATTGTCATCAGGAAGCTCCCTCCTCAAGATCAAATAGTCTCTAACAGCATCAACCCATCTTTCTAGCTGTAATACACAAAAGCCAAAGTGAATATGTTGTGAATCTATTTCAGAAAAACAAAAAAGCGTGAATTATTTAAATATGCAATTTACCTTGCTGTTTGATGCAGCCCTTCGAAGAAGAGCTTTTGTGTAATTCGGTTTAATACATAGCGCCTGGTTGCAGTCTTCAATGGAATGCTCCCACATTCCAAGCTTAAACCAACAAGCTGCTCTGTTGCAATATAGAACAGAGTTTGAAGGATCAAGCCTCAGACCATCTCCATATGCTAAACAAGCTTCGGTGAACCTTTCGGACTTGAAGAGATCATTGCCACGGGCACGAGCTCTCACCACCATTCGCACATTTTGAAGCAGAGAAGCAACTTCAAGGTTTCGGGGATCAATCTTTCCAGCTTTCTCAGCAGCAGTAACTGCATTCTCAAACCTGCAATACATCCATCATCCATTCTCACTCACCACAAAGCTCTTAACCTTTGTAATTCTGATGAAGCTTTAAATAAAATTAAAAAATTGAACCCACCTTCCGAATGCCATCTCAATTTGGGCCACGACAAAGTAAGTGTATGCTTCCGAAAGCATTCCAAAGAACTTCGACTGTGGGGAGTTTGTACACGCGTCTGATTTGGGTATGTTTGATAGGACCGATTCAGCATCATCAATTTGGTGGAGCTTCAAATGTGCTTCCGCTCTACACATAGAGAGCTGTAAAAATTCAATTGCACACGTTCAGCATCTTCTTATGCTTCTCATAGCGAAAATAATACAATACTAGTAGTTAAGACTTTTAGAAACCAATAGTTACCTGGGGAGAAGAGTCGGCTCCAGCAGCAATAGCAGAATCATTTTCCCTCAACACACTTCTCCAATCTCCTACACGACGGGCATCTGTACATTTTTTAAGATGCTTCTGTACTACCTCTAATTTCCGTAACTCAGCCGCATCCGGCAGCAGCCCTGGAAAACAAAGATGCCTCCTGGCATTCTCAACCTGCCCTAACCTGTCATAACATTGAATTACAGAAGATTAGATTACAGAAAATTTCATGCTGCACCTAAACATGTACAGAAGAGTTCAGATTTAAGCAATCAAATCAAAACAAACCAACAAAACCCCTCTAAGCAAACACTAATGCAACCAATGCAGATATAAAAGCATACAAGAAACTAGACTAAAGCAAGAACACCATCAAGAACACACATCCAAGTCAACAACTAGTAACTGCACAGTGAACCAGATCCAACACATTCTCAAGACCGACACTAACCACCCAACACAGCTACTTCGAAGACAAAAGACTTAAGCTTTAGTTCCCAACTCACCTAAGAAACAAACAACCCAAACGATGGTGAGCTCTGCCATAATTGGGATCCAACTTCACAGCCTCCTCACACTCCCTTACCGCCTCCCCCAGCCTCCCTAAACCGGTCAATGCCGCCGCCCGGTTACTCCGGTAAGCCGCATTTCCCGGAGACAAAGCAATTGCCCGATCATACAAACTCAACGCCTCTCCGAAATTGCCTCTCCTATAATACTCATTCCCAGCTCTCTTCACCTCCTCCGGGTCCATCCCTCTCTTCACCTCTCCTCCTCCGACGCTAGTCATCATCCTCGAGCTCACCGCCTCCGTCTTGGCCGCCGCGCCGCCCCGCATTATGCTCCCGTGGCCGTAAAAGCCCATCCCGGACCCCAAGACGTCGCTCCTGGAGCTCCGATTGGGCACCATGCCCGCCTTGAGGATCTTCCCCGACGGGCAGATGTTCCCGGCGGGGAGAACACTCGATCTAGGAGAGGAGTTCACGGCGGAGGAAGAGGAGGAGGAGCTTTGACCCGAGTAGATTAACGGGTGGGCCGACCCGGAATTAGATCTCTTGTGACCCGGTTTGGAATTGCTCCGGGTATTCGTGGGGCTGCTCTCGCTGGACCCGGATAGCTCGCCGGAGTGGCTGTTGGTGTTGTTGGGACCCGACCCAGACCCGGACCCGGAGCGCTTGGGAACCGGGTTGGGCCCATTCCGACCCGAGACCGATCCGGAGGAGCTGGAGCTGCTGCTCGTGGCGGTGGCGACGCCGCGAGCCCGGAGCGGCGAGACGGGCGAGCCCAGATCGAGTTCTCGGAAATCGGGCTTGTTGGCCTCGCAACTCAGTGAGTTACGGAGGCGATCCGAGAGCGAGTCGACTCCTGGCTCCGAACTGGGCTTCCCGGAGTGCGACATTTCCGAGAACAGCAACGCCGGAAAATTAAAAAAACAAAAACAAAACACAAAAAGATTGAATCTTTTTTTACTCTAACTCGCTCAAGTTTGGATTTTTTTACAGAGACTGAGCAATGTGAGACCTAGTGAGGCCTTTACTCCAAGAACAACAATGGGAGCAAGCAGAAGAGAGTAACAGACCCAGACCCAGAAGCAGTGGAAGAAGAAGAAGAGGCTGTGTTAAACAAGAAGAAGAAGAAGAAGACATTAAAGAAGAGAGTGAGGGAAAGAGAGAAAGGGCGAGATGGGGATCTCGTGATATAAGAAAAGGAAGAAGCAAAGAATGAATGTGAAGGAGTTTAGAGAGAGAGAGAGAGAGAGGTAATCTGAGAAGAAGAAAGAAAGAAAAGGAAAGAGAGAAGCTTTAATTTGTATATATAATGGGGTTTTTGTTTTTTTCCTTCTTCTTCTTCCTCTTTCTCTCTTCACCTGCTGCTTCACGAGACAGGGTTTAGTTTTTCTTCTCTATTTCTTCTCTCTACTACTATTCTCTTCTTCTCTTCTCTCTTTGGATTTTTATTACTTTCTCTCTCCATTTGGGTCCCTAGAAATCTCCTTATTTCTTCTTTTTCTTTTTTAATCTTAGGAGAAGAAAACGTTGCCCTACTACTACTATCCAGACACCTTTGCATTTGCAATAGTGACACCTTTGACTCCACATTCAATTAGGCCTAATTATGTGCTATAATCATGCGATTAAATGCTCAACGCATGATAAACAAAATAAAGTTACTAGGGAGTCGAAAGAGGTGGAATTTACCTTTTTTGTTTCACATTTTACCTTCCCTCCACTCTTGTCAATTCTGGTACGGTTGTTTTAATTCCCTATGTGTATCACTTTTTGTTTATATTGGTTATTCGACGATTTAGCGAGACACGTGGATGTAAAGTGTGAAGACTTAAATCGATCAGAGACAAAAATAACGTCAAAAGCGAAAAAATAAATGTGGACCTAGTAAACGACTAATACATACCCACTGACAAGAAAAACGAGTAAAGGTAGTCGTAAGTTCGGAGGCAAAATGTGTTTTCCATGCATGTTATATGACAGCGCACAATTCAGCAAAATAGCACCCAATTGACAAAACAACATGAAAACACCCTATAGGTAATGAAAAGATAAACACAATACCATATTGAGTCCCCCCTCCCCCATACGAAGTTTCGTCCGTCAATCTCATGCTATCCGGAGCTTCACCCTACGCACCAATAGCAACCAATCATCTTCGCCGCAACCAACACCACTCCAAGACACGGACCCAAAACCGAAGCAGTTTTTGTATTACATACCATCGTTACCCACGACACTGGCATCAAACCATCATCGGAGGTTGAATCTGCCTGCTCAGTACGACCACCTCCTTGCCTCCACCCAACCAAGATCAAATTGTCGAAACCCGAGAAAAACCTACCAAAGCCATGAGCATAAAATCGAAATCATGTTTGATAGCAGGCCTCAGAACGAAGATGAAGGCAAGAGGCCTACACATGCGTCCAAGTGTCATTGTGCCACACTAATAATAGATTGGGATTTAAACGGCAATCAGAGTCGATGAGTTTCGAATCTGGATATGAGGTTCATAACTTAAAAAAAATGAATATGATCATTTACTAATGCAAATCTTAAATTCAATGTGTTTTTTTTTTTTAATCAAAACACTCAATGTGTTTAAGAAGCGTGAAAATCATCAAAACTGAAGATGCATGGTACTATCATATGGCATGGACGTATGGTAGCAACAATTTTAGTGTTACTTATTACTTTCAGTCAATGTCAGTGCTAATTAACTAGGAGATCTCTTCTTCTATTTTTCGATAAGGAGGAGATCTCTTGGTTTTCATTCCACTATAATAACTTATTTTTGTCAACAAAATTGAAGATGCACCGGAGCAACAAATTTATTGTTTGTTATTGATTTCAGTCAAAACTAGTGCTAACTAGAAGATCTTCAGGTTTTCAATATTTCCACTGCAATAACCCCTACCTCATGTGAATGCTCGAGATGAAATTAGAACCCGTTAGAGGGATTTCCCACGTTAGAATATATATTTCGAGTCAAATTTACAATCAGTTAAAATTTAAGAGTATTTCCAGCAATGCTAGCTATATTTTAGTTAAATTTTAGTCAAAATAGCTAAAAGGTCATTTTAGCTAGTCACTTTAGAAATACATTTGCATCAGTTCTCTCTATTTTAGATTGATTTAAATTTAAAATATTTATTAAATGAATAAAAAATAGTTTAAATGTATATATAAATTATATATAATTACATATAATAAAGAATGTATTAAATTTAAATGTTTTAATTTTTAGCTATCACGCTCTCCAAATTTGGCTAGCCAGATAGCTAAAAGTTAACATAGAGTTATAATAGAGAGTCTGGTATACCTGTTATTTTTCACAAAAAAAAACTAAATATATTCTTCAAAGTAGCTAAGGAATTATAACGGAGAGTTTGCTGAAATTGCTCTAACTAGCATAATTATTTCTTGATAAATGCATTGATGAGAGGGGTGTGAAACCATAATTATAAGCACCCCAATAATGAAGGGGAGTGGTTGAAGATCGAATAGGTTGCGTTCCAGAATGTATGTAGTAAGATGAAGAAGAAGAGAGGGTAATGGGGCAGAAATGGTGCGTGGCTGTCATGTGAGAAATCATGAAAAACAAGTAACGTGCTCCATCTGTACGTGAGTTGTGATCCACTAATGTGATCGATGAAGAAGAAGAAACCTACAAGCTGGGTTTAGGGCATAACTTGATCAGGAAATCGACTAGGGCATCTTAGTTTGCACAGTGAAAGGTGCTGCATCCTAGTTGATGTAGAGCGACAGTAGACGACGAATTTATAGGTCGGGGGAGGCCCTATGGTGATCGAAACCGCTCTTCTGATCGAGCAATCTCCATATCGATCGATCTTCTTTTTGAACAAAACCTAGAGTTTGATAAGGAAATCGACTAGGGTTTTATAAAAAGGTGCTGCGTCCTAATAAGGTGTAGTGTAAGAGTGGTAGTAGAGAGTGAACTTATAGGCGGGGGGAGGTCCTGCTGTGGTCAAAACCGTACCATTTTTTTGAGCTTCGGAGTATTATCTAATCAAAACCCTATTTTTGATGGTTTTTTTTCTGGAGGATTGGGACTAGCTAGCTTCCAGTGTTGGGTCTGTTTTTTATCATCGCAGCTAGGGTTTGATGCTTAAAAAAGACATCTAGATAGCTTAGGGGATGTCGTGGGGAAATCATTGATTGTGAGATGGGCATGCATGCGATCCTGTAAGGGGTTTAATTCTTTAAATTTAGCTTAAGTAATTTGAATGTATTATGTAATCCTATGTTGTTTTTGACTATTTTGGTTTAGTTTCTTCTCAATTGTGGTTTGATGCATTAGTTTGGGAAGGTTAATTGCGATATCAGTGTGTGAGCAATTCATGTTTATGGGTCGTGCTAAGCTCAATTCACGTACAATCATGTTTATGAGACAATTTTTTTTTTCTTTTATGAATAAAAAGAACATGAATACTCCAATTTGAACAAAGCTTGTTAATTGAAAAGGTCGTCATCACATAATCATCCTTGCTTTTAACACATTTAAATAAGTTTTAACGCACATGTACACTCAAGTCTTAATATTGTGCTTCTATTAGTTTGTAAAGGTAGTATAAAGATAGAGCAATGCTATGTGAACCACTTTTTGACATCTTACCTAGAGACCATCTTATGTGTCAGCGTATGTGGTACAATCATGTCATTTAATGAAACACTCTGATTGAGTGGTGACACGTCATGTATATGTCACATGGACTGACACATAAAGTGGGCTTTAAGTGGGATGACAAAAGGTGGTTCATCCAGCATTATTCATAGAGATATATCATTGTTTGAACCTATGGTTATCGATAATTAATGTGAATTTTATTTTAAAATTAAAATTAACTATTTTCAAAATGAAATGGGAAGTTCTAGAAACGAGTTGAATATGCCATGTTTCATGTTTGGCAGGACAATTCATATGCGAACGACTTTCTTATAATTAGTGAGTGACTTTGTTACTCAGAATCTGATTACTCTATCTGCAAGAACTAAAACCGCTGACTTCATTTCATGTTCGGGCCGTGTTGATGATCGAACCGTGCTACCTTCATCCTCTTTATTGCAACAACCACCCGCACACGTTATATGAATGTAGAACTCTTTGGTAGTCTTGAGCGAAATTGCTTTGGTATATGAACAATTGGCATGGTGTAGGTGTTTTTGTATGTAAAATGTTCTGAACTTTCATTATGATTCTCTATGCATGTGTCTTGATTTATAGATTCTAAATCCTCATATGTCTAACAGAAAACTAGTACACTAAGAAATAAGAAGTTAGTAATTAGTGAACTACATAAATTAACAACCTTGCTCCTGCATACAAAAGGTTCAACTACTTCAAAACAACCGCCCGGTTTGATTGTTTGCTGCATTTCTTATTGAATTCTTGCTTTTAGACGCTGCACAAAACATCTTTTCGCTTGATGACTTCTGCCGACTAAAATGTCAGCGGCAAAAGTTGTAGACTCTTAGTTAGTAACTTAGTAATTACGGACGAATTATATCAGCAGAATTCAAACTTCTTTTTATTTTTTATTCTATTATTAATCAAACTGAGCTTCTATTAATATCTCCAAAAACGGTACTTAGACCTCTCTATTTTTTTAAGTTACTATTGACTTTGTCAAGCCATGTGAAATTACCGTTATATTTTTGAAAATATTTTTCACAAATGAAAAAGAGAAAACAGATAATATATTTCCATATCCATTCCATTTTTATTCTATTTAATTTTTTTCCAATCTGATTTTGAGGAGGAATAAAGATAATATCTTCTAATTAAGGCTAAAATTCAATAGAGAACTCAAAACTATTTGTATAGGTTGTCATTGGATTAGCACACCCATGATATTTGAGCAAATTCACGAGCAAACAAAGCAAAGTGACAAACTATGTAATCAACCCAAAAACCCACATTTCCTCAATAAAGAAGAAAAAAATAAAATAAAGACCAAATAATAATTATTCTCTATTGAAAATAGATCGAGAGAAAAAATTAAAATTTTCGATCATTAGAGCAATAGATAATTTGTCTGATTTGGGATGAATTTTTAAAATAAAATATAATTAATAAATGTTCAAAAATTGAAGCATATTTAATCACCGATTTTAGAGGTGTGAACTGAATATTCTATAAGGAAATTGTTTTAATTAATTTAATTAGATTTTGGGTATTTTGAGAAAATTAGGGAGGTGTAAATAACATTTTGGTTATTGTAAAAAGTAAATTGGAGGTCCATTAAGTAAGGAACTCCAAGTGTCATTTTTGGAGGTATGAATAGAAACTCTCTTAATCAAGTGTTGTAAAAGAGATAAAAAAGAAGAAGAAAACAATCACCGAAACCTCTAATACAAGACCGTAAGCAAAATAAGAATACGACCTAACTCATTTTTATTACATAGAGAATGAACGAATTTAGAGGCGTATCTCACCGAGTCATACTAGAAAATGAGGTGTTATTATTATCGGCGAGACGATGATGTTCATTCTAAATGAACTTTTTACATGTTTTGGTCATTTAAGAAAAAATTTCGCACTGCGTACAATCCAATCAGTTTAAACGGACTCAACTCGATCATCGACAATGCATGAGGTTTCTTTTTCTTTGCTCTGATTAAAAAGCATGATCGAGTTTAAGCTGTACATGGCTTAGAGTTGAGTAGATGTTCTTTTTGTGTATCTAAAACTAGTTAGACTTTCGACTAATTAGTCATCGATCTGGGAGGGAAAATGCTCTTTATCTTAGATGTCACATGCCTCGATCACTAATCGGTTCGATTTTGAGTTTATTGGTGAAGGGTCTTTTCTTGTTTCTTCGATCTTTTTTCAACCAACTCATTTACGGAATTAAGGGAGGGCGATTTGACGTGAGAAAGGTACACAAGAATCTTAGAACCTATATAGACAAAGTTCTAACTCCACATTAGTTTCCGATGCAATTGTCATGGATCGTATGCTTTTCAATCTAGGACTCTGAATTTGATTCAGCAACTAAGTCTCATTTTTTGGCACCTTTTCATACTATTTGTTTTCTTTTAATTCCCGACCTACATTGCGTGTCAACAGCCAAAGAAAAATTGAAATGAGAGCATATATATAGGGGGCCTCGATTTTACTTGTAGCTCACCTTAGGTATCTAAGGATTTTATTACATATTTCTTGGCAATATTTCTTTGTGTATGATAGGATTTGACGATCTGTGATCGGGGTTTGTTATAGAGAGAGACCAATGTCATGATTCCCTGTTGACCCGAAAGAATTGTATTGAACTCCATTTCTATATGGATGTGTAGTCTATTCCATTGCTTCATCTTTACAATAAGGAAAGTTGAAATTTAGTGCATGCATCATCAAAGAGAAAGAGAAAAATAGCTCAAAACGATATATTATGCTCGGTGTTACCCATAGCTTGCTTGCTATGGTCTAAAGTTTGAGTTGGTTGGAGAACAAAAAGGAAATGAGAGTTACCCGTAGCTCTCCTCTCCAATTTCAATATATTTAGACCTTTGAATCTTCGATATATATATATATATATATATACTTTAATTAATACTTCATGGTCATGGTGAGACCAACCTCGTGCTATTACCAATTTTACTGCCGTTGTCCCAACAAGAGCCTCCTCATAAGAAAGGGGCTTTATGTGTTGTATGACTCTGTTTTTCGACATGTTTTTCGTTAAACCAATACTTTGGCCCATAATCTTGCTAAATTGAATTCAAGGAAATCCGTTGTTGGAGTCAGATAAAGGTAAAAAAAAAAAGTAAGACAAATTCATTTCATCCAGCAACATAGCTTTTGATTCCAAATCAATCATAGAATAAAGGAGTTGTTACACAATTATATATATAGATAACTTTATGCTTAGTTTCCCTACAAAGTACAGAATCAAAAATTTCTTAAGCATTATATCTTCTAGGGAAGGTTCATTAATTGTACATGAACAATGACCAAAGATGCATCCTCATTGGGCATTGTATTGTCATAATTTATAGGTTATACTAAGAACTCTTTGCTTCTACCAATTTCATAATCGTATGGTCCCTATATGTGACCATCTTCCTCTTATAGCATAGTAAGCATACCTATAAGTTAAATGAAGTTTATATTAGAAGGGTAACTCATGATCACGACCTCTCCCTCCCCATCTCTCTCTCTCTCTCTCTCTCTCTCTCTCTCTCTTCTATATATCTTCTCTCTCTAGAAAAAACTTGAAGGGTTGGCGGGTGGTGGTAGAGCAGCGGTAGCCCACCACGGCAGTGGAGGACTTTGAGCTCTCTTCAGGGGTCCATGCATGGAAGCTCGATCATGGAGGTTAATGGGAGAAGATGTCTCTTGCTCTCTCTGTGTGTCCCCAAAGACATTAATGGATGTAAAGAAACGTCGTCTTCTATATCCCCCTCCGTACACACACAAAGGTTTGTATTATGTAGTCGGCCAGCTAGTGAGAGTCGATCATCGGCATAACCATGTTCCTACATTGAGTGGAAACTCCATGGGGTCTTAATAATTAGGGTTAGAGAAAACAGATGAAGGGCAATGTGTCCCTACTGCTAGGGCAATGATCAGGCCGTCCTTATGAATAGGATGGCATTCTGGCAATGGGGCAGGGCAGGGAAGGAGGCGGGGTATGTTTATCTTCGTTCCCTGCTTCCAATTCAATTAGCATGCAAAAATCCCAGTTTCCCGGCCTCGTACGTTATTTTCATTTTCAGAAAATATAAGGAGTCTTTGTCTCCATCAATTTTGTAAAGGATCGGATTATGCATGGTTACCTTTGAGTTCTTATATATTAATTAGTTGTCTCTAAAGGCAAGTGAGAGTAAAAATCTTTTCCATTATGCACTTGCGGTTAGGTACGTTGTAATTATGTAGCTTCTAAAAAATAACTCCACACGATATAAGAATTGTGAAAACGCATAGACGACTTTATATGAAATTTTGACAAATTAATATTAGTCACATGGAGGAATCCTCTAGAGCTAATTAGTGTGTTAACTTCATAATAAACCAGCTTTTTGGTTACTTCATCATAAACATTAAAAATGACAATATGAAACCGGATTACTTCTAAAATAAAAAATAGCGTAATTATAAATAGCTTCATAATACGAGGCTCAACTCTTGTCGGAACAAAATCTTTAGAAAAAGTACATCAACCCCTTTCATCAACTTGGATCACGGCAGATGCATTATAGTTGATGGTCTCACCCTACCTGCTACCGATACATCCATCTTCGTGTGAATAAGATCAAACATACATTATTGTAAGAGCTTTTAAATATCCTATATTAAAGAAAGAATTAAGACTTTTTAAATTGATAAATTTAAATTATAAAAAATAATTAGCTACTAGGTCAAAGACTTCCAAGTTCCAACTCACAAATTTTACTGATTCAATAATTAACTACTAATATTCTGTTTTTTTTGTTATTTTGTTGCTGATGCTAGTATTTTCCTCTCCAAAAAAAAGAAAAAAGAAAAAAAGAAGCTAAAATTGAGTGCTGGCAAATGCACATGGAAATGAGTCACTTGGTGTGACATATGCAGATAATAGGGAAGGTATAGATGAAGTGAAGCTAGTCAGCAACAATCCTACAAAGACTACAGCTGGTAAAATGGATGGGGCTGCTGCCCCTACTGCTACTATGCTACCATTTTTCCAAGCTATATGGCATTGTCCATGTCGTCCTGTGACAATCACAAGAAGGTGGGAAGGGACAACAAAGACATCTGGATTTTGGCGCAGAACATATCATTGGAAACATAGAAACCACAAATCAAAAAGGCCCTCCCTCTAGCTAAGCTCAGCTAAGCTAGATTGCATTATATAAATGAGGTTAATTAACCTATATTTAGGCTTGTAATTATATAATTTATTAACCTACATTTATTGTAAAAATATAGAGCTCCGTTTGGTTATTTGGGGTATTTTAATAATTAAATTAGTTTTAATTCTAGTTCCATATGGTATTTTACTTACCAATCGCAATTAGTTTTATTCATAATCTGATTCTATACAGTAAGTAAAAACCTCAACGAAAATGAAATCTCTAGCTATATACAGTTTCATTACGTCTTTCATTCATTTCGTTTCTCATTCATGATGAATTTCATCATAAATAATTAGTAAATGTGTGATAAAAGTTTCCACGTTCTGTTAGTATAAAATTAAGTTATATAACTCTTTACTATCAGGTTACCCACCCACATACATTAGAATGTAGGACAAGTGATTTGTTCCCATGCCATATGTCAAACCATATACATAAAACTAAGATAAGTACTTTAAATAGAAGAATTCTTCATACTCGTAAATTAATCCATAAGAGATTGTTAATTGACCAGCATGGGAGATATAGTTTGTGAGCAATCAGTTAATCTCCCAAACTAATTGCTCAGAAAACTCCAGCATAATTATAATAAATAAATTTATAAAATTTGCTTATTCTATATAGGTGAGTTTCATATAGATACTTATTTTTAAATACACATTTGTGTAGCTAGTTGTGTCCATTTCCATAAGGCTCGAACTAGAACAGCCATGTGATTAGCCATGAAGTTGAATAGAGAACGAGAGCAGCAAACCCAGAATGTCTTGGACTTCGCTCTCTGTGTGTGTAAGAGTACGGAATACATCATCGATCATCATAATTTTAAGGATTAAATTTTGCAGACCCTTTAATCATGGGAGTCAGAACCACCATGTTCTTCACATGACATGATCTAGCACACAGAGGTCGAATTTAATTTATTTCCTTTCTTGAATTAGTCTCAAAATATATATTTTTTGTCCCCTCTCTCTATTACTATGATAGTTCTGCCCAGTCAAAGTTTGTTTTTACTCCCAGCACCTCCCCTTTTAAGCTATAAATTTTGTTTCTTTGTTCTCATCGTCACGAACCCAGAAGCTTTTTAATTTCGTGCAAGTCTGTAACAAACTCATAGCTTTGAAGTGGTAAAAAGAAACTGGCAGTGCAGAGATCCAAAAGGCCTGTCAGGTTCTCACTTGCAGAAACCCTAGAAAAATGACGACAGTAGGGTTTGTTGTCTCAGAGCTGCAATGGCACGTGACAGCCATGTGATAATCGAAGAGGGAGAGCATGCTGCCATGCATGAAGGGTGATGAAGCTTTCGGAAAACACCATTTCCCTTCCTCCGGAGGATCCTCTCTCTCCCATCCTTTTCTCTGCTTCAGTATCAGCTAGCCTGTTTTCTCTTATCCATTTTTCTTGAAGTAAGGCTCTTGTGCAGTACTGCAAGCTAAGCTATGGCTAGGTCCGCACCCAATGTCATGATACTCTGGTACTGTTGCAGGGACGTCAATGCCATTGCCATGGTCGTGTTTGAAGCTATACAGAAGATCCACTGCGTTGTTATAACTTTTACTCTTTATATTTTTACCTTCTTTTGTATCTTGCTGGAATGCTACTACTAGAATTTGCTTCAGTTCCAGATAGGTAAAAAATGACAATTCAAGATTAATTAATGTTTCTTTGCCTATTCTGTGATGAGAATCTATAACCTTTTTCCTTGAAGTAATCATATATGTGTCTTCCTGAGATGGAAGAGTACGAATCACATTTTCAAAGGGATGAGCTACGTACACAAATAGATTGTTCACCAAGATTTTCCTCACTTTGTGGCTTTTGACGTACATCGATCCCATTACACTTCATAACATGCTTCGCTAAATGAGCAACTACGTACGTACAGACGGTTCTGTATGTACAATGGAAATTGGAATCGGACCCATAATTTGTTTGTTTTTGGTTAAAGGCTAAGTATATATGCTTTGATATCTAGCATTCTAGATAGCGTTGGATCGTCAATACAGCACAAATGTACAAATATTGTTCATGTGACGAGTTCTAGAATCCAATTTTCATGCATAAGTGAGTACTCTTTTGTATAATTTGTCAACATTTTGACACAAACTTCAGTAAAACTTGCTAGATATGACAGAATGATGGTTACTAGCTACTAGTTTTAACCATCTCCAAATCTCCTCGATCATCTGCAAAAACCTGTTGGCTCACTTGGCTGAAGTGCTAAATTTCAAATCCAATAATAATGCTCATTAAGGGAATTCCTTTGTGGATCTATATTTCCTTAATATTATATAATTTTTTTTTAATTTCTTCTTTTGGTCAAGGGAATATATGCTATTGAATTTGTTTCTATCTGTTTATTTTGGAATGGGGGTTTTGGATGGGTGATAAGATAGCTATGATACATCATTGGATAGTGATGTGTTTGGATGATACATAAGCTGCCTAGATAATTATAGCATAATCCAGTACACCACATGCATATAATTGAAATATACAAATGTACACATTAGAATTGGTCTCTGTTTGTTATCTCCTCCTCATGAACTTCTCTCTTGAGAAGGGGGCTCACCTTGGATTCCTGTTCTATGGGGAAAAAAGGACTGATAAGTTTCACTCATGGCTTGGTTGTTTATTTGTCCTCAACCTCATATAATACACATTGGATTTTTTCACATTCATTTCATTATCTATTTCTTTCTTGACTGTTGTGCTTTCTAGCTAGCTGCTTTCTCACATTCCAATCTGGAAATCGTTGAGTTTGTTCATGGTGTGAAGTCTATGGCAAAGTGCAAATAGTGACTAATGTAACGGTTCGCCGGACACTTTCAAATGTTTTACGAAATAGTAATTTTTATTTATTTATTACGACTTCATAAAAAATGTTTCAATACTTTAGATCACTATACAACACCTCACCTTTGTTCTTTATTTTTGATAAAAAAAAATATATATATAAAAAAAAAAAAAGAAGCCCAGAGACAGTGAAGAAAGATTGGGAGAACAAAACTATACAAATGTGCATATATACATCATTCAGCTGCAAATCAATATATTTTTGTATAGCTGAGGACAGAAGACTTGGAGATATATGCTATGCAATATTATGCATTATGAAAGTGAGAGACAAGTGTGTACTCATTGAGGAATAAAGGAAGAGGGGCATGGCACGTGATGCCCATTTGGTATATGGGACTACAGAGAATCCCAATTATATTGGCCACTATATAATGTTTTCTGGAAAGATGAAAATTAAACTTGAACATCTTGTAAAGCTGACTAAGGTCAGATTCCTGCCCTGTTTCTTGTTTTCTTTTTTTTGTGGAAATATATGAATTCGTTTAGTTGCTAATTCATTTTCCTTTTAGTGGGGAAGAATACGAGATCCAAATCTAATAATTACGATTATAAGCTGGTGGGTAAATTTAGGTCCAGTTTGGTAGGGATTTACAAGCTGTTTTTGGGTCAAAAGTGATTTTGGGTTTAATCTTAAGTGTTTGGTAACAACTCATAAAACTGATTTTAGAAAAATTGATTCTCTTGAAAGTGGATTTTGGAGAAGCAGGCTAGGGTAGAAGATGCTTTTGCAGGAATCAGTTGGAAAATACGGAGATTGCTCTTTAATGAATTTTTGGTAAACCTATTCTACCCTCTTTCTCATCGCCTCACTCCACCCGGATCGAGTTCTTCTATCTTTCTTCACCACCTCACTCCACCCAATCTCTTTCTTCACTGCCTCACTTAAGTCCAGAACCCTCAAGAGTCAAAGAACCTTGTTGAGATCTTGGGAGAGCGATTTCATCACCGCTTCACTCCAGTTCCAGACCATTGATTTCGTCTCCAACCAAAAGGTAAAACATCTTTTCCATAACTATTTGGTATGATTTTAGGTTTGATTAATTTTAGGTTGTTAGGTTTGCTAGATTTTAGGAGTTGTTAATAGCCCTTGATTATCATAAAATTGTGGTTTTTGGGTTGTGTATGAACCCTAAGTAGGGAGTAGTAAACCTCATAATATCCTAGAAAAAGTTTTAAGGCTTAGTACCATGTAGAAGATGCAAACTGGGAAGACATAGATAGAAGTATCAACTTATAACAGTGCCCATTTTTGTCATTATACCCATCCAAAACAGTTTTTACCTATAATTTACCAAACACAAAAAATTACTTTTTGGTTCTCACAACATTTTTAAAAACAGTTTACTAAACACCTCAGCTGATTCTACTTACAATAATATCAAAAGTGATTCTTTTTACAGCAACTTCAGAAACAATTCCTCTCACAGCACAGCAGTCTCAAACTGTCTCTAATTTTTAACAACGATAATTAGAATCATTATTATTCTTCATAAATGATGTTTTACTCGGAATAATATATATATAGTCCAATAGTTCATGAAACATCACGCACACAGAGAATATTATTACTACTGGAGTGGGATTCCTAGTACTACTGGAATATGAGAATCTTAGTATGACTACAATAATAATCCTTTCACTACTACAATGAGAAATCCTATTACCACTAGAACTAAGAATCCCATTACGACTATAATAATAATAATAATAATTCTATTATAAATAGCATCATTCACTTGTTCAAAGTCTCCATATCTTAAGAACAAGAAGAGAGGTTTAAAGAAGAACAAAGACGTTTAATAATTTACCCATAAAAAGAGAATTAATGAGCGCGGCGAATTTGAAGGCGGAGACATTGGCTCTGATGGAGAAGAGAAGTGCTTTGGAGGAGGAGATGAATGCCATCATCGAGAATCTCACTCAGCCCTGGAATTTCTGGCAACCTCCTTAACTTTGTGGGGTTTCCTCGTGATGACATTGACATTATAGCTGTGCGAGTTGAACGAAGTCATCTTGCTGAACTAAAAAATGATCACAAAGATATCACAGAGAAATTGGAATTTCGGTCCAAACTCATCATCCGTCAAGTCATCAGGTGGTCAGAGTGATTCGATTGTCAATGTTGGGGAATCTGCATCTTCGAACAATGTCCCTTCCCATGCCATAGATACAGATGTGACTACCATTTGCATTGATTGATGAGATAGCTAATGCATCACCAGCAGCGGAGGATGGTATATAACTTGGAGATCAAATTGTGAAATTTGGCGATGCTACAAATGGTGACAATTTGTTGCAAAAACTTGCTTCCGAAGCTAAAACGAATCAGGGTTGTGCTGTGCATGTTATAGTCTTAAGGCAAGGTGCCCAATTAAACTTAATGGTGACACCTAGAACATGGCAAGGCAGGAGTCTACTAGGGTGTCATTTCCAGATATTGTGAGTAATTTGATTTCTAACTGAAACCTAAAGACTCGAGACAACTTTTTTTTCTTTTGATCATGTCCCAATTTAAGTCTGTTGTAATGTAGTTTGGTATTGATACACAAAACTTTTGAGTACATATAATTCAGTCCAAATGGCATCACTATACGGTTCATATGATTGGAATTTGGAGGAAGATAGCCCATCTCAAGTTTCCTATAATATGTACCCTTACTATCTACTTAAACTTGCAGAGCAATAGTATGGTCTGCTTTTAATCAAGGCACATCAATGTAGTAAACTTCAACTTCACTGCTCAATTTTAAATTCAGTTCAAGCTTTGATCTGAAGCTCCAATTATTTGGGTTGGAATGCCATCATTGCTCATTCACTAGCCACTAGCTAGGTTTTAATTCTACCCTATCGAATTTAGTGTATGGGGATTAGATCAAACAAAATATGTGAGTCGTAGACGAATAAGCATAGTTGGATATAGTATTGCTATCCCCAAGCCGAAACCGGCAAGTTAGTGGCCATGACGCGGGACCGAGCAACAAGCCGAAGTCTCTTGATGGCTGCTTCTACAAGACCGTTCTGAGAATGAACGTGGGGCACGAGATGTTCAACTTCAATCCCAACTGACATGCAATAGTCGTCAAAATATTTAGACGTAAACTCTCCAGCATTATCCAGTCTGATTGACTTTATCAGATTGTCGGGGTGGTGAGCCCGAAACTTTATAATCTGAGCTAGGAGTTTAGCAAATGCAACATTTCTCGTAGACAATAATGCGACGTGTGACCAACGCGTCGATGCATCAACTAGAACCATAAAGTATCTAAATGGTCCGCACTCTGGTGTTATAAGTCCACAAATATTACCTTGGATTCGTTGTAAGAATGAAATATTCTGTTTCTTGTCAATAGCAAACGATGGTCTTTCTTGTAGTTTTGCTAATGAACAAGCATTGCAAAACGAGCGATGGACATTGAACATCACCACGGAGGCATGAGATGAAGGGGTCGGCCGGTCCTCTCCTTGGAGTCGAGAGGTTGCCGGCGTTCATGCCGAGGTCGAGGCGTCTAGGCATGGTGTCGGCAGCATGTTCCTTCGTAGTGTTGATCTCTCTTTCGTTTCTGTGATTTGAAAAACGGATGACTGTGTGAGCATTTCAGAATACGAATCATCAGATCACGACCCGGATGGCCAAGTCTATCATGCCAAAGTTTGTAAGCGTCTATATCGCATAGGATAACTACATTGGATTCAATGGCTCAAATGGTTGTGAAATACATTCCGTTTCGAACACGCTTACACTTCTCCACAATGCGAGTACACAGATTTTGAGTGGAGGTGATCAACATATATTCAGTTCCATGTTCAACATAAGTATTGAGGTGATAATCATTGTCACGTATATCCTTGAAAGCCAGCAAGGTTCGTGGCGCCTTCGGCGCATACAGAGCGTCAGATACTCTAATTTCGGTGCAGTTAGGCAAGAGAAATTGGGTAGGACCTCGACCTTTGACAATCGGTCATGTTCCTGTCATCGTGGATAGCGACGATCCGTGGGGCATAAAATCCGTAAACAATTGCCGATTCCGGAGAATGGTGTGAGTCGTAGCACAATCCAACAAACACTCGATCTCGCCGTGAAACATCTACAAAAGCAATGTAAATTGAATCAAATGTCTATATAAGACATGACGAGTATTCTTGAATATAATCGGAATTCAATCCCTTATAGGGTGTTGGGGCAATCTCATATAGGGTGTTGGGAAAATCTATCATCACAAAAACGAGGCATGTTCAGGGCGACGGTGTAGAGCTGTGTTCGGGCCGAGTATGTATTAGCCTACATATATATAGTCGACGAAACCTTGACTTAGCACTGTGGAAACATCTACACTTGATCTCGCCGTGAAACATCTACAAAACAATGTAAATTGAATCAAATGTCTATATAAGACATGGCGAGTATTATTAAATATAATCGAAATTCAATCCCTTATAGGGTGTTGGGGCAATCTCATATAGGGTGTTGGGGAAATCTATCATCACAAAAACAAGGCATGTTCGGGGCGACGGTGTAGAGCTGTGTTCGGGCCGAGTATGTATTAGCTCTACATATAGTCGACGAAACCTTGACTTGGCACCGTGGAAACATCATTATCAGAAAAAAAAAAAAATTCTTTCTTTTTATTTATATATAGCCATGAAAATGGACCAAGGCCGAGCCTCGACCGTGCGTAGGGCAATCCGATGCTAAGGTTGAGCTATGACCGAAGCATATCAAGTCCGAAGACAAGGCGATGCCGTGGCTAAAAAGAAATTTTCGGTGTCGGGTCTGTAGCGGAGGTGCTGGTCGGCTGCACATGGGTGCTTGCCGGCAGCATGGCTGCGAGGCTGCCGATGGTGGTTTCGTGACTGCCGAGGCGCGCTGCACAGGCTACCGAGTAGGCCATTTTCTCACGATTTACGTGATTTTCTCATTTTTGTTTTGTGATTTTGTTTATATATGAATAAGCATCACCAATTTTGTGGTGAACTCAAAATAATTATGACTTTGGAAATTTGACGCATTGAACCATTAAATGCTTTCATAAGGGATGTATAGATCTCGTTTCATTCATTGAATAAGAGAAATATTATTGATGACAACTCTGAAAATTACATCAAGGATGTTCTAAAACAACGACTTATCGAACAAAGTCGTGAACTATGACTACAAACAAGCCAAAACTAGCAATGTAATCAAACTTGAACATGAGTCATAAGCATAGAAACTTATTCATAATCCGGAGTATCATACTCCTTTGTCATACTTTTCTTGGTAGGTTGGAAGTCATCGATGGTGAGATGAGTATCTTCCTCATCATCTTCTTCCTCGAAGTCTCCATAGTTGACTTCTTGAGCCATATATTGCTAGTGTTTATTATAGGCGCCTTGGACATCTCTACTAGTTTTGCAATCGCGCTGAATATGATTCCTGGAGCCACATTTGAAGCAAGGAGCCAAAGCTTGATTGGGTGCGTGGCCACCACGCTTGGAGCCGAAACCAGGACGGTTTCCTCTACAGGGAGCGGCAGCTGCGCCGCCGTCCCTTTTCCAACTGAGGTTCCGGCTAGGGCCGGCACCTCCTCTTCCTCCTCGACCACCGCGTGTTGCCTTTGGCGCACGTGGTGGCGGTGCTTGACGTTCACGAGGTTGATTCCTCTGTTTGAGAGCCTTACCGCGGGCTTGGTGAGTTTCCTCAATGAATTTCGGACCCTCTAGGCCTCTTGTTGGTAGTAAGGATCAACTCATGGTACCTCTTTTTTTATTAGAGTACATTCATCAGGTCACTGAATGTCTTGATGGTGCCCTTTTCAAGGAGATCACGGTACTGGTGCGACAACATGGACACAGATTCTGGGAGCGTCTTCTCCATCATGTCGTGGTCGGTGTTCTCGATGCCACAAAGCTCAGATCAGACTGTAAGTTGAGCATAGTCTGATGATATTCCTGGACGGTATCAAAATCCAATAAGCGGATTTGCTCCCAATCTGACAATAAGTCAGGAAGCTGTGCATCATGCACATTGTTGAAGCGATCTTTGAGAATTTCCCATAGCTCTTTGGGATTTGTTTTCCTCAGATATTGCTTCTTGAGCGTTGGATGGATGTGGCGCCTGAGAAACATCAGGGCTTGAGCTTTTTGTTCAGGAGAAGCTTACAGGTGTTCATCCTTTGGAGGGACAATGGTGGCCGTGAATATCTTTCCGATGAAGGTATTCTCAATATCAGAGACCCACCTCTTGTATTCCTTGCCTTGGACATCCAAGATGTCGAATTCTGGACGCTGAGTGTCAGCCATCTACAAGATACAAATAGAGAGACGTTAGTATCGATCATAGCGAGTACTAAGCAAGTTTGATTATATTTTTAGAACATGTGCCAAGATGTGTTATGGTCACATAAATCGATGCAAATCGTGACTTCAAGTCACTATCGATATCTTCTATTTTGTTCTCTTTTGAAAAACAGACGTTGTGGTTCACAGTAACATCACAGTTACAAGCACAACGGTGGTCGGTAACGTCACAGTTACCCCAATAAACATTGGTACCGGGGGAGTCAATTCCCCGTATACCGTCCCGAGAAGCGAAAGAATCGGGATGATGTAGCAGGGACACGAAAAGGTCCCGGATGAGAGACAAAATTCCTAAGAAATTGAAATTCAGAAAGCGGCAACGTTTAATAAATTTTACCTCGTTGATTGATTCTTGATCGAAAGAAACTTGAGATTTGGGGAAGCTTGTTTCTTCGATTTTTCTTGGTTTCTTCGAAGCAAGGACGAAGGCTTTGAAGAACGCTTGATTGGTTTGCGAGCAATTTTGGACGTCGGGGGAGAGTGTGCGAGAGATTGCACACACGAGCTATCGAAGGCTGCCAAGTAGGCTGCGACGCTGCTGTGCGGGCTGTCGCGCGGGCTGCCGAGGCTGTTGCGCGGGCTTCCGAGGCTGCTGCGCGGGTTGTCGCGTTGGCTTCCGAGGCTGCTGCGCAGGCTGCTCTCGCTGGATGTCGAGGCTGCCGAGTGAAGGGGCTGCGCAAGAGGCTGTTGCGCGGGCGGGACTTGCGGGCTGTGCTGCAGGCGACGTGTGAGGTGCCGAGCAAAGGGTCTGTGCAGCAAGGCTATCGGCAGGGCTGGGGCTGCCGAGTGGGACTTCCGAGCGGGGCTGTCGGCAAGGCTGGGTTGGCCTGCCGAGTGGGAATATATTCAGGGACTAGGTTTGCCGATATAGAGGGTGTGGGCGGTACACTGAATTGGCACCAGGGAACAAAAAAATTTCGAATTTTTTTTTTCAGAATCAGGGTTTTTCTTCTTTTCTAGGGCTATTAGACAACAGGCTAAGAGCAAAAGTGCTTGATAACGTGTTGTAGGAGAAACAAATGATAAGCAAAGCGCAATCTTATTGATTGATAATGAGGACTTTATATAAGCATTACAACAAGTATCCCTGTAAATTTGGGATTTCCTATGTACTAAATATTCTAAATATTCTAGCATGATTAGGTCAAGACACATTACGAAAGCTACGGAATTAACCTTCCTTAAACACAAGTATCATTATCTTTGTTTTATATTCAATCACATATGAATTTTTCCTTAAGAGATAGTGAAACCAAATGGCATCACGTACTATACGTTTAGACGATTCATATGATTGGAATTTGGAGGAAGCTAGATCATCTCCCATGTTCCCTTCAATTACCTTAATATCTACTCAAACACTCAAAATCTCAAAGGATGAATGATTCTACAATCACCAACAACAAGAACAATAATACCAGTAGCTGCTTCTAATCAGTGTAGTAACTTCAACTTCACTGCTCAATTCTAAATTCAGTTCAAGCTTTAATCTGAAGCTCCAATTCTTTGGGTTGAAAATTTGGAATGCTATCATTGCTCATACCACTTGCCTTTACTCTACCCGATCGAATTTCGCATCTGGGGTTTAGATCAAACAAAATGCATACAAAGTTAAAAAACTAGATCTAGTTTTAAATACAAGCAAACAGTGTTCATATGTATACCAACACCAACATAGCAGATATCTAATTTAACTTTGTCAAGGGGACGTATTACACGGTTGAATACTAGTTGGGAAGCAATGATGAAGTACCGCTGAGCTCCAGAGTATGGACACCCATACCACCAATAGAGACTGATATAATAAGAGACTATATATCAACAATTATTTTCATTGACATGAAAGTCGCCATATAGGAAGAAATATATAGGATGAATGTGCTAGGACATCAATCAATGAATCATGGCTTCCGGTATGTTCATAGATCTATCATGCATAATTTCATTAACCAACCAAGTACATGTGAAAATGTCAAAATGATACGGATCAACTCCTTCTTGCGCCAAAGATCCTATCAAGAAAACAGGAGTTACATCTCTTTTCCATTTTGAAAGAGAGGAAAACTCTGGTGACTATAAACTACTCCAACAATTCACGACATGGAATGCTGTCACCGAGAAAACTACAGGAAATCTTTACTTGATTCATAGACAGGACTATAGACCTGCGACGTATGTGCAATGTGATAGGGTCACAGTACGACGGCCGAAGGTGAGTAAACACTGAAACCATTGTTTCCAAAGCTTAAAAAGACAAGCAAGTTTGATCAATAAATGTCCAGAATGTGCTTGGAATACGGAACAGTAGGCTCATTCAGTCGGGATAGGGAACTTTTTTCCCGTCCTTGAGTGCAGCCTGACGAGGTGTTCATTTCTTCCTTGGAACATTGAGTACGTTGGCAAGCTGCAATGTTAAAGTCGAAGCGTGTGGATTAAGGGAAAACAGAAGAAATTGTCATTCAAACCAGCAGCTGTAAATTCTTCCAAAAACTCAGAAGACATTTGATGCCCTCATAAGTTGGTTCCATATCAGAAACTTTCATTGTTCTGTAACTACTTACCAGCTAAAGACCAGTAATAGTCAGCATGTGTATTTGACAAACTGAGTTGTCCTAAGAATTCTATTCCTTGCAAGGATGAATAAAGATTAGGATTTCTATCCATCAAAATGACAAATGTTTTAGCTCTTCCACCAATTTTGAAGTGTGATCAAGCTGCACCATGATTGCCGGTAGTGAGTATAATTGAAGTATGCAATATGTAAAATTTTCATCCAAAATGAAAAAAACTACAACGTTCGGCATTCCTTTCTACATATCCAAAGAATGATACTTGAATAAAAAACCAAGATGAATGATTACATTACAACACTAACTACTTGTGTTCCTAAAATCCTGCAACTGTTACCCCTACCTTTTCCCACACTTTCGTCTCTTTATAGTTTATATCCCTTCACCCTAAACAAAAGGACTATGAAATTTCATTTTCTCATCCCAATGTGTAGGCCGATCAAATAATAGAACAAACTCATAAGAAGAAACTCATCATGCAAAAGTGGGATGGGCATATACCAAAATTAACTCCTGAATGAGCAACAGATGCAACACTGCTAATCATCAGATTCCATTGTTGGACTTTTTGTACAGCTGTCCATTTGATGTAGTTCTAACAGTTTCTTTTCCGGATTGCAGAGCCCTGCATCAACAACAGTGAAAACAAGAAATAATGTACATTTCCTCCACATAAAGGGGCAGCCAAATCTACCATACAATTCAATGACGCAAATGAACTCATGAGGACGAAACGGGTCAATATTTTAATTATATTGAGTTTTCCACTTCTGCTTGGAACTTACATAATGAGCAAATTATTCACCGATGCATGTAAGTCGATATCCAAACTTTCATGCATAGATAATTTCATTCTGTACCTGACTTTTCAAACAAAAATCTTCTGAATCATCCATAGCTTTTTGAAATGGTTTTTCTTAAAATTAATTTCAGTTTACCTACTTGAACTTTGGCTCAATCATCATTTCAGTCCTTATACTTTTGATTTCATCAGCTACACCCCTGTACTTCCCTAAATTAATTAACTGATACCAATTTTGTAATTTCGTCCAAACAATCTATCAATACCAAAAGCTTTTTGGTACAATTTCCCTACATTAATGCACCGTTACCATATTACGATTATAAATAAGGCTAAAAAATTCATATAATCAAGTTGAACAATAGAAAACAAATCATATATGATGATTTCTTTTTGTTTGACCATATATGATTTGTTTTTGTTTATTTTTTATTGTTCAACTTGATTATATGATTTGTTTAGCTTTATTTATAATCGTAATATGGTAACGGTGCATTAATGTAGGGAAAAAATACAAAAAAGTCTTTGGTATTGATATATCGTTTGTACGGAATTTACAAAATTAGTATTAGTTGATTAATTTAAAAAGTATAGGGGTGTAGTTGATGAAATTAAAAGTATAGGGACTGAAGTGATGATTCAACCAAAGTTCAAGTAGGTAAACTGAAATTAATTCTTTTTCTTATTAGCCCGTAAGTTTTGGTAACTATTCATTATTTTCAATCAACTCCAACAACTCAACAGAAATAGGTATCTTCCTTCAAAAGGATGGGAACAGAAAAAGGACTATCAAATATCTATAACATTTCTTCTTGAAAGTCCAGCACCCATCTGTTTCTATTAAGCTCTCTCTGCAGAAGATAAAATCTTTGGCAGCCCCATATACCAATTTTAAAATCAAAGCTTGTTCTGGGAATAAGAACATTCCTATGGAATAACTTATAAAACATAGATGGAAAAGGAGAGTAGTAAAGACAGGAACAAAAGAACATTGAAGATAAATGGCTAGTAGTTGATGCTTGCTGAGGGAAGAAGAAACACCAACCTGAGCACTTGGGGATATCCCACACAGCAATAGATGATGATGTACATTCTGGTGAGCATAGTGCTTGATTGTTCTCATGGTTGACATTCATTGCAAGCATCCACGCACCAATTGTGACATCTTCATTGCTAAACATCCGGAAACTGTATGACAAACAACATGCATATTAGACGTGGAGTAAGATTAGTCAATAAGTGCCTCACTTAAGCAGAAGTTCTCTATCATCTTGATTCATTGCAATCATCCTCCTAAAAGAAACAACATGGCAATCCCATTGTGACAATCAGGAGTAATGATTTTATGAGCAACATGCTAATTCTTGTTTTCCAACTGCACAAATATGAATTGTAAAATTACACTCCACTCACATCATGTCTACAATTAGTCAATGAATAATGCAAATGGTCATATATCAAGCTGCTGCCAAATGATAAATCTTCATAAAACTAATTCAACCAATAGTGGCAAATGATGCCATACATGTTCAATCACCCGGGCCTTGGTCCTTGGGTCAAGTGATAATGCAGTGATTAAGTCTATGGTTCAATAGTGGTTTTCACGAAAATAAGAGAATCAACCATAATTGAAGTGTATGATGCTATGATAATTTCTTAGACAAACATCCTAAATGTACTCAACTCCTTTCTTCTTTCATAGAAACAAAAATTTCACTGAGAATAACAAGGAAAACAGACAACAGTGAAGACATATTCAACTCCATTTAAGTAAAGAGTGACAACTGAAGTATAAGACCCTTGATCATTTTCCTGACAAATGTTTAAAGACATATCTGATACATCAATTCCCTACACCTGATCAAACCATATGTGGCCATATAGCATTACCAACACCCCCTAGTTAGGTCGAAGAGCTTGTCTTGGGCTTTAAATTTTTAAATCCCTCCCTCAAGTACTCATCTTAGCTATTATACTACACCCTCAATATATATTTTAAGTAATGGAGACGAAGCAGAAGTGAAAAATACCACAGCATCAGCATATACATGCTAAGATGGACACCGACAACTGGATGTACTGAAAACACTAATTTTGAAGTACACAATATAAATGCTTGAGATAATAATGATACACTATAGAGGTCCAGAAAAGGAAGGTTATTTTGTGAAAACAAACTTGCCTGTTATTCCTGAGAGCAACCAAACTTGCAACAACATCGGCAGAAAGAGCATAGAGTGGACCATAAGCATGGAAAAAGTATTCACTCCCCAGCAAATACCCTAGAGGCTCATACCTACCAGAATTTAATTGATCAGATGATTCAGATAACATTGTATCAGGAGAAAAGGAATACTAATCTAGGGATCAGTAAACCCTCTCATGTGGCATGCATAAGGTAGAAATGGATCTCTAGGTTTGGGTCCGTGCAAATGGATCTCCATTCACTTATTACATTTCCACAAAATGATTTCAATAATTAAAACAATACCAAACAAAACTAACCATTTCAGCTTTGGGTCTGTAAAGACTGGGCCCTTTTTCATGCATCCAAGGTACGTCTGAGAGTGAGACCGCTCTTTCGCCAAGAGCGTTGAAAGGCGATCTGACAATATTAATGAAAGCAGATTGCATTACTACAACCAAATCTCCAAATCAAACAACACATTAGATTTCAGGATACACTAAACAAGGAAAATCCAAGGTTTAGAAATCAAGGCACCTGGTCTTAAGTAAATGTCGTCATCGGCTTTAACATAGAAATCAGAATCAAAAAGCGCATAGGCAGCTTTAAAGAAAGCCAATCTGTAACCAAACGGCGAACAACATTAACCTCAAACTTCACAGTAACAATATTCCAAATACACGAAATACACAACTAAAAAATAAATCCTACGTTTTGTAGGGGAGCTTACTGTACTCCTCTTCAATATCAAGTAGCAAGAAATCATCGTATTGTGCCACTTCCTTCTTCAGTTCCAACATCTTTGCTTTATCCTTGCTCTTACCAATAATAAACCTAAACGCCAAACCAGTGGCTTCTTCCAATCTGCAATCAACACAAACTCTCAATCAAACTATTAAACCTAGTTACTAAATCTTGATCTCAATTAAACTTAATGTGCGTAATTAGGTACCGTTGAAGGCCCTGAGCATCGGACGGCATCCAAGTCTTCCGGAGGGCCTCTCGCCGGCCGACGGATGCGAACCCGGTCTGAATCCCTACGAAGCCCATGACCTTATGCCTTTGGCTGATGTCATATCCGCCGCTCAAAACGAGGCCGTTTTCGGTGCTTTTAGCGGCGCCGATTCTCTCCCAGACGACGCGCACCGATCTGGAATGGCTGGAGAGGCAGTTGTACCGGCTACTGCGGAGAGCGACAAGGCCGAAGACGAAGCCGGAGAGGCCGAAGACGATGCAGAAGGAGATGATCAGGACCGTTGATCGGCGGCCGGAGGGGGGCTGGCGCGCGTGGAAGAACTTGGGGGAGGAAGGCATTGGATCGGAGAGTGCTGCTGCTGCTGCTGCTCCTCTGGAAATTACATTTTTAACAGAAACTTTTGATGGACCCCACTAATTTTTATTTTATTTTCAGATTTAAACTTTTACGTTATTATTTTTGAGAGATTTTACAAGTTGAACTAGGAGCGGGAAAGCCTTTCGGATGCTGATGCTATTGATCCACTCCCATGTCTTAGTGGTGATGTAGAGAATGCCGAAAGAAATTGAAATACTGTGTGCTCTCCTTCAATTCATATGAAAGTTGGAACAATATGGCATGTTTAGATTGGAGTGCATGCGAGGGAGCTAGAGGAAGTAAACATTGGCATTAAGGATTTAAGGCCCCCACTTCCCTACAATTTTTATCATGTTTTCAGTTGTCTATTATCACCATGATTCCAGCAAAGGATATTTTTCTAATTAACCCATTTTATTTCCATCTCGCATCATTTCTGCGATTGTTCATCCAGAGAAAGAAAGCTGTGTTTCATCATACATTTCCAAGGATTGAACATAAGTAGCCTTTTCCGGCTGGCTAGTTTCTACTGCTGAAGCTAGTTCTTCACAAGACAGCTTCAAAAATTGCTTCCGCAAAGTACTTACTTTGGCTTCACCCACTTGCATTTTATTGCTTTCAATCACCCTGCCTTCTGGTTCCCTGCTAACTTCAGCTTCCAGAACATTCTTGCAAGTCATCTTCCTTGGTTCTGATTCATTGCCTACTTCAATATGGCAACAGATTTTCGATTGCTTTACAGATTCAAATTCCTGGATATTCTCAACTTCAAGTCTTTCTGCATCAGGAATTATGTCAGCATGACATATTCCATCTGATTGCTTTGCAGTGTCGATACCAGTTTCGTCGTATGATTCAGATTCCAGTGACTCCTTGCTTTTCATTTCCATTCCAGCACCAGTTTTGTTAGCAGAACACTGGACAACACGTTGCTCTACAAACCCAAACACGGTACCTCTGGATTGAACACCTACTTCAGTTAATATGTTCCTTCCTTCTCCTGATGTACCAACTGGTCCAGTATCGTCAGTAGTAGATAATTTATTACCATCGTCAGCTTCTTCTAAATTAGTACCTTCTACAAATTCAATTTGTGCTTCAGCGCCAGTTTTGTTTGCATAATAAATATCATCACCGCGCAGAAACTCAACTGTGTGCTCTTCTTCAGAAAAAAGACGTTCTTTTCTCAATCCTCCTATTTCCAAGGATGATGTATCACATGCTCCTATGTTGACCACAAATCAAATGCTCAGAGGAATGGAGAATAAAATCAAGGTATAAATAGAGGGGTAAAATACTTTACCAGAATGTTTATATGCTGTTTTGTTTTCACATAATGGCTTCTTGAGTAAAACTGTTCCAGGAAAAACCATCAAATTGATCTTGTTCAAGCTTTGCTTTTCTTCGTCTTCCACAGGTATAAAGCCAAAACCCCCCGTCCATGTCCCCACCAAATCCGGAATGGCAGCTATTACAAGCTTTTCCACCTTTAAAGATATTAGCATCTAGTGCCCCGTGAAAGGAAGAAAAAGCGAATTAATGACAAGAAGAAACTAAAGATGAGAAAATCAATAAAACCAGTTGGAACAATTCTGTTATTGGATCTCTAACGCCATTCCATACATTGTACCATTGCAAAATTTATAATTCACTATTGTGATAAAGTAACTAGAGTTCTTTGACTCAGCCAGAATCCAAAAGTTGTGAGAATCAAAACTAAAAACAACGAAAGGCAAATAACTTCTACTGTAGGAAAATATCAAGATGGACACATTTCTAATGTCACACACCTACCCAAAGCTCTATAGACAGCCTCAGGAAAACACAGAAAAGAAAAGGGACAAATGCTTACATAGAAAAATGAATGCCATGAGAAGCTAAAGGTAGAAGTAAGAATAGTAGAGCATTATGCAAGGCTAATGTAGTGAGACTGACAAAACGGTAGAATATCACATTATGATCAACCTCTAAAAGTTGGCATCTAAACTTATTGTGCTTAATTCATTAAATTCTACAAAAGACAGTTTAGATGTCACATAAAGGCACTACATTGCCTTCCCAGTATATATGGTATACCTATCTTCTTTTTTAAATAAAAAAGTCTAAATCCATGATGACCTCCCCCCAAACCAGCAAGCCCTATAATGAGTGTATGAAAGGGACAGAGAAATTTTAGGGAAGCTAAACCAAACGTTACTTTTACATTTATACCTCTTCAATAGCAGTCAGAAGGCGTCGGCACATGCCCTGGCGACGGTAGCGACTGCAAGTTGCAATAAGCGGCATCTCTGCAACTGATGTTCCATGCACCCTGCAACAAACAACAGTTAGCAAGTTCTGTAACTGAATAAAAGCAATTACAGAGGAACAAGTAATCTAAGATTGATAATGAATTGGTGTCACAGATCCAAAACCATTTAGCATAGTGTGGAGAGGACCAAATACCATTTAGGTGATAATTATTAGTTTCTAGTCATTTTAACATAACAGCTTTTCATTAAAACCAGCCCAGCTCTCCATGTATAGAACAAATGATAAGAAAGACCAGTTCATCCACTTGAAAGTTACTGAATCAAACGATTGTGGTGGATACTGACAAGTTTATGGGGATGTAGGCTGCAGACTAAAATAAAAATCAGCGCAGCATTATATAAAATGAATGTCAGAAGGATCTACGTGCTTAAAAAATAAATAATTAAAAATACTACCTAACGGATGCTACAGATATCAACACATCATCTTTCTCCAAGACTGCAGTGTAGAAGCCTTGAAAATTCAAACGAGCAAACTCTGACCTGAATGTTAGATTAGAAAACAATAAGCAAGTCATACCAAGAATTAGCAATTTTAAACAATATTTACTTGAAACAAATAGCGCGAACTGTATTAAGAAAGTGTCAAATGGGCCTTCATACACATCTAAAATATCCTCATACCATGAGCAAACCCACTCAAACACATAAGACCAGCCACCCAAAAAGTAAAATGCAATAGCTTAATGATAGTGGAATATTGATCATAGTCCTCAACTCAAAGTAAGAAACTCCCCATGGATCAATTCAAGGTGAATATGGGATTGATGTCTACTTTTTTAAAGCTTGTAAATTTGCATTGAAACAAAAAAGGAAAAAATTAAAAGAGAAGAGAAGACAAGCCTAATACCTGTCGCACATCGTACAGGTGTAGTAAATCAGTAAACTTGAGATCCTAATCCTCCACCTACTCTTCTACTATTTAACTACGGCCAAGGATAGTTACAAACTGTTTTGGTTGCAAAATAGAGAGGAGTGATCTATTGTTGCTTCAGCTTTCTGACACATGAATATCAAAAGATCATAAACATCAAGGGACTTTTTTTTTTGGAAAGAAATGAACACTGGAAAGAGCTTGATAATTTCTATAAAAAGATTAGAGTAGAAGTGGTGGAAGACAAAAACAAGAGACACATAAACAGGACAAGAATTCAGCACGGAAACCAAACTTATGCCATAACGATGTAAGCACGGTCTGCAGCCCTAATTTCTAGGTAGACTTATGGCCTCAAATCAATGTAGAAATTGTGCTATATCAAGCAATGGTTTAAAGACAGATGAGAATTTAAGATTATAAGGCGAAAATGGCGAAAATGGTGAAAATGGTGAAAGAAGCATGAATTAATTGAAGAGGGCAACACACTGGCATAGCCATGACTATGACTATCAAGAATCAGTAAAATGTAAGGATACTGAACCAGAGAAAAAGTTCAAGTCATAAGATGCTCAAGAGATGAACTCACCCCCAACTGTACAGAACTTGGGGTATCATGTCTATGCCAGTCCTAGGATCTACCATAGACAGAAAGCTTTCTTCCATGACAGTAAGAGCAACAGCTAATCTTGTATTGCATTCTGCTTTCAGAGCTAATCGTTGGGCCGAATGAACCTTTTGGTCATCACGAATGCATCTAAGAAGTGCCCATGAAAAGCCATCGAGAACATGATTAATGTAGCCAACATGAGACTGAAGACCTGAGTAAACCTACACACAACAGTTAAACCAAGTAATGAGCTAACCAGAACTGTAAGAGTGGTAAGTAAAGACCATTACTTACAAATAATACGAGAACAAAATTTAATTTGCTCTTTCACATTACCTACAAACACTTGGAAAGAAGAAAATCATTAGAAACAAAAAAAAACTACTAAACCTTTTTATAGCTAACTAAAGCTCATTACTACATGAGCAAGATAGTTAATATTGTTGACTATTGTCCCATAAAAATTGCTTCCAACAAAGTTAGTTGTGTCACTTCCAGGCTACAGCACACTCATATCCTGACACAAAAAAAGCAGTTACACTAATTTTACGTAATTGAACTTGAGTAACGCAGAAGTACATCTCTCATCCTTTCTAAGTTTCTAGAATAAAATATGAAACTAAAATATCTTAAACACAAAATGGGAAATTCACTTGAGCTAACAAAAAGTAATGCGTCTTTACAACCATTCTGTTCTTTGTTTGTATGTAAAAAAAAAAAAATTTAAATTAAATAAATAAATAAATCTATTTAATAGGAGACAAAAAATTATAAATAATAGAGAGGATGTACATAACAGAAGATAAAGAAGAAAAAAACGCCAGAAACACTAGCAAAGCACTAACAAATAATCATAATCACAGCTTGCACCATATGAAACTATACACAGGTAGCCTAGTTACTTATGAATATTAATTGAAATATTGATTGCAACCGAAACTGTCCAAACGGATCTGCCTTAATGACCGAAATCACCTCACATAACTCTGAAATTAGCCTTTAAAGGAAGACGGCAAGCGAGACCAGTTTCCTTATTGAGGATGCAGCTCATGATACAATAAACAAGACAATCAACAGTTTGCATGTGTGCCTAAACTTAGGATGATGGTTCAGGAAAGCAAAGCCACAGTCTTCCACACAAATATAGTTATTGAAGAAATACCAGCTGCAAGTCCTTGCTCTATGAAGAAAAAAAGAACGCCACGGAGCTTTCATTGATATGTTCCTCTTTAAGTAAATATTTAGAATGAAGACATACCTCTTGACAATTTCTACCACAGAACCAAGAATCCAGTACATGTACGGATTTTTCTTTCAGACATGCCTTATGATCTGTTCACAGAAGTTAAATCATAAGGAATGTCAAATTTCACTTCTCCACAAGATGCCAGTTGTTACTAACAGAGACAGGAACTAATTGAAATTAACAAAACCAAAACCAGTTCCTACTGTCTAACTAGCACAAATGGATAAAGGGGCAGTAAAAACATCCACAGACTTGGCCCAACAAATTGAACCAACAGCTTTGCACCATATGCGTTTCCAAAACAAATTAGAGTTGATATATGATCGCAAGTACTAGTCTACTTTCAAACAGAGTACTTCTGTTTTAATCAAATCAAACAAGCTTCTAATGCAATACGCCCTCTGAAAGGGTTAACCAGCATCAGCATGCCATCTCAAGAGCAAAATAAAATCTATATCACATTATAACTAAATCATCCATTTCCATAATATTTGATTTTTAGCCATGAGAGCTTGTGGAAATATTAATTGTATACTTCTACTACAGTTAAATTTCCTTTCTTTTATCAATGAGCATAACATACTTAACATCTTCACCAGTGTACGCAATGTCAGTTACCATATTTAACTTTTATGTACATACCACACCAAACAACTTCAGACTCTACAAGTACTGAAAATTTTAGGTACCTGAAACAGTATCTTAATACAGGAAACTTACATTTATGCTCACACTGTGAACATTTAAATCCATCAGAAGCACTTGAAGCCTCTTTGTCGGTAACAAAATGACCACATATCCAACAGGTGCAATTTGAGCAATACCAGCTGCCTTCAGGAAGTTCCTGAAGTTCAAAGTGCAAAATAAAATATTGGTATACATAAGAAACAACTCCAAAACATATTAGACAAAAGCTATAATAAGTATGGAACAGAAAAGGTTATCAAAGATGATAATCTAATGTCCTGGAACTAATAGAAACAAAGAATCACAGTTATGAAAGAAATTCAAACATATAACTTTTCCTCCAATGACATAAAGACAAAGTTTGCCTAGCATGAAAAAATAAAATGTAAAGCCACAATGCATGCTGGAGGAAGTAAATTCTGTACGCAAGTCAACCAAGAATTAGTTCTTGTCCAAAATGTACGCATTCAACAGTCTATTTTGAATGATTGTTTACAAGAAACTGTGATAAGTACCTAGAATACTAAACACAAGTACACTGGCGACCATTGACCCCATTGTACAGACTAGACACTTTTTTTCCTAATCAATCATCCACTAACCCAACACAATTTCAAGATACAACAAAATTTGATAAGAGGAGAAGGTACTCTTTCTTTCTTGGTGGTGATTATACATACAAGAAGGAAAGTTATCTAGTGAAGGAAAATTACAGTTGTGAGCATATCAGCATATTAGGGATGAGAATATGAGGACTCTTTTTTGAAGATCAACAATCAGTGATACATCATTTGCCATGTAATTCACCATTACTAATGCTTCCAAACGTGCATATCTTAATCAGTGAGTTCACTAAACTTTAGAAGCACTTATTGTATACAACCATAACTATTTACATTAGTGCTTTATCATATCAAGTCTCACATCGGATACATGTTAGATTGATGTACAAAACAGAAACGTGTTTACTGAAGGTGTATATGGTTAAGTACCTTGTTTACATGTATTGGCCATTCAGCCCGACTTATTAAGGAAACCTTTGTATATGCAGAAACTATTTGTTATAGAAAAAAGATTGACCTGTTATTAATTTTGTAACTGCTACCCTCCCCAAATCAAAAATTTTATTTAGGATCACACACACACAATGCAAAAGTTATGCCACCATAGCTTTGAAATATTTAAATACTTAATATGAGGAAAATTCATGAAAAATTAACCAATATAGGTATGCAAGAGCAGCAAAATCAAACCTGCAGAGACAAACAAGCCTGATGAAAGGTAGAGGGGCAGTTATCACAGCATATCAGCTCCCCCCCTTCACCACAAAGTCCACAAGAATCATCATTTTCATCATTTTCATCAGCTCGCACCACTTGAGTACACCGTTTCCTGGACTTGTATTCAGCTGACCAGGCTTGAAGCTGGCATAAGGAGAAGGATTTACCAGATTCCAGAAAAAGATTTAAACATGGACGGTTTAGTCTGAATCCACTATGAATCTTGAACTCAGAAACTGTAAGTACTTCACTGCAACACTTGCAAAAAATACCATCCCTGGTAACCAGACCATCTTTAACAACAGAACCATCCTTAGTATTCCGATACTGGATTACATCATCCAGAAATATGACCCCAGCATCAAGCATCCAAGACAGAACTGTTTTTACTCCTACACTACCAAGGGTTTTGAGAAGCAACTTACAATGGCTCTTTTGACTTTTAGGCTTCCTATGAGCTCTAGATTTGCGGCCTTTCTTTCTAGAAGAACATCGACCAGGACTTGCACTGAAATCTGTGTTTTTGATGATAGCTGAAACCAGTAAGTCATCATCTTTGATTTCACATCTAGATGGTTTCTTCTTTCCAGTTTTAACATCATCATATTCACAACCATTTCTCATTGACTTTGGACTTTTATCACCAACCACATGCTGGGAAGAGTTGAGAGATGAGGTCTTCTTGCAACTTCCTTTACTTCTTTTATTGCCTGCAAGGTCACCCTCAACCTCTTTCATCTTTGACTGGTTACCACTGGCATCAATGCATTGCAAGCCAATATTATTACTAGAAGTGGAGCTTGGTTCCATTTCAGAAATCTTTTTACACTTCCTTCGTGTTTTCTTTTTCCAACCAACATTACTTGCATATTTTTGTTGGTAATCCAGAGACCCCTGCAGATCACCTCCCAGCTTATTGTGAGCTGTGCCTCCCAGCAGCTGATCTTCTTCCTCAGAACAAATCATTGATACATCTTCCATAACATTCCCCTCGGAAACTGCCAATCCACTCCCTTCTACCAGATTTGTATTACAGAGGGGAGCAGAAACATCTTCCGGCTCTAAGCGATTTTTTATACTATTTGCATTAGTCAAGGCCAAAACCTTGTGATTACTATCAATATCTAAACTTTGAGTAGCTTTAACAGTCTCCCCTTTTCTCAGAGCAAGAATCTTTCTCTCAATAAACATAACAATCACAAAGGGATCTAAGAGCCTCCACCAATAAGCCAATTCAATTGCAGGTTCTGGTTGATTCATCTCTTTCTCAAACTTTACTAAAGCACTAGATAGATCTGAACAAAACTGATTGATATCGGCCCATTCCCTTTCATCATCTCTCTGCAGCGAACTGCACCTATCTGCAAACAATAGTTCACCGCACAGCCGCCAAGCTTTGGGGAAGTCACGAATTATCCTTCCCTTCGGTGTTTCATAAACAGATTCCATATAAGTTCTACTAGGTCTTTTCCGCTTCTGAATATGCCATCCTGCAGCTTCAAGTAAGCGATTGACATCATACTGGAGAAGCGGACGAAGATCTCTACTACAGTCTTTCTTGGAGGCAATTGCAGATCTACTCATAACAGGATATTCCAATCCCTCAGGATTTTCCTCAGCACTTAGAGGAGCTCCCAACTTATCCAATAGAGTGACAGAGGGACTTGTAGCCAAAAGCATGGTTGAAAAGCTTTCCTGCGAAACAGGTGAAGCAACAGCTTTACTAGCACATATTTCTTTTCCATCATTCCCATCAGAAGTTGGCAATCTGCACTTTGAAACATCAGAGCCAACTACTATGGCCCCGCTGTCAAGTTTTGCAGGCTGCTTTAACAGATAGCAACTACATGTAACTCCCTCACTAGAAGATTCAACCAAACGAAATGTCACTGTTTCAGTGATGGAGTCCGTAGTACCAGACATGCCAGAAACCATTTCTTTTGAAACTAGGGACGAATTTATGACCTTTCCTAAACCAAGTTTTGCACTAGGAAGTTCTTCAACAGAAAACTTCATTCTCTTAGCACTCACATCTTCACCATTCCCATCCAGCCGTCTCTCCGGGGAAAACCCTGGTGCAAACACTTCTCTGGATTCCTCTGTAGCATTATAAAACTCCTCCAAACAAGTATTTTTAGAGTCTGACTGATTCGTTACAATTGAGTTTTCACTGTTTGAAGAGAGTGATGCATCTGTGGCCTTACTTGACTCACATTCAAAGCTAATCACACCAGTTACAAGACATCTCTTACTCATGCTAGCACTGCCACCACCAAAGAAGACCTCTGTAAATATACAGTGCTCATTTTTTGATCCCTCAAAGTCATCATCATGCAGATCCTCAATTTCTTTGCTGAGAAACATCTCTAGTAACTGAAAATCCACCTTATCCACAGTATCTTCCTTATCATTCCTTATCTGCTCTACATAGAAACATCATCACAAAAGGTAAATATACCATGGTGTAAACTATTCTTTAAAATAGTTACAGGAATTATCCCTGAACAAATTACTGAGAATAATGCATCAAAAAGAAAAGGATGAACCTCATCATTACTGAAGAGTGAAGTATAGGACTTGATTCAATAATTGCCAAATCATCATAGAACCCTCAATATTTCCAAGGATAAATTTAGGAGCTATATCCACCATCTGTACATCCATCCAGCACCAGAAAAGGTGTAAATTATTGAGAAAAGGTGTAATCAAACAAGTTTTTAACATCATCCCGAAAATCACTCTGAAAGACGCAGGATGCTTAAAAACATAGCTACTGGCCTAAAATAGGTGAAAGACAAACTTCAATTGTGGCTACTAAAAGACAAAACAGTCAAACTGCCCCTTCCACCCACAATGGATTGCAAAACCACTATCTAACTCTTCAATCCAAAACACTGAATTACCATTGTAAACAGACCCAACATACATATAAAGCAAATTCCAATATTTTGCAACAATCAAAAGAAATTTTGAAGCCAATATATCCAATCCAATGAGAATTTCATTTATCCACTAAAATTTGACTATCTAAAACAATATAAAAAGTAAAGAAGTTTCTCTACACCATAGTCAGTCTTAAGACTTTTGACTCTAAAAACTCTGCATCAATTTCCTGCCCATTGCAGCAAGTATGTGAATATGGATCAAAACATGAAATCAGTAGAATCTACTCATGGGAACGTATTTCTAATTACAAGAGAAATGAATGGATAACTATTTTTTCATATACTTTACCACTCCACGGTAGTGATTACTGATGCTAGCTTTTCAAATAAAAGAAAATGTTTCCAAATTCGATTAGGTAAAATCATGATTGAATGTGCGATTCTGAATAAGACCTTGCACTGTAATATGTCAGACTAGATTGTGTAGAAATTATCACTCCTCTCTTTCTTCTCTATCTATCTTCATACGTTAGGGGAGTGAAACCCACAATCCTATTTTCAATTTGATTCATTGAAATTTCTGGATTTCCCATATCATCTTTCTATATTTTCCTTCCCACTCATTGCACACATGCAACTATATACTTTCTCTACCATTCCTCTCAAATCTCTCTATGTGATAATAACATAGATTTTAGTTAGGTATCTAGCCGCAAAACACGTATTTGCTTTGTATCTTTTAAGGTTTCATTCATCCAGCCAAGATCCCCCAAAGTCACAACCAAGAAGATTTCTGGGCTCATTACTTCCTTTAAACCCACCAATCAGGAAATAAACAATACTAAGAAATCATTGAAGAACATACCAATTTCATTCAGAAGAAGAGAGTCAATCTCAGGTTGAATCTTCCATCCAAGTTGAGCTCCAGGAGAAATGGCTGTTAACCTATGAATCCCAAATGGGTAGCTGCCAAAGGGCCAAGGACATTAGTCCCAACATCGATCTTCATTCTCCATATCGACACTACTGCGAATGTTGAAGCGCGTGTCAGAACATGCAGATTGATTATAGAAACAGTGTGTACAAAAGAGAACTAATATAAGAAACCAAAGAGATGACCAAGGGTACTTTTGGAATAAAAAATAAAGGGAGTGTGGTTTCCTATAATGGGAGTGTAGAGAAATACATGATCTTATTTGAGAACCTTGCCTAAATCCAACAAAAATCGTTACATGCTCGGAATTTTAATGCTGAACTATGTTAGCATCAGTCTCAACTATTGAATTCTAATTATTAGTGACAATTAGTGGTCATTATATTACCAACATATTCGAGTGCCGGTATTTTGAACATGTAACACGTTGCCCAAAATCTAATCCATTATGGGATTGAGGGTGAATGGGGAATGAGAGAGAATGGGAAAGATAAGGAATGAAAGAGGGTAGGAGTCATTCTGATTCATTTGTTTACTTGTTATCCGGAATGAGAAATATGAGGAGGATTCATTCTCATTCATGTGTTTATCAAACCTAGGAATGAGAATCAAAACTCATGTAATTACCGAAATACCCTCACATAAAAAATAGACAATGCTATATACTGATCGGTGTGGAGCTGAAGCTGATCCCAAAAACCACAAACGTTCATCAGTTTTGATCAAGTCATATTATATACATGTTCACCCTAACAAAATCATCAACAGAGCACATGCAATAACAAACAAACTTCTTCAAAGTGCAAGCATATATTACCCTGTTACATAACCACACACTACAATTCAATTGTAATTCACATTGTAATACCGACCTGAGAACCCACCATCACCACATTGGTAATGAAAACCTGAGACTTAACCAATAAAAATCAGAATAATGAGCCAACTCATATGCTCATGTAGAAAGTTGAATAAGAAACTTACTAGCATCCAGTACATGCATTACTTCAAACATAAATCAGAATTAGTCCAACAATGCAATAGCATAGGATAAACCAGCATAAGTTAATCTAAAAAGTACGAATTAATAACATCCAACATATTTAAGCAAACATCATAGCAAGTCCAGCAAAATAGGTTCAAATCTGAAGCATTCATCTTCGATCATGGTAATGCAAATTGGAGTAGGTAGCTCACATAGTCTGCTTTCTTTTCATCATTCATGGTAAAAAAAAACACCCTGAGATAATCATGTTTCTGTGCCAAAAGATTGGTGACAGCAAACACTTGAACAGGAGTTAGGAAGTCCATTTTGCTCAGCTCCCCATTTAGCCTTGATTGGAGGTCAGCTAAATCCTTTTCACCAGATAGAACATTGACCAATCCATCAAGCTTAGGTGTCATCCCAGCCACAGCTTTTGCCATAAGAGCAAAGTTCTTGCTCATTTCGTCCAATGCTTTTCCTTTCCGATGACTACTAGCGGAAGAAATGTTTTGTGGTGCGCTTGGGGTTTGGGGACTTGGTTGAGTAAAGGCAGCATCAACATCCTCAACTCCTCCATGTTGAGATCCCATATCACCATCTGGGTTGACATTGTCAAAGAGAATATCATCATCTAGGTTGACATCATTAGTATTAGTGTTCTCACCCCTAATTTCCTCTTCATCATCATATGCATTTCCAACATTCGATCCATTTGCACGATCTCTTCCATAGATCTCTCCAAGAATATAGTAATGCCGAAACGGCTTACCATATAATCCAGCAGCGTCTTTATTCCTTTTCTGACCAGAATTAACATAATAAAAAGAAGAAGAAAAATCAAATGACAATACAATTAAGTTAATATATTGTTCACGTTAATAGAAAACAATTAAGAAAGTTGAAATGTAATTCAAAGAAACAAAAAAGGTAAGCTGGAAGTTATTTTCATTTGATTTCTGGGCAGTTTTGGATATTTAAAACTATAAACTCATAATTGAAATCAACTATTAGTGCTGGATAAATTTGAATGGGGATGCTCATTGCTGCTATTGCATATGAAAAAGAAAATTTAAAAGGCTAAAGAAGACTATATTTACCTCTACCCACTCAATGAAAACACTCTTCTCGCACACAAGCATCATTTCTTGCTCGTTCCAGTTAAAACCGCTTTGGTTCAACATCTCAGCTAAAGCATAATACTTTGTCTTCAGTGTCTTGATCTGTGACTCAATATGTGGGCTTGCTAGTATTCCACGACCCGGAAGCTTAAGTTCCATCACATTCTGTAGTTGCTTGAGATAACCATTTTTAAACCCATTATCAGCTTTCCATTTCTTGTCATGGTGTAACTCTAGAAGCGACTCTACCAACTTGTCGTCTTCCTCATCTGTCCAATAACGTTTATTTTGGCCTCTTCCCTACGAGTTTGATGTCAAACTCATCCTGTATTTGGAACAAGGTATAGAAGACAACTAATAAACTTTTTACCCTTTTATTTGCTGATATGTCTAAAATATAGCTCATCATAGTAACACACATTTAGTTTCACTTGTAACAAAGAAGACAAGTCTTATATTGAAGAGCAAGAAACCATTGCACCAAATAATTAAAGAACAGCAAAAAAACATTTTAAAAAAATGAACCAAATAATTAAAGTACAGCAACAACCATTGAAGAAAATAACAAGTACACACTTGGGTTCATTACAAGCACGATGAAATTATTAAGTCATATTTTAACAACAACACCAAATTTACTAATGGAGAACAATTTATCTAGGTTGTGGTTGCCTACTGGTTGTCCATGTATTAAACATTTCATTGGCAAGACCTTCTCTCCAAGCACTCCACTCATCAGATGACTCAACTGAATTAATGTACTCAAGTTCCTCTAAAATTTGATTCCTTTGTTGTCGGTCATACTCATGCTCAATTGGATCAAATGACATCTCTCTTCTTATGAAATTATGGAGCATGCAACACATCGAAATAATGCGGCGTTGTGCTGTAAGGTCAAAAACAGATGGACTTCTTAGAATCGCCCAACGCATTTTCAGCAACCCAAAACATCTCTCAATGACATTCCTAACACTTGCATGTTTCATGTTGAAAAACTCTCTTGCTGATGTGGGTCGGTGTCCATCTCTCCACTCATTGAGATGGTAGCGTTGGACTCTAAATGGGGCAAGAAAACCTTTCCCATTAGTGTAGCCACCATCAACTAAATAATAATTACCTACAATTTATGAAATAGAAAATCATATTCATTTTATAAACATGGTTTACAAATTTTCAGCAAACTCAATAAGCGATTGGGGTTTAGAGCATTATCATTAGGTACTTTTAGTCCGTTTCTCCTAGTAATAGTATCTCTAAGGACTCGACCATCATGTGCTAAACCCTCCCACCCCAGTAAAACATATATGAATTGCAATTCTGAAGAGCAAACTCCCAACACATTTGTTGCTATTTTATTTTTCCGTGTCATATACCTCAGTTTGTCTTTCTCAGGAACACGCACCCTAATATACTTCCATCTAATGCTCCTAAGCAGTTCTACATCACAAAAATTAGCTATTAATAATTTTTTTCCTTAAGAAAATCTGAATGTTATGATTAATATTAACACAATATATACATACCTTAACCCATTTCCATCGATAATCCGTTGAGTCCTCTGGTATTGGTTCATGTGTTTTCCAGAAATTTTTTTGGCAACGAATTATTGCTTTAAGACACTCATGAAAGTATTTGCTAACAGTTTGACCAGATCTATGGAAATGAAATTTTATGACATGATTTTTTTTTGTGGTGAGCAATAGTGTTTAAAAACATTGCAACCATCTCCTCTATGGACACATTCCTAGTCCTCGTAGTTGCCCTTTAGTAGCAAGAATTTGACATAGTTTGTGAAAACACTCTCTATCCATTCTCAACTGATCAATACATATGACATCACTCTCATAGACAAGTCTATGTATATATGATATTTGGCTAAACACTCTCATAGCTGAATATGGACTTTTGGTGCGTTTTTGAGTAAGTAAAAATGCATGTGCATAACCGGCAGCACATACAACAAAAATAACACGAAGCAAGACAATTAATTCATTCACGATAACTAGTAGCTTATGCTTTGTGGACAAAGGTAAACGAGCCATGTTTCTGTCTGAATCCGTAGACTCACAGATACTGGTGGATCTTGGTGTGACTCCAACCTGTAAATCCTGCTAACTAGGGAAATACCGAGCGGGGCCGGTCTATTCCGCTCCGATGCCTAAGTCAGTATAGTTGGAATAAACTGATAACTTAAGCGGGAATGAGTAGTTGGAGTATTGATTACCTCTTAATGAGGGTAGTTGAGACTCATATATAGGCTGCCGGGTGTGAGGACTGGTCTCACCCTTCGATGTGGGACTGGCCCCCTTCTGCCCATAGTAGTGTATTGTTTCGGCCCCTGTTTGGGGAGCTGCCGTCCCCAGTTCCCTGGCCCAGGTCGCAGGTAAGACCTGCCCGGGAGCGGGTGCAGGTGGTCATGCTTTGGCCCCAGACCCTGGGCCGGGTCCAGGAGTGCTGGCTGCGGGTTTGGGGTCCTGGGTAGTCTCTCTATAGCTACTGTCAACAAGTCCCCCAAGTTCCCGGTCAAGTGCCATTTTGAATGGGGACTTAAATATGTCTTCCTTTACAGGCCCGCAGACCCGCTGGGGTACTTACCCACCGGTACCTTAGCCCCCCAAGTCCGCGTTTAAGATTGGGCTTGGCCAGGCATTCGGATAAACCTGTTATGATGATGCATAATGTGATGAGTGCATGGTTATGATGTTGATGCCGACAGTTGCATATGGGTACAAGATGTAGTACGTGAGATGATAATGTGGCGTTGAAATCCGCCGTGCTATGTTCCGGGAAAACCCGGTGAAGATAGCGAATGGGATGATGTGACATTGAAATCCGCCGTGCTATGTTCCGAGAAAACCCGGTGAAGATAGCGAATGGGATGATCGAGTCCCCCACGTTTTAGTACCGTAGCCGCAGAGTGTACCGGTTGACTAAAGCGGTGGATGACGAGGTGAAAGTGTATCACCGGGGAACGTGCCCTTTATAGGAGTTCCTGGTGGGTGGCGTGGTCCGGAGGGATCCTAGGCAACCGTCCCCACGTGTCACACAACCTCTTGTTCTTGCAGGCATATAGGATGTGCAAGGTCTTTAGCCTGCGGGAAGAGTTGTCCTGTATGAGATGATCAAGTCTCCCAGGGTGAAGCGGTCCTGTGTTGGTACTGGAGACATCCCCTATCGTTTCATACCCTTTGGCCATACAGGCGTGAGGTATGTGTAGGGTTTTTAGCCTGCGGGAAGAGTTGTCTTGTATCAGAGGATCAAGTCTCCCGGTGGGTGGCATGGCCCGGAGTATTTCTTGGTAGCCGTCCCCACGTCGCTGCATTTGTTCCTGCAGGTGGGATGTATGCAGGGTTTTTAGCCTGCAGGAAGAGTTGGCATGTGTTAGAGGAACAAGTCTCCCGGGTTTATAAGGCCCGGTGGTATATTGGATTCGTTTAGGTCGTACACAGCAGTCTGTAGGAATGTATCAGTTCGCTGAACCAGTTATTCTATAGGAGAGCGATAAGCAGGTGCCATCATGGCCGGTCCAATACCGCATCCAAGAGTGGAATCTGGGTGGACTGACTGGGAAACCGTTGAACTGGAGCAAGTACTACGGTTGGAATATCGTAGCCTGTACATAATATTGCTGCAAGGTTTTTAGCCTGCGGGAAGATGTTTCCTGCTCTAGAGGAAGACTTCTCCCAGTGGGATGTCAAGCCTTTTTATTGTTTTGGTTGTAAATGTGGAATAAATTCAACCGGTGGAATGCCCCGTACCATTTGGATATATGTTAGATTGCCCCGTACTTGTTGGAATATTACCGGGGTAACAATAATAACCGTGCAGGGTTTCTAGCCTGCGGGAAGAAGTCTCCTGTGTTAGAGGAAGAGTTCGTCCGGTGGAGAATTTCAGTGCTAGGTGGAGTAGGCTGTAGGTGGGAGGGTTCGAGTAAGTCCCCTGCTCTTTCAACTACCCTCCGCATGCAAGGCAGGTGGCTGACATGCATTGAAGGGGGTATTCCATTAGTTCCATCGGTTATGATGGCCTGAGAGGTTACCAATACTGGGACACATGCCGGTAGGACACGGTCAGAGATGGATGGCCCGGATCCGCGGGCGCTTGAGTTGCCCTACTGAGTAGTTTGGGGGGGGGGGGGGGGGGGGGGGAGGAATTCAAGGGCGCTGGGGCTGCATATAAACCCTTGTCTCTTCGTGTGTTTTTCGTTTGGCTGATAACTGATCCTTTGTTTTAGCCTCGCTCAACACAATTGCTCGGTGCTTTCTAGCTGCTGCGTTTCCATCATCGTGCACGCTAATCGGTGAGTTCTAGTCCTTTGCGGTTCTGAAATTGTTTTTCCTCCCCTTTTTTGTTCATGGATGAATCCGATGGACATTTGGTGGTACCTAGATTAGCCATTTGGATAGGACCGTTGTAGTACCGGATCTCTGCGAGAACCGGGAACTGGCGGCTGAGATGCCTATCGCCCGGTGTGGACTGTGCCGGGGCATAATATGCTTTGTACAGGCCTGCTGTGGTTGTTGGTTTTTTTTTAGATCGTGTTTCTGATCGGGCAAGGGGGTTTTGTTTTTTTTTTTTCTAGGTTACATGGATTCTAGGAGCTCCAGTGAGGTTTCCGGATCGGCCGCCAGGAGACCGGTGAGGGACGACCAAGAGAGGATGGAGGACTGGCTTGCCTCCTCTTCCTCGGGGCCTATCCCCAGCGCTCGCTCGACCGGTGAGGTGTCGACGTCCGGGTGGCTAGGACAGGAGGATGCTCCGTACGGAGTGTCTTTGGGCACTGTCCCCCAGGGAGGGGCCCCGCGCCACATAATTGTAGACGGGGATAAAACCATAATTTGTAATGAGCCGGAGGGATCTTTATCTCCGGCGGAGATTTCCGCTTTTCGGGCGAGGTGGAATATTCCCGGAGAGGTAGAGCTGCGGCCCCTATATTCCGGAGAGTCGGCTTGCAACCCTGAGGATGGTTGGGTTGCAGTTCATAAGGACCAATTTCGGCATGGGCTATCGCTCCCGCTACCGGATTTTGTGCAGTACCTGCTGAGTGCCATTAGGATATCACCGGCACAGCTGCCCGAGAACGAGTGGAGGCAACTGCTGAGTCTGGGTTGTATCTACTGGCTAAGTGACATGAGTTGCCCTACGGTGAATGAGTTTTGAGCCTTGTAATAGGTGACATACTCGAAGAAGAGTAAGGCCCGGGGCTGTGTAAGCTTTTCCGCCCGTATTTTAAGCCGGTGGTAACCCGCTTGCCTTCCTGGCTCAACAATAACTGGAGAAAGAAGGTGGTAATGGCAGGGGGGTTGGCAGAAGAGAAGTAGGGCGTACCAGGTCCCTGGTGCCTTTCAACCGATCAGCGATCAAGCATATCGCTTATTTGAATTGGAGAGAGATAAGATCGCCCGGGTTTTTGGGTGCTGGTCTGACCTGGAGCGGAGTTCCTACAACTTCATCCGGCGGGAGGTGCTGAAACTATGTCACCTGGGGGGGGGGGGGTCCTGGTGGGTGGTGGAATGTAGGATGTATCTCTGATCCTGTTAATCGTGTTGGTGTTGGCTTAATATATTTGGCTTATGTTCTGCAGGTGTATCTTCCCGGACGGCAATTAAAGCTGACGAGACGCTGTCAATGGACAATCAAGATCTTGTCTCACTAGACGTTGCAGACGAGGGTTACGCCTTAATGCGTGTGAAGACTCACGCTTCAGGACCCCAATCGGCTTCTAGACCGGGGAAGGCTGTTGATGGGCCGTCAAAGCCGCCGGGTGGTGCTTCCCGGATTCCACAGCGGTTGGGTCTGGTGCCAGTCACCAGGTCCCCACTAACTGTCGCCCAATTTTCTTCTTTACAGGTTGACCTGGGTGAGAGGAGGAAGAGGTCCCGGGAGATGCCGGCATCCGCGATTGTTACCTTCACCGGCCGGTCTGCTGGTGAGAGTTTGACGAAGCGGCTGAAGCTGACACGTAGTGTTCCCACTAACGCCCAAGGCGATGTTCCTGCTGCCAGTAGCTCTGTTGCTGCCGGCACAGAAGCATCAGGGGTGGAGAAGGATCCTAGAGTGGTCCCGGTCGACTCTTTCACCCGGAGGCTGCTCATAGATGTGCAAGGAATGGAGCTGGAGAAGATTGTTGCTCCGGGAGGGTGACCGGAGGAGAACCGGCTGAAGACCAAGGAGGTGGCCCTACAGGTAAGGATAGTTTTCCGCTGGTATTCGTTCAACATTATTTCGTGCTCTGTTGCTTTATAACCGACGCCTGTTAAACTGTAGCTGTCGTACCACTTGTATCAGTCGAATGCAAGTGAAGACCTGCCGGAGCTGAAGAAGCAGGTGGCGTCATTGACGAGAGCCCGAGACCTCTTAGAGTTGGAGAAATCCAAGCTCCAACGGGAGAAGGCCCGCTTGGAGGAGAGGGCCAGAAAGCAAGTTGATAAGCTGAAGGCCTAGGTTGAGGTTCTTGAAGAGGAGAAGAAGGGTCTGGAGGAGAAGAGGGCCGAGTTGGAGACCAAGGTCGAGGAGCTCCAGCGGGAGGTGGCGACGGTATCCGCCTCTGCCGGCGGAGCGGTCGATGAAAATGACCCGGAGGTGTACCAGCGAGCAGTGAAGAAGTATCAGGAAAGCGATGAGCTTCTTGATCTGCTGGAACGGGCCCGGGATGCAGGGATAGCCGATGTTTATGACGAGTGGAAGAGTAAGGGCTATCTTGACGTCTCAAAGTTGCCACTGCCGCGGGCGAACGAAGAGGAAGGTCTGGAGGATGGTACCGAACCGGCCGGTGAGGACCCCGCTATCGAAAACGCCGCTGGTGAAACCGCTAGTGAAGGAGCTCCTGCTGAGGAGGGGGAGCAGGCAAAAGCGCCCTAGCAGGATCCGGACTTTGTACACTCCTGCCCTTTTTTTTTTCTCTTTTTTTTTTTTTGTAAGTGCTGCCCTGAATTATAATGAATGGACATTTTGTCTGAGCTTGTGTTATGCCTTTTTCAATTTGCCTGGCTTTGCTACCCATGTATTGCGCTCTGTACTTAGTTGAAAATAAAGTTGGAATAGATAACTGTTGACGAAATTGGATAGCTCAAGTGGTAAAGAGCACCATTACCTAGGAAGTAGGTTATTAGGTCCTGGGTTCGAGTCACGATAGGGGGTAGGTGTGAAATCCTTAGATCCTCTATAAAAAAAAAGGAAAAAAAATAAAAAATAACTGCTGAAATTACATCTGCCGAACTGGTTGGGATGCCTAGCTAGTTGTGTTTAGAAGGGAGGAAAAAAACTAGCATTTTACTCGGGCTGATAGGTTGTTGGACCTCTAAGCTTCTGTACCGGTGTAAGATTTCGACCGGTCGTGTGAGCGTTGGTGTTGCGGGGTAGGCGTCCCGGTTCCGCGCGGTCCCCACTGTCAAGGTTACTCTTGATACCGCTGCAAGTCTCCGCGGCGGACTAGGCCCTCAATCGTGGTTTTCAAGGCAAGGCAGTCGTTTGTGTGGTGCGTAGCTTCGTCGTGGTAGGAGCAGTACTTACCGGTCTGCGCCCTGGTCAGGTTCCCCATTGGGTGCTTTCTTTTTGGTGGAGGGGGGATGCAGTTCACGTTCTCATATAGGATGTCCTCGTAGGAATCGATTAAGGTGGAGAATACCTCTTGTCGTCCCGCTGACATTATTGTGAGGGGGCGGGTTTGTTGGTAGGGCGGGGGCTTGCCACCTCGCTGGGGGGTGTCAAGAGTGTCCCTCCGGTGCTGCAAGTTCAGCCAGCTCCTTGGCTTCCTGTCGGATGCGGCTCCTCGGTCGTAGCCCTGCTGCCAGTTTCTTGTCTCCTACCTTCTCTTGTGTTGGCGAGATCCATAAGTTTCGTGGTCCGCCTGGGCGTGCCTAATGGTCATCGCCATCAACTCATCGTAACCCTGCGGGGTCTCCACCCGCACAGCATACGAGAATTTTCTGGGATGGAGACCTTGCTTGAAGGCTGATTCAGAAATCCCCTTGTCCAAGTCTCTAACCTCGGCAGTGGCCGTCTGCCAACGGTTGACGAAAGCTCGGAGCTCTTCGCCATCTGTCTGCCTGCAGTTGAAGAGAACTGTCGAGGTCCGGGCCCCCTCGACCCGTAATATGAAGCGGCCCACGAACCTGTCGGTCAGCTGTTTGAATGCCTTTATAGAATTCGTTGGCAACTCGTAGAACCAGCTAAGTGCCTCCTCGGACAGGGTCTCCTGGAATATGTTGCAGCAAACGGCATCGGAGTAGCATTTAGCACACGTTTGGGATCGGAAGCTGTCCAGGTGTTGGTACGGGTAGCAGGCCCCGGAGTATGTCAGTTTTAGCGACTTTTGGGTGCCCGCTCTTCCGAATTCCAGTACCCGGAGTGAGAAGGGTCCTGGCCGTTCGTTGAATCGTGCGCTCTCCGGCGGTCTCGCAGCCTTTCTCTCGTTGGCCTCCATCTGAGCCTTCATCTCTGACACCGAGTCAGATAGTATCTGTACTGCCCATGCCATCGAGGTGGTGGTATCTTCCTCGAACGAGCTGCTAGTCCTCCGAGAAGCTGGGACGATCTTCGGTGGTGTCGCGACCGTTGGGAACACGTCTCCCGCCAAGCCGATGTCCCTCTCTCCTCCCGATGACTGGCCCACCTCCTGGTGTGGAGGCTCTTTTGTGGGAGGTGCGAATGACTTCGCCAAAGCGGCATTGCGCTCCTAGCCTTTTCCAAGGCCGCCACCAGTGCGGCATTGACCGCTTCCATGTCTTGATACCTGGTGGTGGCCTCCGCCCTGTCCCGATCCCTCTCTGCCCGCAAGCGGTTTACTTCAGCTCGCATCTCTTCTATTTCTCCCGTCATATCGTACTGGCCAGGAGTGGAGACATCGTCGGGGCTGTCGCTGCTGGGCAGCCGATCTTCACCTTGGTTCGGGGCCTCGGGGGACGCCGGCGCGGGTTCCTGGCTCAAGACCTGGTAGGCTCCTTCAGGGTCCTTCCTGCGTGCAACCCTGTCGGACGCGGCTATGATTCTGTCCTAATCCCGGCTAGCGACAGCGGTCTGAATGCGACCTCCAACGGGTTGCCCCTGTCCCACCCCCGGGATTTGGACTAGCATCGGTCCTCTGGATTTCCTTCCCTCTTTTCTCCTGTACCTCCAGACATGTTTTTTTTTCTTTCTGGCGACCCGTAGACTGATCGATTCCGTTCCCGCTCGTATGATAACACAAACATTTTGAACTCTTCCCACAGACGACGCCAATTATTTCTGTCTGAATCCGTAGACTCATAGATATTGGTGGATCTTGGTGTGACTCTAACCTGCAAATCCTGCTAACTAAGGGAATACCGGGCGGGGCCGGTCTATTCCGCTCTGATGTCTAAGTCAGTATAGTTGGAATAAACTGATAACTTAAGCGGGAATTAGTAGTTGGAGTATTGATTACCTCTTAATGAGGGTAGTTGGGACTCATATATAGGCTGCCGGGTGTGAGGACTAGTCTCACCCTTCGATGTGAGACTGGCCCCCTTCTGCCCATAGTAGTGTATTGTTTCGGCCCCTGTTTGGGGAGCTGTCGTCCCCGGTTCCCTGGCCCTGGTCGCAGGTAAGACCTGCCCGGGAGCGGGTGCAGGTGCTCATGCTCTGGCTCAGGGCCTAAGGCCGGGTCCAGGAGTGTTGGCTGCGGGTTTGGGGGCCTGGGTAGCCTCTCTATGGCTACTGTCAACAAGCCATTTGTCTACATAAAAGGGGGGAAAATACAAACAAAAAACCATGAACAATTAGTACATGTCAATTACATCCAAACACTTATTAATTAAACACGATCACAAAAGCAAGGTGAAAAATTGCATATGCTCTATACAAAACAAAATAGGAATGAGCAACAAGACAAACAACACATCTTCATAATTTTTTTCCAAAATTTATTGAAGAAAAGAAGAAGATGATAAATCATAAAACGGAACATAATGGATGGGTGGTACATTATGGTTTGAAACACATGACATTTTATAAATCATCTTCAGCATTTCAAATAAACACACAACATACAGGGATATCATTCTGCTCATATATAAAGCTCCAAATATTAACCACTTTTATACTCTATTACTCTTCGATCTGTGTCGAACTTTACATTCACAACACACACTAATGGATTCAAAGACATTAGTGCCAACAGAGGCTTAAAGCATGGGCCTTTCAGTCCTTGCAAATATGAGATCAGCCACACGTTCACATATCAAACCCAGATTTGTAAAAAGCACACACATTGAGTTGAACAAGAAGATAAGAAAACTAAACTGAACAGGAAGACGAATCAACAGGTAATGCATAAACCTGAAGCCTTTTTGTACTGGGATCTTACTTGAAACTTGATGGAGTTGATGTTATAGCAGACGATGGAAGTCGTTCTCGGCAGGGAGCTTTTTGCGAAGAGAGGCAGCTGATGAAAATTTCCTTATAACTCAGTAGGGTTTTGGGATGGCACCATCTGAGATTTTCTTAAAATTGCAAGGGTAGCATTGGAACTAAAAGTTGATTCACCCTGAATCAAAATTACTACCGACCCCTTCCTCCGGAATGGAAGAGGCCGAATCAATCCGGGTAGGTAGCTGGGTCTCACATACTGTTCATTCCGGGTTGAGGTTAGTAAACGCCATTTTGTGCCGGAATGGGAGTGAATCCCTTTGAGGTTCATTCCATTCTCTCAACATAAACGTGACCTGTGTAAAGTGGACTTCTTGTTCACTTTCATAGTATTCACAAAGAAAAATAGAAAATTTACACTCCTCTTTATAACCCACACTCTTTATTTCCTTTTGTAGTAACTTAAATATTGTTTTCTAATAACATGTGTTTTGTCTGTTTATAAAAGTTTTTTTTTTTTTTTTAAATGAGAAGTGCACATGGATTGTAAAATGGAAAGTGCAAATTTCAATCCCCTTTCATAAATAATTGTTTCTTCTCTAATTAGAAGGATCTTAGTATGAAAGATTTCTGTGCGTGTCTACACATACGGTAGATATGTTAAATACAAGTTGGTGACGTCACATTGGTGGTCATTACTAACAAACTTGGCGTTGGCATGCATTTACAACAACTAAAAATTGAATTTAATCATCTTAAATACAAAATTTTTTACAATGTGTTGATGTATAGCATGCATCAAGTTTAACCTAAAGTTGTAAATGAATTATTAAAGTAGTAATATTAGTCTTCAAAGTTGTAAATGAGTTCTTAAAGTTATAAAATTCAATTACCTCATGAGTCCAATTAAAATAGTAATATTAGTACTCAAAGTCGGAATTCGAGCAAGCGGTCGAAGGTATGGTTCTGATTTCTCCTCTTCGGTTAATATTCCTTTCGATTTCAATTTCAATAATCTGATAGTGAGGCTTTGTGCTTATTTTTGTTTTGTGTTTGTTGTATTTGAGTTTTGATTTGGCTTTGATTTGTTCTCAATTTAATGTTTCTGTTGATTCTGTGTTTGTTTGCGCTAATTGCGAAGTTTTTGATAATTTTTTTTAACTGATTTGATTTGTTCTTGATTTGATGTTTTCTGTTGATTCTGTTCTACTGGGGGGCCAATAGACCGTACATATATTCTCTGTTTATATATGGTTATGTGTTTTATTAGGGGGTAATAGACCCTACATATATGCTCTACACATTTAACACATATCTCATTAAATGTGTTATTTCTGCATTTTATTTTATTTTCGTAAGTTTACTTTTTTATGTCTTGTATGGAAAATGAGGAGCGGTGGCACGTTGCATTATTATATTGACCCCCAATAGGACCTTACTGGAACATAATATTCTGACTTCTTTTTTTTGGGTCTTTTTCTTGCTCAGGTTGCTGACCATTGGCTATGTGTGTGTGATTCTGAGACTGATGATAACTGGTGCTTCTTTCTTGAACATTTGAAGAATATCATTGAACCCCAAGGTAGAAAAGTTACATTTATAAATAAGTGATCGCGGTACTGGATTATTGGCAGCTTTCAAGAAGGTACTTCCCAATTATCCTCACATGTTCTGTTACTTGCACTTGTCAGACAATTTGGTGAATAAATATACTGGTTATGGCGTTGCATTGAAGAATTATTTGCGAACTAAGTTTTGGGTGTTAGCATATTCATCTTCTGCCAGGCAATACCGTTTTCATCTACATGAGCTGAGAGAAATTGGCGGTGCTAAAACTATAGATGATTATTTTAAGGATCTTCTTGTTGAAAACTGGTGTCGTGCCTTTTTTGTCGAACCCCGCTACGACCTTATGGCCAACGGCATGGCTGAATCTTGTTTGCTGATGAGCGTGAATTGCCAGCTTATGCTATGCTTGACCAGACCAGGCTTAAGGTGATGAATAAGATGGCTATAAAGCGGGATGAAGCTCAACTCTGGATGACCACACCTACTCCCAAGATAGAGGCACATCTCAAAAAGAAAATGGATAGCTCCGCACAGTATAGTTGTGTTTACTCTTCGCCAAACATTTATGAAGTTCGAGCCAGGTTTTCGTGACCTTGGTAAATTTTCCTACTCATGTAGGAAGTGGGAAATTGATAATTTTTCCACATAACTAAGTTTTACATATTGTTCAACTACACATACAATTTGGCCGGAGGGAAGTTATCTGCATGCTTATGAATAGTAGACAGTTAACCCGTAGATTGGGGAGAATTTGACCGGAGGGAAGTTATCAATTTTCTTTTCTTTTCTTTTATTTTAATTTGATTTATTAGTATTTATTTATTTATTATAATATCCTTCTAATATTAAAAACTATTTTAAAACATAATATATAATATAGGGGGTTCCGTGTCTTTTCACGCCCCTTCTAGCTAACAAAGTGGATTTCTTTAATAATAGTATAGAAATAGTATGTGTTGACAGTAGCCATAGAGGGGCTACAGCAGGCCCGCAGACCCGCAGCTAGTGCACCAGGGGCCGGCCCAGGGCCCGGGACCGGATCACCAGAACCCGGCCTCGGGGTCCAACAGTCCATCCTGCTACCAGGGGCCCGGGGCCCGGGGTCCGGGGGCTCCTGCCTGCCTAAGAGGTCACCAAAGCTGCCCTTTAGTGTGCAAACAGAAGGGAACCAGTCCCACATCGAAGGGTAAGGTCAGACCTCACTCCTGGCCACCTATATAAGGGCCCCAACTACCCTCATTAATAGGTAACTGATCCTTCCTACCGCTTATATACGTGCTTAAGTTATATCTATTCCAACTATACTAACTTAGGCATCGGAGAGGAGAAGACCGGCCCGCCCGGTATTCTCTTTAGTAAGCAGGTTTGCAGGAGATAGCACGAAGATTCACCTGTCTCTACCAGGCCCCAGGGTTTGTGCAGAAACAATTGGCGCCGTCTGTGGGAAGTTTGGACAAGAAACCACGTAAGCACTATCGATGGCAAAGAGTTTGGAAGCAAGACAGGAAAGAAATACCACCGAGGAGCAGCGTGTTGCACTAGTGCAAACGCTTGTCTCCACCCCGGTTGTTATGCGAGAGCAGCGCGGCGACCAGGGCGATCAGGAAGGCGGGAGCTGTGGGAGGCCGACCTGCACGCCGGGGCCAAACCACGACAGCTCGCGCAGCAAAGGCCCGGCAACTGAAGACAGACCTATGCACCGGGGCTTTTCTCTGACGTTCTCGGATGATCCGAGTGACCGAGAGGAGAGCCCGCGCTGCAACAGTGACCTAGACACCACGTACAGCCCCGACCAGAGCAGTATGGCGGGAGAGATACGGGCAATGGCCGCAGAGGTCAGTCGCCTGCGTGAGGAGGGCGACCGGGATAGAGCCAAGTCCAACGCCCGGTATGGAGAAATGGAGGCGGTAAACGCTGCCCTAGTAGCCGCCCTGGAGAGAGGACAACAGCGCAACGACGCTATGGTCAGGGCACAGGCACCCCCGCCAGTTCGATCTCAGCAGTTTGAAGTGAGGCAGTCATCGGGCGGTAGGCCTAGTGATCCCGGGCGAGCATATTCACCGGCCGGCACGGCCCCGCCAAAGAGCACGCCTACGCCTCGCCAGCCCCACACTTCGTTCGAGGATGAAGCCGTGACCCCGACTGCACGGGCATTGCAGATGCTCGCCGACACTGTGTCAGATTTGAAGGCCCAAATGGAGGCCAACGAGAGAAGAGCGGCACGGCCGATGGAAGGCGCACGGTTCAACGAGCGCATGGGCCCCTTCTCGCACAGGGTTATGGAATCGGGGAGGTCCGGTAACCAGAAGTCCCTCAAGCTCACCTACTCGGGGTCCGGCTGCCCGTACCAGCACCTGGATAGTTTCCGGTCCCAGACGTGCGCCAAAGGCTACTCTGATGCAGTATGCTGCAACATCTTCCAGGAAACTCTGTCTGGGGAGGCGCTCAGCTGGTTTTATGAGTTCCCGGCAAATTCAATCGAGGCCTTCGAGCAGTTGGCCGACCGGTTTGTAGGCCGCTTCATCCTCCGGGTCGAGGGAGCCTGCACATCGACCATCCTCTTCAACTGCATGCAAGTGCCCGGCGAGGAATTGAGGACTTTCATCAACCGTTGGTAGACGGCGACGGCCGGGGTTCGGAACCTTGATAAAGGTATCGCCGAGATGGCATTTAAGCAAGGGCTCCGGCCAGGAAAATTTTCATATGCCGTGCGGGTGGAACTCCCGCACGGGTATGACGAGATGATGGCAATGGCCATCCGGCACGCCCAGGCCGATCACGAGACGTACGGGCAGCACCTGCTGAAGAGGAAGCGGGAAGAGCAGCAGGAAGACCACCCCCGGGAAGAGCACCCCCCACACCGACAAGAAGACAAGACCAGCCAGCCGGCCCAACAGAAATTGGGGGCAACGGCAGCAGAAGCCCTATCATGACAGACCCCAGAATGAGCACAAGCCGGCGCAGTACCGGCAAGAACGCCCCATGGCAATCATGCCAGCACAACCGGCCGGTCAAGAGGTCTTCACCGCTCTCACCTCTTAATACGAGGACATTTTGCTTGAGAACGGGAACATCATTCCACCACCGCCCAGGAGAAAGTACCCAAAGAGGAAGCTTACCACGGCGCAAACGGGCAAGTACTGCTCCTATCATGATGAGGCTACTCATCGAACGAGCCAGTGCTGTGCTCTCAAAACAGCGGTGGAGGGTTTGATTAGTAACGGCCAGCTCCAACGGTATATAGGGGAAAGGAGAGCAGATCCCGACCGGGAGCAAGACCGGGGCTGGTAGACTCGCCGAGCCTCCAAGCGGTTAGTTTGGCATATCACCGGTTCAACCGCTGTAACATCAAGATGTATATACAAACTACTTTCAAGAAAAATTCCACCGGTTCCACCAATTCAAGTACATTCATAGTCAAGGGATAATATAAGCAGAGGCCGTTCCGGCAAGTTTACAAAAAAGAGCAAGGGCAAAATCCTAAGGAGCTACGCCTCCACCCTCAGCGGGCAATCCACCAGCCTCTCCGGATGAAGCATCCGCGCCTTCAGCAATCTGAGGTCCACCCTCCCCTTCCGGTTGCTCTTTCGCCGACTGCTCATGGATATCCGACTGCTCATGAATATCTTCATCAGCGGCCTTCGACATCCGGGAAGTATCCAGGTACCCCTTCTGCTCCCATTCTGTGTACGCATCTGCGATGCCCGATTCCCTGGCCTTCTCCAGGAACTAAAGGAACTGATCGCTCCCATGGTATTTGAGAACAACCCGCTCGTACAGTTCCGGGTCCTCTTCCCCGGCCGCAACGGCAGAGGCGGCGCGCACAGCGGCAGCTCTCACCTGGAGCTCGTCCACCTTGGCCTCCAGTTCGGCCTTCTCCTCCTCAGCTAGCTCCTTCTCCTTCTCCAGGCTCCGGACCTGCTCCTCCAGCTTGGTCACCTGCTTCTTGGCCCTCTCCTCCAATCTGGCCTTCTCCCGCTCCAGCCGGGACCTTTCTGCTTCCAGCCACTCTCAGGCTTCTGTCAGCTCGGCCACCTGCCTCTTCAGCTCCTCGCTCGGATCGGGCTGGTACAGATTGTACAGCAGCTGCATAACAACAGAGAGGCAATTAAGCAAGCAGCAAAGGAAATAAGTTACGAGCGGTACAATAGCATTGCACCGGGCAATTCTTACCTGCAGGACCGACTCCTTAAACTTTTGGCGCTTCCCGCCCACTAAGGCTCCGGTGACCTCAGCCCTGTCCAGAACAAGGCCGGCCAAATCTACCGCCAGCTGCCGGGCGAGTGCACTCTCCGGGCTTCCCCTCCGTGCCTCCGCAGGCTCGGGGCTACTCTGCCGGGCAGCGGCAGCTTTCTCCCCAGCGGAACTCGATGCACTGCTGGTTACCTTGAGCCGTTTGGCCAGATTCTCACCGGACGACCCACCGGTCAGCGTCACCAGCGTGGAGGGAGGAACATCCATGATCCTCCGCCTCTTCTCACCCTGGTCGTCAGGCGAAGAAGATTGTGCGCCTAATCGGGTTACCCGGGTGACGAGCAGGACTGACCCCGGCCAGTATGGAATCCGGCTCACTCTACCGGGAATCTTCAATGGCCCCCCGATAGTCTTGCCCTTACTGGGTCCCGCCTTGGGCGCAGCAGGATGGCTCTTCACACGCGCCAGGACGTAGCCCTCGTCCTCAACATCCATGGCCCGCGGTTCGGGATGAACCGTAAGCCGACCGGACTCCTCGTCCACCGAGGTCCGTGAAACGGCCTCGCCTTTCTCCTTCAGCCTTGCGAGAAGGTCTTCACCGTCTACGGATAGGGTTGTTTCGGGTTTGATGACCGCCCGGGAAGATGCACCTGCAGAACGAGCAAAGGTTAGTATTTAAAAGTTGGCAAAAGTGTCACCACTAGCACTCGCTACGCACCGGGATCTCGCCCGAGACAGAAATACTCCAACACTTCTCTCCGGATGAAGTTGTAAGAGCTCCGTTCGAGATCATCCCAACATCCGAGTATGGTCGTGATCCTCTCCTGCTCCAACTCGGACAGTTCGAATGATTGATCCCCAGGGGGCTGGAAGGTACCAGGAACCCGGTACATCTTACTCCTCTTCTGCCACTTACCGCCCGCCATCACCACCTTCTTCCTCCAGTTGTTATCCACCCAAGAGGGAATATTGGTGATGATAGGTTGAAAGCACCGGGCGTTGAAGGACAGACAACCCCGGGACCCTCGCTTCTTCGAGTAGGACAATCTGTACAGTGCCCGGAATTCGTTTGTTGTTGGCATACTCATCCCGGACAACTCGTACAGACAGCCGAGGCTCAGCAGTCGCCTCCACTGGAGCCCAGGAAGCTGCGCGGGAGATACTTGCAGTGCACTGAGCATGTACTGCACGAAATCTGGCAGCGGGAGTGAGAACCGGTGGCGAAACTGGTCTACATGCACGGCAACCCAACCTGCCTCCGGGTTACAGGCTGACTCCCCGGGATTCAGTGGCCGTAGCGCCACCACATCCGGGATACTCCACGTCTCCCGGAACGCAGCAATCTCTCCGGGGTTCATGCTACCCTCCGGCTCATCGCACACCACGGCTCCCTTCCCTCTACCGATGGTATAGCCCCCGGCCGGAGCACCAGCAAAGTGCACACCGTGCGGTATTTCCTCAGATCCTGAGGACCCGGAAGACGAATCCCCGCTCCGGGAGCGGTCAGCGGCTTCAGACACCGGGGATTCCGAACCGAGCCAGTCCTCCAGTCTCTCCTCATCATCCACAACGGGACGCCTGACGGTCGATTCGGAAGCCCCATCAGAACTTGCAGAAGACATTTTTAACCTAAGGGGAAGAAAAAACAAAACCCTAGCGCTGGTCAGCAACAGGCTAGAACAGCGCCCTCTGCGGCCCCTCCCCAAGTTTACCGCAGACGCTCCGCTTAAACCAACTCAGTCGGCGACAGAGACCCCCGCCCCCCCTCCCCCGCTGCAAAAACACCGAAAAGAAAAACAAGAGCAACACCAGGCAAAGAAAGCAAGATCTTACCGATTAGTAAGCTCAACCGAGGAAAGTCCGCCCTGCGAAAGCAGCGAGCAATGATAGGAGGAGAGTAAAAGAGCACTTGAGGCAACGGATGTCGCGGGGCACCTCCACAGAGTTTTCGCCGGATTTCTCTCTCTTATTCTCTCGATCAAGCAGCAAAACAGAACTTGAGAAGACAGAGGAGGCCTTTTTATAGAGAGGTCCGGTGCCCTAGGCGCTTCTAATCCCCCAAAAACACGCAATCAGAGCAACTCAAACGCCTGCAAATCCAGACCCTCCATCTCAGACCGCTCCCTACCAGCACGTGTCCCAGCATCAGTAAACTGTCCACGCCATCATAACTGATGAGACTGATCGACTTCCTCCTTAAATGCATGTCAGCCACTTGTCCTGCCTGCTGGCGACAGGTAAGGGAGTTAGGAGCGGGAACCGAGGCGTCAGGCACCCCCCCCCCCCCCCCCCCCCACTTCCCCAGGCTCTACGGCTGCATGGCATCTCTCACCGCTATGAGTTTTACAACCGCTTCGAGAGCATTGTTCCGGGTATGAGCCATCCATCCGGTTCCATGGCAGTTCACGATTAGGTATCATTCAACCGGCTGCATGGCATCTCTCCCCGCTATGAGTTTTTCAACTGCTTCGAGAGCATTGTTCCGGGTATAAGCCATCCATCCGGTTCCATGGCAGTTCACGGTTAGGTATCATTCAAACCGGCTGCATGGCATCTCTCACCGCTATGAGTTTTTCAACCGCTTCGAGAGCATTGTTCCGGGTATGAGCCATCCATCCGGTTCCATGGCAGTTCACGGTTAGGTATCATTCAACCGGCTGCATGGCATCTCTCACCGCTATGAGTTTTTCAACCGCTTCGAGAGCATTGTTCCGGGTATGAGCCATCCATCCGGTTCCATGGCAGTTCACAGTTAGGTATCATTCAACCGGCTGAATGGCATCTCTCACCGCTATGAGTTTTTCAACCGCTTCGAGAGCATTGTTCCGGGTATGAGCCATCCATCCGGTTCCATGGCAGTTCACGGTTAGGTATCATTCAACCGGCTGCATGGCATCTCTCACCACTATGAGTTTTTCAACCGCTTCGAGAGCATTGTTCCGGGTATGAGCCATCCATCTGGTACCATGGCAGTTCACCAGTTAGGTATCATTCAACCGGCTGCATGGCATCTCACCGGTTAGGTAACATTCAACCGCCCCGAGACCATCTCACCGGTTATGATCATCCAACCGGCTCGAGAGCATTCTTCAGGGAACGAGATCCACCCGGCCCCATGGCATCTCACTGGGGGACTCGTCTCGATATGGCAGAACGCCCGGTCGAGGTCCGCCCGGTTCCATGGCATGACCCCGGTTATGAGAACATTCGACCGGCATGGGCTTTATACACCCGGGTGAGTTTACATCTAACACATGTACTCTTGTCCAGCAGGATAAAAACCCTGCATCGCACTGAACTGCGGTCAATATGGGGCTCTACGACGAGCCTTGTCACCTCAACGCCACCCCATTTCCTCAACGCTTATTCCAACACAAGCTGAGAAGAACTAGCAAGTGTTAACACGTGCCTCAACAAACCACAACACCGGGGCCACCTCCCCGCAGCCTAGCAATATGGACTCGTCTCGATATGGCTGAACGACCGGTCGAGGTTTCATACTCCGACTCGTACCGATTTGGCAGAACGCCCGGTCGAGGTCCCATACTCCAACTCGTCTCGATATGGCAGAACGCCCGGTCGAGGTCTGGTGCACAAGTTCACTTGGGGGGCTCGTCTCGATATGGCAGAACGCCCGGTCGAGATCCCATGCTCTCCGGCTCACTCTGATATGGCAGAACGCGGGGTCCAGGTTCCATGCACAAATCTATTGCATGGCCAATTTCAACGCCCCATTATCATTCCATGCACACATCTATTGCATGGCGGATTTCAACGCCCCATAATCACTCCATGCACACATCTATTGCATGGCGGATTTCAACGCCCCACTATCATCTCCATGCTCATAGCACTACAACACTTGAGCACAGTACTACTTATATTGCAAACATACTCATAAACTGTTGCACTTCATCGGTAACAGGTACTCACCCCGGTCACGCCCAATCTTCAACGCGGACTTGGGGGACTGGGCACCGTTGGGTTGGTAACGCGGGACAAGGGCAAGACAGTTTTAAGTCCCCATTCAAGATTGCACTTGACTGGGAACTTTGGGGACTTGTTGACAGTAGCCACAGAGGGACTACAGCAGGCCCGCAGACCCGCAGCTAGTGCACCAGGGGCCGGCCCAGGGCCCGGGACCGGATCACCAGAACCCGGCCTCGGGGTCTAGCAGTCCATCCTGCTACCAGGGGCCCGGGGTCTGGAGGCTCCTGCCTGCCTAAGAGGTCACCAAAGCTGCCCTTTGGTGTGCAAACAGAAGGGAATCAGTCCCACATCGAAGGGTAAGGCCAGACCTCACTCCTGGCCACCTATATAAGGGCCCCAACTACCCTCATTAATAGGTAACTGATCCTTCCTATCGCTTATATACGTGCTTAAGTTATATCTATTCCAACTATACTAACTTAGGCATCAGAGAGGAGAAGACCGGCCCGCCCGGTATTCCCCTTAGTAAGCAGGTTTGCAGGAGATAGCACGAAGATTCACCTGTCTCTACCAGGCCCCAGGGTTTGTGCAGAAACAGTATGAATTAATTTCAGTTTACCTACTTGAACTTTGGTTGAATCATCACTTCAGTCCCTATACTTTTGATTTCATCAACTACACCCCTATACTTTCTAAATTAATCAACTAATACTAATTTTGTAAATTCCGTATAAACGATCTATCAATACCAAAGGCTTTTTGGTATATTTTCCCTACATTAATGCACCGTTACCATATTACGATTATAAATAAAGCTAAACAAATCATATAATCAAGTTGAACAATAGAAAATAAACAAAAACAAATAATATATGGTAAAACAAAAAGAAATCACCATATATGATTTGTTTTCTATTGTTCAACTTGATTATATGAATTGTTTAGTCTTGTTTATATTCGTAATATGGTAACGATGCATTAATGTAGGAAAATGGTACCAAAAAGCCTTTGGTATTGATAGATTGTTTGGACGAAATTACAAAATTAGTATCAGTTGATTAATTTAGGGAAGTACAAGGGTGTAGCTGATGAAATCAAAAGTACAGGGACTGAAATTATGATTGAGCCCAAGTTCAAGTAGGTAAACTGAAATTAATTCAAATAGTATAAATAATAGCCAAAATACCGTAAATACCCCTGGATCAAATTGACCGTCAAGAGTTGGTGTAGGATTCCTGTATGTTGCCTGAAAGTGTGATCTGGAGGGTAAGAAAAAGAAATTAAATAAGCTTTTAAGGTTGAATCTGTTAGGAAACTGGATTTATACTTTTTTGATTGAAGTGAGAATCCTTGTTATTATTCTGATGCGCAACGTTTTACCTAAGCGTATAACGTCATTAGTATAACTGCTTGAACGCATTGTTTTATATTCTACTAGAAAATATATAGATCACGAGAAGAGAATTGTTGAGGAAGCAAAGAGATGTCATGAACAATAGTCTTGATATACCATCTAGCAAAACTTTAGAGTAGCATCCACAACAATGTTCTGAAAACCATGAACAAGTAAAGTATTCAAACCCTCCTTATCGAAGTCGCCTCAGCAACCAAGAAATTGTAAACCAAGAAATTTATTCACTGCAATATGACAATGACCAAGAGAGTCTCTAACAACAAAACTAACCAATGGTAGTCTTTCCATTAATCACTGAACCATCAAAGCTAAGCTTAACTTGGTTCTCATTAGGAGGATACCATTTGACATTCAAAGTTGGCTTTTTAGGCAGATGAAGTCTAGACTGGTTAGCCTTTAAATATATTTCCCCAAAACACACAGCATGATAATAATTAAGTTCTAGGAGGAGAAACTTGAATATTATGAAAAATTAGATGATTCCTTGTATGCCAGATAGACCAAGCTATAAGAATTGCAAATTGCATATTATGTGGATTAGAAGGTAAACTCTTTATCCAGGATAAGAAATCACCAGACTAATCAAGAGGATTACAAGTAGTCGTCCTAGAGCTACAAGGAATAAACAAATGAATACGTATGACAAGGCACAAAACTGTAGAATTATAAAGGACAAGATGATCACGAGTTCTTAAACAATTCTTTTCGATTAAAAAAAAAAGAAAAGAATTTACATATCTTGGGGAATCACATATTCATGCCACATACATCAGTGGAAGATAATTATAATATTTACAAACTATTACATGAAGTAGCTTTAATAATTGCCTTGTAGCTAGTGAAAGTCGTATGAATTTACTTTCACGAAAAGTAAAGAGCATCGTTGCCTTTTTAAGTTACTGGTTGTTAATTGAGTTTTTTTACTCAAAACTATAATTTTGTATTAGTATTTACCACTAGAAAAATTACTTTTTCAAATTATCACTAGTAAGTTTCCATCTAAAACTAACAAAATTAGTTAACTCTTAAATTACAAAATTACCCTCAGTGAGCCTAATGCTACTGATCCTCATAACTCAACCTAATACTACTGAGCCTCAGTAGTTCCGCCGCGCTTCAATACTACTGAGCCTCAGTAGATCCGCCGCCCTCCGCCGCGCTTCTAATGCCACTGAGGCTCAGAAAAATCCAGATCTGAGAAAGATTTCAACCATAACCAACACATAAGCAAAAATCCCAACACACAAAAATCAAAACAACACACAAATAGAGAGAGAGAGAGAGAGAGAGAGAGAGAGAGAGAGAGAGAGAGAGAGAGAGAGAGAGAGAGAGAGCTAATATCGGCTCTGGTTCGCTCTCTGAAACAATTATGGGATTGAGATCGGCGGCGGCGGAGGAGGAGAAGAGGCAGCGGCGGCTCCGATCAATGGCGTCGAGGCGGAGGAGAGTGGAAGATCTGGCGGTTTGGTAGATTTGGGGGAAGGTGGGGCTAGGGTTAGGGTTTCAAAAGGGGATTGAGCAAGGCGGTGAGGTGGGGGAGTCAGGGGCTAGGCGGCGACAGTCGTGGAGGGTGGAGGCGGCGGTGGAGCCGCAGTCGAGGAGGTGGTTGTCGAAGGGGGAGAAGGCGGAGAGGGAGAGGGCAGAGAGAGAGGAGAGAGAGAAGGAGCTAGGGGACGAAGCGGCGCGTCAGCCTCCCGCCTCGCTCCGGCCTCGCGCTGCCCTCGCATGGCCCTCGCGCCTAGCTCGCCCCTCTCCGCCCAGCCTCGCCGCTCGCCGCCTCCAATCAGATCTCATAAATTAGGGTTACAGTTTTTTGAGAATATGTGAATATATATATGTGGTATGGGTTGTAAATTATAAAGTTTCAGGGTTATTTATGTCATTAAACAGTAAAGGGGTAACAACCCATTACTGTTAATTCCTATTAATGGTATAAAAAAATCTAATCTTGCTATTAGTAAATATCACTACCAAAATGTAGTTTTGGGTAATTATTTATTGTTAATTAGATTGAGATGATACCCGACCCGACAGATTGTAATAAACCCCGAAGCTAATCTTTGAAACACCGCAAAAGCCCCCAGATAAAACCAGATGGCATTACCTCGCTCATTTCTGTTAGGCTCGTCACCCTTTATATGCTCCAGAAGATTCCACATAACCCCTAAACCACTCCTCCACTCTTCACTCTCTTTCTCTCTCTCCTCCGCCACCACCACCACCACCACCGCCATGGCTTCTGCTTCTCCCGCCAAGAAGGTAACAATTCTCTCAGCTCTTCTTCTCCTGTGGATTTGTGTTTGTGAGAGTTTGAGACTGAGTCCTGAGAATTTGCAGGTTCTGGTTCCGATTGCGAACGGCACGGAGCCGATGGAGGCGGTGATCGCCGTCGATGTTCTGCGTCGAGCCGGAGCTGACGTCACTGTGGCTTCTGTGGAGAAGCAGCTGAGGGTTGAGACTTGCCATGGGGTTAAGATCATCGCTGATGCTTTGGTTTCGGATTGTGGCCAGAGCTCCTTCGATCTTATCACTCTACCTGTAAGTAATTCAGTCCGTTGTTTCTGAATCCCTGATTATATGTGTTCTTTATCGTTTATTGCAAGTTCAAATTTGGCAGCTTTTGTTGGATTGCTTAGAAACTTGATAGAAAAGAAAGAAAGCGAAAACTAACAATAGAACCAAGTGTAAGTAGTAGGCATTATTGAAGTGTTTAAAGGAGAAATATGCTTATTTGAAGCTAATCTTTGATAGCTGGGTTGTGATTAGGAATCAACTGCTATTGGGGAAGTTGAGGGAATCAATTGGATACCTTATAGGGAACTGTTAGAGAAAATTGATTCGTATCATTCTTAAGCAACCAGCTGTTGTTATTTTCTTCAGATGGGCCCATGTCATTTGATAACACCATGCATACAGTTTGATATAATCCATGACATATAAGAATGGAGGAAGCATTTTATGTAACTGTACTTGGATTGGTCTATTGTAGGAGTTTCTACAGTGTGAGTTATTGGTTTCTCATTGTAAAGTTGTAATTGAATTTGATTTTTGGCTTTTCATGCTATAGGGAGGGATCCCGGGCGCTACCAATCTTAAGAATAGTGAGGTCCTGGAGAGCCTGGTGAAAAAGCAAGCTGCCGATGGGAAGCTCTATGCTGCAATCTGTGCTTCACCTGCAGTGGCTTTTGGGTCTTGGGGTGTGCTGAAGGGATTGAAAGTAAGTACTTTAAACCTCGACTGAGGTTATTATTATTTTCTATTTTGGTGTACCTTTGTTTGAGTTGTTTCTTTTGGTGTAACTGAATCTGAACTCATACCCTCAACTACTTTTTGACAGTCAACTTGCTATCCATCCTTTATGGAGCAATTAGCAGCGTCTGGTGCAACTGCTGTTGAATCAAGAGTGCAGCTAGATGGCAAATCTGTGACAAGTCGTGGTCCTGGTACTACCATGGAGTTTTCAGTTGCACTTGTTGAGCAATTGTATGGGAAAGAGAAAGCTGATGAAGTTTCTGGTCCCCTGGTAAATGTCTCCTCAGCAAAGTATTTTTTTGTCTCGTCACATTTTATCCAAAAAAGAGAAGTATAAAACTAGTGTAATAGCATTTGGAGATAAGGTAGTTTGGGTGGTATAATCTTCAAAACTTCACAGAGTTGGTACAACAGATATTACTGCTTATATGATGTAGGAGAAAGAGTTCACTAAAGAAAGCAGTATTCAGTAGAACTTTATATAGTATAACAATATGGTGGAGTTCAGAAATGATACTTATTAAGTCCTTTGATTAACTGGAAAAAAATGGTAAGTTCATAAGGAAATTTTAGTGTTTTATTCAGAAAAGGGAAGTATAGAGGTTTGGGAAGCTATCAATGTCTGGAAAAATGGAAATAAAAAGGTTTTGTTATGATCTGACTTGACTGTTTCTTTTATCCCAAATAGAGTGGTTAATGTATATTGGAATACTCTTTTGTTTTTGGATGTGCTGGCTCTCTGATTTCAAATTTTTACTCAGGTGATGCGTTCCAACCATGGGAAGGAATATACCATAACTGAGCGAAACCCAATGAAGTGGACTTCCGCCGATTCCCCAAAGGTGAACTTTTCTTTTACTTTTAACCTTTGTTGTCGTTTGTCTCGGAACATTGCATGCAGAACAAATGTGTGCTTGTTTAGTCATGTGTAGTTAGTTTAGGTATCTTGTCATTAGTTGTATTCAAGTGCTCTCATTTATTGTTAGTAGTTTACTTTGGCAATTAAGTTACAAGTTACAACTGTGTGAGATAATTGCATGTTCTTACAAGTTCACTATGAATTGAGATTTGTCTACGGTTCTCTTAAGAAAAACTATAAGTTTGATATGACGGGAAGAGTTGCTATGAGTCTCCTTTATGACTTTTTTTTTTGTCCGTCTTCAGATTCTTGTACCGATAGCTAATGGCACCGAGGAAATGGAAGCTATTATGATCATTGATATTCTACGACGAGCCAAAGCAACTGTTGTAGTGGCCTCTGTAGAAGACAAGCTAGAAACTGTTGCTTCTCGCAAAGTTAAGCTGGAAGCAGATGTGCTCCTGGATGAAGCAGCCAAAAGTTCGTATGACCTAATAGTTTTGCCTGTAAGTTAGTTTTCTTTTTTGCAGTTGTTTAATCATTATTATTCACCAGTTAACTAGCTTGACTGTATTCTCTATTTGTCAGGGTGGACTTGGTGGTGCTCAAGCATTTGCGAAATCAGAAACACTTGTGAATTTGTTAAAAAAGCAGCGGGACTCAAATAAGCCTTATGGAGCAATATGTGCTTCACCAGCTTTGGTCTTTGAACCTCATGGCTTACTCAAGGTATGCCCTATAGCCTTTTGTGAAATGTGAAATATTTTTCATTGAAGGACCACTCCACTGAAACATGATTAATCCATTAACATCGCCAAGAGCTTACAGTTCATCGAATGCGGTAACCGAACTCCATAAGAGATCACTCGACCACTGTGCTTGTTACATTCTCTTATGCAGAAATAACATCCCTTCTCTTGGAGTCTTATATTTTATGAGTCATTCAATGTTGTTATCTGAAAATCATGGTATTACCATCATTTTAACATTTTGAAGTGTGAATAGAACATTTTTAAATATCAACATCGAATATCCCTTTCATATGCTAGTGTTGTCATCCAGTTGTAAACTATGTTTTCTCTTTTGTGCAGGGGAAAAAGGCCACAGCTTTCCCCGCAATGTGTGACAAGCTGTCAGATCAGAGTGAAATTGAAAATAGGGTATTGGTTGATGGTAACATCATCACCAGCAGGGGGCCTGGAACTTCAATGGAGTTTGCTCTAGGAATTGTTGAGAAGTTTTTTGGACGCGAAAAAGCAATAGAGCTTGCAAAAGTTATGGTTTTTGTTCATCCATGAATAAATCTATAGTCGCGTAGAAGTGAGCTTTTATGAGATTATGTATTGCGGCTTTGTATGTAAATAAATAAACTGTAATGGAGGAGCTCGAAATCTTCCAATAATTTTAAGTTTATGTCTAAGATTATGTCTTTAATTTCACTGCCGACTACATAGTATAATTGATTAAAAACATATAAGAATATAATGTATATGAAACACATGAGTAATCGAGGCGGCTGGCTATTGCCTAATGATTTGGTATAAATTTTGGAACACTGAATTAGATAATTAGACGCTGAGTGTGTTGGTGTGAATGAGGTATGTGATAAAACTCATTTCTGTTACAACTATCCCATCCTTTTCCGTTTTCTAATCTTCTATATTCACACTTGAAAACAGTCGGTCCAATAACATACAATTCAAGGGATTACATTTTGGTTCATGCTATGTTTCTATACACACAGAAATATATACGAGGCCATTTTTTATTTGTTCCTTCATTGTCCATTACGTTATCTAATCTTTGTCGAAAAGATCTTACATAATCTAATGAATTAATCAAACTAACAGTTGGTATGTCAGTAGTTTTAATGATCTAATGAATTGATCAAACTAAAATTTGTATCACCACTAAAGCTAGGATTTCAAGTTGGGAGATTCAAGTAACATATAATTAATTACTTATCTTACAATTATATATTATTGTAGTGACAAGGTGTTAAAAAAGAAAAAAAGAAAAAAAAAAAAGAGAGCTGTGAGGATAAACAAGTAAGCAAGTTGTAAGAAAGTTGATTGACACTGTACATTTGACCTTGACGAAGTGCAAGAATTATCTCTTAACTTTTGGAATAAGCGCGCATTCACTTCTTTTTGACTTCTGGAAAATAATAGGCTAGCATGCTTTGAAATTGGTAGAGGGTCTACTTGAATTAAAGTTGCAATTCAAATCCCTGAACTCCAACCCACTCGTATGCCTGCAGTTGCATACACTATGTATTCTATGGCAGAAAACGTATGTGTCCATGAACCCTAACCTAGCCAGGTCAGTGTAAGTGAGCAAACAAAACCCAATTCAACTAGGTGCCTAGGGCAACTAACTCTTTAAGCAACCTCCCCTAGTTTTGCGATTTAAGCAAGCCTCGTTACTCTGAAATCGATTTCATTACATCAAGCAGAAGGCCTGCATATACTTGTCTTCCCAGTATAGGCTGCTTCTAGCTATTTTTCAACTGAATGAGTATCTATCGACAAAGGAGATATCTTATATATTTTCTTGCATGTTCGTCAACGATGAGTATGTGATGATTATTTGCTCATCAATGATGATATTAGTGTTAAAAAAATCTTATGATATATATATAAAAAAAAAGGCAAGATTAGCAGACACCCATTTTGTCCAACTTTGCACGGCATGTCAAAAAAGAATAATTTACAGAGTTGACGTATGAAGACTACATTATTACGAGAAATTTTTCAGTGCTGCTGGAGGACTACGTGGTAATGCCTAGTGTTTCTCCATTCCAATTAAATTTTGACACATGAGATTTTATGACAGAAAATTATTTCAGTTATTTTGTCAATGACCATTTTGGGTTTCTTATTGTTTTTCTAAACCCTACACCATAAATCCTAAAACCCTAAACCTCAAACCTTAGTCTAAACTCATCACAGATCTATTAAAGTCATTTTACAAAAAAAAAAATACATAACTTTATATTTTTTGTCATAAAATTCCACATGTTGAAATTTAATTGGGAAAGAGGACCACTAGACATTGCCACGTGGTTCTCTCGTCGTATTTAAAAATTTCTCCATTACTACAAAGAAATTCCTTAAGCTTCGTTTCAATTGTTTCACACTTGAGCATGTCTTGTGAAAATTTAACATTTCCATTTCACACTTCCTATAGAAATTGATATATTATTTGTTACAATCTAGCTATATAGTATTTACTTCGACGAACCAATCGATATCAGACTCCTTCCTTACTCGATAAAAAGAATGAACCCCTTCTTTCTAAGCCTTCAAGAACAAAAAAAAAGAAAAAGAAATTACACATCTCCAATTTTTAGAACAATTTAGGCTTCGAGTTTGTGTTTGAGCGAATTGAGTCTAATCACTTTTTAATGAATTGTTGTTTCATTTTCACATAATACGCTAATCATAACGTATTAGTGCCTCATTTTCACATAAGACTTTGACAATTGGAGCGAAAATATGATGTCAAAATATACATACTAGCATTCTCGAAAAATTTAGAGAATTCGTGTAACGCATCATGTCCGATTTACTTAATAGATCATATCCTCAAGGTGAGCCGGATGGAGGCGGACTCACAACCTAGAAGTCTAGAACGGAAGAGATTATTTAGATTTTGGCATTGAAACAAGAATCTTAGACCTCAACTTTTTATTTTCTTTCTAAAAATTCAAAAGACTGATATTTTCAAATCCAAAAAAACTCGTGCATTTAGGTAGCAGGGAAGCAGTTCAGTTATTTAAGTTTCATCTTCCTCGTCTGGACAGGCAGACTAGATTAAAATTTCGAAGTCCTCAACTTGAGGGAAGTACTTTTTTCTGTCCCCACATTTCTGTTACAATCCGTACGACACCAGCGCCATAAGTCAAGATCCTTTCATCTTTGAATATCATCTATTCCCATCTTTGGTTTGGGTTTTTTTCATCTACTTTTATGTTTCTCTTTGGCTGCTGAGACAACATAAGGAAACCCAACACTTTTGACTTTTCAAATACCGTTTTTGGAACGAAAAGAACTGATTTTGGATCTGTTTCTGGGTTCTTGGAAACTCACACAATAGTGGATTCATATGCCTGGGAATCTCTGTTGGAAAGGTAGCAGAAACCCACGTTTGGAGAGATTGTAGAGGTTAGAGTTGTCTAGAAACTTTGGTGCTTCCTGTTTTGACTTGTAAGATTTACAGTTGGTCAATCTATTCCATTGCTTTAGTACAAAGGTTTACCTGTCTTATAACCAGTTCATTGGGAATTGTAATGATATGTAGTTGGGTGTCTTTGTTGACAATGTTTCAGAAATTATCTATCTTTCTTCTTTGTTTTGTTTAAATGTTCTGTTCTGTTTAATAAATCCTCCTTTAGATACTTGTATGAGTTATATATCTGTATGGAAAAGACTTGCTCTTTATGCTGTGTGATTCTTGTCTTGAATCCACAGTTTTCTTCACTATCCCCAAGAATGCAAATTTTTCATATTTTTCAATCAGCAACCTACGATCCCAGCTCTAACACCTGCCAGGTGCCAACTGTTATTGATTCATGAAATTTGGTTCTAGGCCTAAAATCTTGTGGAAGTTTTGTGTATTTTTCGGGTGTTTTTGCAAGCAGATTTTAAATGTTCCCTTTTATGTTTTAGTGACATCTGAAAATGCAGCAGATTTTGTGTGTTTTGAGAGGATGTAGAATAAAATAGCCACTTAGATGTGCACTCTAGATTTCATAAGCTATAGATTTGTGACTGTGGCTTCTTATTCAATTAATTGACATCTCTCTAGTGCATTCCCCATCTGTCTCCTTACAAAAGAGGGAGTTGCTGACATGCTTTTTTTATGTACTCTCACAGGTTGAGGATTTTGATTGATTTGGGCTAATTTTCGAAGTAAAAAGAGGGTGATGACTTGTTTTTCTTGCTTGTTTAGCCGGAAGGCTGCTTCTTCAGTTGAACGGACTGTTGAGATTGATGAAGGTAAGGTGCTGTTGCCTTTGTTATGTTGTTCCTATATAGATTGAATAATTGATATCCATCCAAATATGATTTTGTTCCAAAGTTAGTTACTTCAGTTCAATTAGCTTCTTTTTCCATTGTGAAATAGATTGGAAAAAAAATTGTCAATCATGGATCTTTTAAAACCAAAGCAGGTGCATTTTTCTGCGCTTCATGCTTTCATAGTATTAGTATTGCATACTGAATCTGAACAACTAAAAAGTATGTGGCTCAAAGCCTACTATAGGAAGTTTATCTGTGAATGGTCTCCCTTCCAAATTTTGATAACCCTGACTTCTTATGGGATCACATGGTCATGCAACAAAGACTGAATTCCTTATTTTCTGTACAGATTGCTTTTTATTTAGGTTAGGGTGTGCGTTTTAGTCTGTTCTCTCATTTCCTTTCTGCAACTGTGAAAATTATGCATACATTACCTTTGTTTATTTAATTCCAACATATGCACTCATAGTTTTTCTGATGATGCCTTGTTTTGTTTATTTTGTATTACATGCCATTGTATTACACTGTGTTACCAAGTCTTTAACTTAAATCGTCAGGCTTTTGAAATAAAGGAAACTAATGTTATTTTTGAGGTTTTGCATTGCACTTTTATCCTACCTAAACGCTCCTAATGGGATTGTATGGGTGCAGCTGTTTCAGGTATTTCGAATGTCAAACTGTACACTTACAAGGAACTTCGAAATGCCACTGAAAATTTCAGTGAAGAAAATAAAATTGGGCAGGGAGGCTTTGGCTCCGTATACAAGGTAACATCACATTTGCGAATGCTTTTGGTTATTACTTATGAGGAATACTTGGTCAACACTACTCCATTGTCCTAAAAATCATTTCAGTGACTTTTGCATCTCCACATTATTGTGAAATGTGTTTGATCAGGGAACACTAAAGGATGGCTCTATGGCAGCAATTAAGGTATTGTCAGGAGATTCTAGGCAAGGGTCGCGAGAATTTTTGACAGAAATTGAGGTGATTGCAAGTGTTGATCATGAGAACCTAGTTAAGCTATATGGTTGCTGTGCAGAAGGAAATCATAGGATATTGGTTTACGGCTATCTTGAGAATAATAGCCTTTCACAAACTCTTCTTGGTAAGTCTATTTACTTGGTTTTCATTTGAGTTAATTCAATGTATGGATGATGACTTAGTCCCCCTGCACTTTATAGGTGGAGGCCAAAGTGGCATCCAATTTAGTTGGCATACAAGGTGTAAAATCTGCATTGGTATTGCAAAGGGGCTCGCTTACCTCCATGAGGATGTTCAACCCCATATTATTCACAGAGACATTAAAGCAAGCAATATTCTCCTTGATAAAGACCTTTCGCCCAAAATTTCAGATTTTGGTCTTGCAAAGTTTATCTCTCCCAACTTGACCCATGTTAGTACTCGTGTCGCTGGAACAGCGTAAGTTCACTACTTCCAGTTCTACTCTGTTTATAGCTCCTATGGAATTTATGTACCGCTCAGTGGATTTTAAAGATATAATCGAAAAAGTATTAGTTCGAAAAGTTTCTTCTAAAAGATTTATCAAACTGGTGAAAATATTTGGTTTTGGCAGTGTACTGGTTTCTTTTTAATAGTTACCCGGACATCAATGTTGCTTACACACTGGCTGAACAATTAGTATGGATGTCTTTCAAGGTTTGCATGTGGAATAATGATATGATACAATTTTACCTTAATATCATTGTATCAGAATGTTAATAACTTGACTTCCTACCCATGCTGGCAAGTAATGTGGTCTGGCTCTAAAAGTATTTTTCTGTTCTGTATGTCTTTTTTTTTTTTTCCGTTATATATATATATTTTTTAGGCATAATAGCCAAAATGCACTCTGAACTTGGCTCAAATTGTCAATTTACACCCCGAACTTGTAATTGCGAAATTTTGTCTCCTCAACTTGTCAAAAACTGCCGATTTGAACCCCATCCGTCAAATCTAACGGTTTTCATCCAATTAAGAGTCACATGTCTTGCACATGAGGGGTATTTTCGTTATTTTATATTTATTTCGTTTTTTAAATAAATTACACAAGTAATTTATTTTTATACAATATTTTCTACAATCATATCATTGTATTTGTGACCTAAACACTATTTTTGTTGAGATATTTGAGTTCTTTAGTCTTAGACAAATTATATCATATTTCTTATTAATTAAAATAGTGGTTCGACAATTCAATTTTAGTTATCCGCCACATAATTTTTCTTATTGACAAATTATATCACGTAAGTTGTGCGTTTTTTTTTTCGTTGCGTTTTTTTGAAGAAAAAAAATGAGAAAAAAAAACCAAGAAGAAGAAAAGAATATTATGAGTAAATAGACATGATTGTATAAAAAAATAAATTTGTTATGTAATTTATTTAAAAAATGAAATAAATATAAAATAACGAAAATACCCCTCATGTGCTAGGCATGTGACTCTTAATTGGATGAAAACCGTTAGATTTGACGGATGAGGTGCAAATCGGCAGTTTTTGATAAGTTGAGGAGGCAAAATTTCACAATTACAAGTTCGGGGTGCAAATTGACAATTTGAGCCAAGTTCATGGTGCATTTTGGCTATTATGCCTATTTTTTAAGATATACATGTTTATGTTGACGTATTTGGGTTCCTGTTTGTTTTTTGCAGAGGCTACTTAGCACCTGAATATGCCATACGAGGTCAAGTGACAAGGAAAGCAGATATCTATAGTTTTGGTGTTTTAGTCTTGGAAATTGTGACTGGCAGGTGCAACACAAACAAACGTTTACCATCCAAAGAACAGTATCTTCTTGAAAGGGTATACATCTTGAAACTAGTGTCATCAATAAGTATTTCCTCCTATTACTAAAGTAAAGTCTTCGAAATAGTTTATTGTTTTAACTTGTTCTTTGTATTACTGATGAAAGATTTCTTCTTGAAACGGCATACCTTTTATGATTTTCAATACTGTCAGTACTCAGTAATATCTTGCATAATACATGAACACCTTCACGCGATGTTTTTTTAATGTGCAATTTACAAGCTTTACATATAATTCATCGTTCATGCGATGTTTTGGTCTTGACAGTACATATTTACCAGGGACCTTGTAATTACACTGCTGATGTATTAAAAGCGAAATCTACATGAAATGATCCAGAACTTTGGGTCCTTTAGAGAAATCTTTGAGTTATCTATGAGCTGATTTAGGTGCTTTTTATTTGTAAAACCCTCTCCTTTATTTTAAGTTATCCCTTTCCATTTTCTTGCGTAGTTTCTTGGCTACCTAATTGTCATCTCCAATTGAAAATCCTACTGATCACTATAATAGTTAGTAATTGGCAATTTGATATACTGATAAACCAGTTTCCCCTGGGACTTGAGAAAACTTATCAAAACTTTTTTTTTGCTGCTGTAGGTATGGGAACTATATGAGAGAGGTCAGCTGGCGGAGTTGATCGATACTTTTTTGAATGAAGATTTGAATGTTGAGGAGGCATGCAGATTCATGAAAATTGGTCTTCTTTGCACCCAAGACAAGCCCAAGCTCCGACCATCCATGTCTACGGTTGTTAAGATGCTGGCGGGTGAGATGGAAGTGGATGACAAGAATATAGACAAACCTGGAATGCTTTCTGAGTTTATGGATCAGAGAGATTCGGCTGATGCTAAATACTCATCTTACCCACTATCACCTTCTGGGAGGGTTCTCAATTCGTCATCTTCCTCGGAACAAGTCACCACTTCATTTGCTACCATGACCTTCAACTCTATATATGACCGAAGCAATTAGGACGGCGAAACATCTATCTGGTATTGATTGGTTTGGGTAGGATCCATATTAGTCCTAATTGTTGTTTACTTGTTTTGGAGAACAAGTAGCCACCATCATTCTTTGCTTTCCTCGGCTATAAAATAGCCCTTCAACCATTTTGTAGGGTAACAGTATTCATGTAAAGTTTTATATTCATCTAGGCTTCATAGAAAGAAAAAAAGTCCCGAGTATATAAAGAACCCCTCACATCCCTGTGTTTATATGCAGGTATTATGCATGTATACTAAAGAGACCTTTTTTTTTTTTTTGTATGAATTTTGTGCACTAGACTCAGATTGAACTTGACTGCGGGTGCTCTCTGAAAAGGCTGAAATTGTGAATCGCAGTATTCGAACTGAGGTAGCAAATCCCAGTTTTCAAAAACCTGCTAGCCTTTAAATGGTTAGCTATTTATATATAAAGATGATATCGTAGTTTGATCATCCTAAAAGAATATACAAAAGAATTGAAAACAGGAATAACACGAACAGTTTCTTTATCTCTATATCTCTAGCTAGTTTCTATTTCTGTAGCATCTGTACCACAGAATAAGAAAACAAAGGACTCTATATCCAACTATGAAACCCAGCATCACAGCCAAATTGCTCCATTTTTGTGTCTCTCTCAAATTCTGCTGTCTTAACAATTCATCCCCATATAGAGTGCATACTCCATCAATAATCTGAATGCACCTTCTTCCCCGCTCTCCTCCATACTCATTTATCATAAAGCATTCAAAAGGGTACTTGAAAAGACTCAAGTAATGCATGAAAAGCCAGTAACTTGGAATGTTATCCTTCGGAATGAAGTACCCCGAAAAGAGAAAGAACGATCCCATTAGCCCTGAAACAACTGATGTCCCCATGATGAAGTTCGGCACGAGAGCACTGAAACATGCTACAACAGAATTGGACATCAAAAGAACCATCCAGACCACAAGATTGAAGTAGATGAACTTGTCGACGTCTCCTTTCAATCCAATCAACCAGTAAACTGGAGTGGAAAAGAGAATGCCAACCATCAAAAGGAAAGGAAGAAATATGATGGTGTTTGCTAAGACATAGGAGGTAACTCTATAAGCACCTTTGGAAGTCTCACTCATTAGTATTTTTCTCTCTTGTAAGAAAATCGGCAGGCCTTCTGTAGTGGAAGATAGCAAGAAAGTGAGGCTGAATGCAAAAAAGCCAGTTTGGGTTTGTAAAGCAATTGTAGTTTGTTCTCTGCCTACATTTAGAAATATAGTTCCCAGTAGTAAACCAGCTACCAAGGCTTGCACGACTCTTGTGACAAAGAGTTGCTTGGTTCTGAAAATGTTGCTGCAAAATCTTTCTCCTAGTATAACAACTTCCTCGAGTCTAGAATTCCGATAGAGTTGCCTCTTTTCTTCTGAAAGGTGAAAATGATGCTCAAACCTATGATTTCCTCTGAGGAAACGTTGGTTGTTTAAGGCTTCTGGAATTTGTGTATCCAAGCTTTCAATAACATCGATTGCAAATTCAAGCATGTTGACATGGTTAGGGATGCGATGGCCTGCAAACCTGAGCCTTTCTTTGAGAAGATGCATGGATCCGTTGTGCATGACAGTTCCATTGGAAAGCAGAACGAGGCGATCAATCATCTCTAGGATACGAAAACCAGGTTGGTGAATGGTGAGAACAATAGTCTTGCCTTGATTGACAACCATTGTTTTGAGCAGTGACACTATATGGAAAGCTGAGGCAGAATCCAAACCTGATGTTGGTTCATCAATCAGAATCACAGCTGGATCATGCACTAAATCAACTCCAACCGAAACTCTGCGCCTTTCTCCACCTGAAATCCCATTGTTGCTTGATCCCCCACCGATTCTTGAAGCCGCAACATGTTCCAGCCCAAGCTCTTTCATCAGCTGCCTTACTTTGGCTGCAGATTCTTTTCTCCCACCAGGAAACCTCAGAAGGGCACTATACATAAGTGTTTCTTCAACTGTAAGTAATGGGAAAAGAGCATCATCTTGAGTAACATACCCTGACATTCTCCGAAAACTTTTAGCCTCCATAGGGAGATTATTAACCAGCACTTGACCACACACTTTCTTTGGGGAGATCTTTCCGGCAAGAATCTCTAGCAGGGTGGTTTTCCCAGCTCCACTAGGACCAGCAATAGCAGTGATCTCACCAGGCCTTGCTTCACAGTTTACATTCTTCAAAATGAAGCTTGGAACTCTCTTGGAACTAGCACCACCACAAAGCACCCATTTCATTTCAAACTGAGCACATAGTTTGTAGCTCAGATTTCTGGTTTCAATTCTGTATGGTGTTCTCTGGCCACCGTGGACCGGACTCTTCACCGGCAACTCCATTGTGAGGAAAGAATGAAAGCTTGAGACAAAACGCGATATTTGTGGGATGCTTGAGGGATATTATGGGAGATGAGCTAACACACCAAACTTGGTGTTACCACACAAGTTAACCTAGAGAAGAAGCCAGCTTTGATGGAAAGGGATAAACATTAGACACTTGGAAAACTGTGTAGTTGACTTGGTATTGCTTTCTTACTGTTCAGTTGTTGGCAATGGAAAATGGAAGTTTTGGGTGTTGGAGAGGTTCAAGAAACCAGAGAAAGAAAGAGAGAAAGAGGATGACTTGCTTTAATGGGAAGCTTATTATTTCAGGTGAGCTGATTATTGACTGTGTAGGGTTGGTGTTAGTTTGCTTCACTATCTGCCCACTCTTTAACTCATCAGCTCAGCAATCTGTGAAGTTTGGTTGGAAATTCCTAATGAAACGGACCAATTAGTCAGGGACAACAATAGGGTAGCCAAAATGAAACACAAACAAATATGATAACCTCACCCCATATCATTTTGAAGCCTCCTACACAGTTAGCCTGAACTAGTCTGCTGTTTGGCGGGTCAACCCGACCCGACTTACTAATAATATATTTTCTCTTAATTTGAATCTTTTCTTTGGATACAGAATCAGGCTAGTCAATTCATACCCTTAGATTTAATTTATTTTCTTAGGAAGTGACTATAAACACCTCATGATCGATCATGAAAACTATGAAACTATGGAAAACATATAATAAGCTGAAATAAGCTGAACACGCGCTAAGATGTTTATGATACCATTTTAAATTTGTGAACCTCTTCTGTTATTCCAATCATTACCACATATTGTACCTAATGTTGCTATGTTCTCTTTAGAAAATTGCATGCCTTTTCAAACCTGGCATTACTACAACATATGGCATATGCAACTGTGTACATATACGCCTACCATGTGAATTATGAAGCTAAAACTTCATATCGACATGTAGTTAGGGTATCAAAGTATCGGACTAGCTATAGATATGAGACTAGTTATTATTATTATTATTATTATTATAAAGGAAGAACAAAAGTTTGAGTATTATTGTGAAACTGCAAGTAGTCAAAACAAAAGTTTGAAGCAAATTTACTCAGATTAGACTTGAAAGATAGAAAGAGAATGAGCACCTTCGACATTCTCCACAGAAGACATTTTGAGAGGTGCAATTTTCATTTTAGCACAATCTTTTAGGAAACTTTGTTTTTGGATTTTGAAGTTTATTGCTTCATGTTCTTTTAGATTTTTCTTTCATTGATTATTTTGTTACGTGTGGTAGATTTACATGGATGTAGCCCGATCTAACTTTCGAATATTTTAAGTTCAAACCTTAATTATCTTTGTCTTTTGCATCTTTCAGATATTTTTGAGTTAGTTGTTTGTCAAGCACTCATAATGCTTAAACTTGCTGTGAAATATGAGTTCTACTCATATTTGTTTGTCAAACTCTCATCCTTTAACTCATCTTTTAACAAATTGCTCACTACATTGTGTATTACCTGGGACAGTAATACTCTTACTTTGTGTTACTAATTGGTTTATTTGGGGTCAACAATTTCATTGGAACCCTTCCTCTTTTCAAATATGATATTGGAAATAAATGTTGAATTTTTTTAGTTTGTTTTCTATAAGCTCGGTCTTTACTTTATACAGTATTTTGTGCACTAGATTTAGCATCAATTGTTTGACCCGGTCAGGTTTAGTAAGGAGTTACTTACTGACTACCTGTAAGTTTCTAAATTTGTACTACTCATCTATTACATCCAAACTCAAGTTTTCAGTACATCTATTCGATATTCACTGTGATGTTTATATTCATAAACCTCTCCAACATTCTTTTTCTCATGTTGTTTCCACCAGCTTTTGTCGGTTTTTTGCCCATTACTAATTCTTCCATCACATGAATCAAGAACGGTCCACAGTCAAATATGCACAAAACTAACTCTGCTATCATCATTTTATAGAGGAATTTCATTCACTTCAAAGACCACATACAAGTAATTACTGACTAACAGTAATTCAAATTATTGTCAAGTAATTACTAGCTAACAGTAATTTAAAGTTACTTACGATAGTTTATCTTGTTGTGGGCATCTGAAGTCTTCAATTAACTTGTATAAGTCTTCGGTAATTTTATTCTTAAGAATCCATCTTCTTGTTTCCTTCTCCTCTTCCGTCATGACTATATTATCCTCAACCAGAGCACCTCTATCCATGCACACAACTTTTTCTCTATATTCTTCTGGGTCCTCACTATCAGGGAATTGATTTGTATAGTTCACATATTTGATGAACCGTTTTATCTCGTTGGCTTGTAGGTTGGTTTCAATAAAAAATAAGTTATTGGGGTTCAATAAACACCTAAAAGCTATTGAAAAAATTAATGAATGTGTCATTAAAATACTCACCACTATTTCTGCATCTTTGGTAGTATAGTCATCAGGGTAGTCGGCCTTTTTTGGTAGTATGAGGTTCATATGCTTAAAGCATTTCTTCACGTTGTCTATGATCATCAACGAGAAGTGATGGTGCTTGTGGTGATGGATTGGTATGAAGACTTTCTTCTTGGAGAATACTGACCACAGTGGTTCTATAAATTGTGTTTCACCCTCCAATCTATAGCCCTCGAACTCACCTTCTTTTTCTCCTGCTATGTACTCTCTCTCTCTCTCATTCTCGGCATTACCTAATACAAGATACTGTATATTTCACCCAACAAGATTAGTAATGAAAAAAAAGTTAGATAATATGGGCGCGGTGCAGCGGCACGGTGCATATTTAACTTAGAATGCTTACTGTTGCTTCGAACCCCAGAAATGTCACTGGAATAAAATTTGGATTTGCTTGCAGATGTTGTTTTACGAGATGGATGTACACCTTCATTGGTTGTAAACATATAAATATGAATGTTATTCATGCTTTTAATCCTGAATAAGTGTGTTACTAACGCCCAGTGATACTCTGCTTACTGGGGGTCAGTAAGATAAAGAAGATGAGATTCTCACTTCAATGACGATGTCTCGCTCTTCAATGATTCTCTTCAAATCCTCCTTAGTTATTGCAACCATAGAATCCTTAGAAGTCCAGTAGTTATGACTGTTTAACAAAAAAAAATATCCAATTTTCAACCATTTTACAAAAAAGAAAGAAAAAAATATGGAATGATCAGATTACCTATCGTTCTTGTCTTTGTTTGCATTGAACCAAACTTCATAGTACCGTTCCACATTCTCATCAAGTGTTTTCGAGGTTGTCGTGTCGCATTTCACATTTTCGATCATTATACTGTTTTTGGCTTTCTGCATCTTTGGAGCTTTTTTTGTTGGTGATTTTGTTTCTGGTGTGCCGTACTCATAGTCTGCTTGTGTTTTTTTTTCTGCATTCCTCTTGCATACCTTCACGTTCCTCTCTATCGAAAGTGGATCAACAGTTTTCTTCTCCTTCTATTTTCTTTTATCTTCTTCCTCTGCTTGAACAAATGCTGCAATTGAACTATCTATTTCTTCCTGAGTTTCTTCAATGATTATGTCTTGCTTCTCATTGATAATACTTGTCTGCAGGTTAGGCTAATGTCAGTAAAGAAATATATAAAAAATATAATAATAACAATAATAATGAAAGCAGGTAAGTTGTTTACTGGCCCCTAATAACTTGATTACTGGGAGTCAGTAAAACATAATTTTTGGCATAATAGTCAAAATGCACCCTAAACTTGGCTCAAATTGTCAATTTGCACTCCGAATTTGTAATTGGGAAATTTTACCTCCTCAACTTGTCGAAAACTGCCGATTTGCACCCCCTCCGTCAAATCTAACGGTTTCCATCCAATTAAGAATCACATGCCTAGCACATGAGGGGTATTTTTCTTATTTTATATTTATTTCGTTTTTTAAATAAATTACACAAGAAATTTATTTTTTGTACAATTATGTCTACTTACTCATAATATTCTCTTTTTTTTCTTTCAAAATAACGCATACCGTACTTGATATAATTTGTCAATAAGAAAAATAATGTGGATAACTAAAATTGAATTTTCGAACCACTATTTTAATTAATAAGAAACATGATATAATTTGTCTAAGAATAAAGAACTCAAATATCTCAACAAAAGTATTCTTTAGGTCACAAATACAATCATATAATTGTAGAAAATATTGTACAATAATAAATTTCTTAGGTATTTTTATTAATAAAATGAAATAAATATAAAAAAAAATGAAAATACTCCTCATGTGCAAGGCATGTGACTCTTAATTAAATGAAAACCGTTAGATTTGACGGATAAGGTGCAAATCGGTAGTTTTTGACAAGTTGAGGAGGCAAAATTTCGCAATTACAAGTTCGGGGTGTAAATTGACAATTTGAGCCAAGTTCATGGTGCATTTAGGCTATTATGCCTAAATTTTAATATTTTCCTCACATTGGTGTTGGTCTATGACTTTTCCATATTACTCCTCACTGCTGCATCGACAACATTTGCCAGGGTTTCAAAATCTATTGAACCTAAGGAATCGTCATCTTGTGTGTTCACCATCCCCTCGCCTAGTTTTTCAGCTTCATTCTCTACTCCTTTACCTTCATCATAACCTTCTCCCATTTCATTGTGCTGATCCGGATACTCTTCCTCATTTTCATCGTAAACGACTATTTGCAAATCTGCTTGAGGAACTTCGGTCATGCCCTTTTCATTTTGAAGCTTCATTCTTAAATCGTTGATGGTCTTCTCCAAATACTTCTTATCTTTATCCGCTTGCTTGATGTGCATGTCTCCTTTATTAACCATCCGTAACAAATCAACATTCTGATTGAAGAGCTCTTCATTTGCCTTTCCAAGTCTCTTCAGTTTCTAGTTCAAGTTTGTTTCTGCTGCATGTCCTTCCAAGTCTTGCATTAGTGCTCTCAAATTATCATTCAACACTGTTTTTCGTTCTTCTTCCTCTTGGCTTGCTTGAGGAACTTGAAACCTCAGTAATTAGATACATCTTTCAAATTTTAAATCAATACTTACTGACCCCCAGTAAGCAACTTACTGACCCTAAGTAAGCAACTTACAGATTCCAGTAAGCAAGTTACTGACTCCCAGTAAGCAAGTTACTGATAGCCAGTAAGCAACTTACTGACCCTAAGTAAGCAACTTATAGATTCCAATAAGCAAGTTACTGATTCAGTAACCAGGTTACGGACTCATAGTAAGCAGCTTACTGACTACCAGTAAGCAAATTACTTGCCCCCAATATGCAACTTATTGACTCCTAGTAAGCAAGTTACTGACTGCCAACCATTTACACATGATATAATACTACCTACTAGCCCATGGTAAACTGAACATCTTACCCATTCATTAAAGCTTTGTGTACTATATTCCTCCTTTTTGCTACTGTCCTCATCAAGGTCCTCATCCATAGAGTAAGTCCTCGTTACATATGGCCCATGTTTGATCAGTTCCTGATAGAATCAAAAATAATTATTAGCTTTACACTATTTTTTAGGTAAATTGTGTATGCACTAAAGCTAATGTTTATTACCCCTCTCTTGCTCGTTTAACACACGCATGGTTGACCATCTTATGAAAGTTGGCTTCTCGTACATTTTCTCACTAATGCACAAACATGCTTTTGTGTTTACAAGGAACCAATATATGATCAGAAGTGTGCACCCACTATACATTTGAGGCTTGTCGTGTATGTACTTTACAATTCCATCAAGTAGGAAGTTAATCACCATTTGGGACCTGTTGTATTTATCAATATTCTCTAAGTCTTCACAGATTATAATGAGCTCCCAATCAAGATGTGTTCTTGTTTTGCTGAAGAAGATTACTGCAAACAGATACATTATTATGATTGATGCAATCTTCTTTGGAACCTTCTTCTTCTTGAGCTCATCTATCAGCGCCGACTCTATCTGTGTCCGTTTTATAGTGTCACTGCTTTTCTCTCGTGTGAAAATTTGTAGATGTCTGATCTTTATCCTTGCACACGTCCTTAAAATCCAACCCTTCTTTGGTGATGTGGAACAGCACATGCACTTCCTCAGCTTTGAAAAACTTCTCTTTTTATCCGAAAATGAACACATTTTTCTTGTTGTTAAAGTGCTTCAATATGATCTCCACATCAGATTCATGTTTTCGGACTTGATAATCGTCAATTTTACCATTATTGAAAGCTGCTATCATATCCCAGAAGCATGTCTTATGTAGCAGATCCCTAGATTCTTGTGATACATTTTCCTTGTAATCTCTCATCAAAACATAGAATTGGTACAGCGTACATTTTTATTGCTTGTATTGCACTTTTGGTAACTGAGGTGCTCTCTACTCCTTCAAAGATGTTGTTTCTGGTTTGCTCTTCGCTGTTTTCACTTTCCGCTTCGGTAAAGGAACAAAAACATAATCATTATCATTCAAAGACAGAATTTACGGACCCCTAAATAACTGATTACTACGTATCAGTAAACAATAAAGTAACCATATGTACTGCTACTGTACCCCCTATAAGTGGTTACTAAAGGTCAGTAAACATCATTCAATCCATAATATTCACATCTCTAGTTATTAGTGACCCCCCTAGTAACCAAGTTACTGACTCCTAGTAACCAATTTACTGACCCCTGGTAACTAAGTAACTAATTACCAAAATCTAGTAAACAACCAAATAACTTCAAGTGAGAGCCAAAAGTACTGATTAGCAGAGTTTACTGTGTGTTTACATTTCTCTCGTTGGTGTCTTCTACTTCTTTTTTTGTCTTTGATTTTATTGTTACTGCTCCCCCTTTCTCTCCTGTTTCATTCTTCTTCCTCTTCTTCTTGTCATTTTTCTTGTTCTCGGTATCCTTTTCTTCCATCTTTTTCTTTGCACCACGCGTTCTGTGTCCTAAGAAGAACTGCTTAATTTGTCGTTTTGTTGACCATCTAATCATCGTCATCGTCATCACCTCTGTCATCGTCATCACCATTATCTCTGTCATCGTCATCACCTCTGTCATTGTCATCATAATCATCATCTGGCGCGTTCTGTGATGACTTTTCGAGTGAGCTATCTATTTCATAATCTAGCTCTTTAATTGCCTTTCTGCATATATCATACACAATTATGTAAGCAAATATCACCTGGACATTATCGATACCAAAATACTTAATTACTGGGGATCAGTAAACATCATACAATCTATTTACTGACCCCAAATATCTATTTACTGGCTGTCAGTTAACATCATACACTGTGCAATCATCAGATTTCCAATTATTACTGAACATCAGTAACTGATTACTAAGAGTCCATAAGCTCAATAAAGTAATTACCGACCCCCTGTAATCTTCGTTTTCGGTCCTCACTTCACATCTTACTGACCCTAACTAAACACTTAGCAGTTCAGTTTCATATCCTTGATTTTGACGCAGAATAACAAGATAATCCCCAAACAAACATAGATATCCAAATTTCTAACAGTTACCAACTCAGGAACCCTATAATCAATTTCTATATTTTCAAACCCAATCTATTCAGTAAACCCTAGAATCATCAATCAACTCGAAATAATCAAATTCAACTTCAAATAGACACAATTAAAGCGCATCCAAGTCGAAATTTCACATATATAATCAGAATTTTATATTTTCTGTGGCGCCATAACTTTCCTCGGGTCGGCATTGAGAGCATCATAGCGAACGAGCGAGCGAGAGAAGTAGAGAGGGATCGAGCGAGAGAGAGAGAGAGAGAGAGAGAGAGAGAGAGAGAGAGAGAGAGAGAGAGAGAGAGAGAGAGAGAGAGAACTGCTTAGGGTTTTGTTTTGAAATGGACTGAACTACCGAGATGACTGTTTAGTCAGGGTAGTTTAGTCATTTGCCAAGTTTCATTGGACTGGACTATGAACATTGGACTGGGTAAAAAATGTCATGTTTTTGACTAAATGGTCATTTTCCCTAAATTTTTTAAATACTATTATACTCTTAAAATGCACATTGTTATTTAGTACCCATTCATTAAACTATTACATCTCATTCATCTAGTTTTATCTTAATTTCTGATAAGCTCAATCGTCGGTAAATAATACCAAGGCTGCCCAAGTCATGAAGTTTTCCTTAGAGCATCTGCACCGGGGAGCAACCGGGCGAGCAAGAGCACGAGCAAGACGGTAGGGCCGGCCAAGGTGCTCGAGCAAGACGGAAATGAGCGCGCACCGGGGTCGAAAACGGCGAGCAACCGGGCGAGCAGTCAACGAGTCAAAGTGCTCGAGCGAAGGCTCGAGCAAACTTTGCTCCGATGCTTGCTCGAGCAGCTCGTGGGGCCGGGCCGACAGGTTTCTCGCTTTTTGGCTGCCACGTGAGACGCACCGTGACGTGGAGTAAGCTGCCGAGCGCTAGGACGGACCGGAGATGCATCTGAGCGCCGCCCTCGACGGTGGCCGTGGCTCCCGATCGTTGCCGCGCCTTCTGCTCAGTGAAAAGCAGCCTGAGACTTGGTTGAAACGAAAGAGGGCGTCGAGCCCATCAGTTTGGTGGGTGGCACGTCGGCTGGAGTGGCCGGACGGCGGAGAACGGAGCACCGGAAAAACGCGCGGGAAAGGCTGAGGAAGACGATGAACAGTGCGTCGTTTGAAACAGCCAATGTCAGGCTGCCACGTGGCAGTCTGACCGGTCAAAAATTAAAAAACGGGCAAATCAATCTGGGCCTTCCATTTCAATCTGAAATTTTGATCCAACGGTCAGAATTCAAAGGCAACGGCTACAATTTGATCATAACGGAAATATTCCCAAAAAATAGTAAAAAAATCCCAAAAATTTCAAAACTCTCCCAAAAATTTTCCTATAAATACTACCTCAATTTTTAATCAACTCACACCAATTTGTGCACAACAAATTTCACATCTTCCTCCATCTCCTCTCTCATTTCGTTTAGCATTTTTTCTCAAAACAATGGGTTCCCATTGGCTTCCTTCCGAAGATTTACAAATGTGCATCTCTTTTGTCCGTCATAGCGTTGATGAATATGACGGTAACAAACAAAAGAGGGACAAATTGTGGGAGACAATTTTTGCCGATTATATGGAAAATTGGAAGCTAGCACCCGGTGAGAAACTTCCAAAGGAGCCGAGGACCCGAGTCGCCGTCGCTTCGCACTACAACAAGTTCAAACTACTCTTGCAAAAATGGGGAGAATGTTTGGCGGCGGCACATCAACGTATAGCTAGCGGCACTTCGTTAATGGACGTAGTAAGTTTATATTTTTTTATGATATATTATAATTTTTATTCAATTATATATCTAATTAAATTATGTGATTTATGTATTTAATTGGTTTAAATATGTAGCATTGTTTACATTATTTCTTTTTACTATATCTAATTTAGTTAAATTTAAATTGTATCTAATTTGTTTAAATATGTAGCATTGTTTACATTTTTTTTTTTTAATATATCTAATTTGGTTAAATTCAAATTGTATCTAATTTGTTGGAATTATGTCATTAAATATGAACCTAATATACGTTTTTATTAGGAACGACAAGCTCAATCATGTTACTATAGTGCCAAGAAGAAAAAGTTTACACATTTTGAATGTTGGGAAGTGGTTAAGGATCATCCATCTTTCGCTTCCGTCCTACCCACTACTCCATCTTCATATGCAAGTACTTACGATGCTACTCCTTCCGCAACCGAATCAGCTCCAGCCATCAATTTGGATGATGACCAATTGAATGAGACACCTCAAAGCAACACGGCCGCTGTCTCGAGTCCGCCTAGACCAATGGGAACCAAGGCGGCAAAGGAAGCAAGGCGCCTAAAGAAACATGGTAAGACTCCTATTGAGCAACGAGTTGAGGTTTTGCATACTATTGCAAGTGACCAAGCATCATGGCATACCAAGAGGCTAGCGCAAAATGAGGCCGAGCTTAACTATTACGCGGAGTACATAGACATTCAAAAGCGGAAGGAAGCAAGGGCGGAAGAAGAGTTACAATTGAAGAAACAAGAAAATGACACAAGGATCATGACAATGAATTTGGAGGCTATGACCCCAATCTCAAAAAAGTATTTTACCAAGAGGAAACTAGAAATCCTTAATGAAGGAGGATCTGGAGCTAGTGAAGATCAACCTACCGATGAAACATATTCGGATTGTTATCACCCGGGTCGTGTGTTATTTCCATGATAGTTACAGTATTGTACTAAATTTAAATTTCATGTAATTTCAATTTCATGTAATTTCAATTTCAATGTAATTTCAATTTCATGTAATTTCAATTTTCAATGTAATTTCAATTTCAAGAAAAATTGGTGGTTAATCTATCCGGTAAAAAAAATTTAATCATTTCACAACAAGACAAAACTGAGTTGCTCAAGCAAATGGTTAATGGGTGTGTGAAAAAATCGATTTGGGTGGAGCAAAATTTGATTTCCATTTGCTTGAGCAAAATTTGCTCCTGGGCCCACCAGGTGCTTGAGCAAGACCATTTCATGGGTGCGGATGCTCTTATTGAAGAAATGAAAGAGTTGAGCAGTTGATGCCATTGCAAATCACTATAAAAAAAAATGAAAATAAAAACCCAAGAAAATATCTTCATTTTGACCACACCAATTCGATGGGGTGGATAAACTCAAAAGTAACATTGACCAAAAAAAAAAAAAACTCAAAAGAAACAAAGGTAATTACTTTTTACCTCACTCACCCACTATAAATCTCTCAGCTCGAAAACCCTAACCCCTTATCTCCCCAATTTCCTTGTCCGGGTTTAACACACAGATCAACCATGGCGACCCAGTTCCTCTCTCGCTCCCTCCCCAAAACCCTAGCCCTCTCCTCCTTCCTCTCCCGCTCCATCTCCACCGCCTCCACCCTCTCCTCCTCCCACTCCCGCTCCTCCCTCTCCCTCATCCACCGCCTCCGCCCCCTCGCCGGCGCCGCCATCGCCTCCGCCGCCAAGATCTCTCCTCCGGCTATCCGGTGCTTCTCCGCCAACGCCACCACGTCGTCGCTCCGCGATCCGAACCCGAACTGGTCCAACCGGCCTCCCAAGGAGACCATACTTCTCGACGGCTGCGACTTCGAGCACTGGCTCGTCGTCATGGAGCCGCCGGCGGAGGGCACCACTAGGGAGGACATGATCAAGGACTACATCAAAACCCTAGCTTTGGTCGTCGGAAGGTGACCGGTTTCCGAGCTCTTTTACTTTTTAAATTATCTCTCTATTTTTATATCAAATTGTTTTTGTTGTTGTTGTGATAATAGAAATGAAGGATATATAGTTATGTAGAGTATTTCATTTCTGCTCATTTTTTATTGTTTCGAAATTTCGGCCAGATTGTGTTTGCTTGTTGTATGATAATAGTTAGTGTTACACTTATTGTAGGATGTGAATGATTTTTTAGACTATTTAGGAGGTATAGATAGACTGTAATTTGAGATGATATAAACTTAAGTATATTGTTTCGTTTATGATAGAGTTGTCGAGAGTTTATTTACAGTCTGAATATTTGTGTGAGATTATTAATTGAATGTTGTGTTCGGTATGCATCTCAACCAGTGAGGAAGAAGCGAGGATGAAGATCTACTCTGTTTCAACTAGGTGTTACTTTGCATTTGGTGCACTCGTGTCTGAAGAGCTTTCGTACAAACTCAAAGGTACTTCTGCTTGTAATTGTTTGTTATTTTGACTATGGCTTGGCTTTCCGGGTATAAGTGCGCAATAATTTCCATTTCATTCTTGCAGATTTGCCAAAGGTCCGGTGGGTGCTTCCTGATTCGTACTTGGATGTTAAGAACCAAGATTATGGAGGTATGAACATACTTGTTACTTTAAGTCTCTTTTGCAGATAAAAGGAAGAAAAGTTTATCAGTTTAGTTCTTAGCCCCATCCTCTATTTTGTGATCAGCTGGAATTTGAATTCTAGTTCTCTTTCTTTTGGTGGGAAAGGAAAGTTTGAGGCTTTATAGTACTGTGTGAATGATTGTTTTCCTTTTACGTTATTGTGGTTTAAGTAGAACTCTTGTATGCAGGTTAGGATTGTTTGGCTGCACTCAAAGTTGTGTAGCGGAAAATTTTAGTTATTGATGTGAACATGACATAGTTCTAAGATAACACGGTTGTGTTGAATGTATCAAGTGCGTGTCATGGTTACTCTGATGAGTAAAAGTAGAAGTTTTCAGTTCTTACTCTTTGTAATAGAGAATCAACAATGCATGATGTTATTGATTTTGTCGTGTGGAACTGTTTCTTTGTTATGGTCTGCAACTAGTGTGGCTGCAAGAATCAGTTTTACATGATTCCTTCTGCTGGTTGTTTTGTCAGGGGAACCTTTCATTAATGGGGAAGCAGTACCATATGATCCCAAGTACCACGAGGAATGGATCAGAAACAATAGTCGGGCAAACGAGAGAAACAGGCGCAATGATAGGCCTAAGAACTTTGACAGTTCGAGGAACTTTAACAACAGAAGGGAAAACATGCAGCGCAGGGATTTCCAGAATAGGGGTCCCCCTCCCATGCCTAATCAACCTGGACCGAATGGGCCTGGCATGGCCGGACCTCCGAACAACATGAGTCAACCCAACAATATTCCTCCCCCACCTGTGAACAGAGCTCCAATGCCTCCCAACATGAATGCACCAAACTACAACAATGTGCAGCAGCCAAACAACAACTGGGGCGGAGGGCAGCCGGCCTACAATCAGGGGCCTCCAGACAACTACAATCAGGGGCCTCCTAACAACTACAATCAGGGGCCTCCTAACAACTACAATCAGATGCCTCCAAACAACAATATGAGAGGGCCGCCACCGCCCCAAAACAACATGGGAGGATCACCGCCAAACATGGGAGGAGGGCAACCGGCACCGTCGTGGTCTGATCCTGCACAGTACCAAAATAACTACACACCAGAGAGGGACAATGGTGGTGGTCAAAACCGCTATTGAGGTGATATGCTATGCTGCCATCAGTCTATGTAGGCAGTCACTCATGATCATAGCTGGATGTGATTACTCGGATCGTACCTTTGCTATGTAATATGAGCTATTTCATGTAGTGCACATATTGGCTGAAAACAGAGACTGTTTTAGTAATTTTCGCCTCGTGGTGTTGATCTGCATTTTCTTGACGTATCATTTCTACTTTCCTGCATTTTCTGGAAGCGTGATAGCGTTTGTTTATGTTCGCTAATTGTTAAACGAGTGAAAGCAAACGTCAATTATGGAACAATGGGATCCAACTTCGTAATGCCCACCAACACATCTGTTTCTCAATGACTCATATGAAAGGAGCATAGCAGTGCTCAAGTCATTGGTTATTCTATGTCTATCAATATGGTTGGTAGCCTACATCACTACAACTCTGACCTGCTTATACTTGCTTTAAGAATCACTAAAGTTGATCATTGTTAAGGTACATGTGTGGGAACTGCTATTCTTCCAACAGCTTCTCAATTACGGAGTATGGTTCCCATTTCAGATGGTTGTTCATTTTGCAACGAGGATGAAACTCCTAGGCATATTAGCCGGGACTGTTATTTTATGCGAGATGTTATTCGTATTGCTCCGGGTCTGCGACCTATGCTTCATGCTCCCCAGTGCTCTCTTTTGGAATGGCTGGAGTATGGTAAGTGACCTATCTTTTGATTCTATTCTAATGATTTTTCTCTTCTCTCGAGTGTGGGAGAAAGATATCAAAGATAGTTGAATGGGAAGTATAAGGTAGTATACTGCCAAGCTTCTTCACTTCTACTCTCTTTTATAGCCGTACAGCCTCCTAAAACTGGAGGCTTAGGTGTGATTTTAAGGGGTTCTACAGGTAGTGTTGTGGCTGGTGCAGCTTGTGAGAGAGTTGATGACATTATGGCTCTTATGGTTGCAGACGCTTGGGCGGCCGGGTCAGCATGTTCTATTGTGGAGTTGTGTTTAGATCCGGTTCAATTGGAGTCGGACTGCTTGCAATTTCTGTAAGCTGTACATGCGACTGGGGATGATAATTCACACCTGGTTGATGATGTATGATTTTCAGCATCTCTAGCTAGCCTCAATGGTTCTACTTTAAGTCATGCTTTCAGGGAAAGTTAATGTCCTAGCACATAGATTAGCTAGGCATGCCTTGCTGAATGACCTTCAAGTCTCCAAAAAGGGTCTGTCCCTCCGGACTCGTTGGTGTCCTTCGTAATTAAAGTTCTGATAAACTTTGTAGAAAAAAGGCAGAAGCAGAATGAAATTCGCTTTTTCATATTCTTCAGCTCATATGAAACGAGAAAGTATTAATTCTCAAAAACATGTATAACAAATTAAACTCCGTAATTTCAATTTCCTTCTCGTTTCAAAACTTTGGGGCTTCCTGTGTTAGTGTGAGTCATGGAGTTAGTTTAGGAATGTAAATAAACTTGTTATTGCTTTCCTATTCTATGTGTGTAGTACATGTAGTACATAGTACGTAGGGTTTGTACATCTCGTATCAGTATATATAGCCTCCACTGTGACATGAATAATATATCAGAAAATTATTCTCCCACATTGTGTTATATTTGACTTGGTATCAGAGCAAAGATCCGAAAGGACTTTGTCTCTTTATTTTCCGCTGCAATTCTTCGTCTGACGTTGGTTCTCTGTCAGACGTGTGAAGAATATTGTCTTCTTCTAACTAAACCCCATTGTTAGGGTTTATTGTCTCAAAATTATTAGATCGTCTGGCGTTGGTTTTTTTGTCAGACCCCACAGCCATTGTGCTTGTTCTTTGTTTTTTCTTGGTCTTCGATCCAGACAATTTTGTGTCTGCCCGTTGCCTTTGACCCAGCCTTTGACCTAGTCTCAGTCAGCATTTGACTCTGCCGGCGTCATCTTCAGTCAGCCTCAACAAATCCGGCGTCCTCCTCAGATCCGGTGTTGCCCTCAGATCCGGCATTCGTCCTCAGCCGTTTCCCTGCCGGCGTCGTCCACAGATCCGGCGTCGTCCTCTCCTCTCTCTCGAACCGGAACGTCACCACTCTCCGGCGTCACCACTCCCGGCGTCACCATCATCACTCCGGCGTCGTTCCCTCCTCAACCGGTCCGGATCCTCAAAAAACCAGAAACGGTCCCTGCTGACCCGACCCGACTCTGCTGACCCGGTCCCTGCTTTCCGACCCGACCCGACCCGGATACTGCTTCTGCCTCTAGGTCCGACCCGGTTCAGTCCTTTATTGTTTTTCTTTTGCTCCATAAATTACTACTATTTGGTATTTGTGTTGCAATGGGTTCTGGAGATGAAAGTTCTCAGGTGAAAGATGTTCAGACACTTGAAGTATCGGTCAAGAATTCTGAAAGTGGTTCCTTTGGGGGTGCCAAACTCAATGGAACCAATTTCCGAAAATGGAAGAAAATCATGACGGCTCATCTCCGAGGGATGCACAAGATGGGGCATGTAACTGGGGCTATTGAGGTCCCTAGTGAAAGTGATGTTGCTGCCTACACTAAGTGGGAAGATGATGATGGTCTTGTGATGTCAGTTTTATACAAGGCCATGAATGAGGACATAGTCGATATGGTGGAACAATGTGACACAGCTCAGGCAATCTGGAAAACGTTGGAGGACTTATATGCTAATGAATCAGATTTTATACAGGTTCATGAGTTGATGTGCACTGCTTCAGCAATGCAACAAAATGGGCAGCCAGTGGCACTGTTTTTCACCAAGCTGAAGAACATTTGGGCTGAAATTGATGCAAAACGTCCTTGCAAGATCAAGAATCAGGAGGATCTTGTTTGGTACTTGAAGGAGAAAGAGCTTGAGCGAGTTCACCACTTTCTGAAAGGCCTTGATGCAAAACATAACAGTGCCAAGGGAGAGCTGCTCAGAATGACAGAACCTCCTAGTTTGACTACAGCTTTCACATACATCCGTAAGGATGAGTCTCACCAGGAAAGTCTTACTCAAGCACAACATGAAGTCTCTAGTCTCACTGTTCAAGCGAAAGCACCAGCACCACTCCTTCAGCAATCTAGTTCAGTTCCACTCCACAGGCAAGGACCGCCACCAGGCTTTGGGGACCAACCTCGTCCCCCTTGCTCTTATTGCAAGGGTGACCATCCTCGTGAGACTTGTTGGAAGTTGTACCCTCATCTTAGGCCTAAGAGGCCTATTTATCGTCCCAAGGCGAAAGCAGCTATCCAGTTGGTCCAAGAACCAGACATCTATGGTGTATCCGGACATGACCATCATACCGCAGAAGGCGCTACACCCGCAGCATCGGTGGCTAGTCGTGGTAAGATAGGTATGGCCTTAAATATTTCTAGCTTTGTTGGTGGTGATACATGGATTATTGATTCAGGTGCTTCAGATCATATGACTTATGACAAATCTTATTTTACTGAGTTATCCTCTCCACCAGTACCATATGTTACTAATGCTAATGGCGAAGCCTTCCCTGTGTTAGGAAAGGGGTCAGTCCGTATCACTCCCACAATAGTACTACAAAATGTGTTATATGTGCCTGCTTTATCTCATCATTTGATATCTGTCCCACAGTTGAATGTTGAATCCAAATGCTCTGTGACCTTTTTTCCTATGTATGTGATTTTTTAGGATCTTCTCACTGGGGAGTTACTAGGTCGGGGGTACTTGAGGGGCAGGCTGTTTCGTCTGGACCGGACATATGTCGGGGAGAAACCAGGAGCACAGCCACGGACCGCTTTAATGTCAACTTCTGACAGGCTAGGTGAAGTTTGGTTATGGCATCGTCGCTTAGGGCATCCATCTTTTAGTGTTATGAAAAAATCCATGCCTTCTTTGTTTATTGGTGTGGACGAGTCAGTCTTACATTGTGAAACCTGTGTTTTGGGCAAGAGTCATCGCTCAACTTATTCACCTCGTATTTCTAATAAAAGTGTCGTTCCTTTTGAATTAATCCATTCTGATGTTTGGGGACCTTCAAAGGAACCTACTGTGTCTGGTATGCGATATTATGTGTCATTTATAGATGATTGTACACGTCTTACTTGGGTTGTTCTTCTTAAAACTAAGGATGAGGTTTTTCCGGCTTTTCAAGCCTTTCTTTCTGAAGTCCAAACACAATACAATGCAAAAATTAAAGTTCTTCGTTCTGATAATGGGGGGGAATATGTGAATCGTGTCTTTCAGTCTTTTCTACAAACACATGGGATTATCCACCAGAAAACATGTCCTTACACACCTGAACAAAATGGGGTCTCTGAAAGGAAAAATCGCCACTTACTTGATATGGCTCGTTGTATTCTTTTCAGTGCACATTGTCCTAAGGATCTCTGGGGTGATGCTATCATCGCATCTACCCATCTTATTAATCGTCTTCCATCTAGTGTCCTCCAGGGAAAGGTACCATTTGAGGTACTGGCTTCTTATGTCACTTTATCTTCCTTTCATAATCTCCCTGCTCGTGTTTTTGGTTGTGTTGCTTTCGTCCATATACCAAAGAGTCAAAGGTCAAGTAAGTTGGATGCCCGGGCGCTGAAATGTGTGTTTGTTGGCTATGGGGGACATCAGAAAGGATATAAGTGCTACCATCCACCTACTGGGAAGTATTATGTCACTATGGATGTCACTTTCTTTGAGGACATGAGCTATTACACCTCTTCTGATACTGCTCTGATCATATATGTTGATGATATGGTTGTTACTGGTAATGATACTGTTGAGATAGATAGATTGCAAAAACAGCTAGCCACAGAGTTTGAGATGAAGGACCTTGGTGCACTCAAGTACTTCTTGGGCATTGAGGTAGCCAGGGGGAGTGAGGGTATTTATCTGTGTCAGAGGAAGTATATACTTGATCTATTAGCAGAGACAGGTATGTTGGATTGTACTCCAATTGACACTCCTATTGAGCAGAATCACCGATTAGCAGAGTACCCTGATCAGGTACCTACCGACAAGCCTCGTTATCAGAGGTTAGTTGGACGTCTGATTTATTTGGCACACACCAGACCTGATGTTGCATATGCAGTAAGTGTGGTGAGTCAGTTCATGCATAATCCCAGTGTAGATCACATGGATGCTGTTGTGAGAATTTTGAGGTACCTGAAGTCAGCTCCTGGGAGAGGAGTAATGTTTTCTAAACACAACAATATTCTTGAGGTTTCTGGTTTTACAGATGCAGACTGGGCTGGAAATATTACAGATCAGAGGTCTACATCAGGATATTTTACCTTTGTGGGAGGTAATCTTGTTACTTGGAAGAGTAAGAAGCAAAAGGTGGTGGCTCGGTCTAGTGCTGAAGCAGAATATAGAGGTATGGCTCATGGAGTGTGCGAGTTGTTATGGCTGAAAAATGTGTTACGAGATTTGGGAGTTAAGCCCAAGTGTGCTATGCAGTTGTATTGTGATAACAAGGCAGCCATTGACATCTCACAGAATCCTGTGCAACATGATCGTACTAAACACGTGGAGGTTGATCGTCACTTTATAAAGGAGAAGCTAGATGCTAAGATAATTAGCTTACCCTTTGTCCCTACAGAAGAGCAACTTGCTGATATACTCACAAAAGGAGTTTCTAAGAAGGCCTTTTATGACTCACTTAGCAAGTTGGGCATGGTTGATGTATATGCGCCAACTTGAGGGGGAGTGTTAGTGTGAGTCATGGAGTTAGTTTAGGAATGTAAATAAACTTGTTATTGCTTTCCTATTCTATGTGTGTAGTACATGTAGTACATAGTACGTAGGGTTTGTACATCTTGTATCAGTATATATAGCCTCCACTGTGACATGAATAATATATCATAAAATTATTCTCCCACATTGTGTTATATTTGACTTCCTGTTGGAGATTGATTCTTGTTTTCTTAGGGAGTTTTGCATCCTCAACCTTACCCAACAGAAGCAAATTAGAAACCATGATTAGTGGGGAAATTCATCTGAATGTTCAGCTACATCAGGATGCTATATGATAACTCAATAACATGCAATGTCTGCTTGTAACAGGGTCACTGGAAAAGGGTTGCATTGCAGCCAGAACCTCCTAAATCCTAATTATTTGTGAACGGGCCCTTGACTCTTGCCACTAGATGGAAAAGGTGTCCAGTCCAATATTTCTCATCCTACAGACATCAGCATAAGAAACATTTAGCTAACCAAAAAAACTGTCATTTTGAAGTGAATTGTTATAATGGAAAACACAGGAGATGTCGAGGTGAAGTGCAGAGTAGTAATTACCATTTTCCTTTTTTGATGGTAATAAACTACTGAGACTGCAGAAGTGTATGCATTGCTGGCTTCTGGTTTACTACCACTGTAGATGGGGCTGCCATAGCTTGTTCCATTTTTCTGTTTTTGGCAGCTCTTATCTGGTCTGCAAATGAAACTTCTGCTCGCAATTTTTCTCTCTTAATAAGCTCTACATCCAATTTCTCCAAACCTGAGATATGCAATTGGGATGTAACTATGTCCCTTCGACTAGCAACTTGACCAGTTGTGGAAGTCTCTCTGTCAAGCTGTAGGAAAAAAAAAAAAAAGAAGTATGTCACAACACTGAAAAACAAGATTGTGAAGCATTAGCGAATCTGAGTAACATGCTTGAAGAAAATGTACAGGAACAATTAGTGACCATGAATTTCAAGATATAAGCTTAAGAATTCCAACAGGTTTTGTGAATCAGGTCAGTAACTTATACAAGGTCTAAATAGTCCCATCCCAATAAAAGAAAAAAAAAATTCTTATTTTTTTTCTCAAAAATGGTAAAGGATTCATTCCAAATTTTACCTGTCCATTGAACCACATTCCTAAAAAAAGTGACGCTAACAAAAGCCCTAACTACATGCTCATGTGTTGGTAAGAAAAAGCCCTAACATCTGTGACCAAATAATTTGTGCTTCTTGTTCTTTATTATACATATATGTCTATCTTATCAATGAGATGCTCCAAAATTTCATCTTGGTTCATGAGCTATTACCTTCGTTGATCTCTGCTTAACTTTCTGCCCTTTTTGAGATGTCAACTCTTCATCTGCTTTCCTCTCAACAGCAAGCTGTGCCTTCTTTTTAACTTTAGCTCGTGCTGCTGCTTCTTTGGCTCTCATCTTTTCCCTTTCCCTTGCCTTTTTCTTTTCTGCAGCCTGCTGAAGTTGTTGGATATATAGTTCTTCCTGTATATTCTCATAGCTATCCCAATTGAGCTCTTCTTGCTCACTACCACCCGTCTTAGCCGCCTCTGCTATGCTTTCTACCCATGACAGTAAGATTTTCTCCCTTGACCGTTTCCATTTTAAACGCTGTCCCCAAAGACGTCTAAGTGAAGAACTCATTTTTGCCTTGGACTCCGGACTACATAACAGTTCATATGTGATTAAAACTGAGTAGCATGTTGATTATGACACTCCTGAATTAACCACTGAAAGAGCCAAACACTTAATGAACAAAGGAATAGAAAGTGTATCTATCAGCAAAGTCCCATTCACAGTCAAAGATTGGTTTCTAGTGTTTATGATCCCGAAGTGATGGTGTTACTTGGTTAGATTGCCAGAAAAGCCTCAAAGAACTCTCTATCTCTCTCACTCCTCGCTTCCTCCTCCACGCAATGGTAAAGTACAAAAAAGCTCTTACCAGAAAGTATATAACGCAGGATATACTCCGAGGCCCAACCAAGAGGTTGTGAATGTAATAATGTATTCCTTTTTTCTATTATGATAAAAGGATGAACTTCAATACTTTGCAAGAAGAGTTCAAAACATTAATACAACCATAGTCCCCATAGATTCTTATAATCATCCTACCGAATAGCAACCAGAAAACTATAGCATTCACTTTAACATAAAGGTGCCACCAGAAAACTATAGAAGAAATTACTAACTTTGATCTGGACAATCATTTCTAGAGTAAAACAAGAACCATCAACCACAGGATCACAGCACTCGTCTATTATCCATCCTCTGTGAATATATAGTTACAAAGTAACTATGACTGAAACTGAGTACTGAAACTAAACTTTGGTTTCCACATATTCAAAGCCTTACCCTACTGTTGGTCAGAAAGTTTAATGATAATCCAGCTAGCATTTTTTAGTTATTAACTTTCAATAAGAGTACATGTGAAAAGATCTCTGAGTGTACCTATGAGAACGGGGGCGCTGGGACATCTTCTTTCTAACCTGAAAACTACTGAGGGGTCATCACAGGAGATTTAATAAGAAAGTATAACGAATGAGAAACAAACAAGATTACTCTTCTTTACATAAGTTATGTTGTGCTTATGACTACTGAATACAATAATATAAGCTCTTTCTTGCTGTTTCAGAAATACCCATGTGCAGAAGAAAAATATCATAATAATCGATAAATCTTACATGACTTCACCTTGGGGTCTTTTAAGGCTTCTATTGTTTGTTGTTTGATGCGCTCACAAGTCTCTGCATTAAAATCACAACTTCAGATTCAAGCAAATGTTTCAGAATCCAAATAACTAATACACACACTGTATTTTGTAAATGGAAGGCCCTTTACCTGCACTATGTTTCCTGCCTTTGTTCCATGGCACTTTTCCTTTGTTGGCTAGTCCTATTTTCTTTCGTCTTTCTCTTTCCTTATAATCTGCGTTGCCAATACTTACTGTAGAGTCGCTCTGACCAATTAACTGAGCCTCCTTTATTACGTGCTGCTCTCGTGACTTTCTGCTAACTATTGAATGGCTGAGGTTTGCAATATCACATTTCTCATCCAGGCCAACGCTGATCTGCATGGCTCCAATGTAATGAAGTTGTGGAGAAGAACTGATAGAGGCAAACAACGGAGACCGATTCTTCGGAACACGTAAATGATAAGTCAAATGCTCCGTGTTCAGTAGAAAGTGAGTGGCTTCCGCCACATAACCAAACAGCGGAACATGATCAAGGGTTGAATGTGGAGCAGACAGTCTCCTGTTAGAACTCAAAAAGGTGATAACAGACTGGTTAGTTAAATTGAATTCATATCAGTCTGAAGCTGATATCATTATAAGTTATCAAACCTACAACTACTTAATATAAAGCACCTCCATATGTATACAGTTCATAATTACTGAAGCAATCATCACGCTCAAAGTTATTAGAAACCTTGCAGCTACTTTGTACTAACTCATCGTGACAAACAGTTAAACAAAGAACTTCACGGAATGCCACATTAAGATTAGAACTCAGAACAGCCAATTTACGCATACATTTACACATATATCAGAATACTAAACTAGTACTGTCATCTAACTTCTACGGCTTTTAAAGCATTCAATCGTGAGCAATTCCCACCCTAAGCATTGCCAACTACTCAGCCTCTATGAGCCTTGCTAAATTTCAATTGTAAGCTAAAGCCATTGGTTCAACATTTCTAAACAGAATCATGTCTATGAGTTTGGCATACATTTTCTTACAGTCAGCAGGACACTAAATTCTATTGTAAGTATTTTACATTCCACCACAAATATAATAGTACATTGTTCATAATTCATTCTTTTATAGTAAAACCACATTATTGCCCGGAAAGGTTCAAACTTTGGTGCAAATTACTAAACAATGAAATACCCATTTCCAAGTTATTAACATCAGTTGAGACCAGAAACCAGAAAAAGGGAGCAGAAGCTAAGAGTTGAAGCATTCATATCTTTGCTTATGTTTTTCTTTCAAGACTCAAGTTTTGGAGGTGAGTCAAACAAGTAGGTAAGAAGAGAAAGAGAGAAGAGATATAACCCATGTTAGTAGAATATGTTAATTATGCTTAGGGAGAGAGAAGAAGGAACTTACAGGTGAGAGAACGGCATTTGGAGGTGGAAGATAAGAGTGTGCTGTGTGCAGGCACTCACAATTTTTACTTGTACCCGCCTTCTCGGTTTGGGCCTTTTCACGGGTCGGGCGGTAAATTCGGGTCTTTGTGAGTTAGCAAGACCATCCCCACCCCCCACATTTTTTATTTTGACCAGACTCTAAACTCTAGACCTTAAATACTAAATCGACTATCGTAACGTTTTATATTTTGTGAGAATCAGAACTTAAATCGTATTATTCTTGATCTATTTTTTCAATGGATGTGTTACATTTTACGTACGTAGTACTTTAAAGTGCGGTAAGACTCAACTCTTGCTATTTCTAAGAGCATTTTTCAAGGTTATGCGAAACCATAGCTAAGTTAACCTCAAACAACCAAAGCACATTTCCAGCGGTTCAGCATAACTCGATTATAACTGTCCTGAACAAGCTCAAGCCTCAAAGGCAAAACCAGCCCTCAACCTACTACATTTACACTGACGTTAGGGAAAACCCCCTTCCAAGCAAATGTTATAATATATCCGTATATATGGATGATTTGTGGAGCAAATAATGTAACCATCAACTATATCATTTGGATTTGCTGTAATAGATTGCTAGCATTCACAAATGCGATAGTGTACAGGAAATTAATTCATATATATTATTTGTTGAACCCGACGTCTGATAACAACGTAACAAGACTTGTTCAACCAGCTAGGTAAGTTATATACACGGCTAAGTAAAAGACTTTGATCATTAAATAAAAATCTTACGGTCACCCTCAGCTCTCGTTGACTATAAACCCTCACGTCAATAAAAAGCTTCAGCAGAAGCTGCATGCAGATGTATCTCCAAACACCAAACTCACACCATTCAGCATCACTCAACTGAAGACACTAATTTCAACCCTCCAATGGTGTCCGAACAAACCGCAGATGAGTCCCTGATCGTCGAATCGTCAAAGTACGAGAAGAAGAAGATGAAGAAGGAGAAAAGGTGCGGGTTGTTCTTCAAGAAAAGGTCGTTGTGGATATGCTGCTCAAGTGTGGAGATTGAGAAAGATGATGATATCAAAGAAAGGGTGCTCAAGTACTTGGAGACTGATGGCCACAGGTCCAAGAAGACCTCTCTGATCATGTGCTGTGCAAATATTGAGGTCGGTGTCCCTCCAAAATAATCAAGTATATGTTAGGCGCGCTCTCTATCTTCTCCCTCGACTGTTAGGGTTTGAAAGAGCAGGACTGTATTGATTGTTGCTATTGTATTTTATGTTTCCTGTTTATCTATCTTGTTTAGAAGTTTGCAAACGTTGTGGATCTGCTATTGTATTTGCTATAAGTCTGTGTACGTTTTTGTGCATGGAAATATATAAATAACAGTCTCTATTGTATTTGATTAAAATTAATTATAGCTAGTCTTTGGTTCGCAAACATGCATTATCTTAACGAAGTTGCTTCCACACAATTATATATGGATTTGAAGTTAGAAACCCATGTTATTCAAGTCAAAGCACCAATAATGTTTGAGTCGTTGATATAATATATCAACCACATAACTTTGGTGTGGCCGTGTCGCAAATGCTAGCTAGCTCCTCTAGCTAAACTTCTCGGGTTTTCTTCTTCTGTTTAATTACTCCATTTACATGCAATTTCGCTACGTATGGATATGCATCCACATCTAAATTCTTTGCTAAGTGCATCTACTCTGTAGCTTAGTCCACTGCAAATTATGGGAGCTGCGCGCATAGGTCAATAAATTTCCAAAGTAAGTGTAGGATTTGTATCACTCATAGGTAAACCGTAAACGTGTATATGGATCGATCTACAGCGTTTTCAAATTACGTGAAAAATTATGGTATGTGGACCGAGTCAGTCAGTTCTGCAATTGAATGAATCTTGGAAGGTAGAACGGAATTGTTCGTGACCTGTAGTTCTAGATTGTTTACTGTTGAAGATAGTTGGATGTGCTAGCAGTATGGCGGATGTGCTAGTAGGCGAGTGTGCCCGTGGCGGATGTGGTGGATGGCGAGTTTACTATTACTCGCCAGTTCTCCTACTGCTCTTCTGTGCAGCATATAGTTCACCTACTGCAGTATGGGCATTATGGTGGAAGAAATCATGGCGGAACACTTCTATAAGTTGGTGGGACTTGTCACTTCTCCTGTTGAGTATAAGTCAAGTTATGTTTACCACCTTACTTGTGTAAGTGATAGGGTGTTATCACCATGCTTTGTGTTTGTATTGTAGTCTTTAGTTGGTCCCTATTTGAGGGATTAGGTAGTTGGTAGCATGGCGTGAAGCATGGCTTGTTGCTTGCTTGAAGACTATCTAAATGTGTATATAACCTGCTGTAAATCCTCTTTCAATATAACAAGAGTTATCATTTTCTCTTCATCAATTTCAACATGGTATCAGAGCAGGTTCTATTGGCCTAGCTCTTGATTTCCTCTCCTTCTTCCTCTCCCCTTCTCTGTCCGATCCAAATCGTGGATCTTGGCATGAGAATTTGGGGAGAGGGGGAGTTCAATAGATTGTTCATGTTAGAGTTCTTAGATTCACTTAGTTCATAATCTGTGGCTTCCGCATCCATAAACACGTGTTTTTTGATCTACAACATCTATTTGTAGAATCATTTCCAAAATCATGTGTTCCATAAATCATATTTACTTGACCTTTTTTTGAATTCTTCTTCTTACGCTTTGGAAGAGAAATCTGTTGTCCATGGTCAAGTTCTGATTTCTTTCATCCTATTTTTGGAGGAGAAATCTGTTTCGAGGTTCTAGCGTAGCCTCAATATTTCCGATGTTGGACTATCGGCATTTCTGTTTGGCCTTTGATTTCTTTATCTATTTTGGAAGGAATCTGTTGTCCATGGCCAAATCTGTTTTAGACATTCTGATGTAATCTCAATCTTCTGATGTTGGACTATCTGAATTTTTCATCAATCCATTAAGAGGTTGTTGTACCTCTAACATCACCTTCATTTTATGTGTTCTTCCTTCATGATGGAAGAAAGGCATGTTTAGAGGTTTTCATGTAACCTCAAGCCGCCTGTGACGTTAGGCCATCCATTCATTAGTCTGCTGCACTATCCTTGACCATTCGCAGTAGCTCCATCATCTGTAGCCACCATTGATCACTCCATTTCATCTCGTTTTTCATTTCCCCTACCTCCCTCCCACTGAATTATATCATTGTTCAAGCTTGGCTCAAGGAGTTTTTTAATCATGCACTCCCTTGATCCAGCTTGAGGGGGAGTATTGGTGTCTATGAGTGTTGAAAATAGTCAGATATGGTGGCGAATGTCGAGTGGAGCAAGAATGGCGAGAGCAAGGAGGTCTCTGTAGAGACAGAAGACATGCTGAGAGAGACCCACACTGAAGGCTACCTTGGTAATTGCATGATAGCCTTCATTGAAGAGCTGAACCATTGCCATGGCCGCGTGAGCCTTCCATACATCATCAGGGACTCTTTCAACCTTGATACGTAACCGATCCATATAAGCTTCCAGAATCCAGTGCTCAACGCAATCATGCGCTTCTTTGCCTTCAACCGCAACAATGATGTCCTTGAGGTTACTGAGTTCTAGAAGCTCCAGAACGTAGGAGATGACCGGCCGGTTAGCCACTGGAAGCAGAGCTTTGGGAACCTCCTTAGAGACGAGAGGGACGAGTTTCTTGGAAGTTCCGTCGGCGCAGAAGACCACTTGGAAACGGCGGATGTCCTATGGCGAAGGAGAACGGCGGATGTCCTACGGCGGATGGCGTACGGCGGATGTCCTATGGTGAAGGAGAGTGGCGGATCTGGACGGCGCCGATCCGCTGATCCGCCAAGTCGTTGACGGCGCCGATGAATTCCCCCTATGGTGGCGGATGAACCAGGGCCAATTGGGGACAGTGACCAATGTGGTCAGAACCACACCACCTGCATACACCAGCATCATCATCTGAAACGAACCCATCACGTAGCCAGTGAGAAACCCAATCAGCACCAGAATCTGCATCAGCTGCTCCGCTAGCTTTTGCCCTTGCCAATCCATCTGATAATTCTGGGCAAGCACGAGATTTGGGAAGATGGAGAAAAGAGTTTTTTCGGAGATCAGATTGGGGGTTATGGCCGAGCACGGTGAGGACGCTAAGCACACCGAGGAGCCGTCGCTGATGGAGAAGATCAGCGAGAAGATCCATCACGACTCGTCGAGTTCGTCGTCCTCGGATTCCGACAACGAGAAGGTTGCGCCGGCGGAGGAGTCGTCGGCGAAGGAGAAAGTGTTCCATCTCTTCGGAAGAGAGCGCCCTGTTTCTCTCTCTCTCTCTTCTTCTCTGAAACTCTGAGTTTTCTTTGAGAGCTTTAATGGCGAAAGACGTTGAAGTTGCCGAGCGGGTTTCCTTCTCAGCCAAGGACTACCATGACCCTCCTCCAGCTCCACTCTTCGACTCAGTTGAGCTGACCAAGTGGTCGTTTTTACAGAGCTGTTATAGCTGAATTCATAGCTACACTTCTGTTTCTCTACATCACTGTGCTGACTGTGATCGGGTACAAGTCCCAAGTCGAAGCCGATGCTTGCGGTGGAGTTGGGATCCTTGGTATTGCTTGGGCATTTGGGGGCATGATCTTCATCCTTGTTTACTGCACTGCCGGAATCTCATGGTTCTCCTTCTGACCAGCTTCATGCAGATGTTCTTCCCACTTGGGCCTACATCAAATGCTGTCATTGGTGCCGCTGGTTGATGCTGGCTCTGTTGTTATTCAAGACAGGGAAAGCGAGACCGAGTCGAGAAACCCAACTCGGAGAAGATCCCAAGGAGGAGCAGGGGAGGATTCAGTGGTTCCCCGCAGAAGAGTATTGTTATATTCAAGGTCAGTCTCCTGTGAATGTTGTAATGCTCAACAGCTGAAGCTACCGAGGACTAGAGCAATGACATCGTCCATGTAGCGGATGGCGGATGTGCTAGTAGGCGAGTGTGCCTGTGGCGGATGTTCATCGAATATTTTGGCAAGCTTGGCTCAAGGTTTCCCTTGATCCAGCTTGAGGGGGAGTGTTGAAGATAGTTGGATGTGCTAGCAGTATGGCGGATGTGCTAGTAGGCGAGTGTGCCCGTGGCGGATGTGGTGGATGGCGAGTTTACTATTACTCGCCAGTTCTCCTACTGCTCTTCTGTGCAGCATATAGTTCACCTACTGCAGTATGGGCATTATGGTGGAAGAAATCATGGCGGAACACTTCTATAAGTTGGTGGGACTTGTCACTTCTCCTGTTGAGTATAAGTCAAGTTATGTTTACCACCTTACTTGTGTAAGTGATAGGGTGTTATCACCATGCTTTGTGTTTGTATTGTAGTCTTTAGTTGGTCCCTATTTGAGGGATTAGGTAGTTGGTAGCATGGCGTGAAGCATGGCTTGTTGCTTGCTTGAAGACTATCTAAATGTGTATATAACCTGCTGTAAATCCTCTTTCAATATAACAAGAGTTATCATTTTCTCTTCATCAATTTCAACATTTACTTCGAACCAACCTTGCAAGTCTAGAACCAATAATAGCTTCCAATAGCATGAGTAAGGATTTGGTAAACCCTAGGCTATTACAAACTAATTAAAGCCCTTGAGCTAATTTTTTTTTTCTGAAACATCAAACAAACATCAGGTCCTATTCTTTAGATAGCTCCGAAGTCCGAACTCCATAATCGTTACATTAGTCACCTTTTTGGTTGAAAATTATTAAAGTAGTAAATGCTTGCGGTGTGACTTACATAATTAGCTAATCTTAAGGCTCTTTGTTCTAAAGTATCAAACTGTGAGTCTGTGAAGTAAAATATAGTCCTTTTTTTCTTTCTTTCTGTCAAAATGACGAAAAAAAAAAAGACCAAGATTCCAAGATAATCGACATATGTTGACGCTTAAGAATGATATACATCTTCTTGATTCAGTGAAAAGAACAAGAAATGTATTAACAACCATCAATCGATCATCTAAGTTTTACTAATTAAGAGAGAAATGTTTTACCTGCAGGTCTTTGATTGCCTCTAATGGTGCACAATTTGGTCTGTGATCTCTCATGTCTCTCTCTTCTGTCAACTTCTCTATGCCCAGTGCGAATTTAATCTGAGAACAGAGAAAATAGTTATTGGAAAAGAACAAAAAAAAATAAAAAATCTGTACTAGCTAGGGTTATTCCGGCCAACCACTGAACCACAGTAAAAACATAAGCTCTGATCGATCACCTCTCTTCTTCAGTTTCTCTCATATGCTCTCTCACACCTTCTCTCTCTCTTTGTTCATCATAAATCAACTTGCATATATATGAGGAACATGAGGAACATAGAGAGAGAGAAAGCGAAAGAAAGCAGAGAGGGTTTCTTCTTTCCTTTTGTTTTTTTGTTGGGAAGACGAAGTAAGAATACAAGAGTGAGGAGAAACTTACCTATATATTCAATTTAGCTAAAGCAAGTTGTAGAGAGTCGGTTTCCTAATGAGAGTCGGTTTCCTAGGGACAGCTATATTTTAGCTGTATGTAGTTGTTCCGTAGCTAATACTGCTCTGCATTTGCGTAACTGAATGGGGAAATCATTCGCCTAAACGAAGAAGGAAAGCAAATATAAGCTTCTCATCCTTCGTTACCTTCCCCTGAATTCTTTCTTTTTTTGTCTCCACTCTCCAGAATAGAAAAAAAGGAAAGAAAAAGAAGACCCTCTCTGCTTTCTTTCGCTCTTCCTCTCTCTCCGTTCCTCATGTTCCTCATCTGTACGTAGATGAGTCGATTTATGATGAACAGAGAGAGACAAAGAGTGTGAGAGAGCATATGGGAGTGACTGAAGAAGATCGAGAAGAGATGAGTTCGAGTTTCGGTTTTATAATCAAATCTTTTTCCTTTAACTGACTGTTTTCTTTGTTCTCAGATCTTGGGACGGGCTGGCACTAGACATGATTGAAGAAGTCGACAGAAGACAAAAGATCACAGAGAAACTGTCAGACAGATTCTCAAGGCTTGTTCTATTACTTTTGTGAGCGCTTTCTCTTCTCTCAAGTTCCGGATCCCGATTGATCCATTCCAAGAACAAGAATCCAGAATCAAGTTGTAATATTCAAATTGTATGCTAGTATTTTGTTAGGCTCAATTTTTCGGTGTCGCAAATCCATCGTTGGTGGTTTTGTCTTGAAGAAATCGATCAAGAACTCTAAAAAGTTTACCGGAATTGTAATTTCTTTTAGCCCCCACAATGGAACTGTAATTAGCCTTTGATTCACTTCTGGGATGACGATGAATCTAATGATCAATTTGCGTACTTGAGAAATTTGTATTGCAAGGAAACTTATGATTTTTCTCTTCGTTAGTTAGGGGCCCTTTGTTGTTTAAAGATTGCAAATTTCATTATTGTTTAAAGATTTTGCCATAGTGTTTTTTCAAGAAATGAGAACCAAGATACTGTTAGCTAGATCATTACTCAATTGTTTTTGACAATCTTCTAAGTACTCTTGTGCACCCAGAGAGCTTTAATCAGATGTGAATCTAACAGAAAATTTATGGGGAAGTTAGTTACTTCCAGAAATTCTTGTCTGTTTATCTTAGTTACTGTTCCTGTGACTGCTTCATTTTTCGCAACACACACCCTTAATATGTGATGATTTTTGGTAAAACAAACGATATTATCTGTTTCTTTCTAGATGTCTCGAACTGTAAAACTATTCATGCAATGGATGATTTAATCAATTTGCTTTGATTTATTATTCCCATTTGGATAGGAATCACTGAATCAGTATCACATAACCTCATGACATAAGCACTAGACCATAGAGGCTGGATAAAGTGATACTTTGAAAACCCACAGCATGAGGAACTGAAAGTAGGACATGAAAATGGTGTTATTTGTACCTCTAATTTCTGTTGTATGCATACAGCAGGCCCAGCGGTGATTGTTAGAGACCGGTGGGGTTTAGTAGTTGCAGGTTTAGCTGGCACTGCCCCAGCGCTTTCGCCTTTAGCTGCTGAGGAAGGCCTCAAGCTTGCAGCCACCCTTCCCCCTGGCCCTATAACCTTTTCCTCAGATTCCCAGATCCTAGTTCGAGCTCTCTCCACAAAACTCTCCTCCTAACGGCTGGAAAGTGCTGAATCTGTTCACTAAAGCTCGGTTTCTACTCTCAACCCGGCAAATCAGCTGGGGTTGGACCAGCAGGAATGCAAGTAGAGCAGATGACCATGTTACTGCTTTAGCTTTAAGACTTAAGAGGCTAGCTCTTGTCCTCCAGATTAATCATTGAACTCATAAGACTTGATTTCACGTTTCGATGTAAACTCAGGTCTTTGTGATTTGGCATATTTAATTTCGGGTCACTAGCTAGGAATGAGGGTAGGACCAAATTAATAACTCAAAAACCTGGAAGAATAATATAACTATATGTACATGATTTTCGATCTTAATTAAAAAATGATATGGGATTTTATGAGTTTGATTGTGTTAATTACCAAGTAGAGCTATACTAATTTCCTTGTACCAGATAGGTTGGGTGGTTTTTCATCCCACTTATGCAGCAGTTGATAAACACCAACAAATCTTGGGTTATACAAGTATATTCCATCCTCCTGTACTCTCCATATGTACGTAATGGCTTCCCGAGATGATGATATTAACGTTAAATGCTTCAAATGCGACATGGTGGTTCAAATACCACAAATTGCACCAAAAAAGTGTGGTACGAGAGAAGTTGACCTTAAATCCAAATTCATATTGATCCCCATTAGAGTAAAGACTATGGAGTCCGAGATCATTGTCTTTCGTTTTACAAATGTCGAGCTTCTTGTTTTTGAGATTGTTCACAATGCGTACATACATAATACCTGACAAGAGATCTGGCAACACGATCAACTTGTGCAAAAGGATCTGTTTTAGCCTGTTCACCAAATGCCAACCTTACGACGTACACAAATATACCCTTATTTCCATGCGTGCACCGTCAGAATTCAGTTTGTACGTAGAAGCGCTTTTGTACGTAGGAGGTTGCCAAGAATTTAAAACACACACACCTAAACACTGCAAGGTTCTGGAATTAACATTTAACTTAGAACGTTCATGTTTTAAAGGTTTGGAATAAGACGAGATAAAAATAATAATAATAATAATGGCCTTCAATTGCAGTGGTGGTCAAACGAGCAGATTCACCCGAGAGTGAAGCTAAGAATTATATTTTTATATAATATAGTTAGATAATTAGCAGCGTATATATTTTTTGGGAGTTAGATTGAATAACATAGAGTATATATGTGTCCGTCTTTGTTTCTCTTAAAAAAAAAAAAAAATCTCTTACAAATTACACATGCTCTATCTGCTCTTCAACTAATAAGCTGGATACGATATGTGATTACGTAGCCTACACGGCTAAACATTGGACTATCAAATACAATCATCTTTGGTCACCTTCAGCTATGGCCATTGACTCAAAATCCTCACGTCAATAAAAACTTCGATCGATCAGAAAACACTTGTGTATCCAAACTCCAAACTCATCATCATTCATCAGTACTTGTCACCTAGCTGATCAGTCTGAACTCTCTGATGGAAGGAAATCAGGCATGGAAAGGGAACAACTCTCCTTTTCCAATTAGATGAGACGTCTGGTTGTACATAGAGATGGTAGCAAAACTAGCAAAGGAAATAAAATAGAAGCTTTGGCTAGCTAGCTTGTGGTTCTTTCCTAGGCATTTACCTGCATGCATGGCTCTTTCGGTTTGGTTTGTGGTTTCTTAGAGGAATTTTAGGGTTTGGGGATCTCGGAGTTCAGTGACCACGGAGAGAGATTCAACTACTAAAGGAGAGGCATAGCTTCCCATTAGGTTCCCCTTATCATTTTAATTTTTTAAGTTACTGCACTAATATACCCTAGCGTTCCTATGGATCATTTACATGCGCCCACCGTCAAAATGTTAGTTTGTAGAAGCCATTTGTACGTAGGAGGTTGCCAGGAATTTTACACACACACACACAAGGTTCTGGATTTGACATTTAACTTAGAATGTTCATGTTTTAAAGATTTGGAATATGACGAGTTATAAAAAAATAAAAATAAAATCTGGCCTTCAATTGCAGTAGTGGTCAAATGAGCAGATTCACCCGAGAGAGAAGTAAAGAATTATCTATTTTAATATGGACAAAATTCAGTTTAGTATCCTAAACTTTTTGGTAAAAATCAGAATGACCCATCTTTTTGAAAAAAAAATCAGAATAACTCAAAAACTTTCAAATATGATCAAAATTTAAAATTGTTTCAAAATGTGACGTAAGTAAACTGACAAAGGGGTCCACATTTGACTGAAGGAGACACTTTTTTTTCGAAATGTCGTAAATGACCCTTACCATTTTCCCGCCTTAACAACCTCAATAGGCTTTCCCGTAACCCTAAAATCACTTTTTCTAATCCTATAGAAACCAACACATCTCTAATCTCATTATATATATATATATATATATATATATATATATATAAACCACTCTAATCTCTCTTGCTCGTTTTCTAATCCTCAAACCAAACAAAATTTTAAAATAAAAATTGAGAATCAAAATCCATCGAGCTGCTTGAAAACCCAAAACCAAACCTATTGGAAACCTAGAACCCAACCTATGTCTAAAAGCCACAATATTAGCATTCCCAACTTGTCCATAACAACAACTAACAATAAATAGCTATAATTAGATGCATATTTGTGTGTTTACATTCCAACTAACAAAAAGCAACAGTTTGATGACCATAAAGTGCACCTAATTCTGGCCTTAATCATCAATCCAAAAGATTTAGCAAACATAACGCACAGCTCATGGTTGCACAAAAAGTTGCACTTTGCATCTCTAATCCTAACCTTGGCTGCATCTCTAGCTTCCAGCATTCCTTGCATTTGCCTCTATTCTAGCAGATGAACTGCTTGAACCTTGGGAAGCTTGAGGTGCAGAAGGAGTCCTTGCTGGCATGCTTGAAGCACTTTGTGAAGCTTGTGGAGCTCTTACCCTGCTAGAAGCTGCTTGTAAACCATTGTTTGAAGGGGTCTTTGGTGGCCTTCCTTTGGTTGGAGCAACTTTACCTGCTGCTCTTGCTGCAGCTTTCTTTTCATCTCTCTTTTTCTACATCAATTATAAGCAAACCATTGTTTGAAGGGGCCCTTGCTGGCATGCTTGAAGCACTTTGTGAAGCTTGTGGAGCTCTTACCCTGCTAGAAGCTGCTTGTAAACCATTATTTGAAGGGGTCTTTGGTGGCCTTCCTTTGGTTGGAGCAACTTTACCTGCTGCTCTTGCAGCTGCCCTTGCTGCAGCTTTCTTTTCATCTCTCTTTTTCTACATCAATTATAAGCAAATGATCATCCATAAGCATATATTGCCAATAACAACACATTCAAATAACAATAGGTTATTGAATTAGGTTATTGATACCTTTGCAGTTTTCTGCCATTCTGCAGACTTAGCTCTGAGATCATTCATTATTTTGGGAGGCTCTTTGGTACCCTTTGCCTACATCAAAATAAATAGGTTACTATAAATATCAATAACCTAAAACCATCCTTAATAACACATTCACCTGAGAAGATGAACCCTCTCCATTGTTAAACTTTCTCTTCTTAGCTGCAGCTGGCTTAGGTGGAAGGTACCTTTGACAAGTCTTCTTATTGTGACCCAACACACTACAATTGCTGCACTTCAATGACTTTTGGATTCTCCCAAGTTTGGGACCATCAATTTCCTTCTCAGATGCATCTTTGATCCGTTTGGTCTTAGGCCTACCAGGCTGTCTATTATACTGAGGTGGAAGAATGTCAGCTTCATAAGTAGGGATCTATAAATCCATCCCATTCATTGGTTGTACTGTATGTGAGTAAATGGCCATGTATGTGGATTTGAGGTAGCATGCATCCACATAGTCTTCAGGCTTTTGTCTCATAAAGTGTATAGCAGAGATTGCATGCTTGCAGGGAAGACCAGTCAAGTCCCACCTCCTACAAGCACACGTTCTTCTAGTCAAATCAACAACATAACTTCCTCCAAATCCTTCCACCTCAATTAATGGTGTGCCAGTACCATACGGGATGCAATCTGTTGATGCCTTCACTTTGTTCTTTTCCAAAAGCTCTCTAGGTTTGGGGCAAAGGGTGTCCACAACTTTGCTCATCTTCTCTCTTCTGGTTGCAATCCTCTTCATCATCTTCATCCTAATGTCTTCAAAGCATGATATTACAGGCTTGGGTCTAGCTGGTAGGATGAAAGCATTGAAGCTTTCACAAAGATTGTTCAAAAGCATGTCACATTTAAGCACAGTGCTGAAGTGAGCTCTACATCAGTGCTTAGGAGGTCTTTGTGGATCTACAAAATAACTCCAAGTTATGTTAAGAGGCATGCATTCTCAAACCAAAATTATAGTGAAGAGTTAGAAAATTTTACCAGTTAACCATCCATAAGCTCCTGGATTCGTTTGATTCATTAAAGTCATATTTGCATGGTAGTAGGCAATAGTTGTACTCTTGGCAATTGCCCACAACCCATCTTTATAAGATTTTCCTAGAAACAACTTGTTGAAGTTGGTCCAAAGGTGCATAACACAGAACCTGTGCCCTGCAAAGGGAAACACATTTTCACAAGCAGGAATAAGTCCTTTTTGCTTGTCTGTTATGAATGTGAAGTCATTCCCTTCACCAGTGATGTCTAGATCGTTCCTCAAAAGTCTCAGAAACCATTCCCATGAGTCCTTACTCTCTTGCTCCACCATAGCATATGCCACAACGTATGTAGAATTATTTGCATCAAGTCCCACAGCTGACAATAATTGTCATCCGTATGCACTCTTGAGGTGGCACCCATCTAGTCCCAACAAAGGTCTGCAACCTGTCTTGAATCCCATTTTCAAGGCCCTTAGGCAGACATACATCCTCTTGAACACAGGGAGCTGCTGAGGGTTGTTGAAGTCACACTTTATGTCGATTGTGGTGTTTGAGTCAACTCTTCTAAGCTCATGTGCATAATCCTGAACTCTTGCATATTGCTCTTTCATGGATCTCTCAAGAAGCTCCAATGCAGCCCTCTTAGTCCTGTATGCTTGTTGAAATGACACATTAGCTCTTATTTCTACAGCCATAGTGTTTTGAAGTGCCTCTGTGGGAAATAAATAAACAAATTTAGATTCATAATAATAGATACACTATTAACAAGTCAAATTAAATCTCAGAATACTCAAGATAGCTTGAACACATACTTGTGGAAATTGTAGGATTCAACTTGATCATATCAGAAAATCTTTGCACGAGATAAGGTACCCTCACAGTGGTATTAACGTGTATCCTTGCACATGTGTGATTAGGTTTATATTTCTTGATCTGAATGGTATTCTCATGCTGCATCTTTGAAGCATATAGCTCATACTCACAGCCTTCGGCCTTACAAATACACCTAAACCTACCATTGCCAACTTTATAAAACAGAGGCTCCCATCCCTTTTGGATTGCCCTCTCCCTGATTGCCTCCTTTAAAATCTTAGGAGTAGCAAATAACATTCCCTTACAAAACTTAGGATTCCGCATATCCACTTCAGGATTGAACTCAATATACTTGTGTCTATTCCTTTCTTCATCATCTGAGTTGCACTCATATCCTATCAACTCTTCATCAGAGTCTATAGCTCCAAACATCTGTTCATTGTCAACTTCATCAGAAAACTGCTCACGTCCTTCACCTGGTCCTTCAATTAATCTTTCCTTGGCCACGTAGGCTCTCTCACCTTCTTGTTCAGTCATCCAATCAAACAAAAAATCATCATCGACACCGTACGCAGCGTACTCATCATCATCAGCTGCTGGATTGTAGTCATCATCAGCAGGGTCATCATCATCAGACCACTCGTGAACCAAACCCTCATCATCTGCTACCTTATCTTCTTCTTCAGGAACCCAACCATCATCATAGTCAATCTCATCTTCAATATATTCCACAACCATTCTTACAACTTCTTCTTCTAATTTCTTCTTACCCATATCGGTAGAATAAATGGTTGGAGCAATGCTTGCCTGAGTTGGAACCTAGTTCTCGTACATAAACAGATCATCCAAGCCTTCATAAAAAAATATCAACATTAGAGTTATAAACTCGTGTAATAGAAGCAATGCAATATTAAACCAACAAGAAATACTGATAACAACCCAAAGTAACAAAATCAAGCCCAGATTTTTGTTCTCTTTCTTATCAGCTTCCAACAACCAACCATCAAATAATTCTTTTTTTATTAAGAGCACTAAACACAACCATCATCATAGTCAACCTCATAAGGACCCCTTCAAATATCTTACCATTACTTCAAACCCCTATTTCAACTACCAACAACAAACACATGCAGATTTGCATATTCAAGTTCGTATGAGAGAGAAACAACAGAAAAATCCCAATTAATCAATTTCAGCAAACCCTAGATCTCAAGCGCAACAGATAAAAACTCATATTCAAACACTCCAAATCATTAACAAACTATCACATCGTAATACCCATTGCATAAAGTAATCACATATATTAACTCATAAATAGAAACCCAAAACTCACCATCATCTGGCATCGTTTCGCTTTCGTTTTCTAGTCGAGACATTGTTAGATCATAATTCTCATACATTTATATGCCCTAAAACATGAAAATTACTTGTTCTATGAGTTTAATATAATGTTGACTAATCCATTTTCATGTTTTATAGAAAATCTTGACAAGAAGAGAAAAATGGAATTCCGGCAATTTTTCCGTGCACCACCACTTGAGGCGGTTTCATGCATTTTCCGGTCATCTTTATGGAGGAGCAAATGAGGAGTAGTACATGGTACTATCACAACTAGATCTCAACCAAATTGGTTGCATTTCAACTTATTTTTGCACAAACCCGTAGACCTGGTAGAGACAGATGAATCCAAGCGTGATCTCCCGTAAACCTGCTTACTAAGGGGAATACTGGGCGGGCCGGTCTTCTCCTCTTCGATGCCTAAGTTAGTATAGTTGGAATAGATATAACTTAAGCACGTATATAAGTGGTAGGAAGGATCAGTTGCCTATTAATGAGGGTAGGTGAGACCCTTATATAGGTGGCCAGGAGTGAGGTCTGGCCTTACTCTTCGATGTGAGACTGGTTTCCTTCTGTTTGCATACCAAAGGGCAGTTTTGGTGATCTCTTTGGCAGGCAGGTGCCCCCGGTCCCCGGGCCCCTGGTAGCAGGATAGACTGCTGGACCCCGAGGCCGGGTGCTGGTGATCCGGTCCCGGGCCTCGGGCCGGCCCCTGGTACACTAGCTGCTGGTCTGTGGGCCTGCTGTAGCCCCTCTGTGGCTACTGTCAACAAGTCCCCCAAGTTCCCTGTCAAGTGCAATCTTGAATGGGGACTTAAACTGTCTTGCCCTTGTCCCGCAGACCCGCAGGGTTACCAACCCAACGGTGCCCAGTCCCCCAAGTCCGCGTTGAAGATTGGGCGTGACCGGGGTGAGTACCTGTTACCGATGATGTGCAACAGTTTATGAGTATGTTTGCAATATAAGCAGTACTGTGCTCAAGTGTTGTAGTGCTATGAGCATGGAGCGGGGTGAAACCCGGAGAGTGCATGAGATGATAGTGGGGCGTTGAAATCCGCCATGCAATAGATGTGTGCATGGAATGATTATGGGGCGTTGAAATCCGCCATGCAATAGATGTGTGCATGGAATGATAATGGGTCGTTGAAATCCGCCATGCAATAGATTTTTGCATGGAACCTGGACCCCGCGTTCTGCCATATTAGAGCGAGCCGGAGAGCATGGGATCTCGACCGAACGTTCTGCCATATCGAGACGAGTCCCCCAAGTGAACTTGCGCACTAGACCTCGACCGGGCGTTCTGCCATATCGAGACGAGTCCCCCAAGTGAACTTGTGCACTAGACCTCGACCGGGCGTTCTACCATATTGAGACGAGTCGGAGAGTATGGGACCTCGACCGGGCGTTCTGCCATATCGAGACGAGTCCCCCAAGTGAACTTGTGCACTAGACCTCGACCGGGCGTTCTGCCATATCAAGACGAGTCGGAGAGTATGGGACCTCGACCGGGCGTTCTGCCATATCGAGACGAGTCCATATTGCTAGGCTGCGGGGAGGTGGTCCCGGTGTTGCGGTCTGCTGAGGCACCGGTCAACACTTACTAGTTCTTCTCAGCTTGTGTTGGACTAAGCATTGAGGTAATGGGGTGGCGTTGAGGTGACAAGTCTCGCCGTGGAGCCCCACATTGATCGCAGTTCAGTGCGATGCAGGGTTTTTATCCTGCTGGACAAGAGTACATGTGTTAGATGTAAACTCACCCGGGTGTATAAAGCCCATGCCGGTCGAATGTTCTCATAACCGGGGTCATGCCATGGAGTCGGGTGGATCTCGACCGGGCGTTCTGCCATATCGAGACGAGTCCCCCAGTGAGATGCCATGGGGCCGGGTGGATCTCGTACCCGGAAAAATGCTCTCGAGCCGGTTGGATGATCATAACCGGTGAGATGGTCTCGAGTTGGTTGAATGTTACCTAACCGGTGAGATGTCATGCAGCCGGTTGAATGATACCTAACTGGTGAACTGCCATGGTACCGGATGGATGGCTCATACCCGGAACAATGCTCTCGAGGCGGTTGAAAAATCATAACCGGTGAGAGGTCTTCAAGCCGGTTGAAAGATCATAACCGGTGACTTGCAGTGAAGATGTCATGCAGCCAGTTGAATGATACCTAACCGTGAACTGCCATGGTACCGGATGGATGGCTCATACTCGGAACAATGCTCTCGAGGCGGTTGAAAAATCATAACCGGTGAGAGGTCTTCAAGCCGGTTGAAAGATCATAACCGGTGACTTGCAGTGAAGATGCCATACAGCCGTGGAGCCTGGGGAAGTGGGGGGGGGGGGGGGGGGGGGGGCCTGACGCCTCGGTTCCTGCTCCTAACTCCCTTACCTGTCGCCAGCAGGCGGGACAAGTGGCTGACATGCATTTAAGGAGGAAGTCCATCAGTCCCATCAGTTATGATGGCGTGGGAAGTTTACTAATGTTGGGACACGTGCTGGTAGGGAGCGGTCTGAGATGGAGGGTCTGGATTCGCGGGCGTTTGAGTTGCTCTGATTGCATGTTTTGGGGGGATTACAAGCGCCTAGGGCACCAGACCTTTCTATAAAAAGGCCTCCTCTGCCTTCTTAAGTTCTGTTTTGCTCCTTGCTTAGAGAGAATAAGAGAAAGAGAGAAATCCGGCGAAAGCTCAGTGGAGGTGCCCCGCGACATCCGTTGCCTCAAGTGCTCTTTTACTCTTTTCCTACCATTGCTCGCTGCTTTCGCAGGGCGGACTTTCCTCGGTTGAGCATACTAATCGGTAAGTTCTTGCTTTCTTTGCTTGGTGTTGTTCTTGTTTTTCTTTTCGGTGTTTTTGCGACGGGGGGAGAGGATCTCTGTTGCCGACTGAGTTGTTTTAAGCGGAGCGTCTGCGGTAAACTTGGGGAGGGGCCGCAGAGGGCGCTGTTCTAGCCTGTTGCTGACCAGCGCTAGAGTTTTGTTTTTCTTCCCCTTAGGTTAAAAATGTCTTATGCAAGTTCTGATGGGGCTTCCGAATCGGGCGGCAGGCGTCCCGTCGTGGACGATGAGGAGAGACTGGAGGACTGGCTCGGTTCAGAATCCCCGGTGTCTGAAGCCGATGACCGCTCCCGGAGCGGGGCTTCGTCTTCCGGGTCCTCAGGATCTGAGGAAATACCGCACGGGGTGCGCCTTGCTGGTGCTCCGCCTGTGAGCTACACCATCGGGAGAGGGAAAGGTGCCGTGGTGTGCGATGAGCCGGAGGGTAGCATGAACCCCGGAGAGATTGCTGTGTTCCGGGAGACGTGGAGTATCCCGGATGAGGTGGCGCTACGGCCACTGAATCCCGGAGAGTCAACCTGTAACCCGGAGGCAGGTTGGGTTGCCGTGCATCTAGACCAGTTTCGCCACGGGTTTTCGCTCCCGCTGCCAGACTTCGTGTAGTAGATGCTCAGTGCACTGCAAGTGTCTCCCGCGCAGCTTCCAGGGCTCCAGTGGAGGCGACTGCTGAGCCTCGGCTGCCTGCACGAGTTGTCCGGGATGAGTATGCCAACGGTAAACGAATTCCGGGCACTGTACAGGTTATCATACTCGAAGAAGCGAGGGTCCCAGGGTTGTCTGTCCTTCAGCGCCCGGTGCTTTCAACCTATCATCACCAATGTGCCTTCTTGGGTGGATAACAGCTGGAGGAAGAAGGTGGTGATGGCGGACGGAAAGTGGCAGAAGAGGAGGAAGATGTACCGGGTTCCTGGTGCCTTCCAGCCCCTTGGGGATCAATCATTCGAGCTATCCGAGTTGGAGCAGGAGAGGATCACGACCATACTCGGATGTTGGGATGATCTCGAACGGAGCTCTTACAACTTCATCTGGCGGGAAGTGTTGGAGTATTGCTGTCTCGGGCGAGATCCCGGTGCGTAGCAAGTTCTAGTGGTGACACTTTTGCTAACTGTTTTAAATACTAACCTTTGCTCGTCCTGCAGGTGCATCTTCCCGGGCGGTCATCAAACCCGACACCACCCTATCCATGGACGGTGAAGACCTTCTCGCGAGGCTGAAGGAGAAAGGCGAGGCCGTTTCGCGGATCTCGGTGGACGAGGAGTCCGGTCGGCTTAGTGTTCATCCCGAACCGAGGGCCATGGATGTTGAGGATGACGTCTATGCCCTGAGGCGTGTGAAGAGCCACCCTGCTGCGCCCAAGGCAGGACCCGGCAAAGGCAAGACTACCGGGGGGCCACTAAAGATTCCAGGTGGAGTGAGCCGGATTCCGCACCGGCCGGGGTCAGTCCCGCTCGTCACCCATGTCACCCAATTAGGCGCACAATCTTCTTCGTCGGACGGCCAGGGTGAGAAGAGGCGGAGGGTCATGGACGTTCCTCCCTCCACGCTGGTGACGCTGACCGGCGGGTCGTCCGGTGAGAATCTGGCCAAACGGCTCAAGGTAACCAGCGGTGCACCGAGTTCCGCTGGAGAAAAGGCTGCCGCTGCCTGCGGAGACACAGAGGGGAAGCCCGGAGAGTGCACTCGCCCGGCAGCTGGCGGCAGACTTGGTCGGCCTTGGTCTGGACAGACCTGGGGTCACCAGAGCCTTGGCGGGCGGGAAGCGCCAAAAGTTCAAGGAGTCGGTCCTGCAGGTAAGAATTGCCTGGTGCCATTGCACCGCTCGTAACTCATTTCCTCTGTTGCTTGCTTAATTGGCTCTCTGTTGTTATGCAGTTGCTGTACAATCTGTACCAGCCGGATCCGAGCGAGGAGCTGAAGAGGCAGGTGGCCGAGCTGACAGAAGCCCGAGAGCGGTTGGAAGCAGAGAAGTCCTGGCTGGAGCGGGAGAAGGCCAGATTGGAGGAGAGGGCCAAGAAGCAGGTGGCCAAGCTGGAGGAGCAGGTCCGGAGCCTGGAGAAGGAGAAGGAGAAGGAGCTGGCTTAGGAGGAGAGGGCCGAACTGGAGGCCAAGGTGGATGAGCTCCAGGGGAGCTGCCGCTGTGCGCGCCGCCTCTGCCGCTGCAGCCGGAGAAGAGGACCCGGAACTCTACGAGCGGGTTGTTCTCAAATACCATGAGAGCGATCAGTTCCTTCAGTTCCTGGAGAAGGCCAGGGAATCGGGCATCTCGGATGCGTACACGGAATGGGCGGAGAAGGGGTGGCTGGACACTTCCCGGATGTGCTGATGAGGATATCCATGAGCAGTCGGATATCCATGAGCAGTCGGCGGAGGAGCAACCGGAAGGGGAGGGTGGACCTCAGATTGCTGAAGGCGCGGCTGCTTCATCCGGAGAGGCTGGCGGATTGCCCGCTGAGGGGGGAGGCGTAGCTCCTTAGGATTTTGCCCTTGCTCTTTTTTGTAAACTTGCCGGAACGGCTTCTGCTTGTATTATCCCTTGACTATGAATATACTTGAATTGGTGGAACCGATGGAATTTTTCTTGAAAGTAGTTTGCATATATGTCTTCTGATGTTATAGCGGTTGAACCGGTGATATGCCAAACTAACCGCTTGGAGGCTTGGCGAGTCTACCAGCCCCGGTCTTGCTCCCGGTCGGGATCTGCTCTCCTTTCCCCTATATACCGTTGGAGCTGGCCGTTACTAATCAAACCCTCCACCGCTGTCTTGAGAGCACAGCACTGGCTCGTTCGATGAGTAGCCTCATCATGATAGGAGCAGTACTTGCCCGTTTGCGCCGTGGTAAGCTTCCTCTTCGGGTACTTTCTCCTGGGCGGTGGGGGAATGATGCTCCCGTTCTCGAGCAAATTGTCCTCGGAACCTTGACCGGCCGGTTGTGCTGGCATGATTGCCAGGGGGCATTCTTGCCGGAACTGCGCCGGCTTGTGCTAGCCTTGGGGTTTATCATGATAGGGCCTTTGCTGCCGTTGCCCCCAATTTCTACTGGGCCGGCTCGGTCGAGCGGCTCGGTTCTCGGTCCGCTGGCTGGTCTTGTCTTTTTGGCGGGGTGGGGGGGTGCTCCTCCCGGGGGTGGTCTTCCTGCTACTCATCCCGCTTCCTCTTCAGCAGGTGATGCCCGTACGTCTCGTGATCGGCCTGGGCGTGCCGGATGGCCATTGCCATTAACTCGTCATACCCCTGCGGGAGTTCCACCCGTACGGCGTAGGAAAATTTTCCCGGCCGGAGCCCTTGCTTGAACTCCATCTCGGCGATACCTTGTCAAGGTTCCGAACCCCGACCGTCGCCGTCTACCAACGGTTGACGAAAGTCCTCAATTCCTCACCGGGCGCTTGCATGCAGTTAAAAAGGATGGTCGATGTCCGGGCTCCCTCGACCCGGAGGATGAAGCGGCCTACAAACCGGTCGGCCAACTGTTCGAAGGCCTCGATTGAATTTGCCGGAAGCTCATAGAACCAGCTGAGCGCCTCTCCAGACAGAGTTTCCTGGAAAATATTGCAGCATACTGCATCGGAGTAGCCCTTGGCGCACGTCTGGGACCGGAAACTATCCAAGTGCTGGTATGGGCAGCCGGACCCCGAGTAGGTGAGCTTGAGGGACTTCTGGTTACCAGACCTCCCCGACTCCATAACCCGGTGCGAGAAAGGGCCCATGCGCTCGTTGAACCGTCCGCCTTCCATCGGCCGTGCCGCTCTTCTCTCGTTGGCCTCCATTTGGGCCTTCAAATCTGACACAGTGTCGGCGAGCATCTGCAATGCCCGTGCAGTCGGGGTCACGGCTTCATCCTCGAATGAAGTGTGGGGCTGAAGGGGCGTCGGCGAGTTCTTGGGCGGTGCCGTGCCGGCCGGTGAATCTGTTCGCCCGGGATCACTGGGCCTACCACCCGATGACTGCCCCGCTTCAAACTGCTGAGATCGAACTGGCGGAGTTGCCTATGCCCTGACCATAGCCTCGTTGCGCTGTTGTCCTCTCTCCAGGGCGGCTACTAGGGCAGCGTTCACCGCCTCCATTTCTGGGGTCTGTCATGATAGGGCTTCTGCTGCCGTTGCCCCCAATTTCTGTTGGGCCGGCTTGGCCGGGAGGCTCGGTTCTCGGTCCGCTGGCTGGTCTTGTCTTCTTGTCGGTGTGGGGGGTGCTCTTCCCGGGGGTGGTCTTCCTGCTGCTCTTCCCGCTTCCTCTTCAGCAGGTGCTGCCCGTACGTCTCGTGATCAGCCTGGGCGTGCCGGATGGCCATTGCCATCAACTCGTCATACCCGTGAGGGAGTTCCACCCGCACGGCATATGAAAATTTTCCTGGCCGGAGCCCTTGCTTAAATGCCATCTCGGCGATACCTTTGTCAAGGTTCCGAACCCCGGCCGTCGCCGTCTGCCAACGGTTGACGAAAGTCCTCAATTCCTCGCCGGGCGCTTGCATGCAGTTGAAGAGGATGGTCGATGTGCGGGCTCCCTCGACCCGGAGGATGAAGCGGCCTACAAACCGGTCGGCCAACTGCTCGAAGGCCTCGATTGAATTTGCCGGGAGCTCATAAAACCAGCTGAGCGCCTCCCCAGACAGAGTTTCTTGGAAGATGTTGCAGCATACTGCATTAGAGTAGCTTTTGGCGCACGTCTGGGACCGAAAACTATCCAGGTGTTGGTACGGGGAGCCGAACCCCGAGTAGGTGAGCTTGAGGGACTTCTGGTTATCGGACCTCCCCGATTCCATAACCCTGTGCGAGAAGGGGCCCATGCGCTCGTTGAACCGTGCGCCTTCCATCGGCCGTGCCGCTCTTCTCTCGTTGGCCTCCATTTGGGCCTTCAAATCTGACACAGTGTCGGTGAGCATCTGCAATGCCCGTGCAGTCGGGGTCACGGCTTTATCCTCGAACGAAGTGTGGGGTTGGCGAGGCGTCGGCGTACTCTTTGGCGGGGCCGTGCCGGCCGGTGAATATGCTCGCCCGGGATCACTGGGCCTACCGCCCGATGACTGCCCCGCTTCAAACTGCTGAGATCGAACTGGCGGGGGTGCCTGTGCCCTGACCATAGCGTCGTTGCGCTGTTGTCCTCTCTCCAGGGCGGCTACTAGGGAAGCGTTTGCCGCCTCCATTTCTCCATACCGGGCGTTGGACTTGGCTCTATCCCGGTCGCCCTCCTCACGCAGGCGACTGACCTCTGCGGCCATCGCCCGTATCTCCCCCGCCATACTGCTCTGGTCGGGGCTGTACGTGGTGTCCCGGTCACTGTTACAGTGCGGGCTCTCCTCTCGGTCACTCAGATCATCCAAGAACGTCAGAGAAAAGCCCCGGTGCACTGGCCTGTCGTCCTCCGCCGGGCCTTTCCCGCGCGAGCTGTCGTGGTGTGGCCCCGGCGTGCCGGTCGACCTCCCACAGCTCCCGCCTTCCTGATCGCCCTGGTCGCCGCGCTGCTCCCGCATAACGACCGGGGTGGAGACAAGCGTTTGCACTGGTGCAACACGTTGCTCCTCGGTGGTATTCCTTTCCTGTCTTGCTTCCGAATTCTCTGCCATTGATAGTGCTTACGTGGTTTCTTGTCCAAAAGCTTCCCACAGACGGCGCCAAATGTTTCTGCACAAACCCGTAGGCCTGGTAGAGACAGATGAATCCAAGCGTGATCTCCCGTAAACCTGCTTACTAAGGGGAATACCGGGCGGACCGGTCTTCTCCTCTCCGATGCCTAAGTTAGTATAGTTGGAATAGAAATAACTTAAGCACGTATATAAGCGGTAGGAAGGATCAGTTATCTATTAATGATGGTAGTTGAGGCCCTTATATAGGTGGCCAGGAGTGAGGTCTGGCCTTACTGTTCGATGTGGGACTGGTTTCCTTCTGTTTGCATACCAAATGGCAGCTTTGGTGACCTCTTTGGCAGGCAGGCGCCCCCGGTCCTCGGGCCCCTGGTAGCAGGATAGACTGCTGGACCCCGAGGCCGGGTGCTGGTGATCCGGTCCCGGGCCTCGGGCCAGCCCCTGCACTACCAGAAAAAAGGCTTTTCCCGATGAAATATAAAAAAAACGGCCGACGAAATAAAATTTTCGTCGGCTATTCCCAAGAATGGCCGACGAATTTTTTTTTCGTCGGTAAAAAAAAAATTCGTCGGCTATTCCCCTAGAATGGCCGATGATTTTTTTTTTCGTCGCTAAAAAAAAAATCGTCGGCTATTCCCCTAGAATGGCCGACGATTTGAATTTTCGTCGGCCTTTCTCTGAAACTTTAGCCGACGAAAATTTTTGGAAGTATGGCCGACGAGTACTAGGTTTGATTTCGTCGGCTATGATTAAAAGAAAAAAACAAAAACAGACCACCTTCCATTTTCTATCACGTACTATCGACAAACCATTGCTTCATCCTTCAAATGCAAATATGTCATCAAATAAGATATGACCGAAATAATGAAATACGTCTACGGTTGAAAAATGACAAGATTCCGACAAAATCTGTGTGCCGAATGTTGCGGTTAACTGTTTTTTACTTCCGTTTTCCTATGGGTAGCCTGACGGTCGGTAAATATTTTGAGGAAAATTTTTATACGATTAGTTGCGTCTCATCGATTTGAAACTATTATCTGTTGAAGGTCAGGCCAAAAAACGTCATTTAGACAGGCTAATTACCATTTCTAAGCGTTTAAAGGGTTGACTCACCCGGTTGACCGTCCCGATCGAGCCTTTAACGTTGTCAGATGTAGTTGGATTTTTTTTCATACATGTATTTAATCTTAACGGTGATATCTGACAGTTGGAATAGATTTTCCAAACTTTTAGATTCAAAATCGGAACATATGCACTAATGTTCCTTAACTTGTTTACTAAGCGTTTAAGTGAATGTATAGTTTCAAATAGTTACTATACATACACTCTTCAAATGCAAATATGTCGTCAAATAAGATATGACCGAAATAATGAAATACGTCTACGGTTGAAAAATTACAAGATTCCGATAAAATCCGTGTGCCGAAATAATGAAATCAGTCAAAACCCGGTTTACTGCAGATTTGGCGTCCGGCGTCCGAATGATGATTGTGATACCATTCCGGAAAGGGAACGACGCCAGGAATCAAACTCGTCGCTTTGCCACGACGTGTGGGCTTTTTCGGGCTTTCGAGTTCGTTTAGGGCCTCAAAACGGCAGTTTAGTATGTTTTCATAGAATAGCCGACGAAACATTGTATTTCGTCGGCTATTCTCTAAGTGTAGCCGACGAAACATTGTATTTCGTCGGCTAAACTCTTGATCCGCGCCTTTTTATTGTCCGTCGTTGGATGGCTCAGATCTGACGGCTGTTGATCATCCAAAGTATAGCCGACGAAATCTTTTAAATCGTCGGCTATTCTCTAAGTATAGCCGACGAAATATATTAATTTCGTCGGCTATTCTCCTTCTAAATCTTTTAAATCGCTTCCTCCCGCCTTTTTTCTCTCCTCCTTCCCCCCCCTCCTCCGGCCTCCTCCTTCCTCTCCTCCTCCTCCGGCCTCCTCTTCCTCCTCCTCCTTCCCGGCCTCCTCCTCCTCCTTCCCCTCCTCCGGCCTCCTCCTCCTTCTCCTCCTCCTCCTCCTCCGGCCTCCTCCTCCTCCTCCTCCTCCGGCCTCCTCCTTCCCCTCCTCCGGCCTCCTCCTTCCTCTCCTCCTCCTCCGGCCTCCTCTTCCTCCTCCTCCTTCCCGGCCTCCTCCTCCTCCTTCCCCTCCTCCGGCCTCCTCCTCCTTCTCCTCCTCCTCCTCCTCCGGCCTCCTCCTCCTCCTCCTCCTCCGGCCTCCTCCTTCCCCTCCTCCGGCCTCCTCCTTCCTCTCCTCCTCCTCCGGCCTCCTCTTCCTCCTCCTCCTTCCCCTCCTCCGGCCTCCTCCTTCTCCTCCTCCTCCGGCCTCCTCCTCCTCCTTCTCCTCCTCCTCCGGCCTCCTCCTCCTCCTCCTCCGGCCTCCTCCTTCCCCTCCTCCGGCCTCCTCCTCCTCCTCCTCCTTCCCCTCCTCCTCCTCCTCCGGCCTCCTCCCCCTCCTCCTCCGGCCCCCTCCTCCTCCTCCTCCGGCCTCCTCCCCCTCCTCCTCCGGCCTCCTCCTCCTCCTTCCCCTCCTCCTTCCCCTCCTCCATCCAAAGCATAATTTATTTATTTTTTCCCTAAAATTGAAGAATAGCCGACGAATTTTACCAATTTTCGTCGGCTATAAGTTGTATAGCCGACGAAAATTCTAGTATTTCGTCGGCTATAACTAATAAATGCATATTAAAATATTAATATATTTCGAGGAAATAGCCGACGAAAGTTTAATAAATCGTCGGCTATAGTTAAAACACAATAGCCGACGAATTTCGTCGACTATAGTTACTGAATTTCGTCGGCCATACTCGAAAATACCCGACGAAATTCGTCGGCAATTTCTCCCAGGTTTGGCCGACGAAAAATATTTTCGTCGGTAAATTCGTCGGCCATACTCTACTATAGCCGACGAATTTGAATTTTTCGTCGGCCATTGTATTACCGACGGGGTTTTCCCGACGACTTATAGCCGACGAAAATTTCGTCGATGGAGGGTATAGCCGACGAAAAATTGGCATAGCCGACGAAATTTTTTTCGTCGGCTATTCTCCCATATCTGGTAGTGCTGGTACACTAGCTGCGGGTCTGTGGGCCTGCTGTAGCCCCTCTGTGGCTACTGTCAACACAACTTCACCACATTTTTCTCTTTCCCACACCACCATCACTCATCTTATTGTCCAAAAGTCAAATATATTGCATGCAAAATCTGATTTGCTTTTGAGGCAATCATCACATTTATCCTCATCATTACCTAGTCTATGCATCACCATGCCTCTACCCATCTTTTGGCTTTGTTTTTGGGGAATTTTCTCCACTTTCACACTCCTCCTCTTTTTTCTTACGGGTTGAATTAGGGGTAGCTGCTCCATGGTTTTTCCTCCCTCATTTTACACTTCACTCATCTCCATTGAAGCCTTTCTCTTCCGTCATTCATCCATAACCACCCACACCACACTCCACCTCTTTTCTCTCTCTATTCTCTACATTTTCCACCATCTTTTCCTCCACAAACCTCCATAACCACCACCTTCAATCCATAAACTCTATTACCACTACCTTCAAGTCCACCATCTTTTACTTCTACCCATCTCATTCTATATACATAAAGCTTCACCACTTCCCCATCCTTCCATTCCACACTCCATCATCAAGCAAGGAGAAGGAAGATGAGTCTAGTGTCATTTGAGGATTCACCACCACCACCTTCATCATCACCATGACAAAGCCTCCATGAGTTCATCCTCATCATCCTCAACTTGAGCTTCATTAGTCACTTCTCTACCCTTACTCTTTACTTTGTTGTTCATGTACATGTTGAAGCTTGTGTATTTGATCATGAGTGAGTAGTTAGTTTGTTGGGGCTAGGGCTTTCTTGTAAGACATTGATATAAATATTGTGTTTGATGCACTTTTCATTAGCACTTTAATATGCTAGATCAAGAGTTGAATATTCATGCTAAAACTTAATCAATTTGGGTATGTTTGTTTGCCATGACATGAGAAATGATTAGGGCTTGATTAACCTTAGTTGTTTGAAGCATGATAGCATATCATATGTGCATATTAGGGTTGTGAACTACAATCACTTAGAGATAAACATGGTTGGTTTGCATAATTTCTTCATCTCCAAGCTTTATGCACTTAGGGAAATGCATTAGATACCTAACCGGAATGAAATACATGACTTGAGTAGTTGAGTATTACACCCGAGAGGGGTTGCTTGATACCATCAAAGGTGAGTGTCCCTTATCATACCTGAGAGGGATGTGAGGAGAGAAGTTGGCTAATTAAAATGGTATCATTCACATTAGAAGCATCATTGTTTATAAGAGAGGATAGAGGAGAAAACCTTAAGTCCCAACTCCCATCCATTTCATCACATCTAGTTTAGCTTAGCTTAGTTTACATTTCAAGTAACCATTTAGTTTCTAGGCAACACATTTTCCAACCAAAAATCAAATCACTACACCATCTTGCATATATTCACCATGAACTTGGGTTCACTTGTGTCCCTTTGTTTGTGACTTGTACATTTGCATATTCATCTAGCATGCCTTAGGTTTCCCTAGCTAGAGTGAGTTTTCCAATCCCTTGGGTACGATATCCCCTACTCATAATCCCCCTACACTATAACTTGGCACTTTGAGGGTGACATTTTGTCTAACAGACATCCATTCGTCGCCCTTAAACATAGGTTAGGTTCTGGGTTTTCAAGGAGCTCGATGGGTTTTGATTCTCAATTAAATCTGAGATTTTGTTTGGTTTGAGGATTAGAAAACGAGCGAGAGAGATTATAGAGGCGTTGGTTTCTATAGGATTAGAAAAAGAGTTTTTAGGGTTAAAGGGAAAGCCTATCGAGGTTGTTAAGGCGGTAAAATGGTAAGGGTCATTTACGACATTCTGAAGAAAAAAAAATGTCTCGATCAGCTAAAGGTGGACCCCTTTGTCAGTTTCCTTACGTCACATTTTGCCACAATTTCAAATTTTGTTCATATTTGAAAGTTTAGGGGTCATTCTGATTTTTTTTTCAAAAAGAGGGGTCATTCTGATTTTTACCAAAAAATTGAGGGTACTAAACTGAATTTTGTCCAATATCATATAGTCAGATATAACTATTAGCGTATGTTTTTTGGGAGTTAGATTGAATAAACTAGGGCTGGGCATGGGTCGGGACAGGCCGAGATTCACCTGATCCCGGTCCTGTCGCGTGAGATTTTAAACGGGACGGGACGGGACGGGACGGGATTACACTTTTTTAAAAGTAATCCCGCCAGGCCCGGGATCCTGCCAGGCCCGGGATCCCGCCAGGCCCGGGATCCCGACGGGACCGGGACCAAAACGGGATCCCAGTTCCTCATAAGAAAAAGCAACATCACTCATCAATTTCATAACTCGCAGATACTGCACTAATCCAATTGCATTCACACAAATTGTCACAATGGAGCTTCTTCATCTCTATTCTCACTCTCAGTATTAGCAGCTGCACTAGGAGCAACAATAATGGCACGAAAACTAGTCGGACGAGAACCAACATCACTCATCAATTCTTTACCTAACTAATTCACTGTTTATACATTCATGAGAATTGAACATAAAACTGCAGGGGAGAAAAGGAAATCAGTAAGGACAGGTATAAGATGCAAGGACTGATATACAGATTCCTGAGACCAGTCATTCATAACAGTTTAAGAGTAATTAAGAGTATATGTAACACAAATTGGAAACTTTAGGAAAAAGATCTAAAATGCAATCTATTTAGCAAAAGCTGCCCTTTCGACCACTTCTGACTTAAAACCAAAAGCCTACATAACCAGTTACTGATGTATATTGCAAACACTTGCGCAAGAAGCCTAAACCTTTTAACAAAATCATGGTACATATAGTCATATAGTGGTATCATAAGAGATTAACTGCATATCTAAAACCTTTTTATTTAATCTCATATCAAGTTCACATACATAAACAAGCACAGAGTGCCGAAAATGGAAATTATACCAGGCACAACAAGCTGAATCTAAGTTGGTTATCTATGTAATCCTCTCCAGCCATAGGCCCGTATATCTTCGATGCAGTGTTCCCCCATACCTTGAAAAGCCAGAGTCATCAACACATCAAACTAAAGTTTGTCCCTTTTCCAACTTATCAAACTATTCGAAATTCATAAACAACAATGACCCAAGAGACCAACCTTTTCCATATGAACCAAGATTTACATCAACAACAAATAAAACAAGCAACTTTTTACAGGCGTATGATTCACAACCAAAATGTACAACATAGAATTTGAAAATTGATAAATTAAGCTTCAGGAATGAAAGAGTAGATGGAATTTGATACCAGGGAGCCGGAGGTGATGCAGAGGCGTTTGAGGAGAGAAGTGGAGAGGCCCACGAGAGTGGAGTCGTCGAGAGAGGCCAATTTGGGGCTCCAGCCTACGGAGAGTCGGAGGATTCCCGGCTGGAGCAACTGGAAACCTCAGGGAAGATGACGAGCGCCGATCGGGAGAGGAACAGGATTTGGGCTCGAAGACGACGGAGAGTCGGAGGACTTGACGGGAGAGGAAGACGGGATCAGAGACGACGCAAGACGACTGGAGGAGAGGACGAGGGCTCGAGGAGATGGACTGGTCGAGGAGACCACGAAGGTCGTCTGGAGGAGAGGACGAGGGCTCGAGGAGTCGAGGTGATGGACTGACGAGCTGAGCTGGTGAGGAACTGAGAGTCTGAGATAGGGTTTAATTGAATCCAACTGTTGAATGTTTTTTAGTTTTTAATTCAACGGCTGAGATCAAGTCAATATATATATATAATATAATTATTTTAATTTTATTTATTATACGGGACGGGACGGGACGAGACGAGATTCATTTAGCTAATCCCGGTCCCATCCCGTGAGATTTTAAACGGGACGGGACGGGACGGGATCTCTATTTTTCAAACATGAATCCCGTTTCGTCCCGGACAGGATCTGGACAGGATTAGGATTTCGAGACCAAATGCCCACCCCTAGAATAAACTACTGATAAACATAGAGTATGTGTCCGTCATTGACGAAATTGTTTCTCTTAAAAAACAAAACAGAGAAATTTCGTACAATTTACCCATGCTCTATATGCTAATCATCAACTAATAAGCTGGTTACAATAACGTATATTTTTGTGATTACCTAGCCATCACGGCCAAACATTGGACTATCAAAATACAATAATCTTTGGTCACCATCAGCTATGGCCATTGAATCAAAATCCTCACATCAATAAAAGCTTCGATCGATCAGAAAAACACTTGTGTATCTAAACTCCAAAACTCCAAACTCATCATCCTTCATCACTACTAACTCATCCCCTAGCTGATCAATTTGATGAACTCTCTGATAGTGTCCGAGCTTACCTCAGACGTCTCTTTTACCGTCAATTCCTCATAGTAAGAGAGGAAGAAGATGATGAAGAAGAACAAGTCTGGGTAGATATGCTGCTCAACTGTGGAGATTGAGAAAGAAAATGATATCAAAGACAGATTGCTCAAGTATTTGGATAATGATGATCACAATAAGTCGACTAAGACAACCTCCCTGATCATGTGTTGTGCCCAAGAAGTAAAATATCGGATATCGAGGAAATATCGGTATTTTAAAATACGGATATTTTGACGGAAATATCGATAAAATATCGATCCATTAGAAATTTTGACAAAAACGACGGAAACTATAAGAAATACATGGAAATTTGTATTGAAACTTTTTAAGGTTGTTTTATGCTATGTTATCGATCATATGTGAGAAGAAAATATTAATAAATTCAAATACATATCAATTTATTAAAATGTTATGTGAATTACTATGTGAATCGAGCTGATATTTATTGAAATATGATTTAATATATATAATTTATGCTTGAAACCTAAAATGAGGCTAGACTATCACACCCTTTAACATTATTTGTACATAATATTTCACAAAAGCAACTACATGAAGTTTTTTTTAAAACAATACAGAAATTGATATTATATAGTCGTTGACCCGTTGCCACTAGCCATTATGTAGTCGTTGAATCGCTATATATAAAAAAAAAGCTAGCTTATTAGAACATCATAGAAAAATCATGCCAATAAAATTGTAATTACATACATTATCATGTAAAAGATTACACATTACTATTTTAATTATATGTTACAAAAATATACATTATAGTAAAATATATAGTGTAAGACACATTACTATTAAGCATGCATGAGTAAGACACTTATTAGGAAATCAAAACATAAGTATGATAAAATTAGCTTTTGAAGGTAAGTTAGAAATTAAAATTAAGTGTTAAAAATTATGTGTTTTAAATTGTTGAAAATTAGTTTTTGAAGGTAAGATAAAAAGTTTCTGGAAAATATCAGAAATTTCGCGGAAATATCGGAAATATCGGCGAAATATCGGAAATATCAGAAAATATCGGGAAATTTTGACGAGAAACTGAAAGAATTGAATCGAAATATCGATTGAACGGAAAAACGAAAATATCGGCGATATTTCGCCGATAATATCGATTTTTAATTCCTTAGTTGTGCCAATATTTTGGTCGGCTATCCCCCCAAATAATCAAACGTCGATTTGTACGTACCAAAAATTATCACTATGGAATGATTGATTTTATTACTCTTATTTTTGTAATATTGCAGAAATAATGATGACGCTATGTAGCTAGGGTTTGGAATTCTGTATTTGTTGGTGTTTTTTCTCTTCCCTATTTATTTTTTACCGTGTTGGTTTGGGTTTGGAATCTGAGCTTTGTGCTGTTGGCTTATTTCCAGGGAGTTTCTCTATTCCCAGCCAATTTAGGAAGACCATGGCCGGTAAGCTTTTCCATGTGTTTCTTTGCTTGTGCCTCTTGGGTAAATAAACGATTTGTTTCTAGTCATACCGTCTTGCAATTTCTTGTCCAATTTCTTATGAATAAAGGTTTTATTTTCTTTTATTATAAACCGGCCAGTTATACTGTATTACTCAACCATGTGTGATGCCAATCACTTGATAAAACAAATTCAATATACCGCAGCTCTCCATCTCTCTCTCCTCTTAACCTAGGGTTAGGGTTAGGGTTTTGAAAAAGCTGTTTGGTGCGACTCACATGACGGCAGTGACGGCTTCGGTAGCTTCCATGACTGCACGTTTGGCGTCCAAGCTCTCGCTTGGTACCGAAGAGGAACCAGTGGACCTGTGAGACCTCCGGAACCAGGAAAACGGGTATGTTGCCTTCCGTTTTTATCTTGTTGGTCGTTTCAACACTAGCAAAGCTATGACTTTTGATTCTTTCTGGGGAGCTGTGCGATCCATGTGGAAGACTTTGGCTCCGGTGGAGGTCACGGTACGGGGAGATAGATACCTTTTCACTTTCATTAACGAACGTGATCTGTCCCGGATCAAGAAGGGAGGTCCGTGGGGCATCCAGAGGGCGATGGTGATCCTCAACGATTATGATGGCTTCTCTGACATTATGAAGATTCCGCTTGATTTCATCTGGATCTGGGTGGTTATTTCGGGACTTCCGCTGGCGCTCCTCACATTGACCACAATTTGGTTGGTAGGGGAGACGATTGGTAAGGTTCTTCATATTGATCATGCAGCCCTGAGCCGTGGCGCTGCTAGGGTTCGCCTAGTCCTACCGATCAATGCTCCAGTGAAACTCGAACGTCGACTTAGGGTTTCTCCCTCCGACGTTATCATAGTGGAGTACAAGTATGAGAGGCTCCTGGGCCGTTGCCGTACCTACTGCCAGATTGACCATGGAGGGCAGGTTTGCCCTAAAGAGGGTGTGCAGGAGGAAGCAGCGCTGGCCACTCCTAGAGTTGTGCAACTCGGCATGATTTTTAGGGCAAGTTCAGCCCCAGGTACTACTATCTCTTCCTCTCCTTCACTAATTGCATCCCTTTCGGGGTTATTCCCGAAGGAGAAACGACAGGTGCAGATCCGAGAAGTACATGAATTTTCCTCCCCATCAAAAGTGGCCTGTGTCCGTAGGGTTCGGGATGAGGAGGCTTCAGTCCAGGACAAGAGAACCAAACATTGTTTGGAGATCATACCTCTGGAGTTGGCACCGGGAGATCTCGGCTTCATCGTAGGGAATAATGGAGTTATCGGTCTTGCCCGCAACTCCCCATAGAAACGGGGTCGTCCTAGGGGGAGCAAGAACAAGAAGAGGGTAACACTTCGGAATTTAGACTCGATGGCTTCTCCTTCGGGAACTGCAGGGCTGGTGGATAGTCCTGAAGTTGATTTTGCAGGTGAGGGAATGTTGGACTCAGGCTCGGCCTCGGAGGTTGGCAATGGGACCGATGTGGCTTGAGGTGGTGCAACCGGCACCAGGATCCCATCATGAGTGGAGGGAGGGTAGCTCTACCTTTTCCTGCAGGGTACATCGTGTGATCTTAGGCCCGATGATTTTGGTGGAGTCCTCCTTTCTTTCTCGATGGTTTTTTTTTTTTTTTAGTTTTATGTCCGCCTGTTTTGGACGTATTTTGTTTCAGTCGAACTCTAGTTTCGCTTTATTTCGTTTCATTGTATTTACTTTAGAACTCTTTAGTTTGTAGTGGAGTTTCGGCTCCTGCTTGACCAGGCACAACTTGGTCGTATGGCTTATGCCAATGAATTTATTCATTCCCCTAAAAAAAAAAATCACTTGATAAAACAAAGAAGATAAGTTACCATACTAAAAAACTTTGGTGATGTCTCGTACAAGGTAAACTGATTACAAATGTAAACGGCAAGAGAAACATCTTGACTTACTTTACGATTGAGATCTACAATATCTCATAAGTAAGCTCTCAAAGAACAAAAAAAAGCAACAAACAATGAAAGTGCAAGCCTAGCGATAGACTAGAGTTGTATAACTAAACTCTTTATGTCTCAAGTTTAAACCGAAAACAATATAAAGTGTTAACCGAACACTTTCCAAAGCTTGCACAAGAATTGTAATAAGCTCTAGATAAATATTCTCAAAATTCATGTATGTCAGTGAGTCTATTTGTGTCGGTTTATTCATTAAACGAGTGACACGTAATAATTTGTTTATTAGCCTAAATCACCACATGAAATAGTCACGACTACTAAAGAATTATGAACTTAACAGTTTGCAATCGTATTAATTACTTTATTCCCTTAATACGATTAGACTCGATTGATCAAGCAAAAGACACCATAGTTAGCTAGTAATTCTCTTAATTAACAATCTTAATGAGTTTTAGTAATTCACACGAAATTTAATAATTCAGTTTCCAATTTTGATATCGTATTACACAAGAAATAAATATGCGAGACAAATTTAACACGACACGACACGACACGACACGGTACACCGCGATATTTAACTTTTTACCATATTTACTCTCTAAAGAGCCCAAAGTGTCAAAACACCCAATTTTGACAGCGGGCCCATTCCACATATCTATATATAAACAGCGAGAGAGTTAAAAAGCTCCGGTAGCCGTCACACTCCCCCATCTTCTTCTGCTTCCTCTAATCCCTCTTTTCTCTTCCTCCTTCCAAGAGTTAGGGTTTATCATCCTCCAAATGGACCCCACCAAGAAGCGCAAGCTCGACGACAACGGCGTCGTCGTCTCTGACACCGACCACCACCACCCCTCCTCCGCCGCCCCGAAGCTCGAACGCGACGACGCCCGCAAAATCATCGAGCGGTTCTCCCCCGATCAGCTCATCGACGTCCTCCTCGACGCCCTCTCCCGCCACTCCGACGTCCTTGACGCCGTCCGATCCATCGCCGATCCCGACACCGCGCAGCGCAAGCTCTTCATCCGTGGCCTCGGCTGGGACACCACCACCGAGGGCCTCCGCAGCCTCTTCTCCGCCTACGGCGAGCTCGAAGAAGCCATCGTCATCCTCGACAAGAACACCGGCAAGTCCAAAGGCTACGGCTTCGTCACCTTCAAGCACGTCGACGCCGCCTACCTCGCCCTCAAGGAGCCCAGCAAGAAGATCGACGGCCGCATGACCGTCACGCAGCTCGCCGCAGCGGGAAACCAGGCCGGAGGCGGCGGCGGAGGAGGAGGAGGATCCTCCGTGGCGGTGAACCCCGTCGACGTGTCGCTGCGGAAGATCTACGTGGCGAATGTGCCGTATGAGATGGCGGCGGATAAGCTGCTGGCGCATTTTGCGCAGTACGGGGAGGTGGAGGAGGGGCCGTTAGGGTTTGATAAGCAGACTGGGAAGTGTAAAGGGTATGCTTTGTTTGTGTATAAGAGTCCTGAGGGGGCGCAGAAGGCCCTTGTCGATCCGATTAAGAACATTGAGGGGAGGCAGTTGAATTGTAAGTTTGCTAGCGATGGGAAGAAGCCAAAGATGGGCGGCGACGGTGGTGGTCAGGGGAATGTAGGTGGACCGAATGCACATGGAGATGGAATGGGAATGGCTCCGCCGTCGTCGATGCAAGGGGGTTATGGAGGGCCCGGGTTTGGGTATGGAGGGTTTTCGGGTGGGCAGCCTATGGGGCATCATCCTTTGGGCGGACTGGGGCTGTCGTCTGTTGGGAATCAGGGGCCGGGTGGTGGTGGGTATGGGTCTGGATTGGGTGGTCCGTATAATTACGGTGGACCTGGTTTGGGTGGGTATGGTTTGGGTGGTGGTGGTGGTGGACTAGGTGGTGGAGGTCCTGGTAGTGGAGCTGGGACTGGGTCGTCTTTGTATGGACTGCCACCGAGCTCGGGTGGGTTGCCTTCGGGTAGGTATCCTGAGGGTGGACCGTATGGGCCTTCTGCGTTTCAGAATCAACACCACCAGCCAGGTACATCACCATTGCCGCGGGTTCCTCCAGGGGGAATGTATCCCAATGCACCTTATTACTGAGGTATGGTCTTTTTGCTTTCGGTATTCTGTGTTTGTTTGGTGCATTTGGTTTCTGTTGCATTGCATCTTGGTTGTTATTTTGCTTGGGGTTTTTGTGTTTGTTATCTGTGATGATTCACTTGTCTGTGAGTGGCTTTGTGAATTCTTATTCAGATAACTGCTTTCCATAGATGGATGCATGTTTTGGGCTTTTCTTGTAGTTGTGGATCTTGACTTCTTGTGTGTGAGTAAATGAGAAGTCGGATTTGACAATAGTTAGTAAGATGATGATGAGATTAGTATTTGTGAGTCAAGATGCTTTCTGCCCCTATGGTTTTACTCTTCACAACGTTTATATGATGAATAGAGTGTTGAAGTTTGTGTTTGCTTCTTCGGCACAATTAAATTTCAAGTTGCTTGCCTTTTGACTGATGGTTCTAGTGTGTTTTGTCTTCCATGGTATTGGAATTTTCAGTAAAAACGTCATTGTTGTTAAATTAGTTGATAGTTTCTGGTTTTGGGCGTTGTTGAGTTTGAATGCTTAAATTTTGTATGGATTGAGTTCTCTCGTTCGAAGTTCTTTTTGATGGCCAGATGAGTATTTTTTTTTGTCTCAATTTGCCACGGATTGGATCTGCACATCTTCTGAGCGGCTCTTTATGGGATATAGAAATAGTAAGACCAGATGTAACAGAGTTACTACTCTCATCAATAGAGTATTAAAAGGTGGATATATGTTTGACTGGTTTAATAGCTCCAAAAATTCCATCCAGACACTCATTAAAATTGTATTGGTGATATCTCTTTCAAAATCTTCTTCCTTGTTATTCGTGATCTGCTGCCCAACTTTTTTCTATTTTCTTTGTGATCATGTCTATCTTCAAAATGTGTTTTGGAAGTCTGACCTTTTATATGACTGAAATTCATCTTCAAAAACTGTGACGTGTTGCAACTTCACTGTTCTGGTACTATCATTTTTCTTACCAATAGTGATTGCTGTTTTTCCCTCTTAGCATACTTGCTCTGCCAGCCAGTTTTCTTTGTTTTGTAACCTCAACGTTAAAAATATTTGGTACTTGTTGCAATTTTTATTATCCAAGTTACTAGGAAAAAACATTGTGTTATTTGTGGTGATTATAGACTTCAAGTTGGTTGACTCTGGTTTGCATGGTTATTGAATTTAGCTGTATGGTTTATGGTTGGATTGAATGATGAATTGAGTTGATGAATATTTGATTCAGGTGTATGACCGGTTGTTGGGAGCTGATGCTTTGTGTGGTTCTGGTGATTTGCGTGATTGCAGAGTTTATGCTCTCGTTTGATGATTGTATTAGCTGTGCTTTTATCGCCACTTCCTCTGTTCATCTGCTACTTTTAAGATGTAGGTCATTTCTGAGTTATGGTAGCCAGCGTGACTAAAGTAGATTAGTTTGTACTCTGTCAGGAACAGAAGTGTTGCTTGTTTTTCAATATTATTTTTACTTTATGAAGTATAGTTATATTAATTAGTTTACATTTTCTTTTTCAATTAGAATTTGTATGTTGGTGGTTGCTCTGACTTTGTACTCAAAGCTTCCATTATTTTTTATGTGGCTTTATTTGTATGGAAAATTTCAAGCTGGTTGCTTTTGGGTTTTAGTATTGATGTTATTGTGTATTAGAATGCTTTCAAGTAAGCATATAATCTTCATCGAATGGCGGTGTCCTGCTGGTGAGAGGGAGAGATCCCTTTTAGTGAAGACACGTGGTTTTCTTCCGTTAGGTCTCAACCCCACTGCAGGGATTTTGGTACCCTTGTATCACTGTAATGGTCATATTGTTGTGTGTGTGACCTTGGTCTTATGATTGAGAATTTGGCGGTTGTCAGAATTTCTTGATTTATTTCGGTTGAATTGCCATTGTGAGGGTATAATTGGAGTTGGTTACAATCAAATAAGTTGTGATGCAGATTCTTCCTGGTCTATGTTTGTGTTCACTGAACTTTGGATGGTTTTGTTAAAAGAGCTCAATTATTTGTTAACAGAGAAGATCTTGAGTGAAGATTGGTGTTAGTAGTTTGTTTTACCTTCTCATACACATTATTATGGTTGAATTCCCGTGGTGAGGGTATATGGTTGGAGTTGGTTACAATGAAACAGATTCTTCCTTGGTCTATGATTGTGTTCATTGAAATTTTCTCTTGAGTGAAAATTGGTGGTTAGTAGTTTTTACCTTGTCATACACATTTATTCGGTTGAATTGCCATTGTGAGGGTATGATTGGAGCTGGGAAAAAGGTTGATGCAAATTCTTCCTCGTCTATGTTCGTGTTCATTGAGCTGTCAATGGGTTTGTTAGAAGAGCTCAATTGTTTGTTAATGGAGAAGATCTTGAGTGGTTAGTATTTTGTTTGACCTTGTCATACACTCTGATTGGGGACAGTAAAAAAAGCATTGTATGGTGTAGGCTGGCTGATCTGGTGTTGTTTCATGTGATGTTTTCGTTTCTTTTATGGTGGGAAGGAGGTGATTGCTTTCATTTGCAGTTTTTTAGTAGACTGGATGGTTTGTGATCCCAAAATCTTGGTTCAAGCTTTATTGGCATGTCCTTGACTCTTTGTGTTGTGTATTTCTTATTTTCTTTTATTTAGATGGTTTGGAGGTGTGTTTGTCCACTAGGGTTGTGGAATGTCTGCTATGATTGAGGTAGACTTAGTTATCCCTCCTTGTGTGGTTCCCATGTAAAATGGGATGGTGTTGAAGTAATTTTGTGAGTTTGAAAAACTATTGATGATACCTTATCCAGACATGTTCAATTGTGCAAGTGTGGACATATCTTCGGATTGAATAACATTGATAGTCTCCCCAAGTTTGAATCATTATTCACATTCATATGGGGGTTCTGTAGCTGTGTGACGATGATGGAATATTATGTTTATAAGTGGAAATTATGTCAATAGGTATCTGTACTGTGCTAGTAATGGATCAATGCATATGGTGCAACTCCTTGTAGTGTTGGAGTGGTCTATCACTGCAAGGAAGTAGTGTACAACTCTAGCTGTGTAAGGAGTTGATCTACTCAAGTGCAATTTACCATAGTTTTGTATTGTGGTAGACCGCTACCATAGCTGTGTAGGGGTTTCTGCTTGTGTATTGTAAGATGTCATCTACTGTGAACAGACAATTGCATTTTGTGCATCAAGGTTCAAGTCTAACAGATGTGACCCCAAAACTGTGCAAATATTTGGCTCTTACATCAATATGCCCTTTACTCCGTGTTTTCTGTTTGTTGTTGTTCGGGGCGATGCTGTCATACTGTGGAATATGAGGAGTCCCAAATGGAGGTGAAATGATGATGCAAGATCAAGTTGTAAAGCTTGCTGTTTTCTAGTGCTCTTTAAAGCTGGCAAGCAAGGCAGGACATTTTTAGGTTCTCTCCAAAGTGATGGTGGATTTATGCGAGGCATATGTAGTTGTATTAAGCTCAAGTGCTTTATCTTCATCTTCAAGTGAAATGTACAGACACTGCCCCTTCAAAAGCTGAATAATATGCTTTACGTGATATTGTTCTTATCTTCTTCGTTATCAAATTGTTTGTATTTAGTGAGAATAAGAACATACCTATGAGGATAACAGCTGCCCCAATATTTCTTTCAAGACGTCAAGCATTGTTTTAAATCACATCTATCAGACATGAAAAGATGAAAGGATCATCTAGAAAAAATAAATTGAAAGTACATGACTTTGCAAAATGATTAAGCATGATTCTAATGATCAAATTGATAGGCGTCTTCGTGGTGGGAGTCTTCAATTAGACAACCTAACTAACAAGAACAAGCTCATCGATTTGCTAATCCCACAATGCTATGTGGAGAATATCAAAGAGTGCCTAGGCGATCTGTTCGCCTGCCTAATCTTCAAAATCCTAATATGTGAGAAAATTTAGAGATTGTGTATACAGCCTGATTTTAATAGAACATAGAAGCATGCCTAATTTCTTGATGCTACATGCTTTAAAGAGTGCTTAGACGGTTTGATCTCGAGTTATTTTGTTTGACTGCCTAATACCCTAATGCTCCATGAAGAACTTTTAAGAGTGCTTAAACAGTTTGGTCTCAAGTTCATATATAGTGCTTCGAAAAGAATTATAAGGATTTGTTTTGATAGTTTAATCTCAATAATGTTCCGCGATGAATTTTAAAGATTGTTTATATTTCTCATAGTTTACACAAATTCAAACTTTAAGAACTCAAACTACTTTATGGAGTTCAGACTACTCATACCACACTAAGTGTTTACGCTCAGCTAATTTTGAAGACAAAATCAGACTAATCTAAGTGACAAAGCTTCATGGTTCTTGGATGAAAATTATTTTATATTTTGGCCAATCTTGAAAGAAAGGTCATGAAAGGGTAAAATAAAGGGTAAATTCCTCTTATGGTACCTAACGTATGATCAATTGGACACTTTGGTACCAAACGTTTCAAAAAGGATAGTTTGGTACCTGAAATTAAGTTTTATGTGACAGTATGATACTTATGTTGACTTCTTTGTTAAATGTAAGGGGTAAAATTGATATTTAGATATTATTTATAAACATAAATTAAAAACATGAGTGTTATGTATCTAACGCTATTGGTTATCACATTGATATTCATCATTTTTTTTAATCTTTTGGGAGAAAATAAATATGAACTAGTTTTTTTTTCAAAAGAAAAAAATATGAATTAAACTTTTGTGTTCTGTTGCAGGTAAAATAATTGAAATTTTATTTAGAAAATCTAGTATTTGTGATTTGCACACCCACAATAATATATTTGATTGATTAGTCTATGAATCAATCCAACGACCTCAATTAATCTATGAAGATATTTTGTTTTTATATTTTTCTAAATTAATTTTTGATCTGACAATTCAAGATATAGGTTTTAAATTAAGGCTTTTAGTTAAAACCCTACCATTGGAGATGGTTGAAGTCTTATATGAATAGTATACAAATGAGGTCTTATAATAGGTATGAGACCCCATTATGAGATTTCCCCATTGGAGATGCCCTTAGCTACTTTGGAGAGCATATTTAGCTTTTTGTGAAAAATAACAGCTATATCAGACTCTCTATTATAACTCTATGTTATTTTTTAGCTATCTCGCTAGCCAAATTTGGAGAGCGTGATAGCTAAAAACTAAAACATTTAAATTTAATATTGTTGGCGGTAGCAACAGCTAGGCTACCAGGGCCCACAGACCCATACCAAGGCCCGAGACAGAAGCCCATGCACCCGGACTCAAGGCCCGGCCGCCCGACGACCAGTAGGGAGCTGGACGACCGACGGGGGAAGCCCACGAAGAGCGACCCAGGAAAGTGTTTAGTTATGCAGAAGGGGCTTTGTCCCACATCGAAAGATAGGTCCAGCTCTGGGACCTGGGAACTTATATAACAACCCATCTACTTTACTTATAAGGTAATCAACCAATCCGAAGTCTGAATACTTTCTATTATTAAATTATTATCCACCACCTTACTGACTTAAGCATCAGAGTGGCATTGTCCGACCCCGATCGAACTTCCTTAGTAAGCAGGATCGCAACCGGAGAAGGTCAACCCGGAAGTCAGCGGTATTTGTGGGTTTACGGATTTATACAGAAACAATTGGCGCCGTCTGTGCGAATCTATACAAAAAGTCACATTTACAAGTATGGCCGGAGGTTCAGAAGGAAAGGCACACGGAAAGGGACCTGAAGAAGTTCGCCGGGTGTTGGACTTCGAACCCCTACTTACTCCCGCCAACGATCTGAATGTGGTGCTAGTAGAGGAACCGTCCGACGATAGCGGACCAGACGATATCAATGATCTCGGCCAGTACGATATGGCGGGAGAAGTAGAGAAGATGAAGGCGGAAATTAGCCGGTTGAGGGAGGAAGGCGACTGAGACAGGGCGAGGGCGGAGGCCCAGTTCCGGGAAATGGAAGAAATAAATGCCACACTGTTAGCCGCGTTGGAAAAAGGGCAACAACAAAATGCCATCCTAACGCAGGCATTAGCTGCTCTGCGAACCGCGAGTAGGAGCAAGCGACAAGGGGGATCGTCCACCAGTTTCCCGCACATGGAGGTAGGATAGGCCATGGGAAGAAGAAAAACCGTGCACATGCCCGTCAAATTATTCCCAAAGGTGATGACAAGAGTCGGGACGGCACCACTGCCTCACTGGGCGAGCGTGTCGCCCGAAGAAGAGGAAATGAGCCCAACCGCGCGGGCACTCAAAGTATTGTCCGACTTGGTGTCAGATATGAAGGCTCAGATGGAGGCGAACGAGAGGAAGACCGCAAGACCGCCGGTGAGCGCGCGGTTCAATGAGCGTGCCGGGCCATTTTTCCGGCGAGTATTAGAATCCGGACGGGCAAGCACCCATAAGTCGCTAAAGTTGGCATACAATGGAACCGGATACCCGTTCCAGCACCTGGATAACTTTAGATCTCAGACTTGCACAAAAGGTTATTCTGATGCCATTTGCTGCAATATATTACAGGAAACGCTATCGGGAGAGACGTTGAGTTGGTTCTACGAGTTGCCGGTAGACTCGATAGAATCATTTGAACAACTGGCGGATAAATTTGTTGGCCGATTCATTCTGAGGGTCGAGGGGGATCAGATGTCAACCGTCCTGTACAATTGCAAGCAGGCGGAAGGCGAGGGACTAAGGGAATTTGTCAACCGTTGGCAAACTGCCACAGCCGAGGTTAGAAACCTGGATAAGAGGATTACCGAAATGGCATTTAAGCATGGGCTGAGGTCTGAAAAGTTCTCTTATGCTGTGCGGGTGGAGCGTCCACAGGATTATGACGAGCTAATGGCCATGGCGACCAGACACGCCCAGGCAGACCACGAGACCTACTGGAGCCGACCGTTGAAAAGGAGGCCTGACGAGCTGACCACCGAAAAGGAGGCCTGGCGAGCCGTTCCCGGTCAGCCAGGATAACAGGAGCTGGCAGCAGAACCAGGATCAGGGGTATTCACCCAACAAGAAGCCCAAGGACAGGGGAAACCAACGGCAGTCCAAGGGTAGCTACGGGAGCCCACAAAGAACAAGAAGGGCTACGGGTCGCCAGCAGGCCCCTGGCAATCATGGCAGCATGACGAAACCAGGCGATTATGCCAGCAGGGTGAAACAAAGTTTTCACCACCCTGACCGCCTCCTACGAAACTATCCTGAATTAAAACATGAACAACACTGCTCCTATCACGACGAGGCCACGCACCGGACAAACGACTGCGTGGCTCTGAAGACTGCAGTGGAGGAGCAAATCTGGAGCAGAAAACTGCAGCAGTACAAGGGAGGCGCCTAGGATGTAGGACTCATCCGGACCTACGGGCAAGACCGGATCGATGTGCATGGAAGCATCAACATGATCCATGAAGGGAGGAAGTCCAGCCGCTGGGGTCGGATTACCTACCGCTAATCTTCGGGGAGGAAGACAGGACAAGGAAGCAGCACTTGGAGTTCATTATAGTCGACTACTTGTCCTCTTACAACAGTATTATTGGCTGACCGGGCATCTGGAGACTAAAGACATTTATAGCCGGGCACATGCTAATGCTAAAAATGCCATCTCCCACCGAGTTCATAACCATCCGGAGAGATCAGAAGATAGCCCATAAATATTATGCGGAGGCCGTGAGCGGCGGAAAAAGGCGGGCTGAGGTTTTCACGGCCGCTCGTCGGGCTGAGGTTTTCACGGCCGCATGTGCGTGGACTTCATAAACTTGAACAGGGCATGCCCGAAAGACAGTTTCCCACTGTCGAGAATAGACTAGCTGATAGATTCAACTTCCGGCTACAAATCACTAAGCTTCATGGATGCCTATGCCAGATACAATCATATAAGAATGAATCCAGCAGATGAGGAGCATACGTCATTCACGACTGACCGGGGCCTCTACTACTATAAAAAGATGCTCTACGGGTTAAAGAACGCCGGAGCCACCTACCAGCGGGTGATAAACCGGATGTAGGAGCAGGAGATGGGAAAAACAGTAGAGGTATATGTGGATGACATGTTGGTCAAGAGTTTGACCGTTGGCGAGCACGTGCGAGACCTAGTAGTAGTAATAGGCAAGATGCTCAAGAACGAAATGCGTCTGAACCCAAGGAAGTGCATATTTGGGATTTCATAGGGACTGTTCCTGGGCCACGTCATCAGCTAGCGGGGAATAGAAGCTAACCCAGTCAAAGTTCAGGCAATCTTGGAGATGGGGTCTCCAACTGAGCGAAACCAGGTGCAATCTCTGACCGGGTGGTTAGCCGCGTTAGCCAGATTCATTTCTAGGCGAACTGACAAATGCACTCCCTTCGTCAAATTGCTAAAGGCTCATCAGTTTAAGAAGATCCACTGGTCTTCGGACCATGAGGCAACATTCCAATCAATCAAGACATATCTAGTAGCGGTACCACTTTTGTCAAAACCAGTGCCAGGTGAAATGTTGTACCCTCTATATCGCCACGTCAAAAACGGTTGTGAGTTCAGCCCTGATCAGGAAAGAGGGAACCCTGGAGCTCCCGGTGTATTACTTGGAGAATGGATTCACCTGGACGGAGATGTCACACCCCCAATCTCGAGACCACTATTATATGAAAATATGGTACCTGAGTTTGAGGCGTGACCTAAAACAAATATAATTTTCTCAAATAAATTTGATAGAAATCGTAAACTTGTGTCTGAATAATACTTTATTGGAAAAACGAAATCATTAACATTTTACAATACCAAATTATTTTACAACACTAGAGTTTAGCGAAAATAAGATATCACAATTATTCTCTTGAAATAGTAGTAGAAAAGCATCATTTTATTTAATAACTTCATCCTATTCCTCATGCATCTACTCGTTGCCTGAAAATAAGAATGTGTAGCATCATGAGTAACACAGACCCAGTAAGTACAAGATACATTCTTATAATAATGTGTCTTATGAGAAAATCAAAGATGAACAACCAAGTAAAAATGTACCAAGAACAATTTTATATGTATTAATACCAATTCTTATTTATGTATATATAGTTATATACGTATAAGCTCAATATATTCAATAATTATCGTGAATGTCTAAGAGACTGGTAATAAATCACATAATTGTGTATTAGAGTTCAATTTTATCCAAAACACATATAAGCCGCAGCATTCCGAGGACAATACCAAAATATGTATACTCAAGGTCGACACTTTCTTCCTATGAGTATAATAGTGCACTATCTATAGGGACTAGGACCCAGGCTAACTCCACAAATCACCAAAATAATTTTACCAGTAATTCACTTAAGCACGGGATAGTACTAATCACCCGACTTCAAACATCCAATTATAATTACGTCAATAGAATATCACAAAATTTAGTAAATAAAACAAGTATATAAGCTTAGAGCAATATACTTTAAACAATATCAATATTTCAAAGTATGCACAAAATAAGCAAGTAAATAAACTTGAAAGTAAATGTGCAATAAAGTAAATGTGCAATAAAGTAAAGGTACTAAAAATTAAAAGAAGTCAGAGAATAATAGTTAGTAATCAATGAATTAGTAGTCCCTTTTCCCATAGTGTGGGAATCATTAGTCCATAAGTGTCCATTTGTCTAGTACTTAGAACCGTCAACTTTCTCATCTTATAACTCATTCAATTTATGTCCAAATTAGGCAAGTGAGGAGTCCATGTCAAATAATTTTTCATAAGGAATCCAATGAAATAAGTCTTATAGTCCAGTTTGAAGTGATAGAGTCCAAAAATTGTGAAAGACAAAAATAGCGCAGGAAACCGATTTCTCGATATTGATCTTTGATGTCTAAATATTTACGTATTGTATATTTTACCATTACTTCTTAAACTTTCCAAATTAAAAGTAGAGGTCCTATGCTTTAATTTGATATAAAGTTTGTAGAAAATGGTTAAGGAATGAGTGAGATATGAATTTTTTAAATTACGATAGTTGTAAGAGATTTTCAGCAAGTTTATTAATTAGTTAAAAACTTTGGTTAGCCATAACTTTTTAATTTCTAAATTTTTTTTAAGTGATTCAAAAACCTAAATTAAAGCATTTCTTATGAAAAATTTAGTTATGTAGTTACTTGTGATAAAATAAGATTTTATCATATACGAAAGTATGACTTTTGAAGCAAAACAGACTCTTTTCCATTTTATCCTTAGTTATGCATTTTGATGAATCTTAAAAGACAAAAAAAAAATATAAAGATGTATTATGTACTTACTCTTGAAGTTTCAGAAATGAGGTGAAGAGTTTGGTCTTTGATTTAAGATTGGACTTCTTTGAATAAAAGAGAACTTCTTAGTAGGAAAAAAGTGAAGGCTAGAATTTTGGTGTGAAGAACATTCCTATGTTTTGTATCAACTAAGGTGATTATAGATCAACATGGTTTCTAACCTTGAAGTGTGAAGATAATATGATGCAGCTTACAAGTATATATAGGCCAAGGGAGGAACATAAAAATTCAATTCTCAACAATCTTTCTTGACTTAATAGACTATATATTAATGTGAGTGTAGATTAGCTTCTTAGGTTAATTGTTCACAAAGCAACTCAAATAGTATGGGAGAAGAAACAAAATCAGCTAGCAAATGCATCATATACGTATTGGCATTTGAATGACATATCTATATAGTTATATACACAATATATATATATATTAACTCAAAGTAAAAGTAAATGAATTTTGGTGTTTTCCTTTCTTGTAAATTTGTTACCAATATCTAACACTAGAATAACATGCATGAAACAATATAAATATTAGTCTCATGAATTGAGTTTACGCAAGAAATACTATTAAGCTTTTCTAGTAGTTAGCTCGTATCCTAACGCTCGATAAAGATTTTCTATCTTATAAGTATGATCTTTAGCGTTACTAGCTTTTAAAAGGAAATATTTTAAAGAGATTTGGATCACTTCTAAGTTTTATGTGTTATAAAGTATTCTACAATTTACACTAAGTTTCGGGGTACTACAGGAGAGTAGATACCCAGATATCGAGAAGTTAGCCCTGGCACTAATCGTTAGCGCTAAGAAGCTAAAGCATTATTTCCAGGCCCATTCCATTACTCTATATACTAATCACCCTCTGCGACAAATTCTTCAGAAACCAGAAACCAGCGGGAGATTGGTCAAGTGGGCTGTAGAGCTAGGGGAATTCGATATCACATACAACCCTAGAACGGCCATCAAAGGACAAGCAGCCGCAGATTTTATATGCGAGCTGGTACCGTTGGTAAAAGAAGGGCAGCTCGATGAAGCAGAGAGCAGCGGGGCAGAGGCCACCAAGTCTGAGCTAACGGGAGAAACAGGTGGATGAAAGCTTTATGTTAATGGCTCTGTCACAAAGAAGAGGAGCAGTGCCGGTATCATATTAACCGCACCGGACGGCCACACATATGAATATGCACTGAGGTTCCTGTTCAATGCCTCCAACAATGCCGCTGAGTATGAGGCACTCATAACGGGCCTCCAGCTAGCCAAAGAAATGGGGATTCCAACCGTTGATATCCATAGCGACTCAAGCCTGGTGGTCAACCAGGTCAACGATGTTTTCGAGCCAAAAGAGCCTCAAATGGGTTCCTATCAGGCATTGACCAAAGCCCTGATGGAAAGGTTCGAGGGAGCAACCATCCGACACGTCTCCTGTGAGGAGAATCGACCCGCTGATGCCTTGGCAAGGTTGGCCACCGGTGATTATGCACGGGAATACCGGAGGGCCAAAATTGAGAATTTGGAGAAGCCGAGCATAAGCAAAACCATCTCTGAGGTGTTCGCAGTGGAAGAGGCACCACCGAACTGGATAGACCCGATCAGAAAGTACCTGACCGACAAGATAAGCCCGAAGGACAAGCATGAAGCAAGGAAGTTGCACCTCAGGTGCGTGAGGTACAACCTGGTGGATGGAAAGTTATACCGCAGGGGGCATTTCTTCCTCCATTTAAAATGTGTAACGGAAGACACTGGGGAAGCGATCATGCGGGAAATTCACGAGGGAGTTTGCGGTAACCATTCCGGGGCTCGATCCTTGGCCCATAAAGACGCTCCGGGCAGGGTACTTCTAGCCCAACATGGCAGCTGCTTCAAGGAAGATCTCAGGAAGCTGTCACAAGTGCCATATGTATGTCACCATTCCACATGCCCCGGCAATAGCCCTATCCATCTTGATGGCACCTTGGCCATTTGTACAGTGGGGACTTGATCTCATCGGCCCATTCCCAACGACCATAGGACAATTCAAGTGTGTCATTGTGGCCGTAGACTACGAGACAAAATGGATCGAAGCGGAGCCCCTAATAAAGATCACAGAGGAAAGGGTCAAAAAGTTTCTCTGGAAAAACATATACTGCTGCTTCGGTGTCCCGGAGACCATAGTAATGGATAACAGGACTCAGTTCAACAATTCCGACCTCATTGAGTACACGACGTCCTTAGGGACCCATATGCTATTTGCATCTGTGGCACACCCACAGACCAACGGCCAGGTCGAGGCGGTCAACAAGATCATCAAGAAGCTTCTCAAGAAGAAGCTTGATGACAAGAAAGACCTATGGGCAGAAGAGTTACCTGCGGTGTTATGGGAAATCCGCACGACCGCAACTGAGGCTACGGGAGAAACCCCATTCTGCCTAGCATTTGGAAGTGAAGCAGTCCTTCCCGTAGAAAACCAAGTACCCAGCGGCAGAACTGAAAACTATGAGGCTGAGACCAACACTGAAGGTTTGCAGCTCAACCTAGACCTCATAGAAGAACTCCGGGACCAGGTTCATTTGCGAAACCCGACGTACAAACTGCGGGTTGCCTGCTACTATGATAGCCGAGTCCGGGAAAGAAAGCTGAAGGTGGGGGACTGGGTGATGAAGAAGATACAAAGGAGGTGCTTGTCAGGACCCGCCCCGAATTTCACCCTGAAATCCGGATAAGGTCCTGCGGGGACCACCTTAAGACTAACTTTATCGATAAATCGATAAGTCAGTCTTAAGATGGACAACCCTAAAACCTGCAACAACCAAAATCACTTCTAATTCCAGTTCCAACCTCAACACATGGAGCTATTTGCTCCCCAAATCACAACACCGCCACAAATAAACACAAAATCTAACTCAACTGACTCACGGGTAATCAGAGCAATCTAATACAATAAACTGGAAATACAAATGGAAATAGAACAAGAAATATAAGAATAAGGAATCACAAATCCCACCTAGCAGAAGCGACAACAATGATAGCTATGCCTCGACTCCGAGTACTCTTGACCTCTGATAACTAATCTGCACACTGAGAGATTTAAACCGAAGGGCCCAGAGGAAAGTAATTTAAAAACGTTAGAGTGAGTGGATAAAAACAATTTCGTATAATACCTTAAATAAAAAGTATTATATTACTTTTCTAATATTTTATAAATAAAAACCACGATGCATGCATTTTAATAAAACGTCCCATGTTTCAGAAAAAATCATAATTATAAATCAGCCCCGCTGATATATCAAATGAACAAATAATACTTTATTTATACTTTCAAAAAGAAATACTTTTGAAAATCAAATAATAACATATCATGACCAATCCCATTGGTCATATAAAAACCCAGCCCCGTTGGTTCGGGAATTTATTAAATAAATGAAACTATCATAAAAGAAAATATTCCCAAAAACCAAGTAAAGATGGAAAGCCAATCTCATTGGCCCAACAAACAAAACAAGGGGAAGGGGTTACACCAAACATAGGAGCCTCCCAGGCTCGGGTCGGAACCTCTCAGGGCTTCTAAAGTAGCGTCCCACGCTATGGCTAGCTAGTAAATATGACGACCCAATAAGTGGTGTAAAAAAAATCAAATCAAATCAGAAAACACGCTTTCCCCATTTAATCAAAAATCCGTACGGTCCTCGACCGCACATCTGAGGCTTATAAATATAATCAATTAAAATAGTAGCCTCGAAGTAAATAAATGTATATAACATCGACATGTGAGCATGTCGTGAAATCACCAATTATGAAATCATAAAAAATCCCCGGAAATCTCATTTCCGGTCTTTTAAATATATATACATTCAAAACGATCAAATATGATTTATCAAATCATACTATTTCCGAAAATCTCATTTCCGGGTAAAATTACGTACTATTTAGAATAGTAGTAAACATATACGCCAAGTCCATATTTTCTTTTAAATATTAAATGAACAGATATCATAATCATATACTTTCGATAATTCACATCAAGCTCAAGAAATTATTTAATTATAATAAACTTCATTTCATATACTTCATTTCATTTATTTAAAATAAAATCCACTCACAGTACGGCTGAACTTGCCACTATTCCGAGCTCTCGTCATGTCGAGTAACCTCTCGACCTGTAACAGAGACGTATTTATAAATCTTGCGGAACTCGGAGTTTATTTATAAACGTTAAATCTACGGACGTCCTCACTCGCACGAAAATTCCCAATTTTTCTTTTCAGTTATCGGAATATGAATTACGCCTCAATACCGAATAATTTACGTTCGAAATTACTCAGGACACCCATCCCGTGCCCGATCAATTCTTTTACTAGTTATTTCATCGTAAAATTCTTTTAAACCAGCTTTTATCTTTTTACGGTAAGTCAACAATACTATTCAATTGTCAAACAGTAATTATATAGTCAAACAGTAAATGGTCAAAGTCTAATTACTATGTACCATTTACTTTTACTGTTTACTCTTTACTTTTATTATTTTATTATTTACTTTTCACCGTTTACTATTCACCCTTCTTCAACCTTCCGCCTCCGGCAGCAGCAGTGCCGCCGGGAGCTCCACCATGGAGGTCAAAAACACCTCCACAGGCCTCCAAATTATCCCAACATGATCGCCACCACCTCAGGACTTCACGCCCGTCGTCTCCGCCGCCAAAAAACCCAAGCAGCCGCCTCAAACGGCGGCGGGCACGGCGGCCAAACTCCCCAAAACCTGCAATTCACCAAATTCCAACAATCCAACTCTCAAATTACACCTAATAGACTCTAAACAACGTCCTGGACACGAGTTCAACCTCCAAATCTACCAAAAACATCATCTCCACCACCCACCAACAAAGAACCTGAAACCCTAGTTACCTGGTTCGAATTGAATCAATTCCTTTGGTGGAGTGGTTGTACGAGTCAAGACCTTCCTTTTCCCCTAGAATCAGGCCAAGACGTGGCCGGATGAGGGAGGTCTGGTTCGATCGGTGGCAGAGTTTCAAGGGCGTCGCACGGCCAAAAGGATGCGAACCACGCCGTGCCGCTGCCACAGATGCGAAGAGGAGGCCGAGTCGGTTCGAACATGACCGTTGCTCCGGTCCAGTTCGGCCAGACGGCGAAGATGGGTGGAGCTCAGGCCGATCGGGGAAGAGGAGAGAGAAAGAAGAAAAAGAAGAAAGGAAAGAAAAGAAAAAGAAATGGGGGATTTCCCTTTCGGAAAATTTTCCTCCCGGCTATTTATAGTCGTCCAAAAATCAGAAAGTTACGTATTTTACATCGTAACTTTTTCATACGAACTCCAAATTAAACGTCTACGTGTCCACGAACTCGTTTCAACGTCTTCTACCTTGTTATGAATAAAAACAATTCCCGAAATGTAAAAGTAAAAGCAAAACGGTAAGGAGGTAATTTGAGGTTCGGGTTGTCACAGTGCTAGCTCTGGAACCAACCTGGGAAGGGCCCTACCAAGTAACAGAAGCGGTAGGACCAGTAACCGTCCACATCAGAGGTACCGATGGAGTGAACTCCACCCACCTATGGAATATCGAGCACCTCCGGTATTACCCAAGGTAGATCGGACGAAGATATTTTGCATATCTTATTCCCGTGTGGTTATAATTTAGGCACGGATACTTCCTAAGTTATGGAAAAGTATTAATTATTCCAACACAATTAACAAAGACATTCCAACGGTTATAGGCATACCACAAGATTGTATTGTTAATTATTCTAACACAATTAACAAAGGCATTCCAACGGTTATAGGCATACCACCAGATTTTATTGTTAATTATTCCAACACAATTAACAAAGGCATTCCAACAGTTATAAGGCATACCACCATATTTTATTATTAATTATTCCAACACAATTAACAAAGGCATTCCAACGGTTATAGACATACCACCAGATTTTATTGTTAATTATTCCGAAACAATTAACAAATATTTCAAGGCATAACACCGGGCGTAAGTCAAGGCTAATTATTCCAACACAATTAGCAAATGACAAATTCTAAGGCAAAACAACAGAGGTATGGCAAGTCAAAAATATTTCTCGTTGGTTAAAGAAAGTCAAAATTACACCAACATGTACTACCAGGTAATATACCAAGCACCGGTATCAACAAAAAGGCACAAGGTCATTTTTCAAAAAAAAAAAAAAAAAGATAGCAAAAAGCAGGATTATTGTCCATCAGCAGGGGAGTGAGAGCCACCGGCATTAGAGCTTCTAGGACCACTGGCTTTCAGAGACCGCAGTTGTTCTTGCCGCTTCTCCTGTTGTATATCAGTGTGCATCTGCTCGGTGTCAAGCCAACCCTTCCACTTTCACTCATCATAGGCCTCAGTTACGCCTGCCTCCCGAGCGGCCTCCAACAGGTCATCAAACTCTTCTGAGTCCTTGAACTCAGCAATGAGTTGTTCACCCAGTTCTGCCCGACTGGCCTCTGAAAACTTCCCGGCTTGTTGGCACACCGAAGCCACCTTACCCTGCAGCTCCAGGTTCTTGGCCTCCAGCTCGACTACCCGACTGGCGGCCTCACCAAGTTTGCCTTCCAGGTCAATTGCCCGTTGGTCAGACGCGGTCAGCCTGGCTTCCAAAGTCTTCATCCTCTCCTCATGCTTGGCCGTCTGTGCCTTGGCCAGCTCCGCTCGCTCTTCTGCTTGAGCCTTCTTCTGCAGCCTGGCTTTCTTGGTCTCCAGGAGGGACCGGTGGCTGGTCAGGTCTACTACCTGCTTCTTCAGTACATGTAGCTCTTCATTCGCCTCAGCAAGGTAGAGGCTGTAAACCGTCTGCAGGAGAAGAAAAGAATTGTTTTTTTTTTTAGGAAATAGCGAATTAAAAAATAATAATTAATTAAAAAATTAATAATGTATATAAAGTAAATAAAAGAAAAGGGGTGTTCTTTACCCACATGGCCAGTTCCATAGTTTTCTTGCGGTTCTCTTCCGGCGGGGCGTCTTTAGCCTGGGCCCGGTTCAGTTCAAAGTCCTTCATAGTCTTGAGCATGGACCGGACGAAAGGCTCATCCGCAACACCGCACTCATCCACGAGTTGCCTAATGGGAGTGCGTTCTACAACCTGCAACGTTTGAGTGAGATCAGGGAAACTGGGAACCTGTGGAGGAACGGTAGAGATGATGGGAGCAGAAACCCGGGGCTGCTTGGCTGCACCATCACCACCGGACCTCCCGGTGAGGGTGATGATGTCAGTTACTGCTCGTCTCTCGCAAACTCTCTTTCTTTTCTGCCCCAATTCAGAGACCGGAGCAGAAGTAGCGCCCGGGCCCTGAGGACGAGCCACCATTGTAGGAGGGGAGTCCACATCTATAGTTTGCACCAGCGGTCAGGAGCACCACTGAAAGCTTGGCGAGCAAAGGTGCAAGCACTTTGAGATTGGTAGGCCGGTACTTCATCGGCGCCACCGGAAGACTGAGGAGCAGAGGTGCATGCATTTTGAGATAGGTGGGTCGGCGTCCTATCAGCACCACCAGGAGGATTGACCGGGGTGGTAGGCGCATTGCCGTACCCTTCATCTGAAATCTCCATTGCCTCCGGCTTGGCATGCACGGTTTTCTCCCAGGTGTTAGGATCAACAACCGTCTTCGCGACAGCTTCCCCCCTCTCCGTCAACTTCTGGACGAGGGCTTCATCATCCATCTCGATTGTCAGATCCTTCACAACAACCAACCGGGGTGGAACGGCTGAAACAATAAGAAGGGGGGTTTAAAAAACAAAAAAAACAAAAACAAAAACAAAAACAAAAAACCCACCAGGAGCCTTTCCCATTTCACAAATGTCAAGGACCTTCCACCGGATGAAGTTATAAGAACTCCGATCCAGTTTGCCCCAGAAGCCAAGGATCCTAGCGATCCGGCGCTTCTCCAAACCGGTCAACTTAAAAGATTGATCACCGAAAGAGATAACCCGTGCCGGAATTGGACGACTGGGGGCAGCGGAAGAGATAACCCGTGCCGGAATTGGTCTTCGTGAACGGCAACCCAGCCTTCCTCAGGGTTGCAAGCCAGTTCACCATCCTTTAAAGGGTGAAGCTGGATCCTCTTGTGAATACCCCACCGATTCCGGAAGGCGAGTATCTGCGCATGAGTCATTCTTTGCTCCGGTTCATCGTAGAAAATTACTTTACCGCGATCGATAAAGTGGTGCTTCCGAATGGGATTCCCCACCGGAACATCCCCTATGGCATCGCCCACAGCCGCAACGGTAACCGTCGACGAGCCAATCTAAATGCCCCCGGTGGAAGGAGAAACAACCGCCCGTTGAGTAGACGAGTTGCTAAGCCGGGTTTCCAGCCGAGGGCCAGCATCGTCTACCGGGCGTTCAACAACAGGACTGGTAGAGGTAGATGAACTTCTAGAATTCATTATACCTAAAGAGAGATAAAATCCCTACAGTCGATTAGATCAAGGTGGGCTCAGAAAGTGGTCAGTACACCGCAAGCAACAAAATTTCAACTAAGAGACACCAATTTCACACCAACCCTCCCAGTTCCAAGATCAAACCGGACCCTAGAGATGAACTAGAACCCTAAAGTTATCTACCCAGAAAACCCACAAACATAAGCAGTTTGCACACTACAAACAACTTAAAGTCGAGAGCAGAAAGGAGCCAAACCTGGAAAAAGGCGCGATCGGTAGGAACCGCGGTAAGGATTGCAACGCGCAATCGGGTTTTCGGATCAGAAAAATTGACAAGGCAAACAAGGGGTGACTTCTATTTTTCTGGGTATTCTCTACAAAGGCACAGTAGGGGAGAGAGTAAAGAAGGGTGGGGGATTTTATAGAAGAGAAAATTTACCCCTCAGTCCCCCCCCCCCTAAAATTTATTAGGGTTTCCTAAAAAACGAGGAAATCTCAGACACACATCTCTACCATCAAAACACTCCACGTGCCCCACTATTGGTAACTTTCCGAGAAAGCAGTAAATGAAGTGACTGATGGACTCCTACATTAAATGCGAGTCTAGAATAAGCCGACATCTGTCACACATGCGCAAGGTTAGGTGAAAGGGCAAGTCATCATAACCAAGGCAAGTTCAAAAGGCAAAAAGCAGTTATCCATTCCCGCATGATATTTAACCAAGTACCAACTTATGGCTGAGGTATTCCACTGGTAAAGCCAGTAACAACTAATGGCTAAGGAACAACACCAGAAAAATATCCCCCGAAAAAGGGATATTATTTCCAGTCGGCCCAAAAAAGTCTACTGCGTCAAACATAAGCCATACGGGCAAGGCTCGCTACCTTGTCCCGCTAGCTCGAACTAAGAACGAACCAACGGAAATATTCGAACGCCCGGCCAAATCCAATCTCAAACACGAACTTGGGGGACTACATGACTGGTGGCTTGAGATACCAATGGGTCCGTGAACCCGCAGAACAGAGTACAAATTAAGTCCCTATTCAAGATTGCACTTGACCGGAAACTTAGGGGACTTGTTGGCGGTAGCAACAGTTAGGCTACCAGGGCCCACATACCCGTACCAAGACCCGAGACGGAACCAGTAGGGAGTGGGACAACTGACGGGGGAAGCCCACGAAGAGCGACCCAAGAAAGTGTTTAGTTATGCAGAAGGGGCTTTGTCCCACATCGAAAAATAGGTCCAGCTCTGGGACCTGAGAACCTATATAACAGCCCAGCTACTTTCTTTATAAGGTAATCAACCAATCCGAAGTCTGAATACTTTATATTATTAAATTATTATCCACCACCTTACTGACTTAAGCATCGGAGTAGAATTGTCCGACCCTGATCGAACTTCCTTAGTAAGCAGGATCGCAACCGGAGAGGGTCAACCCGGAAGTCAGCGGTATTTGTGGGTTTTATACAGAAACAAATACATTCCATATATGTAATTATATATAATTTATATATACATTTAAACCACTTTTTATTTATTTAATGAATATTTTAATTTCAAATCAAGCTAAAATAGAGAGAACTGATACAAGACGTATTTCTAAAATAGCTAGCCAATTTAAGCTAAAATTTAACTAAAATTTGGCTAACATTGCTGAAGATGCTCTAAGTACCAAAGTGTCATATAAATCATAACTTCAGATACCAACTGTCATTTTTGTAATATTGGGTACTTACCATAAAATAAATTAAGTTAAAAGAAAACAAAGAAAAGAAGAAAAATATATTTCACTTTTTCCTACGTCATGATTATATTCCCAAGTTTTTTTTTCTTCTATTTTTTCCTTTTTCTGTTTGGAAAGAGCTGACTTGTAATTGGACTATATCACTCAAACCAGATATTAGTTGGACTTGTAATACTTTTCTATAATAAACAAAACACACACACACACACTTAAAACCCTGGGCTTCTTTCTCCCTAAACCTCTCTCTCTCTCTCTCTCTCTCTCCATGATCGCCTGACCTCACCGGCGACCAGCTCTGCAACTCGCCACCTGCTACACTTTCCGGTAAACCTCTTCTTCTTCCCTTTCTTGGCTTCCCTTTTCATTCAAATTTCGTACCTTTTTTGTTTTTCCAGTCAGTTCAGACTTTTTGTTTCTCTTCCAAAATAAAGCTCCTTTTTTTTTTTTTTTTTTTTTTTTTTTTTCAGAATTATAGCAATTGTGTGTTTGGCTATAAGTATGCTATGTCTGTATGAATCTGTGTACTCATAAAATCATGAAAGCTACTATCAACTTTTTATGTTTTAGTTATGCATTTGGGTATTGGGTTTGTGATTACCAGTTTGGTCAAACTCAATTGATAGTTTAGTTTTGCTGTTGAATTGTCTGATGAGAATGCATGTGTATAGAATTATGGTGAATTTTGTTGATCTCTGAAGTTGGTTACTTGAAAAAGAACCCAATTAAGTATGACTGTTTAAGCAATTAAGCAAACTGTGAATGTTTAAGTTCAGAAGGATATGGGTGTTGTTCGGACTTGCACACAGAAGAAGCAGTAGGAAGACCAAGTTTCAGCTTTGATTGCTTGTATTAAGTGCTAAAGAATAGACACATGCCTCTAAGTCAATTACTCTCAATACGAATATATGAAATTTCATTAGTATGAGAAGAAATTGGAAATTGCGAGTGTTAGGCTAGTATTACAGTGTTGAAGGATAAGTAAGTACATTATAGTGTTATCCTCTGATAATTACATCAACATATAATCAAAAAAGTGATGATTACCTTTGATGTATGAATATATCTTTCTACTCTGTGTTAAATGCTGATCCCTCAATTCTTTTTGCAGGTTGTCAAGACCTTGGTTTCCTGGTTCTGTACATCTAATTTCATCACGTCGAATCATTATAGTATTCATCACTAGATCTTGTCATGCACTTTCTCTGTGCCAGGTTTGATCCTATTTTTGGCTTTATTTTATTCCTGTACTCCTTATGTGCTGATTTCTCTTGTCTTGTGTCCTTACTGGGTGCTTCCCCTGGCCTTATCTTACCATATTTTATATTTTGTTCTGCTATTTGAAATCTTATGCACATATTTGTTTATTATTTGGAAAATTTGCTCTCTTTGACTTACTGTAACATCAGGGTCCTAGTAGTTTGCACTTTGTTCAGTTATTTTTGTGTTGGAAAGATTTTCACTTTTTCCTCATTGAACTGGGATTCATATTTTTCTGTCACAATAAAGTTTTTTTTTTAATCTAGGATGTCGACTTTTATCTTCCCACTTAGAATATATGAGTAATTGAGTGATGTAACTCATATATAATTTGATTGGCTGTAGGTGATTTTCACCATTAATGATGGATTCAAAATTCAAAGGTCCAAAATGGGTTGGAAACATTTACCAGAAGTTTGAAGCAATCTGCCATGAGGTGGATGAAATTGTGAAACAGGTAATAGGAAACATATCCAGAAGGAAAGGTTTCTGGATATTTTTTTTTTTTTTTTTTTTTTGGCAAAGCATTAATGGATGTTGTTAATAATTCTGACGATGTTATATGTATTTTTGTTTACAGGATACAATCAAATATGTGGAAAACCAGATGCATTCAGTGGGTAAAAATGTGAAGAAACTGTGTTCTGATCTACTTCCTCCTTTAGGGCATCCTGTCAAACATGTGGCTGTTGAAAATAATGCTACTGTTAGTACTACGACAAGGAAAAGCTTGCAGGAAAATTCTGTCGATGCATCTGAAAAGCAATCACCTACAGAGCCCAATATAATTGATCCCGTACCAAGCCAATCGAGTCTTGTCTCACGGGAACATCAGCTCGGGCACCAACTTAGTTCTCCAACTTCTGTAAATACTCTTGAGGAGTCAGACAACTTACGCATAAGAAAGGTTGACGAAGTTATGGAAAATGAAAACTCGGCCGCGGACCATGGAGAAATTGCCAAACCTATTCTATCAAAGTTAACTTCTCCTGGTGGGGAAGAACATTTTGCAGAGTCATCAAGTGGGGAATTTGTTCGAAGTAATCATGAAAATAGACAGGCCGATTTTTCTGAGGTTAAAGCCTCCACCGATGAATTGGATTTTGGCTCTGAGCAGAAATTAAAGCGGGATAACTTTTCTGTTGAAGTTGAGTGTGTGTCTGGTGTTTCAACTGTAATGGTCTCCACTACAGAGCCTAAAGTAATGGATCCTGAAAACCAGCTGAGTCTTGTCTCTAGTCAATATCACCATTTAGAGCAACTTAGTTCTCCAACTTCCATGGATACTCTCAAGGGCATGGAATCAAACTTATGCATGAGAAAAACTCATGGCACTTTGACAGATGAAAACTCAGATGCAAACAATGAAGATTTTCCCATAAAATCTTATGCACCTGTATTGCCGGAGTCATCCTCTCATGGTGTGGTAGAACACTTTATGATGTCACCGATTGGGGTACTTGATCAGAGCAATGATGCTAATAGACATCCTGATTTGTCTAAGAATGGACCTAAGACCTCAGAACATGAATTGGAGTTTGAATCCCTGCAAAACTGGACTCTTTGGGACGATTATGTTGATAAAATTGAATGCGTTTCGGATGCTTTGAATTCCACTACTGAAATGTCCTTTTCTGTTGTCTCAGTATGGAATACTACAGAGGATGCTGGGCTTGCATCCTACAGCATTTCCAATGGACAGGAATCCCATAGAATCTCTAAAAGTTCACTTGAAAAGTTAACCCAGGAAGCAATGATTTGTCTTAACTCTGCTGAAGGGGCCGGTTTTGTTTCTAAATTCTCTGATGGTGCAAATGAAACCTCAGCACATAGCTTGGAGTGTCAGCTAGACTCGTCTGCTTGGGATGACGACTTTGCTGATGAAACTGAGTTTGATACTACTGGTTCAAGTACAACTTCCGAGATGGTTTACTCAGTTGTCTCTGGGGAGGATTCTGTAGAAAATATTGGTGTAACATCCCTCGAGTGCTCCAATGCTAAACCACTTGGGCTCTCTGAAGATTCATCTCAAAAGTTAAATGGGGAAGCATCACTATGTCATAAGTCTTTTGACGCGGCTGGTTGTGTTTGTGATATGTCTGAGGTCATACATGACACGGCAGCACATGGCCTGGAGTTTGAATTCGAGCGAAGCTCACTGGCTTGGGATGAGTTGGCTGATGATAATCAATGTGCTTCTGGTCCATCAAAAGCTACTGCTGAAGAAGCCTGTTCATTTGTCTCTGGAGAGAATGCTGCAGTGGAAATTGGAGTTCCGTCCTTCAGTGGTTCCAATGCAAAGAAATTCCCTAGGTTTACTGAAAATTCACCTCAAATGTTATCGGAGGAAGCTACGTTTTGTCATAGTTCTGGTGGAAAGGCTGGATGTGTTTCTGATAGCTCTGATAGATCCTCATTGTCAGCTCCAACCCTTATTTTGTCCAGTAAGAATAAGGACACAGAAGCTCAAACTTCATCATTCAGCAGTGTCCTATCTGTTGGTCAGTATTTTTTTTTTTTTCCGTAATAAGTTCTTAGTTTCTTACATATGTATATTTGCTTCACTTGCACAATGGGTATTAAGTAACTCATCTCTTACAGCAGAAGGCTTTTCCAGAATTATGGAGACCATGCCTCTGACGGTACCTTGTGGAAAACAGGAAGTCAAGATCTGCGAGTCATTTCAACATGAGGCTGCAATAACCTCTTCAGATACTGGTATGCCATTTAATGTACATGTGTTACTTCTCTGTCCTCTCTCACCCATTACCAAGGCCCAAACTCTGTTTCCTTCCTCCAACTTAGACTATAGTAACAACAATTGTGGTGTGATAACTAAATCTGTTTCAATCTTGCTACTATTAAGCAGCCTAGGTTTCATAGTTCAGTAAAAAGGTTGTGGTCTGTTTTGCCTTTTGCCTACAGACTACAAGAGTATGTTCCAGCAACTCCCCGATTTTAGTCCTCGTTTGGCTCCTACTTCAAGCTGTCAGGTTCTTGACATACCTAACTTGAGAAGGCGTGGATGCCAAACATTCAAGAACTGCATCGCCCTAGCCAATGCCTTTTCTAGTTTGTTCTGCACCTCAATATTGCGCTCTAGAATAACCATATGTAATCCAAAATTAATTCACCTCACTCGGAATAAGATTGCAATGTACCCTTAAAATATGCTAATGGTATCAGATGCAAATACAACAAATAGAACCCAAGGATCTCAACTAGATAATAGAAAAGCCGATAATATTACCGAATGGTTCTTATAACGATTAAGTCGGGTGCATTTAATTTGGTACTATGGCTTCACAGTTATGTGCTCCTTGGGCTACTTTTGCATATGGAAACTAAGCCAACTAATTTAGACCAGAACAAATACAAGGGATAGGTTTCTTTGATGTTTTATATGTTGGTCATGTTATCTACTCTCTAATCTTGTAAACCGTTTGCAGGATGTTTGGATGAATCGAGTTCTGATATTGCTCACTGTCACATGGAAAGCATTGACTTGCATGATAAGGTGCAGATTCAGGAAATCTGTGTCAATGTAGAGGATAGTGTACTTCGTGCTATTTCTCACAGAGTAAGAAAGCAAAGATCATACAAGGTAAACTCCACCTCTCTTTTGGTGATGTTATATTTAGTTATAGGAAATGCAATTTTAGAAGATAAAGAAGACGTCAATCATATTTTCACATTGGCATTTGAATTATTTGATAATATGCTCCTGTATTCTTTTTGAATAACTGCATATTTACTGAGAATTCTTTATAAGATTTGGATTAGTCACATAAGGGAACTGTCATAAAAATCAATGGCTTATAAAAGAAAACTTTCAAGGTCTGTTGAAGAGAAAAAATAATGCTTGTGGTTTCTAGCCAAAATGTGATTTACTAAAACCATGTGTGTCAAATACAGAAACAAATCCAGGATGCTTTTACATCAAAGAAGAGGTTGGTGAAGGAGTATGAACAGCTAGCGATTTGGTTTGGAGATGTTGGTTTAGAATCCAGCCAAGAAGCAACCTCTAACAAGGAAAATTTGGGAACTCCACATGCAGGTGACTCTGAATGGGAGCTTCTGTAAGCAGTATAATTGGTATGTGTAATTAAATGAAATTGTGCACTGGACGGGTTACAGGCTGCTTGCCTTTCAAATAAAACATGTCGGAAAATGATAGAGGGATCACGCCGACTAAAGAGTGTTGGATGGGTTAGTATCAGTTCTAAGATAGAGCTATATGTGATAAAGAGGAACAAATGAGTTAATACAAGTGATATTGGATGTCTCACTCCCTTTTCATCTTTCTTGCATTACTACCACTCATTGGTATAGCAAATACTTGACTGCTAACTTCAAGTTGCTAAGAATTTTGATGACTCTTTAACATATGTGTGTACAAAATTTCGTTCCATGTATCTGGAACTCCAGGTAAGCACCAATGAATGCAATCGGCAAAGTTTTTTGGATCAGATCTTTGTTCCTTGGTCAGGAGCTTGCCCTTGCGTTCTCCATAAACTGATGTGTGTGCATCTTTTCTGTACTCTGACAATTGTGTGATATTCAGAAATGTAACCTTAACTTTCAAATCCTGTATAGTGTTGTCTATAATATCCATGATCTTGGTGTTCGAACCAGTACCCCAATATGGACCTTGAATTGGATAGGACTCATTGTAGCAGTTTTCATCACTGCCATGCCTCCATTCCCAGCTCCTACAGAAGAGATCATTAAGTATCAGTTTTGTGCTGTTTTATTCTTTCCGAAGTGTTTGAATGAAGCTCACCATAGATGTGTTGGAGACATACTCATGAAGAACACCTTTTGCCTTTCTGGGTTTATACTTGATTCTAACCATTCTGCCCAAGTTTGTAATGCCAGTTTATACGCAGTAGTGACATTATATTCTTGGACATCGTTTGGAGATCCATATCTGAGGGAAACATCAAACCCCAAATAACACATTCTCAGCTCAAGGTTCACTAATAATGGACAACCAAAGTAGATAAAGGCATGTTACTCACGTAGCATTGATTGTAGGCTTGTGCATCCACCATACATAGCTCTCAAACACCAAAATATCTACTCCTTCCCAGTGCTTGCCATGCTTAGCTATGGAGTCGAGCTTCACCAACCGTTTTAGTACGGTATGCTTCGTCGCATGATCCGAAATCGACTCCACGATAAATGGAGCCCAGTAGTACTCAATGGAGGCATCAAACTCCTGGCAAAGAAAAAGAAAATGAAAACTAACATATTCGTTTTGCCAAAAACCAAAAACGAAAAATGTTACCAAGCAAGTGTGAAGCTATTTGTTGCAGAATGTTTACCTTGATTTTGAATATCTTCCTAGGTGGAACCCTTTGGAGGGATTTCTTTCCTTGAGGAAGTATAGATTGTACCATACACACCATTGACTCAAACTGGCCTCTCTGTACTGAGTCTCCAACAAACATCAGTCTTTTGCCCCTCAAAATCTGCAGTAGCTTCAATGCATCAAACCTGAATTCAAAACAAATGCCACTTACCGAACGAAGGAATTGAGATGACACCACCCCACATCCCATGTATGCAAAGCTAATACAAGTACAAGAATGCATGAAATAAGTCCAGTTGTTTGAGTCTAATTTCTAAAGCACATAATTTTGTTACTTCATTCCATAGTGATTCCTTGATTGTTATCAGTTGACATTGTTATTAGTTTTGAACTGGATGCTGTAAATTCTACATTCAAAATGCATATAGGAAATCTTAAGCATAGCCACAATATCTCTAAGGGCGGTCCTTGGACTCTCCACCATTGCCTCAATATCTTAAGCATTGCTCTAGTATACGTATCCGTGCCAGATCCACGATAGTAGTTTCTTTACCTTGGGAGGTTGCAGTCATTGGGTTGCCATCTCCAGTTCTTGTAGTAAGAATCAGGCCTACCATTCTTTTGGCATGTAACCTGTTTCACCAAGTAGGGGCAGCTCTCTTCTGTATAATGAGGAGGATATGACTCGTTCTTCCACACCCAGTTTCCTTCAAAAACATTGCAACTTTCATCAATGCGGTCCTCGGGGGAAACAATCACTGCCGGTCTATCTCCTTGACTTCTTGGCCTGCCATATTCCTGATACACAAAGCTGTGATTGCTCTTCAACGTATCCAGGAATAGTCGGGTAGTCCCGAGGACAAGCAGAGAAGCCAATGCAACCGGGAAGAGCAATTGGATGCGCCGGTCAAGAGAGACCTGCTTTGTCATTTGGGGAAGTTGATGATGAAAAACATAGGGAGGTTTGTGTTTGATTGTAAAAAACATATCCCTGGTTAAGTATCTTGAACATGTGCATGCCTTGGGCTTTAAGTCTATTTGGGGAAAGCTACATATGCAACCACCAGTTGGTAGGATCTAGTTTTAGGTATGTCTCTCATTTTATTTTCTAACAAGGACTAAGTTCTGGTGTAGGACATTGAGATTTGAGGTAACATTCAATAATCTGAGAGATATTTTTCTAAAAATGTGTTTCATGTTTAATATTACATATTTCTGTGAGAAATGAGAAGGATCTGATCGAACTCTTTCAAGTGCATCCTGTGAAACAGATATTTATAGAACTTATAAATTTTATTTATTACTAGCTAACGGATCATGAAGCTTTGGTTTGAACTTTGAAGTAAACACATCTGAACACTTGCATTATCAAGTAATCCGGGGTTAAAGACAATGAGAATCGAAGCATTTGGTTGGTGGCTTCACCAAAGTCCAAAGATTGACCACCCTCCACTCTTGCTTAGATCTCAAGTTACTTTTATACATGTCTTGCTTGTCAGATTTGACAATGATACTATATCCTTACATGAACAAAACTCTTTAACTGAGTATGGCGTATGAATATAAATACCTCAAATCTATAAAAATATAAATTTTGAGCTGATAACATATGTAAACACATGTATATAACATATAATTTGAGCCTTTTTAGCTCTCTGGCAGATCACTGTATCTTCTGCAATGAGTCTGAACATTGCAGAATTTGTTATCTGTTTTCTTATTATTATTATTATTTATTTTTTTTGTGAAATTTAGGAATAGTAATGGATGCACTAAATTCAGTGATATGGACTTTTCTTATAACTATTTGTGAAACATTCGTATATAGCTACGGGTGCACAACAACTCTTACCAATTGCAAATCTTAACTTCTCAGGTCCTTGTGATTTAATCTAATAAAAATGACTAAGTTATCATGGAGTCATGAAAATAATCACCTTTCTTTGTTTTAGTTCTGCATTTGGGTATTGAAGTTTGGATTTCCAGTATGATCCAACTATATTGATAACTAGTTGTGTGTGGAAGACTCTGTCTTGCTGTTGAATTGCCTGATGAGAATGCATGTGTATGAAAACTACGGTGAATTTTGTTGATCTCTGAAGTCCACTTCTTGAAAAAGAACTCACTTAAGTATCACGGTTGCTCTTGGAGTTTACACATTGGTTTAAGCAAAGAGTGACTGTTTTTAAGTTCAGATAGATATGACTGTTGCTTGAGACTTGCGCAGTCATTATGTAGTGCACACAGAAGAAGCACTAGAAAGACCAAATTTCAGCTGTCTTTGCTGGATTTAGGTGCTAAAAAATAAAACCATGCCTCTGAGTTGAGTACTGTTGAAACAAAATATATGAAGTATGCATTAGTTTGAGAAGAAACTGGAAATTGCAACAAATAAGATGAAAATTTCTTGTCAGCATTACAATGTTGTATATGGAAAAGTATGTGCATTTTAGTGGTTATGAACATACAATCACTATATATTATTCCCTTAATTTATGAATAGATCTCTCTTCTCTGTGTACTTCAGAACACTGACCTCTCAATTCTTTTTGCAGGTTTTCAAGACCTTGATCTCCTGGTTCTATACATCTAATCTTATCGCGACGAATCTGAAATAGTGGTTCATCAGTAGATCCTATCATGCACTTTATGTCCAGGTTTTATTTCTGAAGTTCTTATGCGCTGATTGCTCTTGTCTTGTGTTTTTACTAGATGCTTCCCCTGACCTTATATTGTCAAAGTTTTTAATTTGTTCTGCTGTTATTGTAAACTTATGTACATGTTTGTTTATACTTGGCAAATTTGCTCTCTTTGACTTACTGTGACCTCAGGGTCCTTGTCGTTATAAGACATTATTTAGAGACCTTAATTGTTTAATACAATATTAAAAAAATGGTGCTGCAACCTCATAATATGTTTTACGTTTTCCTTTTTCTGATACATGTGCTATATAGTTGACATATATTTTTGCTTAATTTCAATTAAATTGATTTTGGAGACTAAGGAATAAGGATTATGAAATCATACTGGAGAGGCGTTAAACTAAATTAGGCCTCCTTATGGTGTTGTTCAGTTATTATTGTTTTGGAAAAATTTGCACTTGTCCCTCATTGTACTGGGATGCATATTTCACTGTCACAACAGTTTTTTTGAGCTAGGATGTTGAATTTTGTCTTCCTACCACAATACTTCCTGATGTAAATCATTAATTCATATAATATGACTGGCTATAGGTGATCTTCATTTTTTATGATGGATTTGGAGTTCAAATCCCCAAAATGGATTGAAAACATATTTTCCAAAAGTTTGTAGCAATCTGCCATAAGGTGGATGATACTGTGAAACTATCCAAAACTGACAGTGTAAATACAATTTGTTTGCAGGATACAACTAAGAGTAATGCCACACACACTAAAATATTTTACAAAATATGAATACCAAATGATATCGCGGAAGCCACCTCACCATTTTTGTTTATCAACAGTGCTGACATGATTTTGACAAATTTGAAAAATAAAATAATTTCTTAAATTATTTTAGGGAGCTTTTATTCATACCTCCCAAATTGGCACTTAGACCTCTCTTCTTTTTCAACTTTCAGTTGACTTTGTCAACTTATGAGCAATTACCAATAAAGTCACATAAAGTTAAATAAATTATTTGGAATACATAAATACTTAAATATACTCTAACATAATTTATTTTTAAAAAATTGAGTTACATGGTATAATCTTTGTCTTATTTCATGCCACTCTGTTTGTTCGAAAAATTATTTTCTAGGTTCATTAGCCGATTATTATCAAAGAACAAGTGTATCAATTATATGTTCTGCAACAATTTACATAAGACCTATCACGAGGTTGTTCATAATAAACTGAGGATTTGGTAATTTATTTAATTTTTAATTAAATCAAATTGAGTATTTCGTTTTTTTATTTTTCAGAAATTAGAAGTGAAATAATCTAAAATTAATGGAGGCCTAACTATTTATTTTAGAGGTATTAGTATACTCTTCTAAAAAAGGCTTTTATTAATTTAATTACCCAATTGGTATTTTAGGAAGAGTAAGGAGGTGTAAATAATATTTTAGATTTTTGTAAAAGTAGATTGTGTTCAAAGAAGGTTAATTCTGTAACTTCCGTAGTGTGTCTTCTCCTAATAAGGCTAGTTATCTAGATTCTTTATTAGATAGGGAATCCCTGATTACCAGGGATACTTGATGTAATGCTTATATAAAGGTCTCTTTATCAATCAATAAAGACACAGTTTTTCTACCATTCTTTTATCCTAGAACATGTTATCAGCGCGTTACTCTAGCCTCCCGTCTAATAGCCCTAAAAACCCTGATTTTGAAAAAAAAAAAAAAAAATTTATTTCGAAACCCTAAATCCCTACAGTCGCTGGCCGCCGTCGACTTCTTCTCGGCAGTACCTGCGCTGCCGGCCTGCCCCCCCTGCCGCGCAGCACCCTCAAGCGCTGCTCCACCGCTGCCTATCGACAGAAACTCTTGGCCGCAGCCCTCCCGCTCGGCAGCCCCTCTCTTGTGTGTTATCTTTTGCACGCATCCCCCGACAGTCCAAGATTGCTCGCAAGCCAAGCAAGCGCTCTTCGAAGCCTTCTTCGTTGCTGAGAAGAAATCAAGAAAAGTCGAAGAAAACAAGCTTCCCCCAAAGTCAAGTTTCTTTCGATCAAGCTTTAATTAAAGAGTTAAATATTTTATAAACGTTCCCGCTTCTGAATTTTCAATAGTTGGGTTTTGTTTTCTTCCGGGACCTTTTCGTGTCTCTGCTAGCTCATCCCAATTTTATCGCTTCTCGGGACGGCATACGGGGATTTCGTCACCCTGGTGCCAACGTTTTTGGGGTAACTGTGATGTTACCGGCCACAGTTATGCTTGTGACTGTGATGTCACTGTGAACCATAACGTCTCTTTTTCAAAAGAAAATAAATGGAAGATATTGATTGTTACTTGATGTCACATTATGCATCGATTTATGTGACCATAATATATCTTGACACTGTTCTAAAAAAAAAAAACAATCAAACTTGATTAGTATTCAAAATACTAACGTCTCCCTATTTGTGCTTTGTAGATGGCTGACATTCAGCGTCCAGAATTCGACATCTTGGATGTCCAAGGCAAGGAATACAAGAGGTGGGTCTCAGATGTTGAGAACACCTTCACTGGCAAAAGATTTACGGCCACCATTATCCCTCCTGAGGATGAAAACTTGCAAGCTTCTCCTAAACAGAAAGCTCAGGCCCTGATGTTTCTCAGGCGCCATATCCATCCAACGCTCAAGAAGCAATACCTGAGGAAGACCGATCCCAAAGAGCTATGGGACATCCTCAAAGACCGCTTCGACAATGTGCATGACGCACAGCTCCCTGACCTTCTGTCAGATTGGGAGCAAATCCGCTTGTTGGATTTTGATTCCGTCCAGGAATACCATCAGACTATACTTAATTTACAGTCTGATCTGAGCTTTTGTGGGGTCGACAAGACTGACGATGATATGATGGAGAAGACTTTCACGACGTTCCCAGAAACTGCGTCCATGTTGTCGCATCAATACCGTGATCTCCGTGAGAAAAGCACCATCAAAACCTTCAGTGACTTGATGAATGTGCTTCAAAGAAAGGAGAAGTATCATGAGTTGATTCTTACTACCAACAAAAGGCCTAGAGGTTCGAAATTCTTAGCGGAATCTCACCAAGCCCGTGATAAAGCTCCAAAGCAAAAGAGTCAATCTCGTGAACGTCATGCACCACCACCACCACGTGCGCCAAGAGCTACACATGGAGGAAGAGGAGGAAGAGGAGGCCCCGGCCCTAGCCGGAACCTCACTTGGAAATGGGACGGCGGCGACACCGCCGCTCCAAGAGGGGGGAACCGGTTTGGTTCCGGCCCCAAGCGTGGTGGCTACGCCTCAAGCTTAGCTTCGGCTCCTTGCTTCAAATGCGGCTCTAAAAATCACTTTCAACGCGATTGCAAAGCGAGTAGAAATGTCCAAGCTACTTACAAGAAACACAAACAATACATGGAACAAGAAACGAACTATGTAGGAGACTTTAAGGAAGAAGAGTACAATGAAGAAGATACCAACTTCACCGTCGATGACTTCCAACCTACTAAGAAGCATAGGACTAAGGAGTATGATACTCTAAATTATGAATAAGTATTTGACTTAGGTCATGAGATACATGTTCAAGTTTGATTGTGATTGTTATTTTTGGTTTTCTTTAGTCATTATTCACGACTTTGTTCAATAAGTCGTTTGATTTAGAACATCCTTGATGTACTTTTGAGTTGTCATCAATAAAATTTCTCTTATTCAATAAATGATTCGAGATCTCACATCCCTATGAAAGCAAAATTGGTTCAATGCGACCAATTCTCAATGGCATACTTATTTTGAGTTCACCACGATTTTGGTGATGTTAACTCAAATCCGAAAAAAAAAAAAATCACAAAAACGAGTAAATCGCGAAGAATCGCATTTGCAAACCTAACGGCAGCCTCGGCAGCCTTGTTGCTCCTCAGCAGCTCTCAGCAGCACCCCGGCAGCCCAGTAGTGAGCCTCGGCACCCTTGCGTCATGCCGACTCGACACCGAACCCGATTTTTAATTTTTCGCCTCGGACACATCTCGACTTTTGTCCCGACACGTGCTCGGCCAAAAACCCAGCTTTGAAAACAACAACAATAGCCTATCGAAAATGCAATATTTGCAAAAACGGCTCGGCAACAACTTGTCTCCGGACTCGACATGCTTTGGATTTAGCTCAACCGTCGCATCGATTTACCTTAACACCCGACCGGCCCCCATTTCTCGCCTTGCTTCGGCTCGGCCCTAGGATGACTCTGGCCTTGCCATGGCCTCGGCTTTCGCTTGCCCCTGGCCTTACCTTGGCCTCGGCCTCGGCTCGGCGGCGCCACCAATGCTGTCCACGGTCTCTCTCTACTCTAGGCTATGTTCTCTCTTAATGTTGGTATTCGGTGATTAACATAAGGCTTGTCTCTTTCTCTAAAGCTGTATGGATGCCATGGCTATGTTATCGGCCCCAATGCACTTCGTTTTGTGATAATATAAATTGCTTCAATACACTTCTATTAGAGTGTTCGCCAATGTCTCAATATAGACAATTGATTCAATTTATATTGTTTTTGTAGATGTTTCAAGGCGAGACCGAGTGTCTGTTGGATTGTGCAACGACTCACACGATTCTGAGGAATCGGCAATTGTTTTCGGAGTTTACGCCATGTGGATCGTCATTATCTACGATGACAAGATCAGGACTTATTGTTCAAGGTCGCGGAGTTGCTTAATTCTTATTACCAAATAGCACTGAAATCAGAGTAGCTGATGCATTGTATGCGCCTCAAGTGCCCAGAACCCTCCTAGGTTTCAAGGATGTGCGTGACAACGACTATCACCTCAACACTTATGTTGAAGATGAAACTGAATATCTATTGATCACCTCCACTCAGTCTCTACGTACTCGCATTGTGGAGAAGTGTAAGCGCGTTCGAAACGGCATGTATTTCACAACCATTCGAGCCAATGAATCTCATGTTGTTATCTTATGTGATTCCGATGCTTACAAGCTTTGGCATGACAGACTCGGTCATCCGGGTCATGATATGATGATTCATATTTTGAAATGCTCCCACGGTCATCCGTTTTTCAGATCACAGAAGCAAAAAGGAAACCAGAAAACTGGACAAAACCAAGCCGATGTCGTGCCTAGGCGTATCGGCCTTGGTTCGGCCTCACTGCCGTCGCCGGCAACCTCTCGGCTCCAAGGAGAGGTTCGGCCTCCTCCTGCTGCTCATGCCTCTATAGCGATGTCCAATGCTCATCGTTCGTTTTGCAAAGCTTATTGACTAGCAAAACTCCAAGCAAGACCATCTTTTACTATAGATAAGAAACAGAATATTCTGTTCCTACAACGAATTCAATGTGATATCTGTGGACCTATAACACCAGAATGCGGACCATTTAGATATTTTATGGTTCTGGTTGATGCGTCGACGCATTGGTCACACGTCACGTTGTTGTCCACGAGGAATGCTGCATTTGCTAAACTCCTAGCTCAGATCATTAAGCTTCGGGCTCACCACCCCGACAATTCGATTAAGTCAATCAGACTGGATAACGCTGGAGAGTTTACGTCAAAGTGTTTTGATGACTGTTTCATGTCAGTTGGGATTGAAGTTGAACATCCCGTGCCCCACGTTCATTCTCAGAACGGTCTTGCTGAAGCAACCATTAAGAGACTACAGCTTGTTGCTCGGTCCCTTGTCATGGCCACTAACTTGCCGATATCAGTATGGGGATATGCAATATTACATGCAGCTATGCTTATTCGTCTATGATCCACAGATAGCCAACCATTTAGTGCGTACCAGTTGGTAACAGGTTAGGAGCATGACATTTCGCATCTGCGTACTTTTGGTTGTGCCGTATATGTGCCAATAACACCTCCACTGCGTACTAAGATGGGTCCATAACGATGATTAGCTATTTATGTTGGATATGAAGCACCAACAATTGTCCGCTACATAGAGCCTACGACAGGTAATCTGTTTACTGCAAGATTTGCAGATTGTCACTTTAATGAGACATCCTTCCCGCCGTTAGGGGGAGATGGGGCATCCATCCTTAGTGAATGTCAGGAATTGACGTGGTTCTCTCCCACTATGTCTCATTATGATCCTCGTACTTCTCAGTATGAGACCGAAATACAACGCATATTGGAACTACAAAAGGTTGCGGATTCGATGCCCGACTCCTTTACTGATATTGCGAAAGTGACAAGATCAACCATACCTATTGCGAATGTACCTGCAAGGCTCAACATCCCTCCCCACACGCGAGCACGTGCCGCCGGTCCCGGACCCGCAACCCTAGGTGTCGTCGGCAGCCTAGGCTCGGTACCTCCAAGTGGAGGGCCGGCGTCGACTTCGAATCCTCCCAGAAAGAGAGGGAGACCAATTGGTTCCAAGGACACTGTACCTAGGAAAAGGACATATGTTCAAGCACAAAGCGATCCGTTCATCATCGATACTGTGACGCCGTCACACGAGATTGTCTCTGACTATACCTCTGTCCAAGAATCAACTCTGAATTATCTGGGGGATGCCTCAGACTCACCGTTGATGTTGGAGAACAAGGAAATCTCACTAAACTTCTTATGCATGCACAATCTTATGGAAATGAATTCCATGTACATCGATGAGGCATTCGCCTATGCCGCTGCTCAAGAAATCATTGACGACGACGAAATGGAACCCCGCACTGTTGTTGAATGTCAACGAAGGGCGGATTGGCCAAAGTGGGAAGAAGCAATCCAAGCTGAACTACACTCTCTAAAGAAAAGACAAGTATTCAGACCGGTTTTGCCTACACTGCCGAACGTGAAGCCTGTTGGACATAAATGGGTCTTTGTCAGAAAGCGCAATGAGAATGGTGAAGTCCAGAGATATAAAGCTCGACTCGTGGCGCAAAGTTTTTCTCAACGCCCTGGAATTGATTATGAGGAGACATTCTCCGGTCATGGATATTATTACCTTCCGATACTTAATCAGTTTGGTAGTCTCAGAGAGACTCAATATGCAGCTTATGGATGTTGTAACAGCGTATCTTTATGGGGATCTAGATACGGAGATGTACATGAAAGTGCTAGAAGGACTTTCATTACCCAAGTCAAGTGAGAAAAAACCACGAAGTTCATTTGCTATCAGGTTGAGACGATCTCTATATGGACTCCGACAATCTGGTAGGATGTGGTACACACGGTTGGGTGATTACTTGATTGGGAAAGGATACTGTTGGTATAACATATGTTGGCAATCCTTGTATTTAACAAAACACAACCATTTTAGTATAGTAAGCCCAATCAAATCAAGTTTGATGTCAAAGATCAAGTTGAAGAACCGGTGTGATCTCTCTGCACTCAGGTATAAATCATGCATATGCATCTCATGAGTTTTCATTTAGGATATGACTTTTGGCTGCTATCATAAGACTTCTGTACAGATTGATATACTCATTAATCAGAATATCTTTTCCTTGGTTAAAAGATCTTTTGCTTTTGAAGTTAAAATATGACTTTAGTATGCTATCCTAAATCTTCTGTACTGATTTGAATACTTATTTAACAGAAGATATTTTCGTGGCTTAAATATCTTAGGAACTTAAATGAAAATATCTAGGTTCATTTAACGTTTCATCAAGTGCCTCTTTAAATGAGATAGAGAGTATGTTCCCTCTTGATTGAATGAGAGGTTGTGTCCCCTCTTGTTCTCTTTGGTTTTAGTCAGTTTGTACTGATACATAACATGCTTCTTGATGATGGCTTAGTCAAGTGGATTGTACTAGGTTTATCATAAATACTTTGCTTTGATGATTGTGTCCTCTCTCCCATAAATATCTTAAGAGGGAAATAGTCCGATTAATATCTTCTTGGCTAAATAGTCTGATCTGATATTTTTCTCTGGGCTATTATTGGCTATTTGGTGTGCTGATGGGAGCCTAAGCTCGCATGCAATAGTAAACCCTACAAAATATCGTTAGTAGTATGAGCAAGTAGGGATCGTTCTAAGCCGGGGATTAAGGGTACCTGAAATATGAGATTGTTAGATAAACAACACATGTACAAATATACAAAGAATGTCACATTTGGGGGAATGATATGCGTCGGCAGCAAGGCTGCCCTAGAACTAAATGACATGAAATTTAAACCCTAATTTATTATATATAAGTGATCATCATCTCTCACACAAAACAGTTCACACAAAAGACTCTTTAACATATAAACTCGCATGCAAGAAAGTAAGGAACAAGTATCAACATGTTTAAGACTCAACTCAGTTTCGACCTACAACTAGAACGTTTCCGATTTTTACCTAGTTGAGAGACTTTTTCTAATGTTTTAAGATCGAGCTATTCGCATGGTGATCCTAAAAGTTATGCTACCTTATACAAGTCATAGCATTGAAGCACAAAAGTCTATAATCGAAGACAAGCAAACAAGTAAGGTCGTCAATCTTCTTATTTAACATGCAAGTCCTAAGGTTAACCACTCTAGGTGAGCACAACAAATCAAAGTGATCATACGTCTACTTAGGTCATTATAACTCAAGCAAATTAAACCTAATACCTAGATCATGTTCAAAGACAACACTAAGTACTGATTATAAGCCCTCACCTTAGTTCTAACCAACTTAAATCCTAAACATGCTTCTAATACCACTGCCCTAATTATCCAACATACAAAATCCACAAGTTAAAATCACAAAACTTTACAATAAACATCAATCATGCAATCGGTTTACATAAAAGTTCAATAAAAACCAAGAATCGAATTGCGTTTATACAATACAACCAAACTACAACAAATACAAAAGCCATAGGGGGAGTGGATCACACTTTTAGAACCTTGAAGACTCCTCAAGACGTGACAAGATGAGGCTCGGCTGCTGCTTGGTTCGGCAGAAACTGGAATTCGGCAGAAGACAAGGTGGAGAGTTCGGCAGTTTGGTGGTGGTGGTGATGGAATTTTGGCTAAGTATTTGGGTATTTGGTGCTTAAGAAACTTGGTAGAGCTTTAGCTAGTATTTTATGCTTGAGATGAGATGATTTTCAGAATGAAAAAGTGAGGCTATATATAGAGGAGAGGGGTGCCGGCTGCCCTAGTTGCTCAAGGCAATCACAAAATCTAGTAGGATAAGGTTTTGAAACCTTCCTTTCATAACTCAATTAGGTTTTCTTGTTCTGATTTTTCTTCAAGGCTTGGGCTTCACATCTTCATGGACTTCATATGTGGTCTTGACATCTTCATTTAGTGAACTTAATCCATGGAAAAATGCCCCAGCCGGCCTATCCCAAAACTGGCACAAATCTGCCCTTTTCCGGCAGCTTCTCCTAGCTTGACTAGGAAAACTTCTTCTTCGTATTTTTCTTCAATGCCTTGGCTTGGTGTCATCCTCCTTCCATCCTTAAGCTTGGACCATCTTCACATATGCATTTGTACACCATATGATCCATCAAAAACAGAAATTGCGAAAAGGAGGCAGTAGCATCCTGGAATCGGCTGGAAAAGACCTTGCTGTAGTAACTCCGGCATATCTCCCTCCTCGAAGCTCCGATTGATGCGATTCCAAGTCTCAGATAAACTAGACACACGTAGCTACCTCCATATAAAACAGTTCGATCAAATTCCTTATGAGTAGTCGGGAATGATTTTTCAAAGTTGGGACACAGTCCCAGGAAAATCCTGGAAGTCCCTGGATTGGTTTGCTCGAACTGCTGTTTTGCAGCCATCTTTTGGGTGACTTTCCGAACTCCGATTGATCTGAAATTTGAACACAACATTCCTCAGTATATGAATAATAAGCACACCAAATTTCATTAAATTCGGACAAGGATAGATCACATTTTTACTCATCTCAAAATCATGAAAAAGACATATTTTGCATTATTTTCCAGATTTCTCAAACTTAGTCATTTTTCGGACTCTTAACCACTTTTAGCCAAACTCTACCAAATTAACACTAAACTATATTATGACTCTATCTTAGACAAATAAGGGTTAAACAAAGCATAAATGAGGGCATAAGCATATAATATCGTCGCACATTATGCTCCTATCAACTACCCCACACTTATCCTTTGCTAGTCCCTTAGCAAACTGAACTAAACTAGACTCTAAATAAACTATTGCCCCTAATAATTTGTCTCAGGCTCGTATGTACACATAGCTTTCAAGTTAATGCATGAGAATGTTAAGCACGAAAATTCCAAGTTTCATGAACATGTGACATCAATAAGAACATATAAGAACAAAGGTAAGCATGTAGACATGTTAAGCTAATTCAATCCTCCTCACTAGGCATACTCTCTTCTTTTCACTCGAAACATGGCATTCACTCATAAGTATATGCAAGCGAAAGATAATGAATTACGAAGAGTAACTTGCATATGTCGTGAAAATCGAAAGCACTTTGTGAATTTTTATGGAAAAACCTCATATGACAACTTATGTGCACCAATGGACCAAAACCATATGCTCAACTCTTGAGAAAATCTCTACAAATCATAGTATGCCATCTTAAGAATCATGAAAACGTTATAGGGGAATAAATATGGGGCTCGGCTATAGGGAAGGAAATTTAGGATAAGTGGTGCTTAAAAACGTCACCAAGACTTGGCAATTCTTGATCCTCCTTATGGCTTCACTCCAAGGGTCGGATATTATCTTGTTGGACCCTTCCTTCATTCTTTACTTCCCAAAACATCATAAACATGGACAAAAGTCAAAATTTCACAATGCTAGACCTTCCAATACGAACGAAACTCCAAGCTCACAACATTTATTCAAGGATAGGACTTAGCAAATTTTTCAATCAAAACCGTGTCCAGCTTCTTTTCTTTTTCTTTCAGACTTCATGTTTTTCTTTTCTTTTCTTTTCTGTCCGTTTACATATTTTTCACTTTTGCTAGGCACGGCATACACATTTTTCACACAATTTCTAGTTAAGTCCACCCCACACTTGTTTCATGACATCACTCTACATCAAACCTCCAAATCGATTTCAAACTTTTGCCAAGTCTCGCGAGGACAAGGGTCAAGATATAACTATTCTAAGCATAGGAATTTTAATAAGGGTGATGAAAGAAAATGCTCAACGTAGGCTCAAAGGGGTTTTCTAAGGAGTCACATGACGGGCACAAATAGGGCACATGCTTTATTTGGCAATGGTGGTGATCCTAATATAACGTCTTCAATCCTTTTCAAAATCAAGGCAATTTTCATGACTATCAAGTTTCAATAATCACAAGAACGAGTTCTAGCAATACTATAGTCCATGAAAAGCTATTGCATATAATCATCGAATAATCAAAGAATTATGAGGTTCACATATTAGCATGCTCGAAATTTTCAATTTATCACTCATGAAGAAAGCAATTTGGCTCTAAAGCTCACATAGGTTATTATGGAAACAAACTAGCTAAAACATGCATGCTTCGTAATCAACAAGTCCTACATGCTCCTACCAATGCACATAATCCATGAAACTCACAATTTTAAAAGTATGCACAACCATCATCTATGTATGCAAAGAGGAGAAAAACATCATTGACATATTAGGGGCATCTTAGGACTCAAAACAAACAATTTAAACACTCTATTTTTGCATTATAATTTTCTGGATTTTCTTTTTCTAAACTAAGCACATAAAAACATAAACGGATACGTTATCCCACCCCACACTTAGAAAATTACATTGCCCTCAATGTAAGCACAATTCTATATCAACGAATTTCCTAAGCATGCAATAGTCTAACATATACCACATATCATCATAAATCAAAGAAAGAGAGAAGGGTTAAGAAATTTCAAACTCTCGGTGATGGCTCCTTCACTTTTCTTTGATTGACTTGGGTTGCCTCCCAAGTAGCGCTTTGTGTTTATAGTCCATAGCCTAGACTCTTCACCGTGTGTTGCAGGTGTTCATCTTGCTCCAAAGTATGACAAATCGGCAAGAAGAAGTTCAAGAAGAAGATCATTGCATGTTGTATCCGAATGAGTCTCTTTCTGCGTGTCCTGTGTATGCAGCGTGTCCGGCAGTGTGTCAGTCGTATCCGGCGGCGCAGCTGCATTGTGTCCGGCTTCTAGTATGAGCTTGGCAATCCTGCCGGTGATGGCAGGTCCGGCAGGAGATGTAGTTGTAGCTGGAGTGAAAGGCTGCCTCTCGGCAGTGGTGTTCTTGTCCGACAATGTCATGGCTAGGCTGCCGGCAATTGCAGGTCCGGCAGCAAGGTGGTTGGCAGCACGGCCGGCAGTGGCTGGTCCACTTGTTAGTTGCGTCAAGACCGAGGCAAGTGTGGATGATGGGGCGTCATTCAAAGGTTGGGAAGCAATGGTGTGTTCTTGGAATGAATCGTAGTAAAGCTTCAAGCGATGCCCATTAACCTTAACTCTTTATTGGTGCTTGGATTAAGGATCCCAATGGCTCCATGTGAAAATACTTTAGTGACTATGAAAGGTCCAACCCATCGAGAACGAAGCTTACCCAGAAAGAGTCGAAGTCGAGTATTGAATAAGAGAACTTTTTGACCCACCTCGAATTTCTTTCCTCGTATCATCTTGTTATGGTAAGCTCGAGCCTTCTCCTTACAGATCCATGCAACATCATAGGCTTCATTACGGATTTCTTCAAGTTCGTTGAGTTGAAGCTTTCTATGAAGTCCGGCATCATCAATGTTCATGTTGAAGGCCTTGATTGCCCACCATGCCTTGTGCTCAAGCTCAACCGGTAAGTGACATGCCTTGCCATAAACTAAACGAAAAGGAGACATACCTATCGGTGTCTTGTATGCAGTCCTATATGCCCACAAAGCGTCATCGAGACGATCACTCCAATCCTTCCACGAAGGTCCAACCGATTTCTGTAGTATTTGCTTGATCTCTCGATTACTTACCTCGGCCATACCACTTGTTTGGGGGTGATAAGGTGTAGATACCTTATGAGTGACTCCATATTTCTTCAATAACGCTTCAATAGTGCGGTTACAAAAATGGGATCCTCCATCGCTAATCAAGACTCTTGGAACTCCAAAACGTGAAAAGATGTTGGTCTTGAGAAACTCGGCTACCATCTTGGCATCGTTGGTGCGTGTAGCCTTTGCTTCGATCCTCTTTGACACATAATCAACCGCAAGCAATATGTAGAGAAAGCCCTTACTTGAAGGAAACGGTCCCATGAAGTCAATACCCCAAAGATAAAAAATTTCTACCTCAATGATAGGCGTGAGCGGCATTTGGTCTCTAGCTCCAATGTTCCCCATTCTTTGGCATCTGTCACATGCTTTGCAAAACATGAATGCATCTTTGAAAATCGTAGGCCAAAAGAAACCACAAGTAAGAACCTTCAATGCTGTTTTCCTTGGTCCAAAATGCCCACCACAAGCTTCACTATGACAAAAAGCAAGGATGGAGCGATGTTCATTCTCCGGAACACATCTTCGAATAACTTGATCACCACATTGCCTCCACAAGTACGGATCATCCCACAAGAAGTGTCGAGCATACTTCCTTATTCTCTTTTGTAGGTGGCTCGGCATCTCTTGGGGGAATCGGCGTGTAGCAAGAAAATTGGCAATGTCGGCATACCAAGGCTCATGCACTTCAAGTCGAAAAAGTTGCTCATCCGGAAAGGTCTCACATAAGGGCAGCTGATCCACATCATTGACAAGTCTACTCAAATGATCGGCTACAACATTCTCTACTCCTTTCTTGTCTTTGATCTCAATATCAAACTCTTGAAGCAAAAGAATCCATCGAATGAGCCTCGGCTTAGCATCCTTCTTTGTCATAAGATATCTCAAAGCGGCATGATCACTATAAACAATAACTTTGGAATTCAAAAGATATGATCGAAACTTTTCCAAAGCAAAAATTACCGCTAAGAGTTCCTTCTCCGTGGTGGTGTAGTTAAGTTGAGCATCGTTGAAAGTCCTTGAAGCATAGTAAATGGCGCATGGCTTCTTCTCAATTCGTTGTCCAAGTACCGCTCCAAGTGCATAATCACTAGCATCACACATCAACTCAAATGGCTCGTCCCAATTAGGAGACACTAATATCGGGGCCGAACACAACAACTCCTTCAATCGGCAAAAGCTTGCCTCACATGCATTCGACCACTCAAACGTCACCTCCTTTTGTAACAAGTTGCTCAATGGCTTTGTAATTGAAGAGAAGTCCTTGATAAATCTTCGATAGAACCCCGCATGGCCAAGAAAACTTCTCACATCTCTAACACATCTTGGGCTCGGCAATGCTTGAATTAGCTCCACTTTGGCTTTGTCAACCTCTAAGCCTCTTGCCGAAATAATGTGCCCAAGTACAATACCTTGCGTGACCATGAAGTGACACTTCTCCCAATTGAGCACAAGATTGGTCTCCACACACCTCTCAAGTATCTTCTCCAAGTTCCCCAAACATGCATCGAAGGTGCCTCCATACACACTAAAGTCATCCATAAACACTTCGATAATGTCTTCAATAAAATCCGAGAAGATAGCATACATACATCTTTGAAACGTGCCGGGTGCGTTGCATAGGCCAAATGGCATCCGTCGATAAGCAAACGTGCCAAATGGACAAGTAAAAGTGGTCTTCTCTTGATCATCCGGGTGTATCATGATTTGATTGTAGCCACTATAACCATCAAGAAAGCAATAGAAACAATGGCCGGCTAACCTCTCTAGCATTTGATCCATAAACGGCAAAGGCATGTGATCCTTCCTCGTTGTAGCGTTGAGCTTCCTATAGTCGATGCACATCCGATGACCAGTTACAAGTCTTTGTGGTACAAGCTCATTCTTCTCATTCTTGACAACCGTTACACCACACTTCTTCGGCACTACTTGCACGGGAGATATCTACTTACTATCTAAAATTGGGTAAATCACCCCACAATCAACCAACTTGATAATCTCTTCTTTCACAACTTTCATCATTGGAGGGTGAAGTCGACGTTGAGCTTCCTTAGTCGGCTTAGCTCCTTCTTCTAACAAGATGCGATGAACAAAAGTAGTAGGCCTTATTCCCTTGATGTCCGCTAAGGTTCAACCTATGGCGGTCTTGTACTTCTTAAGCACACTTATCAAATCAACCTCTTGCTTCTCACTAAGCATTGAAGACACAATAACTGGTAGTGTATCTTCTTCTCCAAGATAAACATACTTTAAGTGACTAGGGAGTTCTTTAAGTTCTAACTTTGGGGCCTCTTCCACACTTGGTCGAAATTTGGTTGTGGCACTTGGAATTGACAAGAACGAGTTCTTTGTGTATATTGGAGTGGCGTCGAGTTCGGCAACCACTTTTTGAAGGCTCGGCAACACGGTGTAAATCTCGGCAATGCTTGGCTCGGCCGATTCCTCATTTTCTGCCTCATTCATAACTCGTTCTCCCTTCTTGTCAAATCCGACCCCTTGCTCAATCGCTAATTGCTATGCGTCGAGCGAGGTCAACATAACTTGCTCGACCTCCTCCAAAACATCAATGGCGCAACCATCCTTCAAATCAACATTGGGGAATTTCATGGCATCAAACACATTAAACTTGATCACCTCACCATCAAACTCCATAGTTAGGTTGCCCTCGGCCACATCTATCTTTGTGCGTGCCGTCCTCATAAATGGTCGCCCAAGTAGCAATTGGGTGCTATTGACCGACGAATCTTCCATCTCAACCACATAAAAATCGGCAGGGAATATCAATTGGTTGACTTGCACAAGCACATCCTCCACATAACCCTCCGGATACTTACTAGAGCGATCCGCAAGTTGAATGATGACATTGTCCTTTTTGAGAGACCCTATACTCAACGTTTGGTACACATTGAGTGGCATGACATTGATCGATGCTCCCAAGTCTAACATCACATCCTCGAAACGAGTGTTGCCTATTATACAAGGCACATTGAAGCTTCCCGGATCCTTCATCTTTGGTGGTAACTTCCTTTGAATAACGGCCGACACCGTCTCGCTCATAGTCACCACACGAGTCTCCCTCGTATGCCTTCTAGCCGTGCATAGCTCCTTTAGAAACTTAGCATACTTCGGTACTTGCTTAATGTATTCCAACAAAGGGATGTTGACTTGCACTTTCCGGAAAATCTCCAACACCTCCTCATCGGACTTATCCTTCTTTGACTTAGCAAAGCGAGAAGGGAATGGAATGCTTGAAGTCGGCACCCCTCCCTTGCTTGCTTGCTCGGCACTGACTCACTCTTTGATATTGCGGGATCATACTCAAGCTCATTGCGCAGCCCCTTATTCTTCCTCCCATTGTTTCCGGCCTTCTCTTTCTCGGCAGCTTGTCTCTCGGCTGCATCCTTACTGCCGGCAGCAGTTTGTTCATTCTCGGCTGCAGCATTGCCGGCTGCAGCCCCTTCTTCTCCATCATCATCATGGCTGCCGGCAATTGCAGGTCCGGCAGCCCTCTCGGCTTCCTCAACTACATCGAATGTTACTCGCTTCTTCTTTGGACTTGTTGGAGGAAACAACTCTCTTCCACTTCGAGTTTGAATCACCTTGGCATGCTCGTTCCTCGGATTGGGAATCGTATTGCTTGGCAACTTCCCTTGCTCATTAAATCTTCCCATAAAATCTACAACTTGGCCCATTTGAGTCTTGAGCTCACCAATGTCCTTTTGTTATTTTTGTTGCCCCGCGAGCAGTGCTTGAGTCGCACTTGACAAAGATTGGAGCAAAGCATCATAGTTCGGATTGCTTGGTGCGGTTTGGCCTTGGCTCGGTCCTCCTTGGTGTGGCACGGCTTGGTGATTGCTCGGCATGGCATTGTAGTTGCCGTGGTTTGGTTGAAACGGCTGCCGAGGCACAAAGGGTGCCCTCGGCGCATATGGCGCTCCTCCTTCTCTCGGTTGCATAGGTGCCCTAAGCACATTGTCATTGTTCGCCCATCGAAAGTTAGGGTGATCATTGAACCTCGGATTGAAGTTCCCAAATCATTGACCTCTTTGAAAACCAATAGCATTGCACTCCTCTACTCCCTCACTCGATCCAAATTGAGGGCATTGTTCGGTCTCATGGCCCTCGGTGCATATTCCACAAACCATGGCATGCTTCTTCATCAAATTACTCACCAAGTCGGTGAGCTTATCCACTTTCTCCTCTAACTTTGAGCTCGAAGACGTCTCATGCACTTTCTCATTCCTTTGCACATTGCCTCGTGCCATACCAAATTGTTGGTTGTTCAATGCACGAACTTCCAACAAGCTTCTTGCCGCTCCGACATTCAACTCCAAAAAACTACCTCCCGCGGCCGAATCAAGAAACACTCTCTCCATGACACGCAGTCCCTCGTAGAAATATTGTAGCAAGAGCCCATCGCTAATGCCATGCGATGGACACAAAGAAACTAGGGACTTAAACCTCTTGTAGTAGTCGAAGAAAGTCTCTTCTCCAGCTTGCTTCACACTGATAATTTGCTTCCTCAGATCAGTGATACGTGAAGCGGGAAAGTACTTGAGCAAGAACTCATCCATCATAGAATTCCACGAAATGATGCGACCATTAGGCACCTCAAACAACCACTCCTTCGCTTGATCTTCCAATGAGAACGGAAAAGCCTTCATTTTGAAGTGTTGCAAATCAGTCCCTCGCGGACACATAGACTCCGTGGTGAAGTTAAACCACTGTAGATGCTTGTTAGGGTCCTCACTTGGCATCCCATAAAACGATTTCAGCTTATGGAGGAATCCACTCCTCAATTCAATCTCTCCCGTCTTGTCAGCTTCCAAGGGAGGATAAGTGATATTCGAAGGAGCAACACCAGCTCCAGCAACATGACCATTCTGTGATCGGATTGAAGTCATTCTCTCTACTTCTTCTTCTTGCTCGGCAAAGGCCTCAAACTCTGGATTTCCAAGATCACACGATGACGAAACAACGGAGGGCGAGCTCGGCTCACTAGCAGAACTTGGTGACAACGACGGTAATCTGGACGGTGATGGTGGTGATGACGGCAATGTAGGTGACGGCACTGATGAACTGGTTGGTGAAGATGGCGGTAATGGCACAAACAGAGAAATGGCGAGTTCTTGATCTAAACGTTGCAATCGGCCTTGATGATCTAGTGTCCAAATATTAGATTCGGACATGCATTATTCTGAATTTTGCAACATTTAAACAAGTTAGAACATAGTAAAGAAATAGAAATGCAAGAATATACATCAATACAAGCCACGGCATTGGCAATTACACAACATCTTTCAAACACTGGCACACACATATACACAATCGGCAAAGCATCAATATATTCGGCAATAAGAGATAAAAATTTGAAACGTTCATGACCATGTAATCACTAAGTCTAATTCCTTTTAAATTTGTTCTAACTCTCGAAGTACGTGGAGCAGAGGAGATAACGGTGTAATGGACTGATACAGCCCCCGGTAGTATCATGCTTTACCCGATATACCTAAAGAGTTCGAACCACACAACTTGTTTTATCTTTTGAAGAAAATAGGTCACATATGTCAAGTTATGTTCTAGCGTCTAAAGTGAGGTGATGCTTCTTCGGCACAAGCTGTCGACTAGGTCATGCGGATTTTACGTTTCAAAGGTTATTAAAATCACGGAGGGCGAACCCCCTACAGGAACCAGGCAGGACTCGTTGTTGGACACCACGGAGGGCGAACCCCCTATCGACTCACTCACTGAGAATGAACATCAGTCTGTGGGCCTTGAGATCCAGTTAGACAAACCTGAGAACCATATCTATGATAATAACTTCCCCATACTTTGTAAAACAAACAACGGATCCCTAGCGGTCTACAAGTGTTGATCAAAACCGCCCTCAACCTCATAAAAATAATACCAAGTTAGCGTCTTTATGCGTGGGGGGGAAGTATCCCACGTTTCCCAGTCTACACAAAAACATACCTAACGTAGCACCATTCGTATGAAGGGTTTAGGTTAAGATCAACAAAAGAGGCTTCACCTACATGTTACACTTTAGAAACTACAATAAACTCAAACATACACAACACAATTAACTTCCTAGAAATTAAACTATGTAATTACAAACATACATCAATATACATCATGCAACTTCTAAAATTTAAACTCTACATGCCGAAGCATATTTCTACTTTACAAAATCCCAAAATAAAACTAATAATTACGACTTTACAGCTTTACAAAAAAACTTTTCCAGCAACATTATACACAACAATAACATATATCAAGCTTTCATAATCCCCGGCAACGGCGCCAAAAATTGATGGGAGCCTAAGCTCGCATGCAATAATAAACCCTACAAAATATCGTTAGTAGTATGAGCAAGTAGGGATCGTTCTAAGCCGGGGATTAAGGGTACCTGAAATATGAGATTGTTAGATAAACAACACATGTACAAATATACAAAGAATGTCACATTTGGGGGAATGATATGCGTCGGCAACAAGGCTGCCCTAGAACTAAATGACATGAAATTTACACCCTAATTTATTATATACAAGTGATCATCATCTCTCACACAAAACAGTTCACACAAAAGACTCTTTAACATATAAACTCGCATGCAAGAAAGTAAGGAACAAGTATCAACATGTTTAAGACTCAACTCAGTTTCGACCTACAACTAGAACGTTTCCGATTTTTACCTAGTTGAGAGACTTTTTCTAATGTTTTAAGATCGAACTATTCGCATGGTGATCCTAAAAGTTATGCTACCTTATACAAGTCATAGCATTGAAGCACAAAAGTCTATAATCGAAGACAAGCAAACAAGTAAGGTCGTCAATCTTCTTATTTAACATGCAAGTCCTAAAGTTAACCACTCTAGGTGAGCACAACAAATCAAAGTGATCATACGTCTACTTAGTTCATTATAACTCAAGCAAATTAAACCTAATACCTAGATCATGTACAAAGACAACACTAAGTACTGATTATAAGCCCTCACCTTAGTTCTAACCAACTTACACTACCAGAAAAGGGGTCATAGCCGACGATATGAAAAAAAACGGCCGACGAACTCTTTATTCGTCGGCTATAACCATTATAGCCGACGAAATTCGTCGTCTGTAGTGGTATTTCGTCGGCTAAAATGGTTATAGCCGACGATATCGTCGTCGGGTATAGTTTTGCCGACGGCGTATTTCCGACGATGTTATAACCGACGATATGTCGTCGGGTAATGGTTATAGCCGACGAAATCGCCGGCTATAATAATTATAGCCGACGACTTAAATTCGTCGGCTATGATGCCTTTTCTGGTAGTGTTAAATCCTAAACATGCTTCTAATACCACTGCCCTAATTATCCAACATACAAAATCCACAAGTTAAAATCACAAAACTTTACAATAAACATCAATCATGCAATTGGTTTACATAAAAGTTCAATAAAAACCAAGAATCGAATTGCGTTTATACAATACAACCAAACTACAACAAATACAAAAGCCATAGGGGGAGTGGATCACACTTTTAGAACCTTGAAGACTCCTCAAGACGTGACAAGATGAAGCTCGGCTGCTGCTTGGTTCGGCAGAAACTGGAATTCGGCAGAAGACAAGGTGGAGAGTTTGGCAGTTTGGTGGTGGTGGTGAGATCCTCTGTAAGCCGAGAATGACTTGGGGTAAAGGTCTAACTTCCATTAACGTCCACTTTACTTTGGGACGGTTTTACAATGGAAAGTTATGATGATTGTTTTCCTCTTTTCCTAAGATAGTGGGAAATAGTGGATTATGGTTGATGATTGAGGTGATGCTCCTATGGTACTCATAGTTGAAGGTTTTGAGATTTTTATCCAGAAACCTAAAGCTTGATTGAGTGATATTGGTTGGTTGAACAGTTAAGCTTTAAACAACTTGGTCTCTGCTCTTTTTGACAAAGTGCGTCGAAGAATCATTCATTGCCGATTGCAAAGCATGCTCAGGATATCCTAGCCACTAGGTGCAAAGGTAATTTTAAGGTAAAGGCTCAACACCTTGAAAGTTTGTTTCTTGAATTCTGATGTTTGCCTATTTGACAAAACATTTAGAAAAATATTTTAGGAAGCAAAACTCTTTTATTTTTGGTCGTTTAAAAAAAAAGATTCGACCTCTAGGTATCCTAGAATCAGTGATCCCTCAAATGGTAGGAATCCCACGTCAAAATCTTTTCCAAAAGAATGACAAAGTGCTTTGAGTGTGGTGGTATATAACACATAGTTGTTGACTGTGCTAAACGGAAATAATTCACCCCAAAATGATTTCATGCAATCTGGAGTAATTGTGTGGTCGAACCATCTTCATGCCATATTGAGAAAATTGCGGTTTTTGTAGTTTTGGTAATTTAAGATGAGTTTTTCAAGAACAATGATTTTATTGAGTGTATACTTGATTAGTATATTGAGTTGTTTTCTACTTCATGTCATTGCTCACTAAGATTGATATTCTCTCGACAAATTAACAAAAAGAGAGGAGACAAAGTTAGGGATTCAAGGAGTTGCAATCCCTTAAAAGCATATTAGACATGTCTTGAGTTGGGTAAGTCTGATAAGAACAAATGTGTATTAAGATTTGACACCAGTGACTACTTGAGAAAGCAGTAAAGGAACTGTTTTTGTTAAAAGTTATCCAAACTATTTGTTCCCACTTGTCACCTTTGAGGTGTTACTAGTCACATGTGAACCGGCTGTCAAAAGTTGACAAGTTGTTATTATAGATCCAGAAAAGCCTAAGTGAGTGAGTTACTTCACTCATTTCAGATTTCCTTAGAGAAATATCTAATGGAACTTTCCAGGATAGCAATGAGTCTATCTATCCCAAATTCCAGTGAACCTATGAGGAGACCTAGTTGGGCCAAGAAAAACATCCCTAGACCTCGTCAGCTTAGAGCTTCTGATTTTGACACTAAATCTTTCGACATCTTTAGTCTAGATACTGATGAGGTTATGTATGTGTGTTTCTTCACTAGAGTTAGGTTCCAACCTAAATTTAAGGATATGATAGTTGCTTTATGCTATATTGTCCTTACCGCTTTCATCGCAAGAAGGTCTGTTTCTTGGTATGTGTGGTATGGTTGTTGCATGTACATGACTTGTGATCCAAAATGGTTCGCATCCATGTGAACATATTGTGTTTGGTGATGGTGCCAAAGCTGAAATTATAGGTCATAGGACAGTTAACACTCCTGGTATCCCAGTCTAGATTTTATGAGTTAAATTGTTGATGAAGATGTCTTTGTCACTTTTGATGGTAAGGTTAAAGTTTTGTGAGAGGTGAGAGAATCAAAGTCAAATGTAATTGCGTTCTTGCTCATGTGATTTTCACGCTTCAACTGTGTTTTCAATCGATGGTATGTGAGGACACTCTTGATCCTCAGCACAAGGGCATGTGTAACCTATGCCATTAGGCCTGTATGAGGTTATCCACTAAAGAATGTGTCAGACGGATACCTATGCTCACTGGTATCCCACAGGTATGGTTGAGGATTGCGAAACTGGTAAGCTGAGTCATTTTCCTCATGCTTCACTTAGCACTAGACCTGCTTCTAATATGCTTGATTTGTTACATCAAGACTTAATAGGATATGTTAGAACTAAAAAGCATGGTTAGAAAGAAATATATGCTCATATTTGGTGCTTTTCTTCAAAGTTTCATGTGGGTTTAAATACTTAAGTTAAGATGGTTGAGATCTTTGAAAATCATTTCAGCTTCGCCAAAATGAGTCAAAATTGTGGAGTTGTTTGATGATATGCTAACTATAGACTTAGGTCTGATCATGGCTCAATAATTTTTGAATGTCCTATTCCATGTTTAATATGTGAAATTTGGTGTGCATTATGATTTTTCTACTCCTGTTACATCCCAACATCTGGGATTGGTGGTGCTCTTGTTAGCTTGAGTTGGGTGTTGCTTAATGCCTCTGACATCCCTCATTCCTTTTGGGAAGAAGATGTTTCTATTGCCTGCTATACTTTGAATAGAATGATTTGCAAGTCAACCTCGCAATACTCTCTATGAGCTTCATAAAGGAGAAATGTCAAGTGTGATCATTGGAACATCACTTGCTGTTCTTATGTACAATAAAAAAGATCATTGGAATTGATGGGAACGGTAAATCGTGCAATCAATGACTCTCTTATATGCTCTCATGGTCGTCTTTCTATGTCTGAACAGGAACAAGACCTAGATGCACCCGCTATTGAGCGAACTCCCATGTCTAATGAGAAATTCATTGAGACTGAATCTATTCTCTCATATTCTGAGATAGATTAGACTCTAGCCATCCACACTCCTTTGGGCCGAGACTATTAACAATGTTTGTTATATTGTGAATCGTGTCTGTTTCGAGCTCAGGTTTCACAAGACGCCTTGGGAGATTTGACAAGGGAGTATTCCTTATTGGTTATACTTTGACAATGGAGTATTTCTTGGTTATGATTTGAGAAATTGAGCATATTAGTCTATAATGATATTTCTCTTAAATCTGGCCATCAATGATGGTCTTTGTGTGTTCTCATAAATCTGGTGGTATGTATGAACAGAATCAACTCTAAGTGCTTCCACAGAATGGACAACAGTTGTTGTTGTCATACCAAATGAGAAATCTTCATATGAGGATAAAGATCATTAAAATGGTAGGAGAGATGAGACGCCTGTCATCCAGACATCTTTCAGATCTGGACAAAAGGATGATATGCCATCCTTAGATAGAACCAAGTGTCACGGTATGGTATCTGCAGTTTCTGCTAAGGCAACATCTATCAAGACCAAGGTCAAGGACCATGGTTTAGTGAAGAAGTCATTTTCTTTCAAGAAAGCTGCTCCTTCCTTTGTTCAAGCCCAAAGTTCCTTCAGGAATGGATACAATGGCCCTGTTGTGTCCCATATAGAGTATGGCAGAGGTATCATCTATCCATTCAGTGGTTCATTGTATGGATAATGAAGCTATGATCATCTTTACTGCCTACACCATCTCGAGGGTCATTGTCGTTGAGAAGCTCTGTGATTCCAAAATATTTCCGTCTGCTGACAAGAACATTGTCACACGTTTGGAATTGGTGAGGGCCCTAGCAATCCTTTCTAGGGTGAATCTTATGACATAGGAACTGTGTACTACATTTTCTGATGAATTTGGTTGAGGTGAAGTTTAGGTATGTGGATCGAGCCTATCTTGGTTTATCTCACTAAGCATCTTACTAATAAGTTCTTATCTAGTGAGTTCATGAAGGAATTGTAGAAGACCATGAGATTTCTTATCTCATTGCTCAGACCAGCAACATCCCTTACTACAAGCTGCTCTCATTGATTGCTTCTGCACCCAAGACTTTCATATCTTGCAAGTCAGGTATCACATGATTTGGATATCAGAAGGTCTGTTATCCCTCAGCGTATGTCCAAGGGCTGCTCCTTGGTCTTTTTGTTCTGAGTATACAGTTGTATCTTAAGTTTGGAATCCAAACTTGGAGTGGAGATATTTCAGCTCCAGTGATTCCCGTTGTCGATGGTATCACCATTGCCAAGTCATTTGCTCAAATGCAACGGTTATCAGGATTCTCTTTTAGCAGACTTTTCCCAAGTTTGAGGATAAGTGCTTCATGGGCAAGGCCATCACTACTGATGTGTGTAAGTTCGAGAAACTCATTACTGCCCAAACTGAGGATTTGAAGACTGTCTTGGAAGGGATACGTGGGACTCATGCTATCCCAATTACATATTGCTGATAGTCAGGATGACAACATGGACATCACTCCTGACTCCAGTTCATCATTTGTCATTATTCATGAACTATGTGCAGATGAGCTTGAGGGGGAGACTTATGATGTGATCATACATGTCCCTCTTTCGAGTCCACAAGTCGAAGACATTGTTTCAACAAGGTTGTGCGCACAACTGTCATCGATCAAGCACATGTTTCTAACTGAGGATTCATACAAGGTACTCTATCCTTTTCTGCGATAATACATTTGCCATATATATCTCTGGAATCTTATGTTGCATTCTAGAACTATGCATATTGATGTTAGGTATTATTCCACTAGAAATTTGGTTGATGAGAACTTGCTTGGTATGTGCTTTATATCTCTTGAGAAATAATGTGCAATTTTGGTCTCAAAACTTCTTGACAACCTTATTTTTTCTGCAAGCCTTTATAGCTCATTGGTGTGTGTGATATGGAATAGACTCTCCCCAGAAGTATGTGGGTGTATATATTAATGAGCATGATTAAAGTTTCATTGAAAATATATATATACTTGTTTGTTTGTGCTCTCGGGAGGTTCTATGTCACAATCAAGATACAAGGACAAGTTGATATCCCTCAGTAGTTTCTAAACTTGACCTAAGTAAGTGTCCATACATTTTATGTTAGGTACACTCTTAAGTCCACATGTTTGTGTGCATCTGTATGCTTAATGCGTATTAATTGTGATCTTCATCTCACTACAAGTCAGAAGTAACCCTACTTGCTGGTATCACTACTTGCATCACTTGAGAATCTTTATGGGCTGCTTTAAGCATTGTGATTTTTTTTTAGATGAGGTTTAGGGATTGATGTTGGTCAGACGATTCTCAAAGTATACATTCCTTGGTCGTAACAACGATATAAGGGTGGGAAGAAACGAGAATGGTTTGGTCACCCCGGTGGAGGATGATTTTTGTGTAATATTGGCCATGCTATTCTAAGTACACATGCCTTGGTCGCTACTACGATACAAGGGTGGGCAGAAATGTGAATAGCTTGGTCACCCCGGTGGTTGGTTACTTTGAATTCAAGATTAATATGAAATATTGTTGTTTCTATCACTTGATCTGAACTGTTTACCCTTAGAGCATCCTTGTTATGCTTAATGCCCTAAAGTCAACTGACTAGGGAGCCATTGGTGAACGTTTCGCTATATATATCAGTGATGATTCCTGGAATGCATTCTATCCTTCGATGGGGTCGAGGTGTTTATCAATATTGACCCTCTTATAATATGACCCTATGAGGACGATTTTCCAGAAGGACTTAAACTAAAGATAAAGTATTAAATAGGCAAATTTGCCTCTGAACTGAATTGATATATCTTTGGTGTTATAAGGTTGAAAATGGCTTTGGTGACATAAGGATGGGAATGTCTTGTATTATTCTGGAATTCATGATATCCCAGACTTCATCTTAATTGGTCACATGCTAAAGCCCCATATTTGAATCATTTCACATACTCACATTTGATGACTTTGTAGTTGGAAATTGGACCATATTGATAAATCTCAGTCACACCTACATGTTCATCTTAAAAGAGTGTTAATAGAACAATTAAGTGTAGGTATCTTACTTTGTGAGTCTATGCCTTGACTACCTGCAAAATTACGGGATCCGAAAAGGTGTTTGTATCCCAGATTGGGTGACTAGTCAATTTGCCCCTTATTTGTTTTTTTTGTGTTGTTGTACAAAAAACATTATGTTTCCTAGACATGTTCTTAGGGGGAGAAATTGAAATTCTATGTTGCACACATTCACCATTTATCCTTAAAATTAAGGTTGTTGAAAAGTTTTTTGTGTGTGTGAGTACTGTTAATACTCTTGTTTTTGTGCTATGAGATGATCCTATGAAGGATAAGTTGTGTCTATGTGATACATGGGTTAACAAGCGTCCCACTTGATGTGAGAGTTGAAATTAAGATAGTTGATTTTAGGTGTGAGTAGGTTTGCAGTTCTCTAGGCTCTCATCGATGATATATCATGTTGCCTCATATGCTTATGCATGCTGTTGTAACTGCACCACTCTCTCACTCTATGAGATATCTATATTTTCTCCTGTTCGCATTGAAACGAGTGGCAGTCCATTCAAACCCCTCTGGTATCACAGATTTTTGTAACCTGAGAAATGATAGGAGGGATTTTTCCCATCCTCAGATGAGGCTTTCTTAAAATCTGAGTAGAAGAAGTAAAAACTTGTGTCAAGGAGCTTATCTCTGTAGTCATCTTGTGTGACTGGTTCTTCTAGCTCTGATTTGGAATATCAGGAAGTACCCAAATGTTTTTTTTAAGCTTCCGCTTCCAATGTCTAAGCTTCCTTGCTTCCCTACTCAGGATACAATGATGTTTTTGTGTCCCTGGAAACAAATTCCTGAGGTTGGTATCTTCTTCAAGTTTTTGAGCAATTCTTTCTATATGGAGGTGAGCCATATTAGCTCTGATACTGAGGATAAGGATGAAAAAGCTGGTGGTGATGAGGTTGATGCCTCTATGTCATTACATTTCTTGTAATTGTGATGCTTTTGATATGTTTTATATCACCTTATCATTCTCGGCTACTGTTTCATTGTTTGAACATATGGATTTAATGTTCTCCCTTTGACATTCCTTGCCAAAAAGGGGGAGAAGTAGTTATTGACTATGTGAGGTGTTCATAAACTTTATGTGCTGTGATATCTATCATATCTGCTATCATAGAGTTTAGTTTATGATGTTGTGATATATGATGCCTATGCCATCCTGCCATCCTGATGTTTAACTTATCATATATCTTCCGCTTACTTCACTTGCTCTTGTGAGATTGGTTGTGCAGGTTGGTTGCTGTGATTACTAGTTGATAGGACTAGTTTGCGATAGTCAAAGTGTGTTTTGTTGAGGAATGTCAAAGGGGGAGATTGTTGGTATAACATATGTTGGCAATCCTTATATTTAACAAAACACAACCAGTTTAGTATAGTAAGCCCAATCAAGTCAAGTTTGATGTCGAATATCAAGTTGAAGAACCAGTGTGATCTCTCTACACTCAGGTATAAATCATGCATATGCATCTCATGAGTTTTCATTTAGGATATGACTGCTGGCTGCTATCCTAAGACTTCTGTACAAATTGATATACTCATTAATCAGAATATCTTTTCCTTGGTTAAAAGATCTTTTGCTTTTGAAGTTAGGATATGACTTTTGTATGCTATCTTAAATCTTCTGTACTGATTTGAATACTTATTTAACAGAAGATATTTTCGTGGCTTAAATATCTTAGGAACTTAAATGAAAATATCTAGGTTCATTTAATGTTTCATCAAGTGCCTCTTTAAATGAGATAGAGAGTATGTTCCCTCTTAATTGAATGAGAGGTTGTGTCCCCTCTTGTTCTCTTTGGTTTTAGTCAGTTTGTACTGATACATAACATGCTTCTTGATGATGGCTTAGTCAAGTGGATTGTACTAGGTTTATCATAAACACTTTGCTTTGATGATTGTGTCCTCTCTCCCATAAATATCTTAAGAGGGAAATAGTCCGATTAATATCTTCTTGGCTAAATAGTCTGATCTGATATTTTGCTCTGGGCTATTATTGGCTATTTGGTGTGCTCTCATGGAGCCTCACTCATGCCTATATAAAGAGGCACAATTCTCTTTGTTCTTGGTTGTTAAAAATGTAGTATTACATTTTCTTTGATTGGGGTTTGATTTCCTTGCATGTCCATTTGCTCTAAGTCTTCCTTGTGTTGATTGTAAATCATAGAGCTGGACACAACCCATATCATTTAGTTCTCTTCTATTGAGATCTTGTTTATATATCTTGTGCCTTTTGTTGTTATTGTGTTTATGATCATTTATTCTCTTTGTTGAGATTTTGGTTTATGCTGTGTTCAAGCTTCTTGTCTTGCACAGCCTTCTTGCTCTAAGTCTTCCTTGTGTTGATTGTAAATCTTAGAGCTTGATTTGAAAAAAACTTTTTCAAAACTCATATAGCATGTTGCATACCATGAAGTGATGATGGGTGATGCAATATATTCATGAAGTGTTCTTGACAGATTCAGTTGAGTGTAACTGAGATCTTGAGTTGAAACTTCTGCAGCTTATGTATGAACAAACACTTGAGAGATGAGTAAGGTAGAACAGGTCGTAGACTAGATATAGTCTAGACAGGATAGTACAGCGGTCACCTATCCAGGTTGCTACATACTTGTAATAAGTGTTGTGTGTCATAGTGAAGAAGTTTTGCTCTCCAAGAGTTGGGAGCACGCAGTTTTTCTCCCTGTTGTAGGGTTTCTACGAGTAAAAAAACATCTTGGTGTTGTTTATTTATTCTTGCACCTTTATACTTGTTAGTCATCGTATTTCTGCTATACAGGATAGCACCAACTCTGCTATCCCTGAGAGTGAAATCGAACAAAAAAGTTTTCAGGACCTATTCACCCCCCTCTAGGACTTTCAGATACAAGAATGATGAGTTGTGCCCTTGTTTGTTCATAAAGAGAACAAGTTCAGGATTTGCCATTGTAGCCGTCTATGTTGACGATATGAACATCATTGGAACTCTGAATGAGATCAATGAGACTGCAAGCTACTTGAAATCCGAATTCGAGATGAAAGATCTGGGAAGAACTCGGTTTTGCCTAGGCTTAGAACTAGAGCACCGAAGTGGTGGAATCTTTGTACACCAATCTGCATATGTCTGAAAGATGCTCAGGCGATTTAACATGGACAAAGTTATGCATCCTACAGGCACTCCCATGGTCGTTAGAAGTCTGGATATCAACAAAGATCCCTTTCGTCCGAAAGAAGATGACGAAGAGGTCTTGGGAGCTGAATATTCATATCTCAGTGCAATTGGAGCTTTGTTATACCTAGCTCAGTATACTAGACCAGACATTGCTTTGTCGGTGAACTTGTTAGCTAGATTTAGCTCAGCGCCAACACAACGTCATTGAGTTGGAATCAAGAACATCTTCCGATACTTGAAAGGAACCCTTGACATGGACTTATACTATAGATACACTCATCATGGATCGGCTCCAAACCGACCACTTACATCCAAGCATTTCGGCCTCGGCTCTGCTCCACGCCATGCCGCCGCACATGCTTCCGGTCACTGCTCTGCTTCCTGCCGTACCGCCGCCGTATCCGCCACCATACCCGAACCCGAGGATGCCAAGGCGTGATCTCGGTACGGCTTCGGCACTACCCCCTCCTACTCAGATACACCAAATGATGTGATGGTAACATTCGCTGATGCTGGATATTTGTCGGATCCTCACAAAGGACGTTCTCAAACAGGTTATGTTTTTACCATTGGGAATACGGCGATATCTTGGAGATCAACCAAGCAAACCCTTATTGCTACCTCCTCGAGCCATGCTGAGATTATTGCACTACATGAAGGAGTCAAAGAGTGTGTTTGGCTTCGCTCAGTTATATCTCACATTCGAGAGTCTAGTGGACTTGAGTCTACTACGATGGGACCAACTTGCATATTTGAAGATAATGCAGCATGCATTGAGCATATGAAGTTGGGATACATCAAGGGGGATAACACTAAACATATTTCGCCTAAGTTCTTCTACAATCAGCAGCAGCAAAAGACTTTGAATATACAAGTGAAGCACGTTAGCTCAGAAGATAATGCAGCTGATCTGCTCACCAAGTCTTTACCCAAAGCTACATTCGTGAAGCATGTAAAGAGTATTGGTATATGTCGCTTATCCGAACTCAAAGACTGATTGACCATCAGGGGGAGTTCTCATCTAGACTTCAGGGGGAGTCTAGTTATGCATGTCTCACTTACTTGTAGTTGGTGCGTTGTACTCTTTTTCCTTAGACCATGCTTTTATTTTTGCCCAAGAGGTTTTTGTTTGTTGGCAAAGGTTTTAATGAGGCAACAATATATGCATCATTACGGACGCGACACAAGAGGGAGGGTTCAAAAAAGGTTAATTTCGTAACTTCCGTAGTGTGTCTTGTCCTAATAAGGCTAGTTATCTAGATTCTTTATTAGATAGGGAATCCTTGATTAGTATGGATATTTGATGTAATGCCTATATAAAGGCCTCCTTATCAATCAATAAAGACACAGTTTTCCTATCATTCTTTTATCCTAGAACAGATTTGAGGTATATTGAGTAAGGAGGTCTAAATGTTAATTTGAGAGGTATGAATAAAATCTCCCATTATTTTATTAGAAAACAAATAAAAGAAAGAACAACCTCTCCATGGCTACTACATTCGAAGCTAGCACCCAACCCATTAGCTACACGCCTACACAGAGATTATTACGATAAATATGATTCTTTCACTCACTTTCATCAAGTCCGAAGTCCTTATTTTCATTGACGTGTATCTTGTATCGGGTTAATGTGTAATCTTGATTACTTAAAGGATCAAAGGAGTTTTGGATCTGGGTTTGTGTTTAAGGCTTCGGATGCAGCAGTCATGGAGGTTTCCAACCACATTGGCAACTTCATTTGTTGTTCATGGAATCATGACTTTTTTTTGAAGATTAAAAGTTTAAAACCTTTCCAATTTTTATATATTTTATATTAGTCTTCACTATTAGAGACAAGAGAGAGGCTTTCAAATTATAGACTCGTTAGAGAGATGTTGCAAACTTGCAGTATTTGGTAGATGTCCATGGAAAATTGTTTTTCTTTGATATCATAAGTCGAAAGATTAGGGTTTGTAATTTTTTTTTTAAATTCACAAAATTTTCTCAATCAAAATTCCATGTCAAACAAACAAATTCATGTCATTGAAATTCCATAATCATATTGATGAGGTGGTACATGCCACATCATTTTGTAATCAATTTTGAGAAATTTTTCAGTGCTATTCTCCATTCCAATTAAATGTCGACACATGAGATTTTATGACAGAAAATTATTTCAGTTATTTTATCAAATACATTTTGTGTTTTTTTTTATATATATTATTTTTCTAAACCCTACACCATAGGCCTGGGCATGGGCCGGGTGTTGGCTAATCCCGGTCCTAAACGCGTAAATTAAAATTGGGACGGGTCGAGATTAGTCTTTTTCAGAAGTGATCCCGACATGCTCGAATCCCATTCAGGATTGGGCCGGGATCGGGACCAAAACGGGCTCAAAACGGGATAACACAAAAACAAGTTTTTTCCCTCTAGGCACTCGCAGCTAGGCATAGATGAAGGGAGTTGATTGATTCGCCTGGGGAATATTGATTTGTCGAGAGAGCTCCGGAGGACAACGCCGACTCGCCGATCACGCTGACGGCGAGCTCGTGTTTTCCATCGAGAAGTTGCAGGAGGCTCAGGACGACCACCAAAAGGTTCGCTCACCTCTCCCTCTCTCTCTCTCTCTCGCCATAGTAACCTTTAGACCAGATCTTTATCTGAAAGATAGGGCAAGTACTGCTCCATTGGCCGATGGGGTTTGGTTTGAGTGCCAGTCAGCAGCAACAGCTCATAAGAGCGGGTGTGGTTCCCCCGAGGTCAGATCTGTATTCCTAGTGCGCCAAAGCAGCCCTTGATTCATCTAGCGAGAGAAAGAAGGCAGGTATGACAACAGTTGGTACAGTGAGAAGGGGAGCTTCGCTTCCTGAACCACAATAACTACCATTACACTTTCGTGTTGTTGGGGGAATGTAGCGAACTTCTATATATTCTCTCTCTCTCTCTCTCTCTCTCTCTCTCTCTCTCTCTCTCTCTCTCTCTCTCTCTCTCTCTCTCTCTCTCTCTCTCTCTCTCTCTCTCTCTCTCTCTCTCAGCTAGGCAGTAGGCACAGACGAAGGGAGTTGATAAAGATATTGTTGGAGTTGCTTTAGGTTATGATGAATCCAACGGCCCAGATGAAGCCTTATTTAAATACATTAATATTAATTTAATTTCATATTTATTACAGGACGGGCCGGAACCTAACGTGCCTTGTTGGGATATTAGTTATTTAAAATGCAATCCCGTCTCGTCCCGGCAAATTTAGGGACATGATCGGAACGGGTTCGGGATTATGAGACTAAATGCCCAGACCTACTACACCCTAAACCCTAATCTCTAAATCCTAAATCCTAAACCCTAAACCCTAAACTCTATACCCTAAACCTTAAATCTTAGTCTAAACTCATCACATATCTATTAAAGTCATTTTACAAAAAATACATAATTTATGTCATAAAATTTCATGTGTTGAAATTTAATTGGGAGGGAGGACCACTAGGCATTGTCACATGGTCCTCCCGTCATATTTAAAAATTTCTCATCAATTTTGGTATAAAAATTTGGGGTCCCTAAGAATGAGATAGTAAAAAATTATTAGATGGCATAATAAGCAGGCCAAAAATATAATTGTATATACATCTAATACATTGTCATTTACATTCTAAAAAAATCTAATGCATGTCATTTGTTCTTATAATTAAATTTTGAGTTTTTTTTTTAGAATAGTTAAATTTTGAGTTTATAGCTTTAGTTTTTGAAAATTTTCAAATAAGAAAATTTCACACTACAACTTGAGGGCCTAATTTTGAGAGTTCGACTTAGGCCTGAAAATCTTAAGTCCGGGCTGTCCGGCCCTGTGTGTTTGGCTGGACTCGATCGATCGGCTAGCTTCAGTGCACAGCTCTATATATAAGGGCTGGTGGTCTCATCCCATCCACAACACACGCACTCATACGTATATCACACCCACATAGCAGGATTAGCAGCTAGCTAGACAAGAAGAAGAAGAAGAAGAAGAAGAAGATTGAAGATTGAAGATTGAAGAGAGGATGTAGTGGGTTTGAGGTGTAAGTTTACTATTTTCTTCATCCCTCTCCTGCACCTGACGAACACTAATATGTTAATTATTGATTGCATATATATATATATATATATATATATATATATATAGGGAAAATGGCTGAATTGATCACTGAAGTATGCCCCATTCTAAACTTTGCTCACTGAAGTTTGTCCAATATCACTTTGCTCACTATCGAATTACACTTGTGTTCACTTTGATCACTCCGTCTAAATCAGCCGTTAAAATTCAAATTCTGCCGTTAAAAACAATGACACGTGCCACTCATGTGCAAATCTTAAGGACATTTTGGGAATTTCATTAATTTACTCCCATTGTAGAGAAAAACAAAAAGGGCACAGTAGAGAGGAACAGTTCTGAACTAAGCACTGGAAAAACCTCATCTTCATTCGGTTTAAAAAAAAAAAACAAAGCTTTGTTGTTGTTGTTGGTGTTGTTGTTGTTACTTGTTGTTCATAACCTGATAATCTATATTAGCAGACAGAGCGGCAGAGAGGGCAAGTAGAGTGGTCGTTGTCGAACCACTTGTCCAAGCAACCTTTGTGGAAGAAATGCTTGCAAGACAATTCACTGACCTCTTGCTCCGCTTCGAACCCACACAGACACACACAACACTCCACCATTCCTCTCTTGCTGCTTTTCGTGTGATGGCACAGCGACTTGTACCGGGCCACCGAGACTTGTCTACGTCGACTCTCTCTCGCAACCTCCATGTACGTCGACCCATCTGGGTCCTCCTCTAGGCTCTGAGACGCCACCACATTGGCGCCACTCATTACTTGGTACACGGACCTCACCATGTTTGTGAGATCGGTGGAGGGTTTGGGAGAGGGGAGGGAGGAGAGAATGGCGGCGGCGAGGCATTGGGTGTCGATGTCAAGGCGGCGGAGGTTGAAATGGGAGGTGAATTGGTGGACAAGGTGGGGGGTTTGGTGGAGGGAGAGGAGGGTTTGAGTGATTAGATTGGAGGGAATGTTGCACGGAAGGTGTTCGATGAAATGCCACTGAGAGGTTTCGATGGAGTTCACGAGGCTTGTCCCACATAAATTGGCTCTGCCAAAGATAAATGTAAAGGAAAGCGACCGCCTATATCACTATGGACATTTAGACAGAGCGAAAAGAGAAATCCAAAAAAATGAAAAAACATATAGCAAGATGGAAAGTCCATAGAGAAGAGAGAGAGAGAGAGAGAGAGCTGGGCAGCAGGATCAGTGTAGTAATGTTCTTGCAGGTTTTCATTGCCAGACCTTCTGGCATGTGCCCTTTTTAACTTTATCCACCAAATAATTTCTCCCCTTCTACCACTCTAACCCTATAGCTACATCTTACCACACCCTTCTCTCTCTGTGTGTGAGACAGTGTGCCTCTCTCTCTCTCTCTAGTTGTACACAGTTGTATTAGAGAACCCAATGTGGCAGAGCGATGTGATGGAACAAGCACAGGTTTTTAACTTAGAGAGAGCTCAGAATATATATCAGTCACACACCCAGTTAAGACTTTGAATAAACAGAGACACAGGAAGGAGCTTTTTAACATGGGTTTCTCTCACCATTGAGACCATTACAGTGTAAGTAGAGAGATATAGAGAGGGGCATCTTTGGCTTTTGGGGGTCCTTCCCTTCTCTGTGTTTAAGACAAGACTAGTTGAAGAAGAAGAAGAAGAAGAAGAAGAAATGGGGTTTTGACTGGAGGGCAGTTATGGCATTTCGGTTTGACTTGTTGCTGCTTCTGGGTTTACTTGTTTGTGTGAGCTTCGGTAATGTGGTTTCAGACGAAGGTGAGTTTCAGAAGCTCTGGTGGTTTTTACTCTGTTTTTGGTACACTGGAAACTTGAGGGTACAATAAAAGCTTCTATCTTGAGTGACTTCTAGTAGCTGGCTTCTGTTTTTATAGAACAGAAAAATTTATGTGGTTTATTTGGTTTCTTGAGCTGTTTTTGGTACCCAGAAAACTTGAGGGAGTTTAAAGTTCCAATCTCTAGTTACTTATGGAGGCTTCTATTTCATTCGAGCAGAGAATTTATGTGGTTTTATGGGTTTTTAGTTTTGTTTAATGGGATTTTATAGCTTTTGATTTGAGAGACTGATGAAATTCCCAAAATGTCCTTAAGATTTGCACATGAGTGGCACGTGTCATTGTTTTTAACGGCAGAATTTGAATTTTAACGGCTGATTTAGACGGAGTGATCAAAGTGAACACAAGTGTAATTCGATAGTGAGCAAAGTGATATTGGACAAACTTCAGTGAGCAAAGTTTAGAATGGGGCATACTTCAGTGATCAATTCAGCCATTTTCCCATATATATATATCCCTCTGATATTTGCTTCTTAATCTCTATTACTAAATGGACATGAACTTGTTGTGTGAATACTAATGCGTATAATGTTTGTAATGTAGGGATGGGGCCAAATGCAATTGTTGTTACTTCATAGAGATCATATAGAATTCACTCTTAACTACCCCCATACATGAACTTGTGAGACACAAGCCAAAAGTTCGACGGAGTTTGCTCGAAACATAGGGACAGTTATGCATCTATGTCGAACTCAGGGTTACGAGAGATCTTTATTTGATTAAAGTCAATATGTCATCTTCTACCAATGCCGCGGCAGTTGCCTCCCTCATTAACCCTCAATTCGGCAAAGAGATGCACAACGATACGTCCCTATCTTTCAAGCAAATTTCCTTTCTTATGGGATATCAAGCAAGTTCCGTTGAACTTTTTGCTGTGTGTTTCGCAGCTTACTGTATGTGGGGTAGAAGCAAATTGATCAGAGAAAGAGAGCAGGATAAGAATTTGTGTTCCTAAGAAAAATGGTGATTAATTTGCTTACTAATTATCTATTGATGGATGCACTTGTAATTAGCCAAAAAAAAGATTTATATTAGTAACTATAATCTTCACCCTAATCCATACGTATAGAAAGGAGGAGCCTGGGCCTCCTACGTACTCTTGTTCTCACTGAACCTATTACACAGAAAATGTACCTTTCTGGAAACACAAAACCAGTCAGTCCATCTCCTACGTTGTTTCCTAGCTAGCCCGAAATGCTAATTAACCCAACAATACTCAAACATAACGATGAAAAAAGCCAGTTCCGAATTTGGAGGACTTGACTGTGCAAGAGACCCAAGAACCACCAGACGTTATGTTCTTCCTAATCGAAAAAAAATAAAATAAATAACGATATTATGTTCTTGTTTTGATCTTGATAACAGTATCCTCGACATCTTTGCTCCTTGTTGGCATCGACTCGACAATCCTCATCTTGCTGTACTTGTCATTCTCTAGTGTTTGACATTGAATAGGACTTATTGAAAGAGTCTCACATAGAAATGTATTGACCCAAGAAAATTTTCTCATTTTTCCATATTTACAGAAATCACAGATTTTGGTAATAATGCAATTTGTTTGTGCTTTTGTAGTGTTCATAATGGACACCCAAATACAATCTTCTTTGGATTTGAAGCTTATATGTTGACTGTAAGATTGTAGCCGAGTGTTTTGTTACCAATTAAATTAGTTGTATACTGAAATAAAGCATATCACATATATATATATATATATATATATATATATATATATTTAGGAGTGCATATCACATATATGTGTAGAGAGGTTCTATTTGCACCTCTAAATCTGCTAGATATACCTCCATATATTTTTATAAAATTTATATTATTTTTATGTCCCTCTAATAATTTCTTTAAAAAAAATAGAAGTCTTCTAACCATTCCTAAACCTGGCTGCATTTTTTCTCAAAAAAAAAAATCATCAATTTTCAATTAGTAAGCAAACAAACTAGAACAAATTGAACCATGTTCCTGAAACAGCTAAACGTTTCTAGCATCTTGATTCCACAATTCCAATACTCAATCTGCTATAGTATTGGTAATCAATTATACATAATGAATTGAAAAAAGCCCAGAAATTTGAAAAAGAACCTAGTATCATACTGGAAAAAAAACTAAGATAAGATAGTTTTCTCATAAGGTTTGATCTTTATTTGATTGTTCGATTTATGAGATTTGATTGTCAATTATGACACAATTTTTTACTTCTGTGATTTGTTGAATTTCGGGTTCTGGAGAGAAAAAATTGCACAGTTGTTGTCTTCAAAGGAGAGAGACTCAGAAAACCAAAATAACTAAAGGGACAGAATTGACAGTTTAAAGGAAAACAAATGAGGTTGAGGTGTATAAAGCGAACTTGGAGGTGCAAATAGCACTACCCCATATGTATATTAATATTTATTCAATAAATTTTAAAATATAACGTGCATAAATTCACTGTGTATAAATTTACTGATGCAGCTTTAGAAATGCACATAATAGATTAGAAAATGGAGTGAAATCAACTTTTTTACTTTTGAAGAGGATAAATTGACATATTCTCAGAATCTGCGTAAAAACCGTGAAGCCCTACCCAAGTCAGTAAATCTAGAAACACAGTAAATATATATCAACCTTTTTAACCCTTTCTCCAAACTCAACTATAAATACAACACCACACTGAAGACTAGTTTTACTCCTCACACTCACCTCTATCGACTCCCGAGGCAAAAAAGAAAGAGAGAGAAAATGAGGCCGTCCACGTCGTTGATCAGATCCGTCAGCCGCGTAGCCCGTCGCAGCTACTCATCGGAGTCCGTCCCCCAGCGCAAGGTCGCCGTCCTCGGCGCCGCCGGCGGCATCGGCCAGCCCCTCGCTCTCCTCATGAAGCTCAACCCTCTCGTCTCACAGCTCTCCCTTTACGATATCGCCGGCACTCCCGGCGTCGCCGCTGACGTCAGCCACATCAACACCAGATCTGAGGTACTACTTCTCCTCACTCTTTGAATCCGTTTAGAATTCGCTCCGATCCGACGGTTTTTGATTGATTTTGGTTTGTGTGAGTTTAGGTTAAGGGCTACGCCGGCGAGGACCAGCTCGCCGAGGCCTTGGAGGGATGCGACGTCGTGATTATCCCCGCCGGTGTGCCACGTAAGCCAGGAATGACTCGTGATGATCTCTTCAACATTAACGCTGGGATAGTCAAGTCCTTGACCACCGCCATCGCCAAGTACTGCCCTCATGTGAGTGTGTCTCGGTTTGTTTGGATTGTTTTCAGTTGGTTTTCGTGTGTGTGATTGAATTGGTTTTTTCGGTTTGGTTGTTCTTGGATAGGCGATTATTAATATGATTAGCAACCCTGTGAACTCTACTGTGCCGATTGCTTCGGAAGTGTTGAAGAAGGCCGGGGTTTACGATGAGAAGAAGTTGTTTGGTGTGACTACTCTTGATGTGGTCAGGGCCAAGACTTTCTATGCTGGCAAGGCTGGTGTGCCCGTTGCTGGTATGTGGTCGATTACTTCATTCATTTTGGTTATGATAGTATTATGTGTGATTTTCGAAGATTGATTCAATATTGTAAAGCTTGCATTTTGTTTACTTGCAATTGAAAAATGCTGTGTCTTGTTGCAGAGGTTAATGTACCGGTTGTTGGTGGCCATGCTGGCATTACCATTCTCCCACTATTTTCTCAGGTGGATATCACTTCAAGACTTTGACTTTGTCTTGGATTAAATTATATTTGTGGAAGTGCTACTCTGGCATCTGTTTTGGTTTGTGCTGACTTGGTGTGTTGTTTATATGATTGTGTTGTAGGCTACCCCAAAAGCCAATTTGTCTGAAGATTATATCATAGCTTTGACAAAGAGAACCCAAGATGGAGGGACAGAAGTCGTGGAAGCCAAAGCTGGAAAAGGATCTGCTACACTGTCTATGGCGTAAGTATTTTGATAAAACCGTCTCTATTTATTGTCTTCCTCATCCACATAATAATGTTGCGTCTCCATTACTGTTAGTGTGTTATCTGTATTGCTGTTGCATGTTTATCAAGTAGTACTGCATGGTTATGTTTCCTTTTAGTGAGCTCGAATAAAGAAAAGGAATTCTATGTTTTTCTCTGTACTAACTTGTGTTGTATTGTGCAGCTATGCTGGAGCTCTTTTTGCTGATGCTTGTCTAAAGGGACTTAATGGTGTCCCAGATGTTGTGGAATGTTCATATGTACAATCAAGCATCACCGAACTTCCTTTCTTTGCTTCCAAGGTTTGTGAGCTTGACAAATTTGTGATTTCATTTCTCTCTAGCTTCTTATTGTTTCTTAATGCACCAGTACTTGGCTTTACTGCTTTGTTCTTCAGTGTTAAGTTTGAGTATTAAGATATAGCAATTCAAATGCCAGTATTTTATAGTAATGACCCATTAGGTCTGTTCTTCATGGTTTGCTGGTGTCTACCTTCTAGGAACAGTAGTGTGAAAATCGCTTCGCTAAAATATGTATACCGTGCCTTTTGGTTGATGAATTTTTCGGCTTAACTAGTATATCCTTGAATTAACGGGGAAACCCTTGATATTTGTCGACCATTTTGATTTCGATAGAGTTAAAAACATGCATCGTCATGCATACTCATACGATAAAGATGGTCGAGATTTCATGTTCTAGTCATAAATGTTTGCCAAGTGAGTATACATTATATTGATAGTGATGAATGATTATTAATTGCCTATTTGCAGGTGAGACTGGGGAAGAATGGTGTGGAGGAAGTTTTGGACTTGGGTCCTCTCTCAGACTTTGAAAAGGAAGGATTGGAAAAATTGAAGCCTGAGCTCAAATCTTCTATTGAGAAGGGTATCAAGTTCGCCAACCAGAGTTAGTGTAAAGTATGATCGATGCCTTGGGATGGGGTTATCTACCCATCCTTGTATCCATCCAAATTTTGCATTTGTCCAAGTTAGCGTTGTACTTTAATTGCTGCCAGCAGCGCCGGCTTTGCTGTTTTTATTGGAGTAAGCTCTGAAAGGACCAAACGTTGTGTCAATAATTCCCTGGGTCATGTTTATGGGAGAGTTTACTCTGTTTGAACTTGATCACAAATGTTGAATAGTGTTTAGTCATTCGACTGGATTTTTTGGGTAGTTGCCATTTGAGAAATAATGGGATTTGAAAAGATAGCCTCAGAGTTGTGCCTCCAATTCAGTCTTGCTATTGTTGACAAGAAACTAATAGAAACACTACAAGTCTACAACTGTTGCTCTCAAATTACCCAAAGAGTGCTTTCAATCACTATCTCTGGAGTGTTGGATGTTTTTAGACCATTTGTTTTGTATGGTTTTTAACCTCTTAGAATATATTCTCTGTTAATGGTCCACATGAGTACATGGATACAATTCAGCAAGGCACTAATTACATCCTTCACTTGAACAATCAGTCTAACCAGATAAAAAAAGTTTTTGTTCTTGCAGAAACTAAAATTGTATTTCAGGAATTCAACTTCACAAGCATTCAACAAAATAGAACTTCACAAAGCCTTTAACTAAGAAGGACTCGACAAGCCTTTGAACCCCTTTGAAACATACCAAATTCCTCAAATAACTTCTCCTTTGTAAACTCAAGATCATAGCCATCTCAATCAAAACATCACTATTTCCTTTTATTTTGATGGTCTTAAGGGCATGAGGGCAAACAAATAGGCAGAAGGTCTGGTGGATTCCATGGACCCAATAGTTGTTATACACATTGGCGTGAATATGCTCTAAGAGGACAAAATATTTCAGTTTAGGGGAGGGATCTCATGAGCAATTTAGTTAGCAATTCCCAGTGGTAGCAGTCACGAAGAACCAGCTTCAATTTGGTCAAATTCTCCAAAGCAGGCGCATAGCAAGCCTCCAAATCCCCAAACAATGAGGCTGATCTTCAACACTGGAAATCCGGGATATTTATCTTTTATAATAAAAGGCTGCATAATCTTGGTTTTGAATTTCGTTAAGAAAATGGACTTTGGCTTTGACTAGAGATAAGTCATGAAAATATAATTTGAGAAAGCATCCTCTTTGAGATCAAAGTATTCCATGTTTGGAGCATCAAGAGAAAAAGTGTAACATTTCAGCGACATGCAGAGCCTCTTCAATGTTACGAAGAAAACAGATTTCTCCAGCTAAAGTTAAATCTTCAAGTGCAGGGCATTTCTGAAAATAAGATTCTGGTGGATTTTTCATCGGACCATAAAACTGAACTAAGGCTGGGACAAGCTGCTATTGATTGCTGAGAAAATCAGATGGGCACAGGCAAGCATTTCTAAAATTTTGTACATAGTGGCTTGAGCAGTTGAGCCATTTATTCAAGGAAACCATAGCCTCAAAATTTCCCATAGCAAAATAAACAAAAAAGATCAGAAATTGCAATTAACCTTGAGAATATTTCTTCTTTTTCTTCACCTGGAATTTTTCAGCTACTAGACAATAACAAAAGAAAAGGCAGAAACAGATATTCCACCAGAATAGAGCATATAGACAACAGTCGAAATTCACCATATCAGCCAAAATTCTGTTTCACAAACAAATCAAACATACTAGGGAGTGTACAGGTAAAGAGGAAGTCAGAAGTCTAGCTCTGAGTCTTGGAATTGGGTAGAGGAGAGAGAAGGGTTTCTATAATGACTCTTCTGAGTCTTGCTTAGGAAGTTTAATACTACTATACTATATACTTAACAACTACATACAAAATATTATCTTCTGAATCTTGCTTAGCAACTTTAATACTATACTCTATTGTACTGTTTAGTTGTATCAGACTCTGGTAATCTAACCAAGTCAATGTACATGGATACATTGGAGTTGGGGGATGGAATACACGAAGGTTTTTTCTTGGACGTGAATATAACGAGGATAGCTCTGATTACGTTCACCAAAAGAGATAATCTTTTCTAAATGTTTACAAAAAAAAAAAAAAAAAAAATTAGTTTGAATTCCACAGCTCATGCCCCAACACAATTGCAAATGCTAAAAGAGGAAGATTAAAATCAGAGATCTCTATTATGCATCTATTTGCAAATACTCTCATCTCTCTGTTTCTAAGGAAACCACAAAGGCCTGCTAGAAAAACAAGAACAAGGTAGAAGATAAGACAACCAGAATGGAACATTTTCGATTGGGAAATGTAGACATTTTCCTCAACAATGCTACCGATCAATGCCCAATGTCTAACATTGTTCAAAACATAAACTAAAATCCACAATGACAACCACCATCAGTCGTCAAGAAGTCATGAGAGAGCACAAGGACAGCTGCAGAGTTGAATTCAGCCTCCACTTTGGCTGCAAATATCCTTTGATAAACAATCAAAAGTAAAAAGTAAAATTCATTTTGATATGCAAATAGCGAGCACCAGTTTGCAATTGTACTATCATAGAAAATATTTCCTGTAACCATAATAATGTTTTCAGGTTACATTGGAAGGTATTGAATCCTTAATCTATCCTAATCCTAAACCTAGCCCATTTCCCCACCCTACCCACACCATAAAGTTAACTGTGACACATTAACATATACCTATGGAGAACTCTGATTAGGGAGCAGCTGTCACATGGATCAACATGGATGTACACACTATATCCCAGGCTAAACAAAGACTTCTCCAAACCACTGAGCTGTCAAGAATTATAAGAAAACTTGCATCAGACATCTACATAGAACTTTACAAAATGAATTAGCGAATGACAGTATATTATGCATGCACATGATCATGTTAGGCGCATATTTGGGAAGAGAACATAATTCTCGTCCGATCTCAAGATTAAACCGATCAAGTTCATGACCAATGTGGACGTCCAAAATAAAAATAAAAATCCAGCATCATAAAGATCTCCAAGATTAAAACTCTTAATTACAAGGTTTTATAACAGTTCATCATAATGTTGATTTCTGCCCGTGCATTCAAAGATGGATGAAGCACACAAGCCATTTGATTCATATTTTGGAAGAGAATAAACCATCTTTTATATTGAATATTGCAGAGGGAGTCATCTAAAATCATCAAGGCCGCACTTTGGGGGTGATTTTAGACATTTAAGAATCTCACCAATATGGCTTGATTAAACTATTATAGGGCATAACTAGATTGAAATATATATATATATATATATATATATATATATATATATATTAAGAAACCAAATGGATTTCAGATGATTCTTTTTGTATACCAAAAAAATTCATATCTAGTCACTTCAAAAACAAAATTTATATGAAAGTTTGACAGATTCTTCTTTCTTCTTTCTTTAAGTTGTATAACATTTTCTGTCAAATCCAAACCCTTCTTTGTCAATCATTTCATCCAAATGGATCCCAACCACAATAATATTTCACGACACATGAGCAGACACATGCACAGATGATATCCATAAAATATGCGCATTATAACTTGAACAGCAACAACAAAATGCAACGGCACTGCGTAAGCATTGAAAAGCAAAAAAAAAAATAAAAAAAAATTGGGTGATCCTAACAGAGAAGGCATTCATAATATTAAAATGATTTGATGATAGTTTAAAAAGTTAAAAAGTTGAGGGTTGGATGCCACTACAAGAGTACCAGATGAAAACATCACTACCTACTAGGGTGATGAATTTATGACATGATTACACAAAAATTACAGATTTTCACTATCACAAAAAATATGGAACAGAAATATGAAATGATAAATAATAGTTTGAGCTCTAAAGAGGTAACAGTTACCTTTCAAAAAAAACAAAAGTAACAGTTAAAATATGCAATGTGACCCACAAGTTTTAAAATGCTTAAAGGACAAAAATATTTAAGTACTTAAGAGGGAAAAGTTAATTTCCGAAATGACAACTGGCAGGTTACCAAGTCACTCGGTCGGTAAATCTCAGCATTCTGGTTTCTTTTCTTTCTTTTTCATTTCCCTTTTTGGGGTTTGGACATCAAAGAAGGTCAATAATGAGCAATTATTGAAGCGAAAGAAGCTGCCTATCACTAATGATTTAAAGTGTCTATATATCGCATTCCAAAGTTGATTTAACACCAAATGCATTCTGAAACCTCAAAAGCAAATAGACCATGCTCACACGCATAATGACGAGAAAATGGAAATACTATTAATGAAGATGGTGCTACCTACCTTAACTAAATCAATTCAAGTCCTACGTCAAAGATTTGAATATGATCCACTTCCAGAGGAACTATCGTTGCCCGAATCTGTACAGTCATTACAACGAAATAAATTATTCATAAATGATAAACAGCACTATAACCTTATAAGTATAGGAAAGGCAAAATAATGATATTTACCACTTGAAGAGGATCCCGAATCACTGCTAGAATTATTTGATCCACTCAGATTCTCACCTTGCTCGTTGTATTCACCTGCTAAATAAGGTAACAAGTTTAACCCAAACAATTTGCACCGTCATCTAGTTCCAGCAGTCATAAATCAAAGTCCATCTGGGGCTATAAGAGTTAAATTTATTACCTGCTATGGCTTCATGTTGTGCCTCTGTGGTAACTTGTGCCACATTCTGCAAGTTCAAAAGATGAGAGTCAAGTATAAGCTGTACGAACTTAAAAAGGGAAAAACAAAGAACAGGACTTCAATGTTACATGATTGATAGCCATACCTCCTGCATAGCATAGTCAGATTCTTCTACTGACTGAGGATCAAGTTCAGCTTTTCTCTTATTTTTGGTCAAGCTCTTTTTGTAATTAGTCACAAACCTATCCAGTTCCCAAAGTGTTTCAGGATCAACACTGCCAATATCCAATTCAATCTCATCGTCTTGTTGTAAAATTCCTTGACTCCTCTTTTTAACTATCTGGACAACATTTGCTAGTTTCTCAGAAGGCAAAGCTTGAAGGTCTGAACTGAGCTTCTGCTTCTCATGCATATTCATATCCCTTTTGTCAGGGTCTCGAGCTTTTGGTTTCTTTGAAACCGCCTTTGTACCTGTATGACCATCACTTGCAGGTTTCAACTTGGGATCAACAGGCTTTGTCATGGACTCTGCTCTATCCAGAGTCCTCATCTCCATTTGCGGAGGAGATTGAGGAGGAAGAGGAGGAGGAGGAGAAGGAGGAGGAGCCTGGACCTTTCTTGAAATAGGGGTAGGAAATTCGGAATTATTACCCATTCCAATTCTCCTATTACTCTTATGAGCAGGAGCCTGAACCTTTCTTGATATAGAGGTTGGCAATTCTGAATTATTACCAATTTCAACCCTCCTATTAATATTATGCTGGGCAGGAGCTTCAACAATTTTAGAAACAACAGGGGTCGGCAATTCTGAATCACCACCTATTTCAACTCTCCTATTTAGATTATACTGATCCTCTATAGCCACCCATTTCTCTTTAAACAACTTCAACAATATGGCCGCCATTACATGAACATCCTGCTCTTTTGGGTTATACAACATGGCATTGTTAAATGTAAGTCTCAAATCCTCCGCAAACTCAGCAGCTGTCTTATACCAATTCTTGTCCAGCCTAGTCTTCACCGTCCCCAAATCCATCGGATGCTTAACAATCTTATAGTAATCATGAAGGCCAAGCCCCTTAGCATCTACAGGCTTATTAAACACCCAGCCGTGCTTATGCTTCATCAACTTCTCAAGCAAAGTATGACAACTCTTCAACAACCGACTCGAATTCTTATCCGGCCCCAACAACAGCCCAACTTCACTCTTCCTACTCAAACTCTTCTTACCCCCAGAAGGAGGTAATAACTTTGGATTCCTAGAACTCTGATCACCCTTCATAGTCTTCTTCTTCTTCATCCCCACAAACTCACCACTCCCCCTATTCTCATTCTCTGCCGTACAAACTCCTAAACCCCTAAACGACATTGTACTCCTATTATTATTATTATTATTATTATTATCTACCGAATTATAATCAGATTTCTGAGACATACCATACCCTTCATTAAGCAGAGCCTCCTTCGCTTCGAGATTCCTCACCACGCTCCTCACTTGCTCCAGCTCATCCATCAGCTTCCACTTGATGCCTCTAACATCAGCCTTGGAGTTCAAGCTAATCCTCACCTTGTCCCCCACCTTTGCATATCCACGTGGCTCCCCATTATTGGAGGAATCAACCGACGCCGTTTCGCCTCGGAACTGCTGCATCAAGCTCTGCTGGTCCGACGAGTGACGTATGACATGGTTGGGATTCTGGGAATTCCGGGAGTAGAATCTGTTGCTGGCTTCGTCTCCAACAAGTGGGCCTGAAACCATTCTAGGGTAAAAACAAAAACCCTCAAACCAATCCAAATGTGGTAACTTTCTTCCCAAATTTCAAGGCTTTGATCGAAATCCGAACTGGGTTAGGGTTTATGGGACACCCCCTAAATTTATTACATTCCTAGGGTTTTGCTCACAATAAATACACCCGTAAAAACCCTGATTTTGCAATTCTGGGAAACCCTGAAGGTGAATTGAACTGGGGTTTGGGGAATTTGGAACAAGACTCCTACTTTGTTGCAATCAAGGATGAAGAAAGAAGCGAGCTTTTGTTTGAAACTTTGGGGAAAACTGAGTGTCAAAGGCTAGCTAGGAGACGATGGTGAGTTGGGTGCTGCGTAGTAGCAATAAGTGTTGACCAACTGTGTGTCGTTTTGTTATTTACTGTTGTCGTTTTGGTTGTTTGCTTGTGCAAAGGTCACTTCTTTTTTTTGGCAAAGGTGAAGAAAAATAAACAAACTTTGGTGATTATTTTGCAATGAGTGCAGGAACACATTTCGAGCAAACAAAGCATTTGTGTCATTCTGTAGCTATGTAACTTCTTTGAGCTTTCATGCTCTAGAGTTTTCATGTTGATCTCCACAAGTTGAATAGAGTTGACCAAAGGCCATGTGCTACAAGTTCTATAGAGTAAGTGGTTTACATGTTCGAGCAGATCCGGCATCAATGGCCTAAATACTTTATTACACTCGAGACTTTATAACAAGTTCATATCATCCAAACTCCCAAGGATCACACTTTGTTTTTGCAATGGGATTGAAACACCAAGCTTGCAAAAGCTCTTCTTTTTCTTCTTCTTCTAACTTCATGCCTATTAGCAGTGCCGGCCTTTGGCCTGTGCGGGTCGTGCGGCGGCACAGGGCCGCCGATCCGTGGAGGCCGCCGATCAAAAGAAGACTTCTGAGTTTTGATTTCTGAAAGCTTTACTTTGGATTCGAACAACTTGATCAACATACCTGCAAGTCTGCAACTGCAAGCCTGCAAGTTGTCTCTTGTCTGCAAGACCTGCAAAAGCCACCAAAAGAAGAAAAAGAAAGGGGTTAAATTATAATTAATTATAAAAAAAAGAAAGCCCATGTGGGCTTAGACCAAAACCACAAACGGCTTGACCAAAACCACAAATAAGTTGTTTTTAATTACAAATCTAAGTAAACAAGCCTCTTTGACCACAACTAAAAGTCTGCCTCTCGTGAATCTCGTCTTCTCCAACTCTCCAAGCGACGCTGCGGCTCTGCGGCTCAGCCATTTAACTTTTGGCAAAACTTACAATTATCATAGGTAATCTACTAATCTTATTTGCTTTCAATCTTGGTTCAATTTTTTTTCTATTGTCAGAGATAAACTTTGTAATTGTTTACAATTTTGCTTTGATGTTTTAGTTTGTGTTTTTGATATGATTTATCTTTCATTAATTGATCATATGCAAATATAATGAATTCACATATCATTGGTCAATCTGATTGAATTGATTTGATAGTTCAGTCTAGGGTTTTAAGTTTAGTCTGTTTTTGGTGAACTTGATCAATAGGAATATAATTGAATCATTGATCAATATGATTATAATTGAATAATGTTATAATTGATCAATAAATCAATGATCATATGAATATACATATATATGAATTTTTTTTTCTTTCCGTGTGTTATAATCAGTAGAATGCTGGTAGGAGGAAAGAATGATTCAGGTCATACCAAACGAAAAAGAGCAAAAAACGATGTTCAGATGGTTGAAAGCCAAAGAGGATCTATTGAAAAATTTGTTATCAAACGACCGCGATGTCAAATCAATGAGGAATCAATTCAGGTAGAGCAGAATGTGGAGGAACCTATTGATGCTACAAGAATAGATGTTGATGTACCTGTGGAGGAAGATGAACCTACAGAGGCAACAACAATAGATGTTGATGTACATGTGGAGGAACGTTTAGAGGAGGAACCTACAGATGAAGATATTGATGTACCTAGAGAAGAATATACAGAGCCTAATGGTGATGATGTTGGTGATATTCCCTTGAACATCTATGATCCTACAAATTGGGATAATCTTGATCTTAAATGGAGGGACTTATTAGTTAAAAATGGTCCTGTGCGAGATCGGTTAGCAGGGAAAGGTCTCAAAGATGGTTCAAATAGACGTTTCTCATTTAAATTTTACAATAAGTGGTTACCAAATGGGGAAAAGCATCATCGAGACTGGCTTGTGTATTATAAAGATCTTGACAAAGTCTTTTGCTTTTGTTGTAAGTTATTCAAGACCAAACCTCAACAAAGTCAGCTGGCACATGATGGAATAAGGGATTGGAGGCACCTTAGTAACAGTTTGAAAGCACATGAAAATAGTTCAGAGCATATCAATCATATGTCCATTTGGGTTGATTTGCGTGCAAGGCTGAAAAGTAATCAAGTCATTGACAAGGTTTTGCAAGACCGAATTAGAAAAGAGACAAAACATTGGAGGAAGGTACTGCGACGATTGTTTGCAATAGTGAAATATCTGGCTAAACAAAGCTTGGCATTTCGTGGAAGTAATGAGAAGATTTATGAAGAGCATAATGGGAATTTTATGGCTTTAGTTGAAATGGTTGCTGAGTGGGATTCGACCTTGAAGGAGCATATCCGAAGGAAGAAAAATCATGAGATTCAGTACCATTATCTGAGTCACAAGATCCAGAATGAGTTGATACATGCAATAGCTTCTCAAATAAAAGGTGCAATCCTAAAAAAAATAAAAGAAGCCAAGTACTTTTCAGTAATTCTCGATTGTACTCCTGATGTGAGCAAGGAAGAACAGATGACATTGATATTGAGGTGTGTTGACGTCTCTACAATTCCAGTAAAGGTGGAAGAATACTTTATCGAATTTATGGTTGTCAATGACACAACATGTCAAGGTTTGTTCAATGAGCTGCAAAATGTGCTACACCAACTTGATCTTGATATTGATGATGTCAGAGGGCAGGGTTATGATAACGGATCAAACATGAAGGGAAAACACAAGGGTGTACAAAAGAAGCTCTTAGACATTAATCCTAGGGCATTTTATACACCTTGTGGTGCTCATTCTCTCAATATGTAGCAAACTCTTGTGGTAAAGCTGAATATTTTTTCGGAGTTGTTCAACGTATTTATACATTGTTTGCAGATTCTACAAAAAGGTGGAAGATTTTGAAAGACAACATATCAGAAAAAGGTTTCACTCTGAAATCTTTATCGACTACAAGGTGGGAAATTAAGTAGAATTGATAGTGTGAAAGCAATTGTGACTCAAGCTCCTGAAATAAGAAAAGCTCTACACCAGCTTGCCGAGGTTGAGACTGATATAAGGATAAAAAGTGAAGCTACTTGTTTGGCAGAATATGAGCTTGGAAAATATGAGTTTATTGTAGGAATGGTGATTTGGTTTCATATATTGGCTAAAGTTAATCTTGTTAGTAAAGAATTGCAATCTGAAAGTATGCGGATTGATGTGGCAATGGATAGTGTTCAGGCACTTATTGATTTTTTCAAAGAGTACCGGGAATTTGGATTTGAGCAAGCTTTAGATTGTGCTAAAGAAATTGCCGTTGAATTGGATATTGATCAAGTGTGGCCTGAGAAGAAAAAGAAAAGAGTAATCCGCAAGAAGAGACATTTTGATGAAATTGGTCAAATTGCTACTGATGAGATTGCAACGGAGTCAAGTGAACAGGTCCCTGAAGAATCAGCTCAAGAGTCTTTTAGAATGCATTACTTTGTTTACATAATTGATCAGGCAATCAGTTCATTAGAGAGGAGGTTTGAACAATATAAGCAGTTTGAAGAGACATTCTGCTTCTTGTTCACATCAACAAAGTTAAAATCATTAGACCTTGGAGAATTGAAGAAGAGCTGCAAGAATTTGGAAAAGAAGCTACAGAATGGCCACAATTCAGACATTGATGGTGAGGATTTATTTAATGAATTGCAACTATTACAAAAGCATTTACCAAGTGAGTTACATGATACAGCTAGTGCAATACTCAATTTTTTGAAGAGAGTCAATTGTTATCCAACTACTTGCCTTGTATATAGAATTTTATTAACTATTCCTGTTACAGTTGCATCAGCAGAGAGAAGCTTTTCAAAACTAAAAGTTTTGAAGTCGTATTTGCGATCAACCATGTCGCAAGAAAGATTAAATTCTTTGGCTTTGATTTCAATTGAAAATGAGTTTTTAGAAAATCTTGATTATGAAAAATTAATTGATGATTTTGCTTCTAAGAATGCTAGAAGATCAATGTTTAGAATGCCCTAATGCGCTCGTTGTTCTGTTCCTCTTGGTAAAAGTCTTGTGATAGTTTCAGTTTATTATAATGATCTAATGGAAAGCTTTATACATAGTTTCCAGGTAAGATTGTACTGTGTTACAATTTATAAAGTTTGGAAATTCATTACATTGGTTCCGTAGCTAAATTGCTCTTTTTTACAGGTTTCTTTATTATCCTTCTCACTGTTGGTTGTGGAGCCAGTATGCATTACCGTTGTATGTTGGTAGTACGAGTTTGCAGGGTCCTCGCATTTTATACTACAATTTTTTTATTTTTTTTTATTTTTTGTCTTCAGAACCTAAGAAATATGCTTAACATGAGATTTTTATTCTCTCGTTTTATTTTTAGGTTTTTACTTTAAGAGTTAGAACAATATGAATTCATTTTCTTCAAAATGCTATATATATTGTTTGTTGAAAATTTTTTTTTTACACATAATATATATGTACCAAGACTGCACAAAAAAAATTTGGCACAAGGCCGCCTATGACACAGGACCGGCTATGAAAAAATAGTTCAGAGCATATCAATCATATGTCCATTCTCAACTGTTCTCACTTTGGTTCTACTCTTTACTTCCTTGTTCCTCTTCATTTCATCACTTGGGAACTCCCAAGAACCATTCTTTGGGGGTGATGAGAACACCCAATTCAGTGGTGATCTTAGAGATGCTAAATTCCCATGGAACAAACTCTGTTTCGGTCCCACATTCGAGAAGCTCAAGCTTGCCGTGTTCTCCAAAAGATGGCCAGTTGGTGCAGACCAGGGTGGTATGGAGCGCCATGCTTCCACATTGTACCAAGCACTTGCTGCAAAGGGTCATGAGATTCATGTCTTCACTGTGCCTTCAGATATGAGGCCTCACTGGGACATTCATGAAGGTAACCTTCATGTTTACTTTGCAGCAAATGATCATGGCTCTGTTAATATTTCTCTAGCATTTGAGATTTTCAATAAAGTCAACTCGGATGGGGCATTTGACTATGTGCACACTGAGAGTGTTTCGTTGCCTTATTGGCGCGCGAAGACTGTGCCTAATGTGGCTGTCACTTGGCATGGGATATGGTATGAAATAATGCACTCTAAGTTACTGCAACAACTCCTCACTGACCCAAATGGAGATTTGCTAGAGCCCACGCCGGAACTTCAAGAAGCAATGCCAAGGCTCGTTGAGGAGATTCGGTTCTTTAAAAGCTACACGCAGCATATATGCATAAGCAAGAGTGCTGGTGAGGTTTTGGTCAACATATATCAGATCCCACAAAGAAATGTGCATGTTATACTTAATGGGGTTGATGAGACAGAATTTGTGCTAGACCCTGAAGCGGGTGCAAGGTTTCGAGAAAAGCATGGTGTGCCTGCCAATGTGAGCATTGTGATGGGAGTGGCAGGGCGGCTGGTTAGGGACAAAGGGCATCCGCTTCTTTACAAAGCTTTTTCCTCAATTGTGAAGCGCCACCCTGGTGTGTTTTTGCTTGTGGCAGGGTCAGGTCCTTGGAGAAGAAGGTATGCTGAATTAGGCCCGAATGTGAAGGTTCTAGGAGCAACGGAGCCATTGGAGCTATCTAAGTTTTACAATGCTCTTGATGTGTTCGTGAATCCCACGTTGAGGCCCCAAGGGCTCGATCTAACATTGATTGAAGCAATGCAAAGTGGGAAGACAGTTCTAACTCCAAACTATCCGAGCATTGTTGGGACAGTGGTGGTGAATGAAGAATTTGGATACACTTTTTCACCCAATGTCAAGTCTTTTGTTGAGGCTTTGGAGTTGGCGATAAAAGATGGGCCTTATGTGCTGAAGAGGAAAGTGATGGCTTGCAAAAATTATGTGCATTCGATGTTCACTGCGACTAAGAAGGCATCGGCTTATGAGCGGTTCTTTCTGTGCATGAAGAACCCAAAATACTGTCAGTACCCTCTGTCCACTGATTGTTAGAAGTCAACTCTTTGGTACATGAATATTTATACAACTTCTAGTCTTAGATATTTGTATGTATGTATCTTCTGATATACTTACCTAGCCAAATAATGTTTTGCTTGCCTTCGCATTGTAAGTTAAAGTTATGTACTCACAGTCAGCCTGAAAATAATCAACAGAGAACCACTAATTGATTTGGAGGTTCAAAAATTGAAAAATTGAATTCTAGAGGACCATTTCAATTAGCAATACATTGAAATAGTTTATCTTTCCGTGATATTTGTTGTTGTCGTTGGGCTTTCACATATCCTCTTGATTGTTGATGATCGATCGATATTCGATACACTACCAGAAAAGGGGTTATAGCCGACGATATGGGAAAAAACGGCCGACGAAATAGTACTTCGTCGGCTATAAGGGGTCATAGCCGACGAATTACTATTTCGTCGGCCACATCGTCGGCTATAATATTATAGCCGACGAGTTGTCGGACGTCGTCGGCTATAACTATAGCCGACGAAAAGTTTTTGGTTATAGCCGACGAAGAGGGTATTCGTCGGCTATAACTCTTATATCAGATCTATTCTGCAGCAGCGAGCTCATTCGTCGAAAATATTTCGAAAACGCTCTGAAATCGTCCAAAACATCGGCCATAAGCTTGAAAGGTGCGTATATTGCTGTGTGTGTTGATTTAGTTGGTTATATGCAGAGGTGTGTTAATTTAGAGTTTAATTAGAATAAATGTGTGATTAATTTGATATATATATATATATATATATATGTTGAGATGAGATTATTAATGGGTTGATATGTTGGTTAGATAGAATTGAAGTTTTGTTGAAGATTAGTGATTGATTGTTGATTTATAGGTGATTTTAGATGAATTTGTTGAAAAAATGTATATATATATTAATTAATTTAATTGTAATTAAAAATATATTGTTGGTATATAAAAAAATACATTGTGTTTAATTAATTAGGGAGATTGACGATGTTTTAATTAATTTAGGGATGCATGTGTATATATATATATATATATATATATATATATATATATATATATATATATATATATATGTGTGTGTAATGATGAATTTTTTAATTAATTAGTACGTACGTACGTACGTACGTAGTACATGCATATATACATATCTATATATATATATATCTATATATAGCTATATTTATTTCTTGAATTTACAGGATGGACAAGAGTTGGATTACCCTTGGAAGATGGAATCAGGCGTATCATGATGGAGTTAGGAGTTTCCTGGATTTTGTGATGGCTAACTGTGGAGACACTACACTTCATTATTGTCCGTGTAAAAAGTGCAAGTGTGCCACCCCACGACACCGGTTTTCCATAGAGACAGTGGAGCAACACCTGGCTAGATATGGATTTTGGGTCCTATACACTAATTGGATTTATCACGGTGAACCAGAGTTTGCGGGTCCTCATGATCATGGACAATTTGCCGAGAGAGGGAGTTCCTCCAATGATCCAACAACGAACTGGATCAACGATATGTTTCCTCGTGAGAGTGGTGTCTTTGATGAAGCACCAGATGTGCAACTCCCTCCTCCGGAGATGGAGTGTTTCCCTGATATTGAGCAACTCGAGCCATTACCCCGATCTCCGGTCAACACAAGTGGTATGGAAAAGTACAACAACATGATCGCATTGCAACAGACTCCGTTGTACCCCGGATGCAGTAAGACTGTCCTTGAATCTGTCATGGGAGTGATGAAGATCAAAACGGAGAACAAAGGCACTGTCAAATCGGTTGATGATTGGCTGAAGATATGGGGTGGGGCGATGCCCCCCGGACATCGGCTTCCTACCAGTCATCATAAGGTGCGACATATCCTTAAAGATCTGGCCTTTCCTACATCAAGATTCATGCATGCAGATACGATTGCGTTCTGTTTTACGGGGAAGGACTTGCAGATCTTGAATACTGCCCAGTATGCAATACAGAGCGGTATAAGTTCACTCCTAAAGAGAACAAGAAAGCTGTGAAGATACTTCGGTACTTCCCGCTGATTGATAGGCTCGAGCGGTTGTTCATGTGTGCTTTCACGGCCAAAGCTATGAGATGGTGGGCTGAGAGGAATGTGCCTGACGATGACACCCTTAGACATCCCGCCGACGGAGAGGCTTGGAAGAAGAATGTGTTGGAGTTTCCTGAATTTGCATCAGAGGTTCGAAATGTTTGGCTAGGGCTATCATCCGACGGTTTCAACCCTTTTGGCAAGAAAGAGCTTTAGTACAGTGTGTGGCCAGTTATTTTGATTCCGTACAACTTTCCACTGTGGATGTGCATGAAGAAGGAATATAACATGCTCACATTGTTGATTCCAGGCCCAGGTTATCCGGGAAAGTGTCTCGATGTGTATTTGAGACCCGTAATTGAGGAGCTTCGGTACTTGAGTCTGAACGGCCACCTGGTCTACGACCGGTTCAAAAATGAGATGTTCCGGATGCATGCCATGCTTGTTGGCACGATCAGTGACTTTCCTCGGAGGGGTATGTTGTCGGGCAGCGTCACCAGGGGTTACAGGGCTTGTTCAAAGTGCATGACTGTTGATTGCTCCAGTCCTCATTGCAGCAAGATTGTCCAGATGCGTCACCGTCGTTGGCTTCTGCATGACCATCCATTTAGGGACGATGCACAGGCTTTTGATGGGACTGAAGAAAGGGGCTGGGCACCCGAGCAATGGACAGGGGAGGAAATATTGGCAGTGTTGAATGAGTATGACTTTGGTCCGCTTAGCAATCATCCCGATGTGTTGCGCACGATTCCAGAGAGGCCGGATCGGTATAGGTTCTGGTCACACAAGAGCATCTTATGGGAACTTTCTTATTGGGCCAGGTTGGCTACCAGATACTACCTGGATGTAATGCATATAGAGAAGAACGTGGGTGAAGCCGTGGTTGACACAGTTTTGAATTGGGAGAAGAAAACAAAAGACACCCCCAAGGCATGCGTTGATCTGAGAAATATGGGACTGCGGGACCATTTGTGGTTGAGAGAGGGCAGGAGCAAAATGCCCCAAGCTCCTTACACCGTCACCAGGGACCAGAAACAAGAAATCTTTGGATGGCTGAGTAATGTCAGGTAACTTTTTATTAGGCATGTATTCCCTAAAGAATCCATCTGTTGTTGGACGACTATATATGCATGAAATCTAATTGTTGTTAATGGCTATGCAGGTATCCTTATGGCTATGCGGGTAACATAAGCAAGTGTGTTAACTACCGAGACAACAAGATGTACGGATTGAAGAGTCACGACTGCCATGTACTGCTTCAACGCCTCTTCCCTATTTTCATTCGAGCGTACTTGGAGGATGAAGTGGTTGAGCCGTTGGTGGCGTTGTCAAGATTCTTCCAGAAGTTATGCGCTAGAGAAGTTAAAAAATCAGACCTCATGAGAATGCATGAGGAAATCGTTTTTATCTTGTGCAAGTTCGAGAGGATATTTCCCCCAAACATCTTTGACATCATGCCTCACTTGATGATCCATCTTCCCCAACAATTGTTGCTTACCGGTCCCGTACACTACACTTGGATGTATCCCATCGAAAGGTACATGTTATTCATAAATTTGATTTATACATGTTTTTAAATAAAAGTTGCATGCTCTTAACATGCACTTGTTAACCTTGCAGACAACTTGGAGACTACAAGAAATATGTGCATAATAAATCTGCGCCTGAGGGGTGTATTGCTGAAGCTTACATTGCACATGAGTGTGTAACGTACGCCAAGTTGTACTTGGGAGCGATGGAGGACCCCCCACAACATCCAAGTCGAGATGACCCCGAGTTCAACCTATCTATCGTCGCCAACTCTGTTGTACCATACGGAAGCTTCAAGAAGAAGGTTGTGAACAAGTTGTCTGACCATGAGGTAGGGATTGCCCACTGGTGGGTTCTAATAAACTGTCCGGAGGTACAATATTGGAAACGAACCCATCTTCACTGCAAGGAAGTTCGCGGTGATGTCGAGTACTACAACACGACGTTTGCAGACTATTTTCCACAATGGGTAAGTGTATAAATATATATATTAGATGGCTTTCTTTTACAGTTCTCTATTCTTTAATCATAAACACACCAAGTGATTTGAGTTATATTTTTCAGCTGATGCAAGTGGCTGCGAGGGGTGGTCATACAAATTACTCAGAGGAATTGAGGCTGTTGTCGATGAAGCCGATATCTTCCACAGTCCGCCCAATGTGTGATGTCAACGGCGTTAAGTATATATGTGAAGCTAGAGACGGGGAACGCAAAACACAGAATTGTGGGGTGATGGTCGATGGTGCAGAGGGGGGCGTGGATTTTTACGGTGTCCTACAGTCAGTTGTTGAACTCATTTATGGGAACCGCATGAAAGTCCACTTGTTCAAGTGTCGATGGTTTGATACTAGGCCGCACCGCATACGGATCGATCAGTACGACATACTTTCGGTGAATACCCCCACTAGTGTGTATGAAGATGACCCCTTTGTTTTCACCACAGCGGCCAAAAAGGTCTTTTATCTTGACGATCTATTGAACAAAGGCACGTGGAAGGTAGTTAACCATGTGTCTCAGCGAGACATATACAGTGCTACCACACTTGGTGTGAGCACAGAGTGTCAAGAAGCGACCGCATACCAAGAGCCGGACGCCGGCGACATTCCGGAATCCTCCACCATCCGCGATAATAATGTGACGCCGGGCAGAGTGGTTCGACTTCCTAGGGGTCAGGTGCCCATGTATGATGTTAATCCGAATCGTCTATATCAGGCAGACGATGACTCAGACGACGAGTACGAGCACCGGTTGCCAGATATTAACTACTATACTACGTCTGACTCAAGTGATGAGGATGATTCTTATTATCATCCTTAGTATACTGTTTATGTATGTATTTGTGTACGATGGTGCATGCATGTATGAATACATTTTTCGTCCTTAATTACCGTTTTCCGAGTTTATGGGAAATTGTATTGAATTGTTTGTACGATGTTCAGGAATTTATCAGGTGAAATAGGCAATTTTCAGGCCCTAAATGGCAAATTTTCGGAAAGATAAGCATTATAGCCGACGAAATGGACCATACTTCGTCGGCTATAATGCCCATTCTGGGTAATTTAATATGCAAGTCGTCGGCTAACGACAAAATGTTGAAGGTCGTCGGCTAAAGTATAGCCGACGACCTGTAATTCGTCGGCTATAACCCCTGGCCCGGATGTTGACCGAAACCATTGCTTGATCCTTCAAATGCAAAAGTGTCGTGAAATAAGATACGACCTAAATATTGAAATACGTCTACGGTTGAAAAATGGGAAGATTCCGACAAAATCTGTGTGCCGAATGTTGTGGTTAGCTGTTTTTTACTTCCGTTTTCCTATGGGTAGCCTGACGGTCGGTAAATATTTTGAGGAAAATTTTTATACAATTAGTTGTGTCTCATCAATCTGAAACTATTCTCTGTTGAAGGTCAGGCCAAAAAACATCATTTAGACGGGCCAATTGCCGTTTTAAATCATTTAGAGGTTTGACTTTGTAGTTTGACCAAAGAATAGCCGACGACATACTTAACTTCGTCGGCTAAACTCTTGCGAACCGCGCCGTTTCATTGTCCGCCGTTGGATGGGCGAGATCTGACGGCTGTTGAGAGCGTGAAGTATAGCCGACGAGATTCATATTATAGGCGACGAAATCCATACTTCGTCGGCTATAACCGGCCCACAAAGCCCAACTTCGGCCCGGCCCGGATTTCGGGTCAGAGTATAGCCGACGAATTTCCTCGGCTATACTATAGCCGACGAATTAAAATTAAATCGTCGGCTATAGTCCTTCGATTTTCACACTATAGGCGACGAAATTCATACTTCGTCGGCTATAACAGGCCCCCAAAGCCCAACTGAGGCCCGGCCCGGATTTCGGGTCAGAGTATAGCCGACGAAATTCGTCGGCTATGACTATAGCCGACGAATTAAAATTAAATCGTCGGCTATAGTCCTTCGATTTAAACCGCAACAGAGGCGCCTCTCCCTCATTTTCTGCTTAATTAGAACCCTAATTTCCCAGCCCACCCGATCGACCGATCGACCCAGCCCCACCCGACGCCGATCGACCCTCCCCCACGCCGATCGACCCCTCCCCTCCCCGGTCCCCTCCTTCCCGAGCCCTCCCCGACCCGAAATCTCTCCGAACGGCAACGCCACCAGCCGCCGCACCGCACCACCTCCCCTAGCCGCACCACCATGTCAGGTAGTCCCGCTCTCCCTCATTTATGGTTTTTGGAAATTTTGTGGAATTTTGTGGTTTTGTGGAATTTAGGGATTTTGTGAAATTTTATGGTTTTTGTGAAATTATGTGGAATTTAGGGTTGTTGTGCAATTTATGGAATGTTGTGGAATTTTTGTTAATTTTGTGGAATTTTGTGGAGGATATGTATATATATATATTTTTCGGAATATATATATATATATAATTAGGTATAAATATATTTATGTATATATATAATTAGGTATATATATATTTAATGAAGTTTTTTATTTTTTTGTGAAATTTATGGAATTTTGTGGAAATTTTTTTAATGTTGTGGAATTTTTGTTAATTTTGTGTAATTTTTAGGAGGATATATATATATATATAATTAGGTATATATATATTTAATGAAGTTTTTTATTTTTTTTGTGAAATTTATGGAATTTTGTGGATTTTTTTTTAATTTTGTGGAATTAACAAAGATTTGTAGGAGGATATATATATATATATATATATATATATATATATATATATATATATATATCTATATATATATATTTCGGAATATATATATATATATATATATATAATTAGGTATAAATATATTTAGGTATATATATAATTAGGTATATATACATTTAATGAAATTTTTAATTTTTTTTGTGGAATTTTTGTGAAATTTATGGAATTTATATACTAATTGTGCAGGAAACCGCCGCGCTGTAGACCGATGGCTTGCCAGACCGGCCGAGAGCGACCCCGACGCTCAGACAGGACCCAGCCGTGGGGGGAGCGGATCCAGCGGTCGTCGGGGCCTACACCGGCCTATGAGTCGACGAGAGGAGACTTTGATGGGATTGACCCCGAGCGATCCATGTGGGGGCTCCTCGTATGAGTCGACGGGAGCGGGCCCTACCTCGAGTGTCGGAGGAGGACGCAGAGCCGCATCCTCCAGACCCCAGTGCACTTCAGCACTGTTCCAGGATCGGCAGCCGACCCCACCGCGTGCCGATCTGGACCCTCCAGAGATGCTCCCTGTCCCCCCACAGCGACAGCGTCCACAGCTACGGGGCCCACCGTCAGGGGGATCAGGCCCCTCAGGGTCCACGTCCCTTATGTCTCCGCCATCGGGGATGTACATGGTCCAGTTCCTCCCTGCCATCCCCGAGTACGACGCCAGGGGGAGGCAGATTTGGAGGCACGACCGGCCCCACGAGATTCCCTGGGAGGAGGCCTACGTCCACAGGCCTTTCGACTCAGAGGACTGCCGCGGCCTGTGGTGTGTTCGTGAGAAGGACAAGCAGTACAACGACGCAGGTAATTGGTTAGTTTAATTAATTATTTAGATTGTTTAATTAATTATTTAATTAGTTAGTTTAAATACTTATTTAACTATGTATTCATTTTAATTATGAAACAGGCGTCCTCGTAAATAAACCTGCGGGGACGAGACGGACCAGAGGGCCAGCGAACATGTCGACCTTGGAGAGGGAGCTCGCCGGTGGGATCAGGGAGATCCTGCCCGGTCCCGGTGAGGATGGACGCCCGATCGAGAGGAGAGACACCACCACCAAGTATATCAACGCGACGGGCATGCTCGTGCGGGACAGGGTCCCACTGTTGTGGCCCGACTGGGGCTCTGTGCCCGATGACATCAAGGCGCGAGTGTACAATGCACTGTCGGTGAGTTAAATCGTATTTTTATTATAGAAAATAAACATTTATGAATTCAGTCCTTATAACTATATAAAAATATTTTCTAATTAATTTATAATATTGCAGCAATGGTTTAGAGTCCATCCTACCTTGGACTGGTGGAGAGACGAGCAGCTGAAGAACAGGTTATGTGTTTCGCGTTATTTTACTATCATACTATTTATTGGCAGTGTACGAATATATCTAACAGTTGTGTTTTGTTAATATAGGTACTCCGAGTGGAAGAACGAGCTGTCGACGCACTACAGGACGTATCATGTGGAGCAGGGCTTGGGGCGAGGTGCAACCCCCCACGAGTTCCGGTACAGGGAGTATGAGTGGCTATGGCTGGTAGCCTACTTCGGGAGCGACAGGGTCTCGGTAAGAAAATTTAGCCTGCTAGTATATAATTTTTTACTGTTATTTAATAATTAAATTATGTAGTTACTTAATTAAATTAATTAGTTAGTTAATTATTAGTTATTAAATTAAATTAGTTAGTTAGTTACATAGTTAGTTAGTTTGTTACTAAATTAAATTAAATTAAATTAAATTAGGTAGTTAGTAAGTTAGTTAGTTACTAAATTAAATTAGTTAGTTAAGTAGTTACTAATTAAATTAAATTAGTTAGTAACTAAATTAGTTAATAATTTTATTTTGGTTAGTTCCTAATATTTTAATTTAGTTACTAATTTATATTTGCGTTTATATGTTCGTTCTTATAATACAGAAAATCTCGAAGACGAACAGCGACAACCGCAAGAGGAACGAGCACCCCCACCACGGCGGCGCCCGCTCCTGGAGGCAGTGGGCAGAGATTGCGAGGAGGGACCGACCGCTGAGGCCGTTGTCGTGGATTCATGCGCAGATGTATCCGGGGCGTCCCGACCAAGTGGTAAGTATTCGCCCATCTTCAATAAAAGTGTTTCATTAAATTAATTTATATATTTTTTTTATTAATTCGTTTATTATATTTTCTTGTCAATTAGGCGGAAATAGATGCGGAGACCGACGCGATCACCTTCGGGATCGCGCGAGACACCCTGGGGGAAGGGGCGTCCGACGAGGCGATCGCGGAGTTTGCCTCCACGATCGACACCCTTGAGCCGCGCTTGGCCTCTCAGATCATGCACGCGGCGGTAGGGACGGGCAACAACTACTTCTACCAGAGAGGCCTAGGCGCGGCGGGAGATGGGGTTCTCAAGTACACGCCGGCCAATCCCAGCACGCAGCGTGCGGCTTCGACGAGAGGAGACTTGCAGACACAGCTGCAGAGGACGCAGGCGGAGTTGGCGAGGGCGGTGGAGGCGCTCCAGCAGGCGGAGTTGGCGAGGGCGGCGGAGGCTTCGGCGCAGCAAGCCAGAGACGCATCTATGGCGCAGATGTACCGATGGATGCAGCAATCTTGGGAGGCCCAGCAGGCTGGACTCCAGCCCCCGCCTCCGCCACAGATGCCCGAGTTCGTCGTCCCCACTCCCCCCCCCCCCCCCCCCCCGCATCGGAGTACGCCAGGCGATCAGGCTAGCCATAGCCAGCGGAACTCGAACGATCCCGTCGACGACGCTACGCGTTTAGGGGGTGATGATGAGTAGATGACTAGTTAGGGGGTTAATTTAATTTGTACAGTAGGTAGGATATTAGGAATGGATTGATGTGGATATTTGTTGGATATTTGTTTGTGGATTTTCTGCAGCCAAATCGAAACGAAGTGAAATTGGGCCCGAGTAAAATTTTTAATTTTTTTTAAATATTTAGGGGTTATAGCCGACGAAATAGACCATATTTCGTCGGCTATACCCTCCCGGCTTCCGGCAAAAAAAGCCGTTCCCGGCACCGGAGAATGTTATGGTCGACGATTAATTCGTCGGCTATGACTGATGTATAGCCGACGATAGTGTCGTCGGCTATACTTCCGGGTTAGGGGCAGTTACGTAATTGTTGTAGCCGACGATTCTGTCGTCGGCAATGTTCGAAGTATAGCCGACGACGCTTTATTCGTCGGCTATACTGCGTGGTGTATAAGTCGACGACTTACCCTTAGTGTCGTCGGCTATACTATAGCCGACGGAGCATTCCCGACGAGAGTATAGCTGACGATACTTCGTCGGCTATGACTATAGCCGACGATTTAATGAAAACGGCCGACGAGATGGCGTCGTCGGCTATAACCCCTTTTCTGGTAGTGATAGCCACAAAGGATTCTACTTTGATAGTCATATTCTGCAAGTAGTTTCTATATCATCCTCACTTCTAGCAAAATAACATTTCACACAGATTTAACTCTTTAAGTCACAGAAATCTGTGAGAAATATCAAGTCATACGGATAACCGTATTGAGCCCACAACCCTTTATTCAGTAACAATCGCAACAAAATTCTGTGTGAAAAAGTATTAGTCACGGTTTACTGTGTGAAACTAAAATATAAAATACGCAAATTACTGTGTGTAGTATAATGAAATATTGTTCAAGGAAGGATAATTTCATAACTTCCTATGTGTGTCTTGACCTAATTAGACTAAATATGTAGTATCTTTAGTAGATAGGGAATCCCTGATTATTCAGGATACTTGATGTAATGCCTATATAAAGGTCTCTTTATCTATCAATAAAACTACGCTTTACATCTAGTCTTTTTCTCCTACAACACGTTATCAGCACGTGGCTCTAGCCTTCGTCTAATAGCCCTGAAAAAAAAATTCATAAACCCCAGGTTTCCAATCTGAAAAAAAATTCAGAAACCCTAAATCTCTCTTCTGCCGGCAACTGCTTGTCGCCCTCCCTAGAAATCATCTTCCGCCGACAACCCTTCGTCGGAAGAAAGAAAAATTCCCAGGGCACCAAGTTCTGCCGACAACCCCTTTGTCGGCAAAGATCCAGAAATCGCATTCTGCCGACGACAGTTTTGTCGGTATAGAATGATAATTTTTTGCTCACCCAGAAATCTACTCTGGGCACCCTTCTCTGATCGACGTCGTCCCCCTGCTCATCGTCGACGCTCCTCCGTGCAGCAGCGGAGCTGCCCATCCAAGTCGACGCAGCCATAGCCCAGCGTCGCTCTTATCCAGCCTCTCCGGCCTCTGCTCGACGACGCCAGCCCGTCTAGCGCAGCTAGCCCAGTGCGGCCCCAAAGCCGGCCACCCTTCCCTCCACTCCGACGGCGACTGCACAGATCGAAGAAGCCAAGATCGAAAGTGCGATCGGCGCCGCCCCAGCCCAGTCGTAGAAGCAAGCGCCGCCCTGCCTGATGCCCTCTGCATGAAACACAGACGAGCGCCGCCCCCGACCAGTCCTCAGACACGGATACAAAGATCTCGACCCGGATTCGAAGATTTCAACCCGGATCATTGGGCCTGACCCGACCCGTTTTCCACTAACCCGACCCGAGTCGGCTATTAAACAAATTCCACTGTGCAAGGGGCAAAACGGTAATTATACGTTTTCAAGATAAAAAGATTTTACCCTACGGATTAAAACAGTTACAGCAGTAATTCTCTTATTAGTTTTACTGCTCTATATATGGTGAATATGACTAACCATATGTTTTTCTTTTCCATGAAACTTATTGCACGACGCATCGCGATGTAATTACGAGGATTATTTCGTTGCACGTACATGGAAGAGCATCTCAAATTTGCACAAGGATCAGAACAGAGTCCTCAAGCGCAATTTATATTTCTACGCAGTTCATTTGGCGAACTAGCAAGTATGATTTAATAAAAGTTACCGTTTTTCACAATTTCAATTATTTGAATTTGTATGTTGGAACTTGTGTGTTTTTCACGACGATACAAATGGGCCCCACCCACCCCTGCGTATCACAGTATTTAAGGGGTAACTGTGATGTTACCATCCAAAGTTGTGTTTGTGGCTGTGATGTCACTGTGAACCACAACTCTTCGTGACTATTTTATCACGATTCCGACAGAATATTGTCGATGCTTGTGACGATCCTAAGGGAGTCACAAAGGGACAACCTCATGATGTGCGACAGAAACTGTCGCTGTAACATCGATATGTGACAGAAATTGTCACAACAGATATTGAATTGAGTTACCATAATCTTGGTCTCGACCTAAATTCAATACCTTCCCTCTTGTTCTTTTGAGAAAAAGAAACATTGACCGCAAAATGCGCCCAGAAAAAAGAAAAAAAAAAAAAAAGGGCCATTGAAAAAGAAAGAGAGAATCACGTCATTGATATGGTTCAACATCGGTTCACTAATTGATATGGTTCAACATCGGTTCACTAATTCACTAAACCCTAGCCTTGCACGCGCCTATGCCTGACCCTGGCCCTCCCTTGCCTTGCCTCGGCTTGGCTTCCACTTTATCTTGGCTTCGGCCTCGCATAGCTAGTTCATAGCCTCGGTCTTGGATACTTGGTTTAGACATTTATGTCTATATAGTATCGATGTTGGCTCATTTGGTTGTTTTCCGGCTTTATTTTTAGCGTTAACGGATGTATTTACTACACATTTAAGCATGCCTATGTTTTATCTTGTGATACTACACGTCATGTAACACACTCTATCGGAATTGAGTATATATTTCGGTTTATATGACTTGGCATAAAACCTTGTCTCTACACTCTTATATACGAATGTATCATAGAGACATTGAGTGTGTAGCTAATCTTCATGGATTTTATAAATCCATTGTGACTATGATGACTAATTCATCACATATAATCATAGAGCATTCTCATGCTCAAAAGTTTGAATGTCTTATGATGACATTCTGATTCAAAGTCACATATGCTATCTATGCATAAAGAAGCAATCGAACCTTGCTCACTATTTAAAGATATTCGTGCCAACGTTTATCACCTTGAAACTCATTGTGAAAATCGAAGAAATTTCTTATGTATCGCTTCTAATGAATGCGCACAACTTATGAGTCAATATTGTGAATGTATTTCACGTGTACTATGATTCAGATTCTTTGAATCGGCGACTCATGTAGACTCTAATATACATAGTCTGAAATTTTTGGACATGTTTTGATGATCCATATATGCTAGAAAGCCATGAACATCGTTTCTTTTGAGCAAAGAAGCTATTGGGATCAAAGATTACCAAAAGAATATTTGGTAGTGTCATGAGCAATGCTCAAGGCTTAAGGATGACATTAACGTCATCCAAGTCTTCATCCAAATCAATGGAAGCACCATCTATGCATTTAAAAGTGCATATGATCCCCCTTTATGATCCTTCGTTAGCTTGCTCAATATATGGAAGCCTAATCTTTAGCAAAGTTTTCGAGTAACACCCTCCTACGCTAAAGATAATGATACATAAGATGATAGCCTTAATGCCCTATCATGGTTCAATATGAGACACAATGATACTATGGTGATATATCTCATGGTTAAACTCAAGCCATAACACTTAGATGTTATGAAGCACCTTGACAATGATTGCAAAGTAGCAAAAACCTAAAATTTCCGGTTTTCCAGCTCGCGGACTCGTCATTGTGAGGACCGGTTCACCTACTTTTAGGCCGGTTCTTGAGGTGAAATTTGGTCCACCGATTCCTAACATCCATGGCTATCTGCTCATAATATTTCAGAGCCATTGGACACCTGGAAGGTACTGAACCGCTTGACACAAACGTTCACTGACCTTCAGAGATTGTTCCGACCGGTTCAGTATGTTTCCGACCGGTTCCGGCAATGAGGCCGGTGGCGTTGGAATCCTAACATATGTGCCTATCTACTGTTAAAATTTGATGGCATTTGGTGTCTCGAAACTTAGTGAAACGTTTCAGGAAGCATATATGCATGTTACATTTTGTAACATAATGCATCATGTTAACGTATAAATGTTAACGATCAATACCCTTTACCGTCCACATACTTTATGTGTCATATTGTGCTACCATAAGCGCTCAATGATGGGTTATTTGATTATGAATAACGTCTTTGAATAAGACATAAACTTCCACCTATAGTCCGCTATATAGAAACCTTAACATGCGATCTCGTTTATGTCACTTTTTGATGAGCTAGTCTCCCCGTCGTTAGGGGGAGAGAAGAACAAGTTTGTTAAAGTAGAACGACTCGGCATTGCCGTGGTTTGTCCCCACTGTGCCTCATCATGTTCCCAAAGTCCCATAAACCAAAGTGACGAGATTTGATATACATGCTGCAAAGAGCAAACTATTGGTCTTTCAAGGAAAAGATCGGAATAGTACTCTTGTATCAACATGCCTGTAAGGATTGATGTCCAAATCAATGGACATATTGTCATTCATAAATGGTGACATAGTGACTCCACAATAGTGGTAGATGGTGTCACTAGGCCGTGACTCTCACAAGAAGTGTAGAGAGGGCACTTAGTTCGATATACACTCGCTGAATGCGAGTATGGCACAACTTGATCCTTGGATCAATGACAACTCATTCGTCTCATGGATTTTCTGGATTAAGGTCATCATTGGGGGACGCCTCAATGAGAAGCCAATCCATATAGAGATCTCTACAAATGCGAATTACACTAGCGTACATGAGTACGTGGTCTATGAGTTAGATATCGAACACTCACTTCGTTGAAGCAAATATCAACGTTGTGATTTGGCCTACACGGAAAGATATGTGATCCAGTTTATACAAAGAGATAGGTCCTTGGTCAGGTGATACCGACACCGCAAGTATAAATCCTATCGATAATCTTTGATGGAAAGCGTAGTGAGAAAAAGAGCCTAGACTCACCTTGTGGCGCAAGGTCTCTCACAAACGCCCTGGAATCGACTACGATGACATATGCTATTGTAATGGAGTCATATCACACTCCACTACCTTGTCAGTTAGGTAGTTCCGAAAAACTGAACATACAGCTTATGAATCATCTCTATTGGGACTAAGTAAAGAGATGTACATAAATATCATGAACGGATCAGTTTTCACCCAAGTGAAGTGAGAAAAAACCTCGAAGTGCGTATGCTATCAGATTAGGATGTTCTCTATATGGGTTCAAATCTTTTGGTTGGATATTGTACAACGCGGTTGAGCAACTACTTGATTGGAGATGAGATATGAAGAATCATGCCTATTTGCGTGCGAATTCCGGATGAATTATGATTGAGATATCACTAATCCGACGTTAAGAATGAAAGGATCTTGGGAATACTTGGTCTCGAATGTGAGAACCGTTAGTAATGAACTTGTTCGCCGATCCAAGCCTATATGTATCCCATGATTAGTCGATGTCTTGAGAAGACTCGTTTCGTCTATGTGGCGAGAAGTCTTGGGAGATGAAACTCTCCATCTAAGTACCATGTGCGCAATCATGTACTTGTTATAATATGCTAGACTCGATATCTCATTCGCTATAAACTTATAAAGCCAAGGTAATGGCTAGATGCGCCCACGCAATGTCATAGTATATGGTGGTACTTTCTCTCAAATGTGAAAGGTTTAGGCTCATTCGATCCCATCATGAAAGACACATCAATAGGCAATTCCAGAATCTATGTGGTTTTATACGTCAACTTCCCCGAGGCCTACAAGACAGATCACTCGTTGTAAAATAATGAAGTTGGTACCATTGGAAAGGCCTATGTGTCTACTTTCCAGGAAGACCAACTATTTGATCATAGCTATCATATTGAGTGAGTTATGGCCGTTTTAGCAAAGTAGGACGAATCTGTCTGGTAATTTACAGATCAGTCACCTTCGACAGAGCTTTGTGATCAGCTCAGGATGAATCACATTGTGTACTTTATATCACTAGAAAGATATGGGTGTCTAGTTTCCAGAAATCTTTACGGTTCATTCATATCTACTGTATCGAAAGAGGTATGACTATTTAAGTATACAAAGGTCATACTGGGCGTGAATCTGATTTTCAACGCGAACTCTAGTTTTGAGTTGTTAAGCAACCTTCTTCCTTAAGACCAAGTAAAGCTAAGTGTAGCTGGTCTAATACAAGGATAATGTGGCCGTATTCAATGACTCGATCATTGGCCACGCCTACTTTTGAAGCTTGTGAGGAGCGTTTGTTTACGCCATTAATCTTAACTCCGAGATTGGGTTACCAATCAGGGGGAGTTGTCTTGTAGACATCAAGGGGAGTCTACCTCACATGTAATCTTCAATTGTACTTGGTGCGTTGTGCTCTTTTCCCTTCGACCAAGTTTTTTATTTTTTACCCAAGTGGTGTTGTTTTGCTTGGCAAGGTTTTAGCGAGGCAAATGTTATGCACCATGTCACATTAGGTACGCGACACAAGGGGTAGTGTTCAAGGAAGGATAATTATGCCTATGTGTCTTGACCTAATTAGACTAGATGTGTAATATCTTTAGTAGATAGAGAATCTCTGATTATTCGGGATACTTGATGTAATGCCTATATAAATGCCTCCTTATCTATCAATAAAACTATGCTTTACATCTATTCTTTTTCTCCTACAACAAATATAACTATAATTAAAAATAATTAATGTTTTCACCCATCTAAATTATATAGTTACGGTATTCTGTAACAAAAGAGTTTTTACTACTCATATCCGTGTGAAATGTATAATTCACATGAATCGTGTACATTGTAGACACTAATCTTCGTGTGAAAAAAGAAACTAGGCACAATTTTTTTTCCCCGTGTGTAAAGAAATCACACAGATTTTCATCGACACTAACAAACCTAATACCCTATCATGAGCATTTTTATTTTCATATCCACAGTCGTCAAACTCTATCTGTTCTTGCCGAACTACCCTGTCTCTATTTGTCTCCGACGTACAAGCTAGCCTACGGTAGATTTGGCATTAAATGACTATGAACTTGTGATCAGATATGAGAAGCGATATATGGAGGAGTTGAAACTCAAGGAAGCTAACAATTGAAATATGATAAAGAGAAGCAAACACCTATGGGTTGTTTTGTACAAGATTGTTGTTGAGATGATCGAGGCACTCTTCCGAACTACCAATTGTTGTTGAGTACAAGATTGCTGAGATGATCGAGGTACATGAGGTTCTACTTGGCTCCAAAGATAGAAGTTGGGTAGGCACTATTTCTTTTGACTATTAATTTCTTTCATATGTTGATCGATTTGAAGCTAATTAATTCAATGTTCTACTTGCTTTGCAGTATACGTCTTATGAATTTTTTTTTTCTTCATATCTATGTTTCATCAATGCTTTTGCAGATCAACGAAATTGTGGAACGAGAGCTGCAAAGATTCATGCTTGGATTCATAACATTAGTGGGTTGGAAAGATTTACATATTGTTGAAATATTCTGGGAAAAAATTGAGTGCAAATGTATTTGTTAAATAATTTGCAGATTTTTTTTTTTAATTATCAATCACTCTTACACACTGAAATCAGTGTATAATGTCTTCTGTATGGAAACCTCTCGTCGGCTAGTAATATGCATAAATTTAGCATTCTCTTGTATTTATGGGATATTCTACACTGTTCATTCTTTCTTAGGATTATGCCTGCAACATATTTTGATTATTTAGTGAATGCATTACATTGTGTTGGTGACTGACTGATCATGAATAGATAACCAGGCAGCACGTACGTTGCCAAGACTCGCCTTTATTAAACCAAAACAATGCAGTAGTCTTCATTTAAATAGTCAAACGAAAACAGCAAGAACAGATCGATATGATGGGTAGTCCTAGATTTCTAGACATCAGAATCAAGATTGAGCAATATAACAATTGCCCACGTTAGTACAGATCAACTTGACACGTAGAAGCGTAGAGCTTTTTCTGAGGAAAGCTGAGTCAAAAAACGAAACAAAATTGGAGTGAGCGAGATCACCAGAATAGTAATATGAATTAATGTAGATTTTTCCAGCTTATTGAGCATAAAGATACCGCTTTTATTTTGAAGTATACTTCTAAACTTAGATTGCTCAGACTATATAGTGTCGTTGAAATCAAATAGCTCGGTGATCCTTGTCTCAGTTGTCTGCATAGAATAAAAGAGACTCTCCTTCTTTCCAAACCTTTTCATTCCTTAACGTAACTCACCCTTGGTGGTCTGAATTGCACGCTGCAGTCTTTCAACTGTCTGCTTCTGTGACTCATGATCAATAGCGTATATAGAACCTCACCAATTAATCATCATCCATGCTAACTGCTTCATTGCTTGAAGGTATCTGCACGCTGATTTACGTAATAAAGCTTCTCACATTCTCCAGTATTACGAGTGGTTAGCTAGAGGCCTCGACCTCATGCTTGTGTGAGATTAATTACAATGCGGAACAGAATCTTCAAGCAATGAAACAGAGAATGGGAGATGACTAGGTGGGACTGATCTTCACCCATGTCTGCTGCTAGCTCTTAATTAACAAGTTGTATGACTTTTATCTCTTCTGATACACAACGTACTTTTAATGGGAGCTAGTCTAGATTCTTCGTCGACAACATCAAGTGTGAAATTCACGAGTGTCAAATTCAAACATGTACTGTATATCGATCTAATTGCTGCATCTTCATGGCCAACTAATGCAAGTCTCTTTCTTGCTTCACTCATCCAGCAAGAATCAACTTTCATATTCCAAACGTGATTATTAGTTGTCGAATTAGAAAAATACTACAGGAATTAGGTCAAAGATTGCATCAATATTTACTAGCTACATAAGCTACATATGCATTCACCTGTTGCATCTTATCTAGTCATGACAACAGGTAAATGGATATGTATGAGGGCAATAATATGCATGCAAGTCGATCATGGGTATATGTCGATATGAATCAAGAATTATAGGACAGCACTTCCTACAACCCCATCTGCATTCTCTTCTTTTAGTCTTTTCAACTGATTTTTAAAATCCCATCTCAGTATTTTCGTCTTCTTCCATCATCTAAAAATGATGCCATTATATTATGTTTCCTGATCGAAGTTTCTATTAAGCTTGATCGATCTGAACCTTATGCTCCAGCGAGAACTATTTAATTAGTTGTCAAAGTGTTTGCTTCACTAATTAATTAGATGAGTTCATTGACCAATAATCTGTGCGGGTAAAAGAGTCAAAGAAGACAATGCAGATGGGTTGTATATAAATTTTAAATGTTGCTGAATCTCTATCTTTTTCGAGTGATAAGTCCGAATCTGAGTGGTTTTTCTTTGCTTTCATTGTTGAGTTGACCTATTAAAATAGTTGTATACATTGCAACCACCACGTACATAATTAACAGCTTTTCTTAATAACAATTCATATATTATTGCTTACTGATAATCACCACTAGGAAAAGTTACATATCCAGAACTGAAAAGCTTCAAAAACCAACTGATGGTCGATCAGAAGTTCGTGTCTCAAATTCAAACAGTACGTTCTGCAGATCGAAAGTGCTGCATGCTCTTGACTGAGAATTGTCGACAAACCACAACGCGTATATAACTCTGCAACTCTTCAAATACGGGAGTACGTACGGAAGTTAGTGATGGTGTCCATCAGGTCCCCCAGGACTGACTCGCTTCGACACCAAGTGAGTTCTTCTCCCTGCTGCAGCTGCTTGTCTTGCAATACTTGCCTTCAACACTTGTCTGGCAGTCTCCATCAAAAAAGCCTGAGGAGGTTGGTGGCTGATCCTCATCTGGTTGGATAAAGACGATGGAGGAGAACGAGACTCGGAGTAGGAAAATCTTTGCAAGACTAGGAAAAAGCAAAACCAGAACTTGAGGCGGCTACGGTTTGCAGCCATTGTCATAATTTGATCGTAGAAGGTTGCTCGGTGTTACGAGTTATAAGCATGGACGCTTGGATATATATATATATATAGACACACACACAGATAGAGCACCTAGTCGATCTCGGTTATTGCCTATACTTTTTCAATATCAAATTCACAAATTTTAACTTTGCGCTCAAGACAAATTAGTAACCACTATCAAGTATCGATCAATATTATTGCAAGGACAACTGAATTATAAATTGTTTTTGAACTCCTTACCCTTGGTTTTTCATCACGAGTGTATTTGTGCTCCTTACCCTATAGTTTTTCATCATTCTACTTAAAGCATGACGCTTCCATGCATGTCTCCACTCAACACTAGTTTGGCAGTCGCCATAAAAAATGCCCGGTGCTTGTAGACTGATTAGCCTATCTCTCCATGAATGATATGCACTTACTAATAGGTACGAACTGCCATTTCTATCTCAAATTCCTTTGAGGAGTTTTTCTGGGTGAACTAGCTAGCTAGTCAACTCTCTTGGCCTTTCGTAGCACGCATGAATCTTTCTTGTCATGTATATCAATGGAGCTTGGATCTTTCTGAAATGTAAAAGTGAGCAATCCCATGAAACTATTAAACTTTAGAGGTTTAAATGTAATTGCTCGATAATTTACAGTTATATATCTTTGGTACGTAAAAGTTGAGAAGCTTTTTAATTAATTAGGGTGTGTGTGTATTGCTTTTGTCTCTTTGTCTATATAACTCCAAAGTGTATATAAAGGGATTCTCTTATGGATTAAATACTTGTTATATCCTGAATTATGCACATAAAAATGGATTAAATACTTGTTATATCCTGAATTATGCACATAAAAACAGTTTTATCCCTCTGCTTTCAAATTAAACTAGTAGATCCTTAATCTCTCATTTTCAACAATTTAGTCCATTCCGTCACTCCACCCGTTATGTTGCTGACGTGGCTAACGATTTTGACACGTATGCAGAGTTTGGACAAGAAAATTACCAATATACCCTCGAACCCAATAAACAAATTAATCTAGAGGGTTTTTTTTTTCTTTCTCTTTTCTTTCCCTCTCCCCTGACTCAGTCCGACCCTCCACCGACAGCGGACCGCCTCCGCTATGCTCCACCGACAGCGGAGGCGGTCCGCTGTGCTCCACCGACAGTGGAGGCGGTCCGCTGTGCTCCACCGTCCGGCCTAACTGGGCCGCCGCACCAGTGCCATTCGACTCGTCTCGGCCTCCTCTTCAAGTACGTGGTGGTGGCGCGGCGTGGTTCGTCGTCGTTTAGGCGTACGAAGGCGGAGAGGGTTCGACACAGTCGAACCGGAGCTCCCTCCTCCGGCCACCGTTCATCCCGATTTTGGTCGGGAATGGAAGGCCTCTGGCTGCATATCAATTCCACGAAAGGAATTGAACCAATTCGAACCAGGTAAGGAGAATTTTGAATTCAAAATTCTAGGGTTTTCGAGTTTCATCAGAGGGTGGCAGAGGTGATGTAATTGGTAGAATTGGAGATTGAATTCGTGTTTAGGATGTTGTTTAGAGTCGATTAAGTGTAAATTAGAGTTCGATTTTTGGGAAATTGTCAGCCAGCGTTTACGGCGGCAGCAGTGGTTTTAAGGCGGCGGAGGTGACGGGACGGGGTTGAGTTCCTGAGGTGGTGGCAGTTATATATATTGGGTTAATTTAGAGGTTATTGGTGGTGTTTTTGGCGCTGCCTCTTTTCTCTCTTCCCTCTTTTCTCTCTCTCTCTCTCTCTCGCTCTCTCTCTCTCAAAACCCTCGCTTTCTCACCTCCCTCCATTTTTATCCCAATTAAAAAAGAAAGATTGCTCCTTTATCTTTCCTTTTGGTGTTTCTTGGAATCGAAGCATCGAATTTCACCGTGATCTGGGAAGCCCCAATTGAAATGCGGTATTGGAAGGAGGAGCAGAAACCCTAGGTCAGCCATTGATGAAGCCATTTCGTCGATGCCAATGGATCCTCATCCTCTTTCTGCTCTCCCTCTATGTTTTCGCTCTAATCCTCTTCGCCTCCCAAAGGCTCAAGAATCTCAATTATACTGGTATTCTTATACGTATCTCTGATCGTATATTTGATTTGGTTATGTATGTGTTATGTGTGTAGTTTTTTATTTGTGTTTTGGTTTTGGATTGTGGCAGGGCGGAAGGAGTTCCTTGGAGATTTGTCAAATATAGTATGAATCTTAAATCTTTGCTCCCAAATCTCAGTTTAAGGGTGTATTGTGTAATGTAGTGGAGACTTAAGGTGGGTTTTGTTTTTTTGAGTGCAGAAATAATGACTGATGTTTGGTGGTGGCGCTGCTGCTGCCGGCGGCGGCGGAGGGCTGAGGAAGATGGTGAATAGTGAAAGGTAAAAGGGTGAAATTGATGCAGGGGTATTTTAGGCTTTTTCACTGACGTGGCAAGCATCCAGCTGAGTTTGAATGGTGTAATTTGCCACGTCAGCAACATAACAAAATCTTTTGACGGTGGAATGAAAGAATAAACTAAATTGTTGAAAAATGAGAGATTAAGAATGTACTAGTTTAATTTGAAAGCAGAGAAATAAAACTGTTTTTAGGTGCATAATTCAGAGTGAAACAAGTATTTAATCATTCTCTTATTGTTCTCCAGGCTGTGTGCATGCTTTAGTAGTGCGATTATCTACAGAGAATCGAGAATCCCTTCTAACCAAAGAGATGCAAGATCTTGTTCGAGTTGTCGGCTAATCCAAATGGGTCCAAACTAAAAGGTGTTGCGGACCTCGCTCGACCCTTCAAAACATTTTCTACAGAGTTTAGTTTTTTTTTTTTTTTTTTTTTTTTTTTTTTTTCTTCTAAATGCAGCGCCACCATACATGGTAAATCGAGTTGTGAACCAGTTCATAGCAGTAAGAGATAAAAATGCAAATTGATGGCTATCTTGATCATCCACATTGCATCTCTAGTAGGATAAACAACGGCATACGTACTAGGATAATTATGAGATAGAATCCACTTAAATCCACCTTAAAGCTAAAGCTTCTTTTGTCTGAACTTGAAGTTTAAACTTTTGGCTAGCTCAACTGCTCAAGTGACGACGGAGACACATAATTGAGTTGACGATCGAAATTATCGAGGTCTCGAGTCTCGACTGTATATATGTAATATGTGCATATTGTAACAAAAGAAAAACCATGTCAAACCGTAACAAAGAACTCCATTAACGAGTTTATACATACATAATTAAGTAACGTGCAAGAACCTGATGCCAAGATATTAATTGAAAATTACTTCTTAATTAACGAGTCTACATTTTATGTTTGAATTCAAGATTTTAAACGCGTCGCAAGCATGAAATTGTTTGCAAATATTTGTTTTGTTAGATTACATGGTAAATGATAATACCTAATTAATTAATGTCTATTATGTGAGTTGAACTCTACTTTTCTTCATATATAACATTTGATTTGTCATTATTTTAAGAAGTCACTACAACACAACATGCCATTTCCGACAATCAAAATGGTCGTAAGTACCTGTATTTTGGTCGGTAATACACTTTCCGACCAAATAAAATTCGTCGGAAGCGGTCGGTAGTACTGTGGTCACAAATACTCTTTTTCCGACCGGTCCTCGGAAATACTTGTCATTCCCGACCAAATAAGCAGTCGGAAAAATGATTTCAGCATAATTCATCTACAACATCTGTTATATATGAGGTAGAATGCATGTAAGACTGCAAGTAATTAATACTCAAACCAGTAACTCATCACCTTACTACTTACTACATGATGAGCTATATATAGTATCCTAGCATTCGATGTTCTGATTTTCATGATGAGCTATAGTATCTGAGTTTGGTCGGCTCACAAGATAATATTTTGATGATTGACGAATTTCTGACGGTCACTTTGAACTTTATCTATTGAATTTCTGACGGCTCACAAGATAATTAGTCAATCACTCAATTTCATATATAAGATTTTGGTCATGTCATATGCTCGTGCGTTGAAAATCTTACGTTTATCAAAGCAGACAAGTCAAATCCTTTAGATAAGTGCTAGTATTTCTAGCTAGTAAATGCTTAGAGAAAATCATCCTCTACTCTAGCACTACACTTTTATCAAGTAAATTAAGTTTGATTGCTAGCCAATATATAAAGAGTGAGTAGGTAATGGCAAGAGGACGATTATAAGTCAAAGTTAAAAAAATGAGTAGTCAAAGTACTCTCATTTGTAAAAGAGGAAGGGATGCACTTCAACTTATTTCCTAATGCCCTCTTTTGGTCATAAGCTCATTATCTAATCATCACCGAGTTCAGATCCACTATGATCACAAGCCGTTCTATGTATGCATAATTTTCTTTCTTCTAAGTTACGACACTATTTTCCACTTATGTAATGGCCATTTTGATCACTAACAAGTGCTTATACAGGAAAGCGCATATATACAAATATTCACGTTTGATGCAGCCATTCCTTTTTGTAACATTTCGCTAATGAAGGTTTATTATTATAAGATGGTTACTAATGGTTAAGATGTGGAAACCATGGAACTTAATTTCTTTGATGCATGATGCATATTCTAACTATTAATATTTGCAACAATGGAGCACCACTTAATGGGCAACCCTACAATTTTTGGATTAAGCCGTTAATAGGTTTTCAATCTCATCTTGTACGTAGAACTAGCTAGAAATATTGTCATATTGAATTAGTTTATTTTGATCACTTTTTTGAATTTAATGCATGATATAAAATTAAAAAACATACATTAGTCAACTAGCTCTATATATCACTAGGTCGATAATTGATATGATATGGAACTAGCTAGCTAGTTTACAACTGTTTGGGGCTAAGAGTCTCGTTTTTTTTTTTTTTGGGAATTGCTATTAAGAGTCATACTCAAAGTAAATATTGATATATATTAAAGTCTTTTTTTTTAAAGCGAGAATATGACTAACTCTTCGCCCTACCCGAAAAATTAAAGTCTTATATTGATATATTGATATATATTAAAGTCTTATATATTTACGAGTTGCTAATATTATTTTCTGGCTAATGTCTCGGCGATCCTTGGTAAAAATTATGACATTACTATGGAGTCGGATAATGTCCTACCTTCCCTTATTTTGACGTCTTTGATATTGGTTGCCTAAGACACTCCTCTTTGTAATTTACTCGTTTAGTGTATTGAAAAAAAACGAAAACCAAATTATTCCAATTTTATTACTCAACAAATCGAAATAACATCTTCCCTGATTATAATGGCCATCATTCAGGCCTCTAATGCATGAGAGGCGAATTGTAACACAAATAAAGACGGAACACTTCAAAATGATGGAAAAATGACTCGTATGCAAGATCAATCAATTAAGTGTGAGACTTGCAATAAATATTAAGCCACCACACCCGATTAGTCGTTCTTATGAGATCCTACTTCAGCTCGAAAGTTTCATCGATCATGTCAGACAGACTTCTAGTGATGGCGTGGATCAGGGCCGCCGGGACTCACGCGTTTGGAGTCGAAAGGCTTTTCGTCTTGTCTTTGAATACTAGCCCTCAACACCTTTCTGGCACTCTCCATCATTACCGATCGGCCGATGACCTTGCTCTCCTTCGACAATGGAGCTGGAGCTCCAGCTTGATGAGAACCTGGAAATGAAAGCAAGACTAGGAAAATAAAGAACGACAAGTACTTAAGCTGGCTAGCCATTATCTAAGGAAGTTGGGAGCTCAGAACTTCATGGGATACAACTCAAGAGTCGGGGTATATGCTGGGTTTATATAGCAGCGCTAGAATGTTAGAGCATCTCCAATAAATGAGGCATTTTTACCACATGTGCTCTACGGTAACAATTGACGGTGTTTGAGAGACTCCAACCATTGAGTTATTTCCACGCGTAATTGGCTAATCCCCCACTACTGTCAAATTTGACAGGAACCGGGGAATGAGTCAAAAAAATTTTATTCTTTCTTTCTCTCTTTCTCCTTCGTCTTCTTTCTCTTCGACCTCGCCTCCTCAAAAAACCCAAAGCGCTCACAAGAAAAAATCTCAAAATCCAAGCACATCCTCTTCAACCCATAAATCCATCTTTTTTTTTTTCTAAAGACATGGATCTTCAATTATCCGATTCATCCTCAGAGGCAGCAAACGAAGAGTTTTGGAATCTTGCTAATTCATCATCTGATGAAGAGTTGTTCAATAGGGAAATAAGTGTTGAACAAGAAGAGAAGGCCGGGAATAAGAAGAAGGCTTCGAGGCTCTGTTCCAGGTCGGCGATATAAGGATAGGGAACCAGGTAAATACCACCAAACCTTGTACGATAATTATTTTTCTGAAAATCCAGTTCATGGAAAAGAAATATTTCGGAGGAGATTTCGGATGCATAGGCCTCTTTTCCTACGAGTTGTGGATGGGGTGACATTGCATGATTCTTATTTTGTCCAAAAAAAAGACGGGGCAGGCCGTCTTGGGTTATCGTCACTTTAAAAGTGTACTGCTGCGATGAGGATGCTTGCCAAAGGAAGTGCGGCAGATTCGGAAGATGATTACCTGAGAATCGGTGAAAGCACTACAATTGAAGCTTTTAGAAAGTTTGTCCAAGCAATTATCGATGTATTTGGTGCTGAGTACTTGAGAAAGCCCAATTTGAATGATATTTCAAGATTGTTAGCTATTGGTGAGAGTCGTGGGTTTCGAGGAATGCTGGGTAGTATTGATTGTATGCATTGGAAGTGGAAGAACTGTCCAGTTGCTTGGAAATGTATGTTTTCTCGTGAAGATCATCGTGAACCTTCATTAATCCTTGAAGCTGTTGCTTCAAAGGATCTTTGGATATGGCATTCTTTTTTTTGGATTACCTGGTTCACACAATGATATAAATGTATTGGAGCATTCGCCTCTATTCGCCGACCTTCGTGAAGGCCGAGCTCATCCGGTCAATTTTAGGGTGAACGATCATGATTATACAATGGGGTATTATTTGGCTGATGACATATATCCTTCATGGTCTACTTTTGTGAAAACCATTCCATGTCCATAGGGAGAGAAAGCAAAGAATTTTGCTAAACCTCAAGAGGGATGCCGAAAAGCTGTAGAAAGAGCATTTGGTGTGTTTCAAGCACGTTTTGCTATAATTCGCGGACCTGCTCGTTTTTGAGATCATGAAACTATCCAAAAAATCATGAAAGCATGTGTTATTTTACACAACATGATTATTGAAGATGAGCGTGATGAACGTATTGCAGCCAATGATTCTGAAACTCTTACAAGACAATATGATGAACCGGGTACGAGCCAAGAGCAGATTGAAGATGTCCAAGTTTTACGTACTCACACAATAGACTTCCAAGATTTTATTAGCAATCATTGGCTATTCGAGACAGGAGAACACATACTATGCTACAAGCTGACCTTGTTGAGCATTTGTGGCAACGCCATTTGGCTAGAGCCAATATGTAGAAGGTTGATTACATGAATATTTTTCTTTTTCAGTCTCTGTCTTTACTTAGATGTGTGTGCAATTCGCAAGCTGGAGTTGTTTGTTAATAATGATATTGTTTTTGCAGGAAAATTCTTTCTAAGAAGTGATGCTTGTGAAGATGGAGTAATGATTATGCATTAGATGTTATCTTGGTTACTGGTATTTATTAATAAAAAATTACAAGTGATTGTAACTTTGTTTCTAGTGTTCATTCTTATGTATGACTCTGTATGTTGTAAGTGATTTGATTCCAAATTGACTAGAAGAGTATTTCCTCGCATGAAAGACTTGAACCTTGGTTGACCAAGTTACTTTAGTAATCATATACAGTAGTTCTATATCTAACCTTAATTTACATATAACTATGATTTTGGAGGAATGAACCATGAGACAGTGAATTTACATACAACACTCTCTCATTTTTCTCATTGCTGGAAGATGCTATAGTCCTACAGTGTTACAGTTCTGTTCGAGTGTCATTTCTTTCTCACATCTTTACTTCGTATCTGTTCAACAAGCTGTAAATGGTTAGCAATAACTCTTTATCTTTCTCATTGCTGGAAGATGCTATAGACAGGTAAACCAACTCTGTACTTCTGTTTGAAATGTTCTACATTGTACTAAATTCGCCTGATTAGCAATAACTCTTTATCTGTGGAATTAATTTTCTATACCTGTTTGCAGTTTGCATACTGAGTTAATAGAGTTGGTGTGCAATAACTGTCCGTACCCAACAACTTAACACCTTAATTTTCACTTTCTTTCACTTATACAATAACTATCTACCTGTTATTGTCCTTCTATCACTCATATATAACTCTCCATAATTTCTTTATCTTGCAGATGAAGTCTCTTTCTTCCACTTAGTTCAATTCTAAACCTGTAAGTGCCTCTCTTATATTAATAGTTCTTTTATTTCTGTATCAAACTTTAGTTTTGTATGAATGTTTTACTGAACATAGTAATGGACTAGTTCTTTCACTTCTGTATGAATGTTAAATCCATCACAGATCTGAGGGAAACTTCCTATATATGTTACAGAGTTCCCATAAGTTATTTTCTATATGGAAAAGACAAAAGTACGAGCTGCTTTATTCTTGTGTGTGTGTGAGTGATAGATTTGTTGTTGTGTTTTATTTGTTGCTGCTGTGTTTCTACATATATTTTTTCATTGTTAATTAAAGTAAAACTATGAGCTAGAAGTCATTATGTATTACAGATCAAGGACTAGAAGTTTGTCTTTACGATTAGTGATAAAGAAATAAAACATATATCAACATCACCATTTACATGATGCAGATGGATTATCAAGATCCTAATTTTTTTTCACAAGAATCAGAGCATGAGCCAATTGAGGAAGTCTCTCAAACAATATCAAAAAAACCTACAAGAGGTCTAGACTTTACACCATAAGAGGATAAACTCCTTATAAGTGCTTGGTTGAACACTGGACTGGATCCTATACAAGGCAATGAGTGAAACATAAAACTTTTTGGGGAAAAATTGAAGCTTATTATCATGAGCACAAGACATTTGACAGTGATCGTTCTCAACTAATGTTGTGCCAACGATGGGGAAAAATACAGAGTGTGGTGTTTTCAGGATGCATGGCAGCCATAAATGGAAGAAATGAGAGTGGCAAGACTGAACAAGACAAGGTAAACTCTTTTAATAACAATTACTCATTTAGCATGTCTTCAAACTATGGAACTGATTTTAGATTATATGTCTTTTTAGATTGCAGATGCAAAAGGAATGTTTGAAGCACAAGAAAAAGGCAAAAAGTGTAATCTCGATTATGCGTGGATTCTGTTGAGACACCAACCAAAGTGGATAAAACAAAATCAAGAGCTTAACAACAAGACTAGTAAAAAAAGATCTAAACCTCATATCTCATCATCTTCAAATATAGGAACTGGTATACATGTTGAGGAAGATTCTAACATTAACAGTCCTGTGTCTAGACCACTAGGTAAGAAAACTGAGAAAAAAAAGTTGAAAGAAACCACTGATCAGTTTGTGTTAATTCAAAAACTATTGAACGGTGGAGATATAGAAATTTGACCTGATTGTGGGTCAAATAAGGAGTCCTGCTCTTTAATTTCAGAGCAGAACTCCGCTATGAATAGAGCCTATATATATATATATATATATCTTTGACAAATGAACCCAGAACCCATGGAAGGAGTGGATTCTTGTAAATGGTTTGGTAATCACTAGAAACCCAAATTATAACGAGTTAACAAAATGATAATCTCAAATTGTGTGTAGGCTCATCTAGTCTAAAAAATAATAATAATAACATGTCGATATAGTCTCCCACGAGTTTCTTATAATAAAGACTAATTCAGCATTTCTTTAAATGAGTTGTAAATTAGTATTGAGATCTTCATCATTCTCATCCGATAATTGAACTTAGAATCATCGATGATTCATATAACATACTCATTACAAATTGACAAATTTTAGGGAGTATTGTTGGTGTGCTTTTAAAAACATAACGCTGACTTTGAGATCACTAAGTGTTTTGAATCCTTAGCACAAAAGTATAATTGTTTTTCTGGTGTGCCTCTTTATAAAAACATCATCATACCCTACTAAGTTATAATGTATTGAGAAAACAGACACACGTACAAAGCCACCATTACCAAGTTTTATATCTAGCTTGCTCAAGGGTTCAGTCCATTACTTTTGGCATATTTATAGAAAAGCTTGCTGATCAGCTTGCATAGTTTGGTCATACGTACTACTCCTCCTTTGGTGTGGTTTTACTATTTACTCGTTTGTGTGTGCACAACGTTCTTTTTGAATTAGTTAAGGCGGAGTGTAGTTAGAGGTTTTATTTTAGAAGTATTCTTCTGTCATCTGAAAAGAAGGCCAACAAGTTTTGTCTTACACTATAAGGGCCAACTTATAATGATAATCAATCTCACTAATATGAAGCCTTTGGCTTATGCCGCATGCTGAATTTCTTGTCCTGAAGTAGACTTTGGCTCCCAATGAAATTTCCCAACTTAGGAACTTTCCATATTGAGGGCTCGAGGCATATCGTGTCATTGTAATTAGAAATTTAGAATCACAATTACATAATTTACATGCACAGGAAACTGCCAGATTTGATGTAAAGTTACAAAGCAATCGTACCTTTTACAATCAGCTTCTCCACCATTACTGGAATCAATATTGTTTCTGTGATCTGCGTCTCATACTCTCATTTTCCTCCAATACAAGCCTCAGAAATTGGAGCAAACTTGGGTTATGACAAGCTCCTCTTTCACTTCAGTAGCCTTATTATATGAGTTTGCAGGACATTCGCGTGCTTTGTAAAGCTCGCTCCTGTTGTATATTAAGCAAATAAATTTCATTCGCAATTGTAACTTTACACAGTAGCTACTAAGAGCTAGAAATTCACCATGTCATGTACACTGATGAAAATTGTCAGTTGTGCATCATACTTTTTAGTATCCGCAATCAAGCATAAACCGACACTATAATGACTAAACCTTAACCTTGCTAAATCAAAAGAAGATCCACTACTTGATTTGGAATTATCGACTGATAATGCAAGATTTGCAGGATCCTCAAAGTTCCATTGTTGGCATTCGTTGTTCTTTCTTTTAGGTATTATAATCTTATTTAAGAAAACTCGTGAAAAATGATGGAAAACTAGAGGGACATAACGATAAACAAGGCCAGATTTAGACCTTAAACTTTACAAATAACTTCTTTTGAAGGACATCAGTAACACAGCAGATATATTTTGTACAGATCAGTCATTGTCACAGTACTCACAAGGTAAGCCTTTGCATTTGAGCAAGGTACCAATGTTCTAAATTGATCTCACACTACTTGCTAATCTGGAAGTAATGGTAACCTTTCCACTGAAGGAAGTGAACCGTTTGTGTTACCGTTGGTGCCCAGAACTTCATCAAATTCATCATCATAATCATCACTATCATCATCACTATCATCATCATCGGTTATTTTGCTCATATGATATGGAAGGATACGGAGACGGACACCTGCATCCTGCCCAATTCTTTCTGCTTCTAATTTGTACTTGCGAATAAGGTCAATCTGAAGAGATATAATGCGGGATGGCCTCGGAAGAAGTTCTACAGGTTCCCCTTTTGGAATTACAACATGCTCAATGGCTATTCTTGCCTCCTGTAAGACGGTAATAATTGAAAAGTTATTGAACTAGGTATTTGATTGAAGCCAGTGTCCCAAGGTACTATTAATGGAAGAACAATCCCTCAAACCTTATTCATATGCAACATCACAAATCCTATATCACCAGAGTGTTACCACTTACTCAAGAAGTGTCTCCAACTTGTCCTCAAAGGTCATAGTAGAACACTCCTGTTTATCATGCTAAAATATTGCCCATATTGGTTTGTGGGGGAAGGATAAGAATAACACCCTCTTGTTTTCATTTTATTTTTGTTTGCTCGTCAGAGCAGGCATATGCCAAATGTGAATACCCCCTGAAGCCACAGGTAAAACACCTGGTAAACAAAACCCAATCTAGCCAAACTAACTATATGCTTTGTATTATAAACAATGTCTACAGTGGTGGTAAATACAAGGTTCTCCCTTGATTTGTATCTTGTCAAGTCACAATTTATAGATAGTAAAAAATAGGAATAGGTATGAAGCTTGTCAAACTAACGAGCATGTTTCTACCAAGTATCATCAGATTGGGGATTCAATTCAATGTACTTCAACTCTGTTGACTTGTGTTAGCTGATCATGCGGACGTTGATGAAGGGAAAAGAGCATTCATATCATGCCAATTCTAAGAAATCAATAGAAAATAGAATGATAATAGATTTTTCCAAAAATGTGGAGCTTGAAAAGGTCAATAATTACCTCTAGAGCATCAGCCTTCTCAGACGATTGCATCTTTACTACTGGTCCATAATCGTTCAAACCACCGTAATAGTCATTCAATAATAACCGCAGTGCCTTTTTTATTTCCACCAATGCACTTGTCTTGAGAAAGAGAAAAATTGGTGAAACAACAATGATTATATGAGTCTCTAAAACTAGCAAATAATCTAATATAATGCAATGATGATTACCTTAGTCACATAAATGGGTGTTCCATGAGATCTCGCAGCAGCCTGAATCCCGGGATTCTTCTTGAGCTTGGATTGCATGGCGAATAGTGCATCTGCCTTGCTGATATCATCTGTTAATTTGATAGCAGCCTCGTCCATCTTCAACTGTTTTATTCCTTGCATTACAGTAGCTTCTAGGATCTAAATTGCTTATATTGTAAGTCGTGTATTTGAATATTACTAATATAAACAGACTAGCAAGAAGTGAGCATCACGTTTAATTTGCAAGGTTATGATGTCTTACCCCATAAACAAACAATCGAAGTTCCATCCCTTCATCCCCAGAATCCACTTGCATATATGGAGAGACCTCAGGAGTAAGATCATTATAACCATATCCTTTCTCACTCAAATTTTTCGCATCGTCTATAACATTATCGTCTTGTTCATCCAAGGAACTGGAAAGCAAATTTTCGCTTTCAGTAGTTTCTTCTGATCCTTGAGAGTTAATTTTGCGAACTTGGAAATTTGGGAAACGACCTTCACCAACATAACATGATTTCAGATTTAATCTGCAACAATGGGAAAGGATAATGAAACATGACAGGTTTTAGTTTTAAAAAAAGAAAGCATACCTGAGAGGATAGCATCCACTGTTGTTTCTAAACTAGGATGAACTCTCAACTCAGTCTTTGAAATTATCTCCACCCCACAACTAAATGTTGCAGGTCCTTTCCTTTCTAGCACTGTCTTTTGGACCCCCCTCCGGCTAGCTTCTTCATCTCCTAGTGTCACACTCTAAAAAAGTGAATGTAATAATGTAACTCTAACAACAAAAATAACTTCAACTTATATATTTAAGAGTAAGAAATAAACAAAAATCTTAGAGAAAGTTGTAACTAGCACAGGAGATTGCTAACGCTACCACACTTTAGAACAACACAGAGGTCCATGAGATCAAGCTCTTCACTCAAGAAAAAGTTAAAAAAAAAAAAAACAAAAAAAACATAGAATATGAGGAAATCAAACTATCCACAATTAACAAACGAACTAATTGCTAATGATTTATGAAATTCTAAATAATTTAGTTAATAAAAGAATATAAAAAGTCCTTTAAATGTTCAATATTGCCATGCCAATGTTGTTGAACGCAGTACAAAAGGGAATGAAACCTAAGATCTATACCATCCCATAGCACATGATTTTGCAATAGCCTCCTTAATTACCTGTACACCTCCAACAAGCATTTCCAGTGAAGGATTCATTATCAGATTCTCGATGGTTACTCCATGAGCAGTGGCCACTAGCTGGATACCACGTTGTGCAATTGTGCTTGCAGCCATTGCTTCAAGTTTAGTGCCAATTTCATCAATTACAATCACTTGTGGCATATGATTTTCCACAGCTTCTATTAAGACCTGAATAGAAATACTTATATAGCATAAGAATCAAGTGGAGGAAACCAAAAGTAAGATACAATATTATTCAACATTAGAATAAGAGAGGCTATCAGTCAATAGTGGAAGCAGGATCATCATATAATGTTACTGGGAAAACAAAAGCAGAAAGCTATATTACCCAGACTAAGAAAAGTTTACATAATGATTAATAAAAAATGGCATACAGTGTTCAGTTTCCTACTAGCATAAAGTTAATATATATATATATATATATATATATATATATATATATATATATTCTCAAAGCTAGACTCTTTATAATCGTTGGAAGTAATACGTACCTAGGAATTGAGGAGAAATTTGTAATGAGAAAAGTGTAGAACTAGTCCTAGAGTAGTCAGGAATCAGGTGTGAGGAGTTCACCTTTAACACTTTCTTAGTTCTGTGTATATTTAAACCTCCATTTGAAAAAGAATAACACACAGCTTCATCATGCCAATATAAACTAAAATTAATAGAAAATATTGGATTTCAGACAGCAGACTTATTCAGCACCTAACAGTTATGATCACATGGTTCACACCTTATGTTGCATATCAGAGACGGGGACTTGCATTCGCCGAGCATTGCCTATTCCTGCATGAGGTATATCACCATCCCCACCAATCTCATTGGAGGTGTCAACAATCATCACACGTTTCTTATGATCATTTGCAAGCATCCGAGCTATTTCCCTGACATTAAAGTATCATGGAAATCAGATTGATACTTAGCAAGAAGTAGCAAAAAAACTACATCTTTGAGACTACACATTGAATACCATTTGTACAATTTGACAATGGACATGGACACCTATGTTTGGTACTCCTGGGGTATTGATTATGCAGCACCAGATGATAAATCGTTTCTCCTAAACTATATAATTACTGGAGACTAGAAAACTACACCTATATCACTTGCCCAATTCCTTTAACAGTTACATGGACTTGCATTTTTCCTACATCATACTTTTACTTTGTTGAAACACGGTGACCCCAAGTCAAACATAAAGAAAGGGACAAACAGACCTGATAATTGTTGTTTTTCCTACCCCAGGAGGCCCAATGAGCAACAAAGAAAGGCCATCCCGAACCAAATCTCGCAGCAAACTAGCACTACCTGATATTGCTCTACCAACACGACAGGTCAGACCAATAATGGCACCCTTCCGATTCCTAATGGCACTAATCCGGTGAAGTGTCCGGCTTATGCCTGCCCGGTTGTCAATGCCAAAATCACCCACCTACAACAAGCAACTACAAAAGCTAAGCATAGTGTTCCCTTGTATAAATTTCAGCTCTCTCTTCCTCCCCAATTCCTCCCAATGCTTTGTGAGTTGTGACTGATTAAGCAAAAACCTTGACTCATACTAAATGCAAACCCATATTCATCTATGCTTTTCATTACTAACCCAGCAATAAAAACTCATCACATACCAAAACCAACACTAACATCCACACAAGAACCATGAAGTTTAAACTCCACCACATAAAAATCTCATCTTTATCCAATACAATTCATCAAACACTTCGTGGGTTTAAAACTTTTTACCTGAGAAGTAGCCTGTTCAAGGTCCTGAACCGTAATCAGATTCTCCGACAACACAAAGTCGCCGGAGGGAAACCGGGCCAGCGGCTTCCGGCCTAAATCCATAACCACTTCAATCAAATGATGAAACTCCGGGTGCTCCTTCACTCTCTGCCGCATATCCTCCGGCAAAAGGGCCAACAATCGGCCAAGTTCCACGTCGAAATCCTCCTCCTCCGGCGAAGCAGAGCATGATGAAGTTGAAGAACAAAGACAACCCAGAAAAGGGCTTGAATACCCAGATGGGTTTTTGGCGCGCAAGTGAGGGAAAGATGGGTTTGGTGAAGATTTAAGGGGAAAAGATTGGGTCTTGAATTGGAATTTGGGAGATAAAGGTGGGATTAGGGGTTTGGGGGTTGAGAGAGGTTGGAGGTGACAGAGATGGACACAGTTGGAGAGCATCTGTTGTTTTTTGGAGGGAAGAGTTGGTTATGCATAAAGTGGGAAGCTGTGATCTTACAAGTTGTGCTATTTTCCTTTTTTGGTTTTGAGAAATTTGGGAGAAGAGGGAGAGAGGGAAAGGTTTGAAAGGTGGGTGTGCCGAGTTTTATGATGCTCTGATTCCTTCTCTTACGTAGGGGAATATAGTGCAGATTCTCAGCCACTATTGAGTCTCTTTAAACAAGAACATCTATCTATAGTTCAATTTGAACGACTATTTCTTTCAATGGTAAACCGTAAATGTCAGTTTTAGAGCACGACATATACATCAGGTCGGAGTCTTCTACCTTGTATTGAAGTTTGAAATTGGTTCATTTGTCGCAATCTTTTATATTTCCAGTTTCACAACTCATTAAGCGAATTGAGATAATTTGGTTAAGCAGTTGAAGCATTGAATGGAATATGATTCTATTACGGGGATTCTATTTGCACGTCTTAAATTGCTATTTCAACCTCCATTTATTTTTGTATATTTTAAAATTCTATTTTACCCCTTATAAACCTATTAGAAAAAAAATCTAGTTGATCTCCTCTCTCCCCATTAATCTAGTTCTTCTATCTCTTTTCTCTTTATCAGATTTAAATCAAATTAAAGAAAAGTGCAATCATGGATTTGATTTCTTAACTTTATTCACCTCCATATTCACATTAAAGTAAAATTATAAATTATGAGCAAGAGATTGACAAAAGAAGTTTGAGATTATGTGTTTAACAGAGTACTTTATATGTTGTTATAAACAAAAAAAAACTTATGCTATCAATTCAATTTCAAATAAGCAACTCTTCACTACTTTATGGTTTGTGACTGCTTGATGGATAAACATAATTCATGACAATTAGTGTTTTCATCACTTGCATCTACGTCATTTGATCTCTCCTCTTTGTTTTTTTTTTTTTTCACTTCCGTCTTAGAAAGAAGTAGGGAGGAGGGAGGTGCCCAGAGAAAAAAGAGAATGGGCATTTCTGGAAATTTAATGGTAAAAAATATTGTATGAGGTATAAATAGTAATTATAGAGGTGTAAATAGAACCACTCTTCTATCAACCAACATTAAAACATTAACTGAAAAAAAAAACCATTAAATCATAATCTAACCAAAAAAAAGAATGTCTCAGCAATACATTTCATTATCTAGTATTACTAAGTTGGGGAGCGAATTCAGCGCATCAAGATGCACTTACACCAACAGTGTTTAAGTTATTTATGTAGCCATTTCTTCAACTCCGTCAGTGTCTCTTAACTCTTCAATAGCTGGGTATTGTGGACGCCGCTTTTTACGGTATTTTTTCTTGCGATTTTTGTCGTTACTTATCATGTTGACATAGTGGCTCCTCTCCAATTTATTTTCATTATAGTTACAACTTCATCTTCACTAACCACTCGAATATTATGGCTATATGAATAGATGGTGATTAAACAAATGGTTAAAATTACATATTTGAGTGTCGGTTGTGCGTTAAATAATTTTCTACTAAGTTATACCCTGAGAATAACAAAGAAGATAGTATGTACCACAAATAATCAAACCAGGGAAAGAAACTCGTTTTTAGCTTCGTGAGCTAAATTATGTATATACTGTTGAAATTGTATTTCCTTAATTTATCAAGGACTAAATTCTGCTTACTACCCTATACTTTTGGAGTTTCATCAATTCAGTCCTCAAACTTCTAATTTAATCAAAAAAGTCCTCGTACTTTCCAATCTCATCAAGTCGATGTAATCTATTACCAATCCGTTAAGTGTCTCCGTCAACTTGCTAACCTGGCAAGTGCAGATCTGACAGATAAACTTGTGAGACCTTCTCACAGAGAAACTTCTCAAAATACCCCATCAATTGTGTTTTTAATTACAGATCAACGTGACGGATTGATAATAGATTAGATCGATTTGATGAGATTGGAAAGTACGAGGACTTTTTTGATTAAATTAGAAGTTTGAGGACTGAATTGATGAAATCCCAAAAGTACAGGGTAGTAAGCAGAATTTAGTCCATTTATCAATTACAGAGATTGCAATATATATATGGTTCTACACCATCAGTTTTCCAATCTACATTAACTACCATATCCAAACTGATCATATAATACAGCTGAACACATTTAGAACAATATCAAAACTAATGCTATAATTAAGCAGCTACAGCTATAGACAATTGTCATTACAGATCCAAGATTTATGCCACAATATTAGTGATATGGAAGATTCTTGTTTATTAACAGCCCCCCTCAAACTTGGCCTTCCAGGATGGACAAGTTTGCGTGTGAATAGAAGATGGCGAGACTTGTGGAAAGGCTTTGTAAGCAAATCTGCTGGCTGATCTCGGAATGGAATGAAGCAAACTCTGTGGCTACCACGAGCAACTTTCTCACGTACATAGTGGTAGTCAAGTTCAATGTGTTTGGTACGGGCATGGAACACTAGATTTGAGGCCATATACGTGGTGCTCAAATTGTCACAATGAAGTAGAATGGGAAAATGGATATGAGCACCAAGCTCATGTAACAAATAGCCCAACCAAGTCGTCTCTGCACTAGCATGAGCCAGAGACCGTTATTCGGACTTAGCACTGGAACGGGCTACTGTAGGTTGCTTTTTAGAGCACCAAGAGATTAGATTGGAGCCTAGATACACAAGGTAACTGGAGATGGACCGACGTGACTCTGGACAACCGGCCCAATCGACATCAGGGTAGGCAGAAAGATAAACAGGTTGAGACTGAGGAGTAAACAACAACCCATGACCAAGGGAACTCTTGACATAACGAAGGATACGCTTGACAGCGACTAGATGAGGATCACGAGGCTGACTCATAAATTGAGAGACTTGATTGACTACAAACACTAAGTCAGGACGAGTGATTGTAAGATACTGTAAATACCCAGCTAGTTCTCTATACACAGTAGGATTCTGAAGAACAACCCCAGAAGTAGAGTGAAGATTAGAGTTAGCAGACATGGGTGTCGACTCATACTTACTATACAAGAGACCATGTTTGTAAAGAATGTCATGAGCATATTTAACCTGATTGATATGCAACCCATTAGACTGCCTAGTAACCTGTAAGCCCAGAAAATAATGTAAAGGACCAAGATCCTTGATGTCAAACCATGGCCTAGGGCATCAATGAACTGTTGAAATAGTTGATCATTGCTACCTATAACAATAATGTCATCTACATAGAGTAGAAAATAAATTTGATGTGACCTTTGACGATAGATAAATAGAGATGAGTCTGCAAGACTTTGAATGAACCCAAAAGAGAGCAAGAAAGAGCTCATGCGCTGGAACGAGGCACGAGGTGCATGTTTCAAGCCATAGAGTGCTTTGTTCAACTTGCAAACATGAGTAGGCCTAGACAGATCAACAAAACCTGGGGGCTGGACCATGTATACATCCTCGTTATGAAAACCATGAAGGAAATATTTTTGACATCTAACAACCTCAGAGATCAACCACGAGACACAACAATAGTTATGATTGTACGAATAGTAGCAGGCTTAATGGCGGGACTAAATGTTTCAGTGTAGTCGATACCTTGCTATTGATGGAGGCCTTTGGCAACAAGGCGAGCCTTTCCTTTTAATCTGAAAAACCCATTTGCAGCCGACTGGATTGTGGGATGAAGAAAAGGGTACCAGAGTCCACGTGTTGTTTTTTAGGAGTGCATTGATCTCTTTGGTCATTGTAGCACGCCATTCTGGTTTATGGGCTGCCTGTGAGTAACATGTAGGTTAAACCATCTCAACAAGGGTGAGTAGAGCCCGAGGAATATGATATCGTACAGTACCGTCAAAGCGTTGCCTGGGCTGGACAATACCGTCGGGAAGCCGAGTTACCATTGGATGAGATTGCGCAATCGCCGGTGAAGCAACATCGACGACCGGCAGAGAGGCCTCGACGACTGGTGAAGGGGCGTCGACGACCTGCTGAGGAGCCTCGACGGGCGATAGAGGTGCGTCGACGACTGGCGGAGGGGCGGCGATGTCAAACAGAGTGGGGTTGGTAGGAATAGCCGCAGTCGGAGGCGCTGCAGGCATGAGGAAAGATGGATCGGGCACTGACGATTGAGGGGAGGTGAGCCCGTATCAGGAATGGAGGTCGGCAAATGGGGAGTTCTGATTGGCGAGATGGAGATGAACAGAGGTTGGAGTGGAGCAACGCAGGGAGGAGATGCAGTCAGCAGTGAAAGAGATCGAAGAGTTTAAGTGTTAGTGGGAGGGCTGGTAGCCGGAATTGGCGATTCGGCAGGGGCTGGATCGGCTTGAATGTGATCTAGAGGAGGTAGCAGCGTGGTTTGGGGCGGAGATGACTGCGAGATAGTTTGATGCGATGAAGGTTGTGGTTGAGTGGAAGAAAATGTGGAAGTTGGGTTTGGGCCTAATGGCAGTGATGATGGGCTCTGCAGGGTGGCCTGCGAAGGAGGTGATGGACGTGGACTGGATAATAGAATGAATTCAAAATCACAATTATTAGAATTTGATAGTACCTACAAGTACTTGTAAGGAAAATTGGTGTTGATGGTATATATGGTACACTGCCAAACATAAGCAACGACTTCGTAGACCGTCCAACAGCCGCGGTGGGTCCCGTCTCCGGCATGGATCCGATAGCCCGACACCTCGGCTACCTCACCATAGTGGAAGATCGTCGGTGCCGCGTTTGGAAGACATGCTCCCGTGCTCCGCAATAAGCTTCGTGAGTAGTTATTATGTGTATTTGTCCTACATCAGAAACATGTATTAGGAAGAAGTTTTCCTTAGTTATAAAAGGAAGGCTTCCCTTAGATATAGAGGATTGGAATTCCACACTTATAACATTGTAAAGGCTAATTGGCCGACTGTTGACAGTAGCCATAGAGAGGCTACCCAGGGCCCCAGACCCGCAGCCAGGACTCCTGGACCCGACCCAGGGCCCGGGAGGAAAGCATGGGCACCTGATCCCGCGCCCGGGCAGATCTTACTTGTGATCGGGGCCCGGGAACCGGGGATGACAGGTCCCCAAGCAGGGGCCGAAACAGTTTAGCAATATGTACAAAAGGGGGCCAGTCTCACATCGAAGAGTGAGGCCAGTCCGCATACCCGGTAGCCTATATATGAGTCACAACTACCCTCATTAATAGGTAATTGATATTTCAACTACTCATTCCCGCTTAAGTTATCAGTTATCCCATCTATACTGACTTAAGAATCAGAGCGGAATAGACCGGCCCGCCCGGTATTCCCTTAGTTAGCGGATTTGCAGGAAGGAATCACACCGAGATCCACCGGTCTCTGTGAGTCTGTGGATTCAGACAAAAACAATTGACGCCGTCTGTGGGAATAGTACAAAAAGTTGTGTTGTCCTACCAGCGGGAAGGGAATCAATCATCCTACGGATCACAAAAAAAAAAAAAAAGGAAAAAAAAGAAAGAAGAAAGGGAGTTACGTTGCAAGTATGTCTGGAAGCACAGAAGAAGGGGGGAAAGAAACCCAGAGGCAGACCGGCGGGTTCTGGAGCCGGTGCTGGCCGAGATCCCGGGGGCGGGGCAGGAGCAGCCCGCTGGCGGTGGCAGTCAGAACGTTGCCACTAACCGCAATTTGGGCGGTACGGTCGGTGAGTGTAACGGAGATGCGCACGGGAAGGGCCCGACAGAAACCCACCAAATCTTGGGCATGGAACTCGCACCGGCTTCCACCAGGGCCTCGAGCAGAGAGGAAGATAGGTTGTCCGGAAGTAACAGCCAAGACGATGTTTCCAGTTCCGGCCAGTACGATATGGCGGGAGAGATAAAGGAGATGAGAGTGAAAGTCAACCGCTTGCGAGCAGAGAGCGACCGAGACAGGGCAGAACTCGATACCTGGTATTAAGACATGGAGGCGGTGAATGCTGCACTGGTGGCTGCCTTGGAAAGAGGATAGCAGCGTAATGCCACTCTGACAAAAGCATTCGCGCCGCCGCCAAGGGCGTCCCCACACCAAGAGGCGGGACAATCATCGACAGGAGAGAGGGACACCGCTGTGGCGGGAGAGGAGCTCCCGACAGATACGGCACCACCAGATATCGTTCCGGCCCCCCGGCGGGTGAGCGGTTCATTCGAGTATGATGCCCTAAGCCCGACAACACGGGCCTTCCGAATACTATCTGACTCGGTATCGGAGATGAAGGCCAACGAGAGGAAGGCTGCGAGACCGCCGGAGAGCTCGTGGTTCAATGAGCGAGCCGGGCCTTTCTCACCCAGGGTTCTGGAATCCGGAAGATCAGGCACCCGAAAATCACTAAAGCTGACATACTCTGGGGCCGGTTGTCCATACCAGCACCTGGACAACTTCTGATCCCAAACGTGTGCCAAGGGTTACTCTGACGTCGTCTGCTGTAACATATTCCAAGAGACCCTGTCCGGGGAGGCACTCAGCTGTTTTTCGAGTTACCCGTGAACTCTATAGAGGTATTCGAGGAGTTGGCCGATAGATTCGTAAACCGGTTCATATTAAGGGTTGAAGGGGCCCGAACCTTGACAGTCCTCTTTAACTGCAGGCAAGCAAACGATGAAGAGCTGCGAGCTTTCGTTAACCGTTGGCAAATGGCCACGGCCGTGGTCAAAGACCTGAATAAGGGGATTGCCAAATCGGCTTAATTGGAGGTAGAAGGTGGTGATGGCGGGAGAGGGGGGGGGGGCGGAATTGGCAGAAGAGGAGTAGGAATTACCGCCTTCCCGGGGACTTTCAGCCGATTGGCGATCAGTCTTACGAGCTGTCTGTTAGGAGAGGGATAGGATCGCCCGGGTATTTGGTGCTGGTCCGACCTGGAGCGGAGTTCCTACAACTTCATCCAGCGAGAAGTGTTGGAACTGTGTTACCTCGGGGGGAATCCCGGTGGGTGGTGGGATGTAGATTTATAGTGCCTATTCCTGTTGAGTAAGTTGGTGTTTTGTCTAACCCCTGTGGTTGGTGTTCTGCAGGTGTATCTTCCCGGACGGCCATTAAACCCCACGAGACGCTGTCCATGGACAATCAGGATCTTGTCTCCAAACTGAAGGAGAAAGGAGACGCTGCAGCGCGGGCCACGGTTAACTGGAAAACTGGCGAGTTAACCATACACAAAGAACCTGTGGCCATGGATGTTGCGGACGAGGATTACGCCTTACAACGAGTAAAGACTCCTGCTGCGGGACGCCCAGCGGCGTCTGGATCGGGGAAGACTGCTGGTGGGCCGCCCAAGCCCCCAGGTGGTGAGGAAAAGATTCTCCGGTGACTGGGACCGGTGCCTATTGTCGCCAGGCCCCTTTTGTCTGCCGCCCGATCTTCTTCCTTACAGGTTAATGTGGGTGAAAAGAGGAAGAGGGTTTCGGGAACTGCCGGCCTCCGCTCGTGTTACGTTTACCGGCCGGTCGGTTGGTGAGAGCTTGGCCATGCGGCTAAAGCTGACGAGTGGTGGCGCCACTGCCACCCAAAGCAAGCTGCCCGTGGCCTCTAGCTCTTCCGCTCCGTGCACAGGCGCGTCGGTGGTGGAGAAGACTCCTGCTACGGAGCTGGGACCTGAGGGCGGTTGTTCGGACGACCCGTTCGTCCGGAGGCTGCTTATGGATATGAGGGGCATAGAGCTGGATAAGGCTGGGGCTCCGGAAGGCCGGCCGGAGGAGCACCGGAGGAAAAGCAAGGAGATGCCCATCCAGGTAAGGATAGTCTGCCGCTGGTATTCATCCAACATTACTTTGTACTTCGTTGCTTTCTAACCGTTGCCTATCAAACTGTAGTTGCTTTACAGCTTGTATCAGTCAGATACAAGTGAAGATTTGCCCGAACTGAAGAAGCAGGTGGCGACGTTGACAAGCGCCCGGGACCTCCTGGAGGTGGAGAAATCCAAGCTCCAACCGGAGAAAGCCTGGCTGGAGGAGAGGGCCAAGAAACAGGTGGCCAAGCTGGAGGCCCAAGTCCAGGCTCTTGAAGAGGAGAAGAAGGGCCTGGAGGAGGAAAGAGCCGAGCTGGAGACCAAGGTCGAGCAGCTCCAGCGGCAGGTGGCGACGGCCTCCGCTTCTGCGGACGGGGCGGTTGATGAGAATAACCCGGAGCTGTACCGGCGGACTGTTAAGAAGTATCTGCAAAGTGATGAGCTTCTTGATATGCTGGAACGGGCCCGGGAGGCGAGGATAGCTGACGCCTTTGACGACTGGAAGGCTAAGGGCTATCTCGACAACTCGAAAATACCGCCGCCGCAAACGAATGCGAAAGAGTGCCCGGAGGGAGAAACTGATCCGACCGTGGATGACGCAGCAGGTGGAACGGCTGCTACAGGAGGATTACGCAGCAGGCGGATGTGCCTTTACAGACTCCACACTCCACTTTTTTTTGTTGTTTTTTTTTTTACCGGGTTGCTTGCCTGTGGCACAGTCCCCTGTAAACATTGCCTTGAGTTTTAATGAATGGACATTTTGCCTGAGCCTGTGTTATGCCTTTTTCAATTTGCTCGACTTGGCTACCGATTAATTGCCCTTTGCATTTACTTGGAAACAAAGTTGGAATAGATTACTCTTGAAATTACACTGGTCGAATCGGTTGGAATGTCTAGCTAATTGTGTTGGGAAAGAAAAAAATTAGCATCTTATTCGCGGGCTGATAAGTTGTTGGACCGCTGAGCTTCTCTACGGGTTTGAGCCGGGGGGGGGTGGTGTCGCCGGGTTAGAGCGGGCAGTTTAAGATTTCGACCGGTCATACGAGCCTTGGTGTCGCGGGAATGAAGTCCCTATCCCGCGCAGTCCCCACATGCCGGGTTCTCTTTGATACCGCTGCAAGTTACCGCTTCAGACTAGTCCCTTTATTGGTGTTTTCAAGGCAAGGCAGTCGTTTGTGTGGTGTGTGACTTCATCGTGGTAGGAGCAGTATTTACCGGTTTGCGCTCTGGTCAAGTTCCCCTTTGGGTACTTTCTCTTTGGCGGCGGAGGGATGTTGCTCCTGTTCTCATACATGATATCCTCGTACGAAGAGGTTAAGGTGGAGAATACCTCTTGTCGTCCTGCTGGCATGATTGCCAGGGGGCGGGTTTGCTGGTAGGACGAGGGTTTTCCACCTCGTTGGGGGGTGTCAAAATTGTCCCTCTAGCTCTGCTGGCTCCCCCAATTCCTAGGGTTTCTGTCAGATGAAGCTCCTTGGTCATGGCCCTGCTGCCAGTGTCTGACTTCCTGCTGGGCAGGCATCGGCTCCTCCTGCTTTCTCTTGTGCTGGCGACTCCAATAGGTTTCGTGGTCCGCTTGGGCGTGCCTGATAGTCATCGCCATCAGTTAGTCGTAACCCTGCGGGAGCTCCACCAGCATAGCATATGAAAACTTCCCGGGCTGGAGGCCTTGCTTGAGCCAGGAGGGCAGGCGGGTTACCACCGGCTTATAGTCCCGGGCGAAAAAACTCACACACCCCCGGGCTTTACTTTTCGTCGAGTACGTCAGCCTGTACAGGGCCCGAAACTCGTGCACCTTTGAGAAGCTGATATCACACAGTTAGAGGGACAACCTAGACTTAGTAGTTGCCTCCACTGGTTAACGGGGAGCTGCGTCGGTGATATCTGAATGACACTTAGCACGTACTGCACAAAGTTTGGCAGCGGGAGAGAGAACCCATCACGGAACTGGTCCTCATGAATAGCAACCCAGCCTTCCTCCGGGTTACAGGTGGACTCTCCAGCATACAGAGGCCGGAGATCTACCTCTCCGAGAATACTCCACCTTGCCTGAAACGCGACAATCTCCCCAGGAGTTAAAGACCGCTCAGGCTCATCACAGACTATGGTCCTATTCCCGTCCACAAATGTGTAGCCAAGGCCACCTGCTGGGTGGATTGTGCCCAAGGACGCCCCATAGGGAGCATCCTCCGGTCCTATAGACCCAGATGATGACGCCTCGCCAGCCGAATGGGTGGCGGCATCAGGCCCCGAGGACTAGGAGGCAAGCCAGTCCTCCATCCTCTCTTGGTCGTTCGTCAACGGTCGCCTGGCGGCCGGTGCGGAGGTTTCACTAGAGCTCCTAGAATCCATGTAACCTAGGGGAAAGAAAAAAAATTTATTACCCTATGGTCGGTCAGCAGTACAACTTCAACAACGGCCGCGGAGCAGCACGAAACATGTAATGCCTCAGCGCAGCCCCACAGCGACCACTGGGCTTATCAGCCGAAAACAGTCAAGATCTCGCTGAGATTCAGTACCAGCGAGATCTCATCCAACGAGCAAACCAAGATACAACCAGGTGCCAATCGGATCAACCCATGGACAAGACTAAAGGAAGTTTCAGAATCACAAGGGCAGAACACACCGATTGATATGCACGACGACGAAAACTCAACAGCTGGAAAACACCGAGAAATTGTGTGTTTGCACGCTAAACAGGGGAACAGTTCTCAACCAAACGTAAAATGCACGAAGTGGCAAGGGTTTATATACAGGTCAAACATCCTGAATGCCCCTTTAATTCCCCCCCCCCCCCCCCCCCCCCCCCAAACTACTCAGTAGGGCAAGTCAAACGCCCGCGGATCCAGGCCATCCATCCATGACCGTCCCCTAGCGGCACGTGTCCCAGTATTGATAACTTCCTAGGCCATCATAACTGATGGAAGTGATGGAATACCCCCCTTCAATGCATGTCAGACACTTGTCTCGCATGCAGAGGGTAGGTAAAAGAGCAGGGGATAAAATCGAACCATCCCGCCCGAAGCCTATTCCAACCTAAGGCTGGAATATTGAAACAGTACGGGGCATTCCACCGGTACGAGGCATTCCACTTGTCGAACTTATTCCACCCTTATGGCCAGCGGCAACGGCTACAACCGGGAGATGTGATCCTCTCGTACATTACGATTCTTCCAGCAGGCTAAAAACCCTGCGTATATTTAATCTCGCCGCTGCGTGGTTGACTACAGTGAAGAAACAACGGCTAGATATTCCACCGGGAGAATATTCTTCTTCTAAAACAGGAGACTTCTTCCGGCAAGCTAAAAACCATGCATGAATATTATATACAGGCTACGCTATTCCAACTGTAGTACCTGCTCCAACTAAACACTATCATATTCGCTGGTACACCCAGCTTGACCCATTGGCTGCGGCATTCCACCGGCCAGGTCCACACTTGCTTAACGCTCACTCCTACGGAATAACCGGTTGTATGAACCGACACATTTCTACGGACAGCCTTGTACGATCTACCGAGTCCATGTACCACCGGGCTTTATAAACCAGGGAGACTTGATCCTCTCATACAGGACAACTCTTCCCGCAGGCTAAAAATCATGCACATACCTCATGCCTGTAACACACGGGATGAGAAGCGATTGGGGATGCCGGCTAATACGAACACAGGGCCGCGTCACCCCACCGGGAGACTTGATCCACTCATACAGGATGTTGACAGTAGCCAGAGAGAGGCTACCCAGGCCCCCAGACCCGCAGCCAAGACCCGGCCCGGGCAGGTCTTACATGTGACCTCGGCCCGGGAACCGGAGATGGCAGCTCCCCAAATAGGGGCCGAAATAGTACAATACTATAGGCAAAAGGGGGCCAGTCCCACATCGAAGGGTGATGTCAGTCCTCACCCCCGGCAGCCTATATATGAGTCCCAACTACCCTCATTAATAGGTAATGAATACTCCAACTACTCATTTCCGTTTAAGTTATCAGTTTATCCCAACTATACTGACTTAGGCATCGGAGCGGAATAGACCGGCCCCGCCCGGTATTCCCTTAGTTAGCAGGGTTTGCAGGCAGGAATCACACCAAGATCCACCGATATCTGTGAGTCTACTGATTCAAACAGAAACAATTGGCGCCGTCTGTGGGAAAGGTTACATAAAAGTCACGTTTGAACGAAATGGCCAGAAGATCAGAGCCGGAAACCGTAGAAGGAAGACCAGGAGGAGTACGCAGGACTTGGGCCCCTTTCTTAAGTGAAGCCGTCAGTCGTAGAGATCCAGGGAACGCCGCGAACTCCGACCCGGGCGGCATGGCAGAAGAAATAGAAAGCATGAAAGCGGAAGTCGCGCGGTTGCGGGAAGGAGGCAAATAGGACCGAACGAGGGCGGAAGCCCAGTACCAGAAGATGGAAGCGGTGAACACCACGCTGTTGGCAGCCTTGAAAAAAGGGCAGCTGCAGAACGTCGCACTGGCGAAAGCACTGGAAGCGCCGAGGGAAGGCATCAAGTTCTCGCACCTGGAGGTGGGACAACCCACCGGGAGGAGAAAGGTCGTGCATGTGCCGATAGTGCTCTTCCCGGAAATCATGAAGAACTCCGGGACCGCCCCGCTCCCACACCGAGCCAGTACATTAACGGATGGGGGGGCCGGTTCAACTGCCTAGGCGCTCCTGGCGCTGTCCACCTCGGTATTAGACATGAGGGCCCGGTTGGAGGCCGGCGAGAGGAAGGCAGCAAGACCGCTCACGAGCGTGCGCTTCCACGAGTGGGCCGGACAGTTCTCCCACCAGATATTGGAATCTGGGGGTGCCGACACACGAAAATCACTTAGGCTAGTGTACACCGGGGCGGGGTGCCCGTTTCAGCACCTGGACAGCTTTCGATCGCAGACAGACGCCAAGGGCTATTCCGACGCCAACTGCTGCAACATATTCCAAGAGACGCTCTCTGGGGAGGCATTGGGATGGTTCTACGAGTTGCAGGCGAACTCGATAGTCATTCAAACGGCTGGCAGATAAATTTGTTAGCCAGTTCATCCTCAAGGCCAAGGGGGCTCAAACGTCGACGGACCTCTTTGACTGCATGCAGGCAGACGACGAGGGACTGCAGGCATTTCTTTAACCGGTGGCAGACCGCCACGGCAGGAGTAAGGAACCTCGACAAAGGAATTGCCGAGACAACATTCAGGCAGGGGTTGAGACTCGGGGAATTCTCCTACGCCGTGCAGATAGAGAGGCCGCAGGGGTACAACGAGATGATGACCATGGCCGTCAGACATGCCCAGGCAGAGCAAGAGACCTACGGGAGTCGGCTGCCTAAGAGGAGACAAGATGACCCGTTACCGACTCAGCAAGAGAGTAAGACCTGGTAGCGAGGCCGAGGACCGAGGTGTACGCCAACTGCAGAAGCCAAGAATTGGGGCAGTCGACTTAGGGATAACATCAGGATCTCGTCGGAAGACGGCAGGACCGCACCTTACCGTCCGGAGCGGCGCAAGCGACCGCTAGCCATTATGCCAGCGGAGCAGCCCGAGCAACCGGTAGCCATTATGCCAGCGGAGCAGTGCGAGCGACCCTTGGCAATTTTGCCAGCGGAGCGGCGCGAAAAGTCGACCGCACTGACTAGCTCCTACGAGAGGATTTTTAATGAAAACAGGGCTGTCATCCCCCCACCGGCGGCAAATAGGCATCCGAAGGGAGAGCTTACCCGGGGGCAGTCTCGCAAATATTGCTCCTACTATGACGAGACATCCCACCGGACTAATGACTGCCATGCCCTAAGAGCGGCAGAGGAAGGGCAAATCCGGGCGGGGAAGCTGCAGCAGTATAAACAGAAAGCCCGGAGTGTGGGAACTATACAAACTCGAGTCCCTAGGCGGATCGAGGTGTACAGGAGTATAAATGTAATCCACGGCGGGGCGCACATTGACCGGCTCACCGGGAATTCAAAGAAAAGGTGCCTCAGGTCGATCAAGGAAAAAGAGGTGTATGCCTTCGGAAGTGGGAGCGGCCAAGCCGCGGAGGCCTGTGGAGGTCGGTCACGTTCTACGAGGAGAAAGAGCCGGAGGATCTGATTCAACCAAACAACGATCCCTTCCTCGACACCGTCCAAATCGACCACTGGATGACCAGCCAGATGCTGATCGACACCGGGGCATCAGTCAAAGTAATGTTCCGGAACGCTTACAAGGGACTGAACCGAGGGAGGGACAAGTTGTCCCAAGATAAAGAGCCATTAATAAGCTTCTCCGAGGAAGTAGTCCAGCCGTTGGGTTTGTACTATTTACCGTTGATCTTTGGCCAGGGAGACATAACAAGAAAGGAGAACCTCGAGTTCATTATAGTGGACTGTCTGTCCTCATACAACGGCATAATCGACAGACCAGGGTTGTGGAGGCTGAAGACATTTATAGCCGGCCACATGTTGATACTAAAAATGCAATCTCCCACCGGATTCATTACCATTCGCAGAGACCAGCAGATCGCCCGAAGATACTACGCCGAGGCCGTTACCTGCCGTAGAAGGCAAGCCGAGGTCTTTGCGGCAGCACAGCAGGCAACGCCACCGAATCCCAGCATCGACCCCCGGGAGAACACCGATTCCGATGAGGTAAATCCACAGCGTCCCTCGGCGGTGGAGAGAACTGAAGAAATTTTCATCTCAGAGCTCCACCCGGAGCGAACAGTGGTAATAGGGACAAAATTGGCACCAGATGTCAGGAAAGATCTCTTCACTAGTCGAATGCCAAGGGCATGCAAGCAATGATAACCCTACAAATTATCGATAGTAGTATGAGCAAGTAGGGATCGTTCTAAGCCGGGGATTAAGGGTACCTGAAATATGAGAATGTCAGACAAAATATTCACAATTGAAGCGTCACAAAATTGGGGGAAATCGGAATGAGGTTCGGCAGTCATAAGGCTTCACCCCACTAGGGGATTTGATCTTCTCATACATGACAACTCTTCCCGCAGGCTAAAAACCATGCACATTCTATATGCCTGCAGGAACAAAGGCAGTGAAACGTTTGGGAACGACGACCAATGTCCACACATGGCTAAGCCACCCCACCGGGAGATAGTATCCTCTAAAACAGGAGCTTCTTCCCGCAGGCTAAAAACAATGCATGCACGAACATACCTATAAGCGGGAAAGCCTAACTGCCTTTCCCCGCGTGTCCGATTATAAAAACGAGCCAACGGGAATATTAGAACTCCCGGTCGAAAGCCTAATCGGGAACTCGGGGGACTATTACTGCATCTGCATTATAAGCGTGCATCACATCAGTAACACCCGAGCGAAAGAAAAAGAGATTATTCGAACGCCCAAACTTCTTGATTTACGCGCATATGTATCAAGTGATAATGTGAGATATATTTTACTCATGAACAACTGCAATTCCGTAAAATCATCCGGGGTAGTACCAACGGGAAGCAACCCGGCAAAACAAAAAGGGGAAGAGAAAAGTTATTCCCAGTCAGAGTGGTCAACGGGTCAGCCCGGTCAGCGGGTCAACGGGTCAGCTGCTCTCCTCTCTGGGTTCGCCGATGGCTCCTCTCTGATCACCAATGGCCCTCCGTCTCCGGGTCATCAGGCAATAAGAACCCGAGGCAACATGCGTCCCCCGATGGCTTCCCCTCCCTCTCCGGTTGCTTCCTCCCCGGGTGCCGGCGGCCGGTGGCCTTCTCTCCGGGTCGCCGATTGCTCCTTCTCTCCGGGGCGCCGATCGACTTCCTCTCCGGTTCAGGTCGTCTTCCTCCCCGATTCGAGCGCCGACACCGCTAGTCTCCCTCTGCGGTAGTTCCTCTGCAGTCGACTTTCTCCGGCTCGGTCGTCCCTCTCCGGTCGTCCTCCTCTTCAGGCATGAGACGAGAGAGAAATGCCAGAAGAGAGAAAGAAAAAGCAGAGAAGAAGAAAGAAGAAAAAGAAAGGGGGTCAGCAGAGACCAGAGGCCGAGAGAAGAGAGAGAACAGAAAGGAAGGCAGGCATAAAGCCTGTAGAAGCTGCAAAGGCTGCAGCAGCTGCACTCGTAGCAGTAAGAGAGAAACAAAAAAATGACGGGGAAGAAAAGAAAAAACCAGAAGAAAAGAAAAAGCAGCTACAAGGAAACTGCTCAGTACACCCAGCAGCAACATTTCTCCTTTCTGGAATTTGGTATGGGCATGCACCCAACCCGGAGAGCACTAGCAAGGAAACATCACTTCCGGTAAAGATCAACCAACGACAAAGGCAGTTCACCGGGAAACTTGGGGGACTAGCTATTCGAACGCCCGGTAATGAGTTCATCTTACTTGAGGAGCTGGGGGACTAGTGGGAGTGACGTCACTCGGTCGTCACCTACCCTTGGCGGTACATGATTTTAACTCCTTAAGTAAGATTGCCTCTTACTCGGGAACTTGGGGGACTTGTTGATGGTATATATGGTACACCACCAAGCATATCTAACGACCTCGTTAACCGGCCAACCGGCGCGATAGGTCCTGCTTCCGGCATGCATCGGGTAGACCGTAACGTCAGCTACTTCTCCATTGTGGAAGACCACCGGTGCCGCATCCGGAAGCCATGCTTCCGAACTCCGTAAGAAGCTTCATAAGTAGATATTGTGCACATCTGTCCCACATTGGAAACTTGTAACAGGAGGAAGCCTTCCTTAGTTATAAAAGGAAGGCTTCCCCTAAAGATCTGGGAGGGTTAGAATTCCACACTTGTAACACTCCAAAGGCTTATTGGCCGATCGTAGTACATTCTAAGTGGACGTAGTCATGCCCGCCGATGGCATGGCGAACCACTATAAATCCTTGTGTCGATCTATCGTTATTGTGCTTTTGTTAGAGTCTCTGAATTCTGACAGAAACAGAAACACACTAAAAAAAAAATTGTCCTCCCCAAAAATTACTTGGGCTGGGTCCGCCCCTGGGTGGTTTGTTTAACTGACTCGTGGTCACAATATTAATTTGGTATTAACTATGAGAATGTTGTGGAAACTGTGACGACATATTTTATGTGGAAATGTTTGATTACGTGTGATTGAATCTGCGTAAGTGTAAATTGAGATGTTGGTTAGTTTCTCTGAGGCATTCTACCGGGTAAGCCAAAACGAACTAAGGCTGAGGCATTCCACTGGGTAAGGCAACGAACTAAGGCTGAGGCATTCCACCGAGTAAGCCAGAACGAACTGAAGGCTAAGGTATCTCACTGGGAATGTATCCTCTAAACCAGGATAACATCTTCCGCAGGCTTAAAAACCCTACAGGTTCGGGTACAAGGCTCGCCACCTTGCCCCGCTAAGCCAGTGACAACGGCTTTCCACCGGGAAAGTATAAGAGCCAGTATGAACTTATGGCAAGGCATCCTAACGGGAAAGTATGAAAGCCAGCACGAACTTATGGCTAGGCATTCCAACGGGAGAGTATAAAGCCAGAACGAACTGATGGCTAAGGAACAACAGCGGAAAGATATCCCCCAAACACGGGATATCATTTCCCGTAGGTCTAACAACCCTATACAGGCTCAAAGCATGAGCCATACGGGTAAGTTTCGCTACCTTGTCCCACAGATCCAAACATAAGAACGAACAAACGGGAATATTCGAACGCCCGACCAAGTCCAATCTCAAACGCAGACTTGGGGGACTATATGACCGGTGACTATACTATTGAAACAACCAAACTAAGACATTTTTGATGGTCTTAGACGGCTTCTTTCGAACTGGGGGGCTTATTAAATGCTATATATACTACACTTGAGCGGTAACACCGGGGTATAACACAAAGAGCGGTAACACCCTAGCATCAGATTCCAGGTACCACAAATGGAAGTTACCACAAAGACCAGCTCATAAGGACGGGGATGAAATTTTGGAGGAAATTAGGTAACACAATTACGCCACTCTTAGCCAGCACCTGATTTTCATGTCCCTTATAATCCAAACAACAGACAATGTTTCACCCACGAGAGCGTATTCTGGATCCTTCCCTATTGGTCATCGTTGTTACACAGGTACTGTTTAGATGTCATGCACATTGAAAAGAACGTAGGTGACAATATCCTTGGAACCATTCTTGCAATTGAAGGGAAGACTAAGGATGGTCCAAGGGCCCGCGAAGCTTTGGAGAAGAGGAAAATCTGCAAAAGGCAGTGGTGTTCGGAAGCTCAAAAGAGGACGGGAAAGGTTCCTCATGCACTATAAACTTTGTGTCGACTTATCTATATCGTGCTTCTTGTTTAGCCCTCTAGGTTTAAACAGAAACAATTGGTTTCGTTAAATAAAACATGATGCGAGATATATATAAACACGATTGGTGTTTGGATCGAGACACCAATAACCTTTGTGTTGATGACTATAACCAATAAAGACACACTCAACACTACGACTAGAGAATTTGTTAGAAACAGTATCACCAAGGTAAGGAAAACATGAGCACCCAAACACATGAAGGGAAGAATACGAAGGAGGATGACCATAGAGACGAGTGTGGGGAGCATCCCAATTGAGAGTTTGAGTGGGAAGAAGATTAATGAGATACGAAGATGTGTTAACAGCCTCAACCCAAATATTTTGAGACGCACTCAAGGTGAGAAGAAGAGTGCGAGCCATAGTGGCAATATGACGATGTTTACTTTCAGCAAGCCCATTTTGTTCTGGAGTGTATGGACAAGAAAATTGTTGTTGAATGCCCAAAGAGTCACAAAACTGAGAGAAGGCTTTGTTGACATATTTTGTGCCATTGTCACTTTGGAGGTATTAGACAGTACTGTGAAAAACATTGCGAATTATGGCAACCAATTTTTGAAAATGTGTAAGGACCTCATTTTTCCGACGCATAAGATAAAGCCATGTATTACGGGAATATTCATCGGTGAAAAGAACATAATATCGAAAACCAGAGACAGACAAGGTGGGAGACATCCATACATCACTATGAATGATAGAAAATAGAGAGGAAACATAAATATGATTTGAGGAAAAAGGTAATTTATGAGACTTGCTAAGTGCGCAATTATCACAAAAATAATTAAAAGAAAAATTGGAACCTATAGTAGAGCCTAAACGAGTCAAAACAGAAGAGGAGGAATGACCCAGGCGATTGTGCCAAAGAGACGAGTGAACAGAGGAGAGTGCATGAGGGATTGTGGACTCAGAGGACAAATGAAGAGGATAAAGACCATCTTTACACGAACCTTGAAACAAGAGACGACCAGTACATAAATAATAAATTTGATAATAATCAGGAGCAAACAAGAAGAAGACAATATTATCTTTCGTAAAACGAGCAACATAGAGAAGGTTTTTACGAATTGATGGAATACGAAAGACATTTCGGAGAGAAAATGTAGAAGAACCTAAGGATAATGGAAGGCTACCAGTATGAGAAACAGACATTGAGTCCCCGTTACCCATATACACATCATGAGGTCCACTATAAGGTTGTGGATTGCTGATGCACATGGCTGCTACGTGATGAGTCGCACCGGTGTCAGGGTACCAATTGGGATCAACAACAGAATGAAGACCAAAGAACGGAACAGTAGTGTTCAAGCTAAAAAAATTGTGTGGGCATTTAGAAAGCTCATGGTGACTAGAATGAGGTCCATAAGGTCCACTGGGTGTTGCCCAAGCCGGAGAAGGCCGGGTGAGACACTTGGTGTGAGAAGGGTTGTTGCTGAAGAGCCGGTGTGAAAAATGAAGGATGAGTACGGTGAGGCAAGTATTTGTAGGGATCACGACTATGATGAAACAGTGTTGAGGCCATGAGGGGAGATGTGAAGAACAAAAGAAATTGGAGGAAGAGAATGGAAAAAGAAAGAAGACAGGATCAAATAGGTATTTCTAAACTACTGATACCATGTTGAAATTGTATTTCATTAATTTATCAATTACAGAGATTACAATATATATATATATATATATAGTTCTATACCATCAGTTTTCCAATTTACATTAACTACCATATCCAAACTGATCATATAATACAACTGAACACATTTAGAATAATATCAAAACTAATGCTATAATGAAGTAGCTACAGCTATAGACAATTGTCATTACAGATCCAAAATTTATGCCACAGTATTAATGTTATTAGATATGGAAGATTCTTGTTCATTAATATATATATAACTAAATTGGAATGTCATCCCAAAAAATATTTTAATTGGCTTTTAATGCTTACATAAATAAACCCCAAAATCTACAAGAATTTAGCTTTGAATATTCAAAGATAGTGTCTAATGTCATCTACAAATTTCACGCAACTTGTCTCGAACTGTCACAACGTACTGTAAAATTCTTCTTGATGGCGAACTATGCTCTCCCAATCACTATCTAGCAATAACCAACTAATTAAAAGTAATTAAGGTACAAAAATAATGGGAATATAACTCACAATTTCATGCTTTTAATTCATCTCTAATATCTCACACAAAGAAAACATACTGTATAAGATGGGATAATGGAGGGCAGGCAACCATGATCAAACATTTTGGTCAGTCAGGAAGCTAAGTTGTAAACACTTACTTGGAGCAAATACGTGAATTATGTAGCATGTGAGATGGATGACACGAAATAAGATCGATCATGCATGGTTTTGGATTTGTAGCATCTGAATTGCATGTTTCTTTCTTCTGACTGGTTTTGGATTTGTTGCTAGAATGAAGATGTGAAGATGATAAAGGCAGCCTCTCCTTCCTTGACTATAAAAGATGTATATAAAATCATACTCTACTGCATGCTTGTACGTTTTTGATGTTTCAAACATTATACGCACACTTGCAGTTGCTCAAATCTTGCCAAGAGAATTTGCACCCTGCAGACGGCGGATGACTTGGTTCACTAATAAAAATAAATTGTCAGCTAGGAATGTAACTCAGTTACAACTAAGGTTTTCCTAATCAGGTTGAGCGAATGGATTATCATACGTACGGATGAGTTCTTTCTTTGGGAGTGTTTGTAATTTGTCATAAGAATCAACACCTTACCAGAGTGTTTTGTTAGACTAAATGTATATCTAAACTTATTGATTTCTTCACAAAGCTTTGATATCTTTAGAAGTATCTCATGTCTCGAGAACCTTGTACTGCATTTCCAGGTCTGAGAACGTACTCTACTACACGTCTTGTTGAACATTTCTTCTCGAAGAAAGCGGGCAAGAACATAATAAACCATCCTTAATTAGTCCATACTCTCTTTTTCGTCGAATACCCTAGAAATGCGCAAGTCGTCCAGTAGAAGAGGAGAAAGCTATAGTACATATTGCTATATCTTTCACATGAACTGAAAGTGAAAGTAGCAGATGATAAAAGCTATTCAGAATTTGATAGCTAGCTAATCACTGGAAACTAATGAAAGTAAATTAAAGCACTTTGGTGTTTCATGGACAAGTACGTAATCAGAGTTATATGTGATTGTTTATGAAAGGGAAGATGCAAATGAGAATGTCTGGACATTATAGAACAGCAATGAAACTGTGAAAGTACGTATGAGAAGGTGTTCCAAGTTCATGTAGGAGGACCCTCGATCAGCACTTGATAGAAACCCAGCACTTACCGAGTTCCTGCTACTTATATGGCAGGTTACTTTTGACATACACACTACTGGAAATCAGGTATGAAGCGACGAAGATTGGAAAGGGAAAATCAAAGTTCGTCGCCTCAACACATTGAGGCGACCAATATTGAATTGGTCGCTTCAGAAAACGAGAGCGACGACTATTGATCAATAGTCGTCGCTCACATCTTATTGAAGCGACGAATATTGATTGTTGTCGCCTCCCAACAATGTTTTGTAAACTGTAGCGACGAAAATTCAATCTTCGTCGCCGACTCAAAATTCAAGCGACGAAGTTGATAACCTTCGTCAATATTCGTCGCTGAGATATGAAACGAAGCGACGAGTTTTGATCAATAGTCGTCGCTTCATGTAATCTGGTCAACAATATTTTCATAGTTTGGAGAGTTGTAGATTTGGCATTTGGTGTCCGATTGACGATTGTAATACATTTTCGGAAAGGAAACGACGCCACGAGTCAAACTCGTAGCTTTGCCACGACGTGTGGGCTTTTTCGGGCTTCTGAGTTCGTTTAGGCCCTCAAAACGGCAGTTTAATATGTTTTAAATAAGGTTGACCGCATCGATCATGGCTCTAACTTTGTCGGATTTAAGTGATTTTTTTACCATAACCGTATTTCATCATAACGATCAAATGTTATTTCACAGTATTTTTCAAAATTTTACTTCTTTTATATAGTTGCTTCGAAAAGTTGTACACTTGAGTATAATCTTATAATCAAGTTATAACGTATTAGTGAGAATGTTGTCGTTATAATGGCTAAATTCACAAAATGAAAAATTTGACCGTCTGATGTGATCGTTATAGTTAAATATGAGTAGAGTATAAAAATCAGCTCGTTTCGTAAACGTTCCACACTCGATCGAAACGGTCAATCATATTTTCATAAAACTTATCACACGAAAACCCTATTACGTACCTTTAGATGACCTTGTTTCGTCGACTCTTCCAAACATTAAATTCTCAAATAGATGAGACGTAATCAGCCATGTAAAAATTTGGTAACTTTTACCTCCCGATACTAGGGTTCCCCATAGAGAGAAATAAGTTTAAATAAGGTTGACCGCGTCGATCGAGGCTCTAACTTTTTCGGATTTAAGTGATTTTTTTAACATAACCGTATTTCATCATAACGATCAAATGTTATTTCACAGTGTTTTTCAAAATTTTACTTCTTTTATATAGTTGCTTCGAAAAGTTGTACACTTGCGTATAATCTCATAAAAATTTTATAATCTTTTAAATATTATTGAAGCGACGGATTTTGTATTATTTCGTCGCTTCAGTATAATCAATAAAAATTTTAAAATCTTTTAAATATTATTGAAGCGACGGAATTTGTACTACTTCGTCGCTTCAATTTTATATATTATTGAAGCGACGAATTTTGTCTTACTTCGTCGCTTCAGTGTTGAATCCGCGCCACATGCTGAGAACCAATTAAAACACATTGCGCGGATCACCCTATGAACCGTTAGATTTCCCAGATCTAACGGCCATAATTCAAAGTGATGATTATATATATTCTTCCCTCTCCTCCTTCTTCTTCACTCCGTCACTGCCTCCTCGCCGTCGCCGTCGCCTCCTCCACCCTCTCCTCCACTGCCTCCCTCCCTCTCCGGCCTCCTCCACTGCCTCCCTCTCTCTCCGGCCTCCTCCACTGCCTCCCTCTCCTCCCTCTCCTCCACTGCCGCTCCTCCTCGCCGTCGCCATCCTCCTCCCTCCCTCCCTCCCCCTCCTCCTCCACTGCCTCCCTCTCCTCCCTCTCCTCCACTGCCGCTCCTCCTCGCCGTCGCCATCCTCCTCCCTCCCTCCCTCCCCCTCCTCCTCCACTGCCTCCCTCTCCTCCCTCCCTCTCCTCCACCGCCTACCTCCCTCTCCTCCTCCACCGCCTTCCTCCCTCCATCTCCTCCTCGCCTCCTCCACTGCCTCCCTCTCTCTCCTCCTCTTCCCCCTCTCCTCCCTCCCTCCTTCTCCTCCACGGCCTCCCTCCCTCTCCTCCTCGCCGTCGCCGTCGCCTCCTCCACCGCCTCCCTCCCTCCCTCTCCTCCTCCCCAACCCCGCAGCGCATATCGTTTTCCGACTTCGTCGCCTCCTCCACCGCCTCCTCTGTCACCTCCTCCGTCGCCTCCTCCGTCGCCTCCTCTGTCACCTCCTCCGTCGCCTCCTCCGTCGCCTCCTCCGTCGCCTCCTCCACCGCCTCCAAAAACTAGACAAAAAAACAAAATCGAACTCGAACGAAAAATACGAAATCGAACTCAAACGAAAAATGGCGGGAAATTTTTTTCAAACGAAAATGGAGACATGAAGCGACGAAGATTGATATTCGTCGCACTAAAAATACACTCTAGCGACGACTTTTGAAGCAAACTTCGTCCCCTCAAATTGTAAGCGACTACCCAAACTTCGTCTCCTAGAATTGGAAGCGACGACCCAAAATTCGTCGCCTCGAATGCGAGGAGACGACTCAAAATTCGTCGCTCATAATTTGGCGACAAACTTTGAAGTCGTCGCTTGAAATGTCCAAGCGACGACTTTTGGAGCAAAAGTCGTCGCCTCGAAGCCGAAACGACGAAAACGAAGCGACGACCCCTAGCGACGACTTTCTGGTCTCTTCGTGTTCGAGGCGACGACTTTTGATCAAAAAAATCCGTCGCCTCGAATGGGTTTTCCAGTAGTGACACCCTAGCTTTATTTATTACCTACGACTTCCAGGCTTATAAGTACGCACGCCTGGTCGATAGTACTACTCTAATATATAAGCATACAACTGAAGTACTGAACCTCTCACTTGAAGAGCAAGAGCAAGTGTGATCTGTAGGTCAAATAATGCACTCTATAATGTCGTTACATACATTACTTGTCCCCGAAGAAGAACCAGCCCTCCTTTCTCAGTTGCCAATCAATTCCTTGGTCATGCGCAAGCAGAAAAAGGAGACAGACCGAGCTCTATCTTTCACTGTCAACTACTGAAAGTAATCGACCGGGGGAAGAAGCTGCTAGTTTCGAATTTGCTAAGCACTGGAATTCAATTAATTGCAATGATGGTAAAGGATTGGACCTTGGTGTGTGCTGGATATTGGAAAAGAAAAAGATCGATCGAGCTCAATTACGACTGTTCTTCTTTTGAAAATGAAAAATCACATGAGAATGACTTCTAACAAAAACCCTAGCTTTACTACCTAACACGTAGGTCCAGCCATGCCTATGCATGCTTAATCAAAACTCCAGGAACGTATGACAAACTCACACATCATGGCCTTCATATATATCCATGTCTCTCTCAGAATCTCATCATATATATCTCTGGAAAGAATTAAGTTTTGTATATATATGGACCCTATTTATTTGTTAGTATATGTTCAAATATCCTTAACAATGACATACCATTACAAAATTTTGTCAATGATTTTCTTGTTGAACTTGTGTTTAAAAATAACAGTATGTCACCAAAATTTTGAATATATCCATCTATATACAACAAATTCGATAATTAGAATGAATGAAGTTAAGAATTAATATATGGAGGAGTACGTGCATGATTCCATATAATATACGTATTGTATATTATTCCTTATCACATGAGAAAATAAATTAGATTGAGGTAGTTTAACCTAGCTAACTTGAATGATAAATACAACTCAAATCCCAGACTTAGATTTAGTTAATCTCAAAAAGAGATCGGATTTCCCAGAAACGTACACATGCTTGTATACCATTTTGCACGTTAAAGCCAATCAATGGGGCACTTAACGATGGACAAGGACTGCATCGAGATTGATAGCAGCATCGACATCATTTAAGCGCGTCAAATTGTGGTTCTCAGAAGCTTTGGGTCAAAACTGCAAATGGAAAACTGCATGAAACCAAAGCAAAAGCTAGCAGATATCATTTATGGCCCCCGAGATCATCGAACCACTGTTAAATATGAACATTTTATCTTAGTTAATTAGTTATTATTGACTAAGAAAATGACATATCTCTCAAATGATTAACTATATATCATTTTCCTGTGCTTTGAACCTATTATATATCTTAAAGTTTGAGGCCTGAAACTGGTGATAAAGAAGCGGTCCTCGACCTAGTGACCTAGCTAGCTACCATATGTATTAGGAAGGAATCCGATTGATACATAGCAGCTTTTTGTGGACACAACACAAACAATGATATATCCAAGCAAGGCATGGTCTGCAATGTCATGAACAATTACTTTTTTTTTTTTTTTTTTAGAAGAGTAATGAACAATTACTTATCACTCATGCTTACCAAGGAGAAAAAGGAGTAAGTATCATAATATTGCTGTCCAAATTTTGGCTTAATTGATATCCGAGGATATTTATCAATCAATAAGATTGTAAGATTAGGGAACTATATATAGAATTCACAACATATAGGGTACTTGAGGGCAGTTCTACAACTTCTCAGCGTGAAAAATCTAACGGAACATTATTATAGAATCATTCATCAATCATTATCAAATTAAGATGTGATATACTATTTTTTTTTCAATAGGCTGAGCTAATTTATATCGCTAGGCGGTCTAAGCGAACGCTAGGCTAGCTAGGCGGTCTAAGTGGACGCTAGGTTGGCTAGGAGGATTTAAGCGGTAGTAACGCAGGCTAGACGGACGATAGGCGGGTTCTAAGCGGATGCTAGGCGGAGCTAGTTGTATGACTAGGCGGTCTAGGTGAACGTTAGGAGGGTTCTAGGCAGGTGCTAGGCGGCTCTCAACGACCGCTCAACCCTTTCTATGTCTTTTCAACCCCTCCATGTCCAAATTGAAAATAGGGATGTTGATAATATTACGGGAAGCCGAAGCGTTGCAGCTCTCGTTGCAATTCCAGCGGGCCTTATCCGAAAGCCCATATACTTTGACCCAATTTACATCACTAAGACCCCACAAAATCGCCTCGCACGTGTCATACATATAATTGAAGATGTGAAATTACCTTTGTGGGCTCTTGCGCATGAAGCCGAAAGTGATGGCGCGCAGAATAATGGAAAAAGACACAAGTCACAGACCACTTCCCGCCCTTTTCACAGACACGCCCACACGTGTATAAGGATACTCAAAGGGACCCACCGCCAAAGTCCTTGTGGTAAATGTTAATGGAGTTATGTGTGTGTTGGGAACGACACGTCCCTCTCCCTCCCAGGTGGCTTGCACTCTGTCCATCCAACATTAAACCTTCCTGGATTGTACTATGCCACTATTCATTTTTCTAAAGGTGTGTTCTATGTGTAGACCACTATTAATTTTTTTATTTTATTTTAATTTTATCAACTTATATAAAATAATAGATAAAGACAAATAGATAAATAAAAAATATATATATTTTTATATATTTTATTTATCTATTTGTTTTTATCTGTCATTTTATATGAGTTGATAAAGTGAAAATAAAATTAAAAAATTAATAAAGTTCTACACAGTACTTTTTGAGGTGCAAATAGAACACCTTTTTATATGTAAATATTTTTTTTGCTCTTTCAGCACAAGTCGGTAACAATTTTTTATTATTGAAATAAAAACATAAAAGCATTGACAATCTATTAAGGATTAGAACCGAAATAGTTCTAATTAAATGGTAAATGTTTCTTGGTTATTTTCAATTTGCAGGTATTGCGTATGTGTATTTACTATTTATATAATGGAACTTCTATTCATACCTCTTAAATTGGCACTTGAACCTCTCTTCTTTTTCAACTTTCAGTTGACTTTATCAACTCATGTGCAATTATTAATAAAACCACATAAAGTTAAATAAATTATTTTAGAATGCATAAATACTTAAATATGCTCTAACACAATTTATTTTCTAAAAATTGAGGTACATGCTATAATTTTTAGCTTATTTCATATTGGTTTGTTTGCTAAAAAATATATTTTCTATGTACATTAGTCGATTATTATCAAAGAACAAGTGTATCAATTATATGTTTAGCAACAATTTACATAAAACTTGTTAAGATGTTGTTCATAATAAACTAAGGCTTTGGTAATTAATTAATTTTTTATCAAATCAAATTGAGTGTTTCGTTTTTTTTATTCTTAAGAAATTGAAAGTGAAATCATCTTAAATGTATTAGTATAATCTTAAAAAAAAAAAATTTTTATTGATTTAATTGCCCAATAGGTACTTTTGGGAAAATTAAGGAGGTATAAATAATATTTTAGTTTTTTGTAAAAATAATTTGGAGGTCTACTGAGTAAAGTGGTCTAAGTGTCAATTTGAGAAGCATGAATAGAATCTCTCTTTATAAAATGAGTGGTTCAAGTAATTAAAATACACGTTTTAGAGCCTAATCTTTGGCGAGTATTTTAAACACGTTCTTCAAAGATGGAAACCCTTCATTATGTATTCGAATGATTAAGACTTGAGCGTTTGTCTGTTTATACAGAGCTTCCCGTACTACTGCTGCTGCTACAAAATGTATCAACTGTAAGCTATTCAGTACTTTGCAGGAAATGACCAAGATCTTATTCCATTGTAATTTCAGGCTTTCCGGTCATCCAACTGCACGAAAACTTAGTCTGATCATGTGACACCACACTGAAAATTCGCTCAACTAGCAACAGAATATCACACAGAAGTCACCCTCTCAACAGTGTCTTAAAATTTACAAGCTTCAAGTTCAACTGTTACAATACCAGAATCATTAGAAACCATATTTTGAATTAGTTCCGTTCTTATGAGGTCCACAATGTGTGCATGGCACCCAAATGACTCAACTCCGTGCACTTGAGAGACATTTTGTAAAGCTCCCTGAGCTTTTCAGCATTTGCAGATCTGTTCGATATAGTTTGCGGTTGCCGAGGTTGAGAAAAAGGAAATTTGTTGCCACTTGCCGAAAGTGTCACTGCCAACATCTTCTTCAAAACCAACTGCAACTGATTCCAAAATTTGGCATGTACCTCAGAGTTAATACTTATTAAATAGTCTGAATCTGTTTCCGACGACAGATACCGTCCCTCAAGCAAACAAGACAAAGCTGATTCCAGCATCTGGAAATAAGAAATCAAGGCACAGCAAATAATTAATAAGAATTCCTTTAGTTTACTTACTACGAGATAACATAAATTTTGTCATAGTATAGATAGAAATAGATGTATGGACATTATAGTAAAGAAAAATATGTACACTTAAGCTTTCTTAAAAGTTGAAAAGTGAAATCGAAGTATACACAACACTTTTAGAGGTGCAAATAGAACAACTAACTAACTATGTTGTTTACACTTGAAACTTGTGTTCTTTACACATCTACAAATTAAAGATGGTAGTCTAAGTTAGAGATGCCCTTATACTATATCTTTCATCTAGTGGGAATTTATTTCATGTTTCAAAATTTACTTTAATGACAAAGAACACTTAGAGTTGTTTAAGTTTGCGGGTTCAATACTTTTGTGCTTTAATGCTCAACTTTTCTCTTTACGAAAGTTTAAAATTTTTGTACATGGGCGCGTATCTTTTATTTCACTTTCACAAGTTCACGTTTTGCCAGTATAAAGTCCAACATGAAGAATACATGAAGAATTCAAGAGTGTTTAGCTAACTAACACATAAGCAAACTTTGACACGTATCATTGAGATCCTTTCGATATATAAACACGATCAAGAAGAAAATTTTGAACTATTTTTAAAATGTCGGTATCATTTGATTCTCAAAACGAGAGAATTATACCACAATATTTCGCATATGAAATCCTCAAACCACTTAGTTCCATATTCAAACATCGATCAATGAAATTTATATATGAAACCACTCATCAAGATTCATGACTCTAGGACCAACTCATCAGTTGACTTAGAAGATTCATATAATTTTTCGTGAGGAAACTTCACCAATAGTGTCTCAACTCTTGTGACCCGGTCAGTGTGATACACGACCTTTAAAATTGATCAAATTGATACTTGAACTTGTGTTTCGCTATCAATGAAGTGCCCCCGTCCAATTTTCGTCAACAATTTATTGACGTGACTCAGACATGGATCCTAAAAAGGGCAAATAAAGTCATTTTACTGAAACCGAAACCTTAATTATGGTTTGGTAAAAAAAAAAAGGGTTTGGTCAGGTCTATCCAATTTTTGTTGAGTTTTTTTCTAGAGAGAAAGAAAGGGAGGAAGACAGTGAAGAAAAAAAAGGAAAAAATGGAGTATGAAAGTTTCAGTTTCAGTAAAATGACTTTATTTTCCCTTTCTGTGGGACCCACGTCTAAGCCACGTCAGTAAATTAACGGTACTGTAACGAAAATTGAACGGGTGGCATCTCATTGATAGCAAAACACAAGTTCAAGTATCAATTTGATCAATTTTAAAAGTCGGGTATCAAACGGGTCACAAGAGTTGAGGCACCATTGGAGAATTTTTATGCACATCCCTGATCAGTTAATAGTTGGTGTAGTCTCTTCAAAATCTGTCTATCTCTTCTTGCAATTTATTCAGTACAGTTGCTGCACATTCTTTCCCACTTCCCATAAGATCTCTGCTCTACTTTCAGCTTCATTTCTTTACCAAGTTCCATATATGGGATATTTTCATTCTTTTTAATTAAATTCAGTTTGGGATTTGTGTTGCTCACTGTAGCTGCGGCCAACCTTTCCGTTCTCGCCAATTTTCGATGAGTTTTCCAATTTTTCTCTAGCTAGACTATGTAGTAAAAATTCATAAATACGCCAAACCCATAGCTTAGAAAATACAAGTTTTGATTAACTCAAGCAACATAGAACAACACATTGGATATAGGCTCCGCTTCTTCCTAACCAACAACCAATATCAACAAATTAAGGACAAAAAAAAAATTCAAGTTTGACCTAGCCGCATGCTTTGCTAGGGTTTCTCTCCAAGTCTTCTTGCGAGCATACCTCTTTGAACCTTACCAACGTTTTGTGCAATCACCTTCATCCCATCATGTCTGCTCCTTTGACAGTGAAGGGTTTCTGTTCTCCTTCCTTTTATCAATCTTTTGGGGATGTTGCCGGCCTCCACCGGTACCCCTGGCTCCTAAGTTTTTGCATATTCACTACTCCAGCAAAGAACCGAAGCGACGACAAAACAGCACCGAACGCGTTGCTTCAATACCTAAGCGACAACAAGTCGTCAGTTGGATGTTGTCACTTCAGTCTTGTCGCTTCGATTTCAAGAGACGAACATTGTCGCAAACTTCGTCGCATAGATATTTCAAGCGACGAAGTTTGGGTCATCGCTTATGATTTGTAGCGACAAACTTTGGGGTCGTCGCTTATGATTTGTAGCGACAAAATTTGGTTCAAAATTCGTCCCTTAATGTCATGTTACAGAGAAGAAAACATGGGATGATAAAATTGAAGCGACGAAGTTTAATCGTCGCTTAGATTTTCATGTGACAAATATTGATCAATGTTCGTCGCTTCATGCAGTGTTAGAGAGAAGAAAAACAGGTTTCTGTTAGCAGGTTCGCAGGAGGAGATCACATCTTGATTCACTAGTTTCCACTAGGCCTACGGGTTTGTGCATAAACAATTGACGCCGTCTGTGGGAAGCATTTGATCAACGAAAAAGTAGCGTTGCTCTACCGGAGGGTAGAACCCGATCGATCCTTTGGAAGGCAGTTTGAAAGTAAGTCCACGATCCGGAGGCCATGGAGGGAAGGAAGATGAAAGCTGGCGGGAGAGGGCTGAAAGAGCGAGTCCGGGTCCCCGACCGGGCCCAAAACCTTAAAACTGAGGTCAACGCGAGGTTTGTCCCTTCTCCCGACCGGGACGGAACCCTCGATCGCCGGGGCTCAGACAACCCTGACCAATGCGATGAGGGAGAGGAGATAAAAAAGATGAAGGCAGAAGTCGCGTGATTGCGAGAGGAGGGCAATCGAGATCGACGAAGGGCGGATGCCCGGTGCCAAGAGTTGGAAGCGGTAAACATCGCCTTATTGGCAGCCCTGGAGAAAGGACACCGGCAGGACACCTCTCAGGCGGCATCGCGGCCCGCAAATAAAGGTGACGAGTTTCCGCACCTAGAAGTGGGACAGCCTACGGGAAGGAGAAAGACTGCACATTTGCCCACGCCACTCTTTCCGGAAGCTCTGAGGAATTCCGGGCTGGTTGAGCCCCCATACCGAACGAACTTGGCATCGGGCGACCAGGACAGCACTACCGCGAGGACGCTTCAGACGCTCTCTGCCTCGGTGTCGGACATAAAGGACCGGTTGGAGGCCAGCGAGAAAAGGACGGTGCGACCGCAGGACGGTGCGCGATTCAACGAACGCACTGGACCTTTTCCACACCGGGTTAGGGAATCCGGAAGATCTGGTAACCAAAAGTCCCTGAAACTGACGTACACAGGAACGAGCTGCCCATACCAACACCTGGACAGTTTTAAGTCACAAACAAGCACAAAAGGCTACTCAGATGCCACGTGCTGCAATGTGTTCCAAGAGACGCTCTCAGGGGAGACATTGGGCTGGTTCTACGAGCTGCCAGTAAACTCGGTGGAAACATTCAAATAGCTGGCTGATAAGTTTGTCGGCCGATTCGTCCTTAGAGCCAAGGCGGCCCAAACGTCAACGATCCTTTTCGATTGCATGCAGACTGACCGCGAACCGCTGCGCGCTTTCGTTAACCGGTGGCATATCGCCACGGCCGGGGTCAGAAACTTGGATAAAAGGATCGCTGAGATGGCATTCAAGCAGGGGTTAAGGCCCGTGGAACTCTCGTACGCCCTGCGAGTAAAGGAGCCACTGGGGTACGACGAGTTGATGGTCGTGGCCGTCAGGCATGCCCAAGCGGAACATGAGACGTATGGGGATAAGATGCCCAAGCGAAGGTCGGATGACCTATTACCAACACCCTCCCGTGAAAACAAGGCCGGGCGACAGGATCGCAATCGTACGCCTACGACCAGTAAGAAAGCCGAAGTATGGGAGGATTGGCGACCCCGCCGGAACGGCGATAGCAGTTCATGGGCAGGTGGAAGATCACCGCATTTGCGACCGGCACGGCCCATGACAGCAGGAAAACCCGATGATTCAACCCTCCGGACTAACGACCACTGACCCCAGAGAACGGTTGTGGATGGCCGAGTCCGGACAGATGACCCGCAAATGGACAGACAGGGTGCCCGAGAAGTAGGAAGCATACGCACCCGAGTCCCCGGGGGGATCGAGGTGCATGGAAGCATAAATATGATACATGGTGGGGACCACATAGATCGACTCACCCGGAGCTCGAAGAAGCGGTGCTTAAGGTCGATCCGGGGAAAGGAAGTATATGCCTTTGGGGGAGGAAGCGGCCAGGCCGCTAAAACCGGATGGAACTCGGTCACGTTCTATGAGGAAGAATAACCGGAGGATCTGATCCAACCGCACAACGATCTCTTCCTCATTACGGTCCAAATAGACCACTGGATAACCAGCCGCATGTTAATCGACACCGGGGCTTCTGTCAATGTGATGTTCCGAGAGGCATACAAGGGGCTGCACCGGGGAAGGGGAAAGTTATCCCAGGATAACGAGCCGCTGATAAGCTTCTCCGGCGAGGTGGTCCAGCCTTTGGGATCGGATTACCTGCTGCTAATCTTCAGCGAGGGAGACAGGACGAGGAAGGAGCACTTGGAGTTCATCATCGTGGATTGCCTGTCCTCATACAATGGCATAATCGGTCGGCCGGGGTTGTGGAGGCTGAAAACATTCATAGCCGGCCATATGCTGATGTTAAAAATACCTTCACCCGCCAGCGTCATTACCATACGCGGGACCAGAAGATCGCTCGCAGATATTATGCGGAGGCCCTGGCCCACGGGAGAAAACGGACCGAGGTCTTCACGGCTACTCAACAAGCGCCAGTACCGGATCCCGAGTATTGACCCCCCGTGATGACACCGACTCCGACGACGAGAAGCTAAAACGACCGTCGGCTGTGGAAGAAACCGAAGCAATCTCCATTTCAGAGGAGCACCAGGAACGAAAAGTGGTTATAGGAACGAAGCTCGCCCCGGCTGTCAGGCAAGAGCTCATCACCTTTCTACGAGACCACAGTTCAGTGTTCGCATGGTCCTACGAGGACATGCCAGGCATATCCCCAGAAATAGCCGTCCATCGGCTAAATTCGTTGCCCAACGTTCTCCCGGTGAGGCAGAAAAGGAGGTCCTTCAGCCCGGTGAAGTATGAGGCGATCAGAGAGGAAGTGCAGAAGCTGAGATGCATAGGTTTCATCCGGGAAGTCCAGTATCCCCGATGGCTCGCCAACGTGGTTATGGTCCCAAAGAAGGAAACCGACCGGTGGCACATGTGCGTTGATTTCACCAACCTAAACCTGGCGTGCCCAAAAGACAGCTTCCCGCTCCCCCGAATAGACCAGCTTATAGACTCCACATCCGGTTTTAAACTACTTAGCTTCTTGGATGCCTACGCCGGATACAATCAGATAAGGATGAGCCCGGACGATGAGGATCACACCTCGTTCACGACTGACCGAGGGACCTACTGCTACAAGAGGATGCCGTAAGGTCTAAAGAACGCCGGGACCACATACCAACGGATGGTAAACCGCATGTTGGAGCAGGAGATGGGTAAAATGGTGGAAGTGTACGTGGATGACATGCTAGTCAAAATCTTAACCGCAGGGGCCCACGTCCGAGACTTGGCAGTAGTCGTCGGTAAGATGCTCAAGTTTGGGATGCGCCTGAACCCGAAGAAGTGCATCTTCGGGATTTCAGAGGGCTTGTTCCTAGGCCACATTATCAGCCAGCGGGGGATAGAAGCTAACCCGCTGAAGGTCCAAGCGATCCTAGACATGGAAACACCAGGGGAAAGAAACTAGGTCCAGATGATGACCGGCCGACTGGCCGCCCTAGCCGCCCTGGCCAGATTTATCTCCCGCCTGACCGATAAGTTCGCCCCATTCTTTAAACTTCTCAAGGCACAGCAGTTCAAGAAAATTCACTAGGCGGTGGAGCACGAGGCGACATTCCGATCCATCAAGACATACCTGTCTGCAGTACCTCTCCTATCCAAACCGGTGCCGGGCGAGATGCTATACCTCTACATAGCTGCATCAGGAACGGCCGTCTCTGCGGCTTTCGTCCGGAAGGAGGGCACGCTCGATCTCCCGGTATACTATGTAGGGAAGAGACTTACCGGAGCCGAAAGCCGATACCCTGACATTGAAAAACTGGCTCTGGCCCTGATCGTCAGCGCCAGGAAGCTCCGGCACTATTTCCAAGCTCATTCCATCACTTTGTATACCAATCACCCTCTATGGCAGATTCTGCAAAGACCGGATACTAGCGGCAGGCTCGTACGTTGGGCAGTCGAGTTGGGAGAGTTCGATATAACTTATGCCCCGCGAACGGCCATCAAGGGCCAGGCCGCTGCGGATTTCTTATGCGAACTCACCCCGATGGCAGCAGAAGCGCATTCCGGCCGGTCCGAGGGCACCGAAACAGTTCAAGCTATAAAGGTCGAACCAGGCCTCCCCAGCGGTTGGAAGCTTTATGTGGACGGCTCTGTAACGGGTAAGTGGAGTGGAGCTGGCGTCATGCTAACCTCACCCGATGGCCAGTCATACGAGTATGCCCTGCGGTTCCTTTTCAATACTTCCAACAACGCCGCTGAATATGAGGCCCTCACAGCCGGTTTGCAGCTAGCCAAGGAAATGGGGATCCCATCTTTGGAAATATACAGCGACTCGAGCCTGGTGGTAAACCAGATGAACGGGCTGGTGGAACCCCAGTTAGCCTCCTACCAGGCTTTGGCCAAAACCCTGATCGAGCCATTCCAGGGCGCAACGATTCAGCATATACCCCGGGAGCCAAATAGGCATGCGGACGCCCTAGCAAGGTTGGCAACCGGAAACTACCCACCAGAGTACCGAAGAGCTAAGATTGAAACCTTCCAGAAACCGAGCATAAGCAAGACCATCTCTGAGATATTTGCGGTAGAAGAGGCGCCACGGAGCTGGATGGATCCGATAATTAAATACCTGGTTGACAAAACCAGCCCCCAGGATAAAGTAGAGGCTAGGAGGCTACACCTCCGGTGTGCCAGGTACAGTCTCCTCGGTGGTAAGTTGTACCGAAGAGGGCACAGCTTCCCCCATCTAAAATGTGTAACTAAAGAGGCGGGAGAAGCTATCATGCAAGAAATCAATGAAGGAGTGTGCGGTAACCATTCTGGCGCCCGATCCCTGTCTCATAAGTCGCTACGGGCAGGATACTTTTATCCAGACATGGCAGCAACGTCGAGAAAAATATCAGGCGGCTGCCACAAGTGCCACATGTATGCCACTACACCTCATGCTCCGGCAATCGCGTTGTCAATTCTGTTAGCGCCATGGCCGTTCGCACAATGGGGGCTAGATATCATCGGCCTTTTCCCAATAGCTGTGGGACAATACAAGTACGCCATCGTACCCGTTTACTATCAGACAAAGTGGGTCGAGGCGGAACCCCTAGTCAAGATTACCGAGGAACGGGTGAAAAAATTCCTATGGAAGAACATCTACTGCCGGTTCGGGGTGCCGCAGACCATAGCCACGGATAACGGGACACAGTTCAACAATGCTGATCTCATCTAGTACACGGCCTCCATGGGGACCCGGATGTTGTTCGCCTCAGTGGCGCACCCGCAAACCAACGGCCAGGTTGAAGCGGTCAACAAGATTATCAAAAGTCTCCTCAAGAAGAAGCTCGATGACAAAAAAGGATGTTGGGCTGAGGAACTCCCCGCGGTTCTATGGGCCATCCGGACGACAGCAACCCAAGCAACAGGGGAGACCCCGTTCTGCATGGCATTCGGGAGCGAAGCGGTACTCCCGTAGAGACCGACATGCCCAGCGGCAGGGTCGAGAATTACGACGCTGAAACAAACGCCGAGGGCATACGACTCAACCTGGAACTCATTGAGGAGCGGCGCGACCAAGAGCATATGCGAAACCAAACATACAAGCAACGGGTCGCTCGATACTATGACAGAAAGGTTCGGGAAAGGAAGTTGCAAGTGGGGGATTGGGTGATGAAGAAAGTTCAGAAAAAGCCGCTGGCCTTGGAGCCAACATGGGAAGGGCCCTACCAAATCACCGCAGCCGCAGGACCGGCGACATTCCACATCATAGACACCGAAGGCATCTACTCCACCCGCCCATGGAATATCCAGCATCTGCGGTTCTACCCTAAGTGAGATTACTGCCTTAAAAATGGACAGTACTGTATTTAGTATCAACGTTGCAATACAGATAGTCACTGTCTCTAGAATGAACTATAGCTGGTTACAAAGTAGATACATCTGTCAAGTATATAAAAAAAAACAAAAAAAAACCGCTAATCAGCGCCACTGGAGCATCTAATCCCTGACCCACCAGCCTTGAGAGACCGCTCTTGCTCCAACTTCTCGGCCAAGGCTACCTCAGCCTCCATCCGCTCGGCATCAAGCCACCCTTTCTCCCTCCACTCCAGATACGCACCATGTATACCCTTCGCACGGGCGGCCTCCAGCATCTCTGCAAGTTCCACCGACTCCCGGAAATCGTCAATAGCTTTATCAGCGGCTTCGGCAAGTTGGGACTCTACGAGCTTTGCCCCTCCCTTGAAGACTGCTGTTACTTGGGTCTACAGCTCCAAAATCTTCGCTTCCAATTCCATAATCCTCTCTTCCCGAGCGACCGCCAGTCGACCGGCCTCCTCCCTCTCCTGCGCAAGCTTAGCCTCCGCCAATGACAGCTGCATGGTGAGGTCTTCCACTTGCCTCTCCAGAACCGGAGTCTCCTCACTAGGCTCAGCGGCGTAAAGGCTATGAACCAGCTGGTACAAGTACACAAAAGAAGAACATTAGCTCGTAGCACAAAAAAGGAGAGGGAGCGCAGAAGAACCTCAGTGCCACACAGGTACGCGATCAGACTTACCCGAAGACCCAATTCCACAGCTTTCTTCCTGCTCTCGCCCGGCCGCACATCTCCGGCGGCCTCCTGATCAAGTCCCAAGGCCTCAATGGTAGATGCCACGAACCTACCAAAACCACCATCACTAGAGCCGCGATCGGCTTCCGGCTCAACGGTTTCCCTACTCCTTCGGCCACCGGTTCCCTCTGCCAGAACCAATGCTGACCCCCCACCGGCCGAGCTTGACGCCCCGGTATCAAACATCCTCGCCCTCTTGGCCGGAGCTTCGCCAAGACCGCTTCTGCGGTACCAAGTCATCTCCGTTGCCTCTCTCTCTCCCGCGGGGCTCGTATCCCCACCGGCCGCGCTAGAGGTTCCGGACCTGGTGAGCCCACCGATCCTACATCCCGAATAACAAGTGGGGCATTCTCCTCACCTCCCGGCCGCCGACCGTAGTGGGAATCCGGAAACATGAGCGGCACAGGAGTACTATGCACCGTGCTCTCTAGGGTGTCCGGATCTACAACGGTTTTCGAGGCCATCTCCCCCATCTCCATCAACCTCTGGGCCACAAGTTCGTCATCCGCCTCGACAGTCTCCTAGCTTCGAACAGCGAGCCGGGGGGCATTAGCTGCAAATCAATAAACGGAGCGATTAGAATAAAATACGACCGCACAAAACAACAGTGCAAGACACTTTACCAGGTTTCTTTCCCATCTCGCATATCTCCAACACATTCCACCGGATGAAATTGTAAGAGCTCCGGCCCAGACTGTCCCAGCAAACAAAAAGTCGGGCTATCCGTTGCCTCTCCAAGTCGACCAACCGGTACGACTGATCCCCGATAGCTTGATAAGCCCCGGGCACCCGAAAGCTCTTCGAATTACGCTGCCACCTACCCCCGGCCATCACAACCTGTCTCCTCCATACATTCGAAACCGACGATGGCAGGTGAGTGATGGGAGGATCGAAGTCCCGCGCTGCAAAATTGATACAGCCGGAGGCCTGGGCCTTTTTACAGTAGAGAATCTTATACAGCGCCCGAAACTCATTTATCGTGGGCCAGTCCATGTTGCTAAGACTGAATAAGCACCTGAGACCAAGCAACTGCCTCCACTGGTTGATAGGTAGCTGGGCGGGGGAGACATTTATCGGGCTCAGCACATACTGGACAAACTTCGACAGCGGTAGAGATAGCCCGTGCCGAAATTGATCCTCAAAAACGGCAACCCAACCCTCCTCCGTGTTGCAGGCCAGTTCCCCGGGATGCAGGCCCCGGAGCTTAACGGAGGAGTCAATGCCCCACTTCGCCTGAAAATCCCTTATCTCGCCAGTAGTCATGCTTCTGGTCGGCTCGTCACAAAAAATCACGTTGTCGCCATCCAACAGCTGGTACGTCACGGACCCTCCAGTCGACGCACAGCCGGCACCGACAGGATTGGCTGACCTCCCAGATTCCATAAAACCTAAGAACAGAATTTACCCTACGCCCAGTTAGTTGTGTAGCAAGATAACAACGCAGACAGACGACAGACGAGGAGCCGAGTTCAACAAAATACGACAGGAGGAGAGGAGGGGGGTGCGAAGCATCTTATAGGCGGCAAAACTACACCTTGTTGATAATTACGGCAATAAAAAAGGAGAGGCAACCCCAGCCGCAGATTCCCTCCATCTCAGACCGCTCCCTACTGACACGTATCCCAGCATCGATAAAGTTCCCACGCCATCATAACTGATGGGGCTGATGGGCTCTCTCCTTCATTGCATGTCAGCCACCTATCCCGCCTACATGCAGTAGTTAGGGGAGGTAGGAGCGAGAACCGAGGCGTCCAGCCCCCCCACTTCCCCAAGAGTCAGCCTCAAATCAAGGAAAGGCACACCACCGGTTATGTAATATTCAACCGGCTCCATGGCATCCCACCGGTTACGTAGTATTCAACCGGCTCCATGGCATCCCACCAGTTACGTAGTATTCAACCGGCTCCATAGCATCCCACCGGTCACGTAGTATTCAATTGATGCGACCAAAATGCGAGCACAATTTGTACCTGCAAAATAATCTCATACACATAATACCCTTCTTGTGTCGATTGTAGTATTGACAAGTAGGGATCGTTCTATCCGGGGAAATCAAGGGCTTTTAATCACATAAAGTATTGCAAATAAAGGGGGTGTCGATTTTTATAACTAATTTACCTACTGATTTTACTAAATTTAAATCCTAAATTATTATATACAATTGATCAACATCTTCCACACAATCACTAAACACAAAACTCATTAAACATGCAACAAAATTAAACAAAGTAATAGGGGCAGCAAGCTAAAATCGGATCCAAGATTCAATTAAGTTCCAATTTAATTAGAGCATTCGCGGTATATCTAATTATTCAAAACATCATAAGTATTTAGAATCAACTTCGCGTGTAATCCTAAACATGGTACTAATCGGTTTAAAAACACTTCGCGTAGAAATTAAACACAAAAAGCACATAAGCACAGTATGTCGAATTGGGAACATGTTAGCAAGTATGTCGTCACTCATCTCACATCGACATGTAAATTTCCAGAATTATTCTAGCCCTCAGATAAATACAAATTAAAACCAACTTCGCGTATGATTCAACTTGTATTAAATCGGCATGTGAAACCAGCACACAAAGAATAGTCATGGCCTAGACTACCTTCATGTACACGGTTTTTGTGCACACAAATTCAGAAAATAAACCAAATTAAATCAAGAACACATGCAAAAACCTACTGCCCATAACACTAAATTCGATTTATTACATGCATAATTCGGAAATTAAACCAAGAGAAAACCAAATCATATAACAAAAATTCGGAAATCCAAAGAATAATTCATAAAACCAAAATTACAACTACAAATCCATACAAATCTCATAGACAAAATATTGTATTGATACAAAAGAATAAAAGCCATAAGAAAATTACAATCACAATTGAGAACCTTTGAAGAATTCGGCAAGAGGATTGGTGATGGTGGTTGGAAGGATATTTTGGAAAGGTGATGGAGATGGTTCGGCTTAGATCTTTTGTGAGGATTTATGGAGGAAATTCGGCAGAGCTTTGGTAAGTTTAAGTGAGGAAGAGAAGATCCCTTTTTTTCTGAAAATATGGGGAGGTATTTATAGAAGAGCAAGGGAACCTAGGGTTTTGTTAAAACCCTAGGGTTGTGCCGTGTGAATCATCCTCCTCTAGGGTTTCGGCAGCCCGCATCCTTCTCTTTAATTTCTGAAATTCTTTGGTCAAAATAGCTGGAAATGTGCAACAATATCTCTTGAATTATCTCTTATTATTTTCAGCAACAAGCTATTGAACCAAGCCTCCATTCAGTCCACATGCATCCCTTCTTTTCTCTTTTCTTCTTTTCCGAAATTCCTAGGATAATGGCTGAATAAGTCTTCATATTATCACTTGAATTATCCTTGAATTAATTCAGCAAAATACTTCCCCCTTTCTCTCAATTGCATTTACCGAAAATCCTTATAGATATTGCTGAATAATCTTCTAATTATCTCTTGAATTATTCTTGAATTAAATCAGCAATATCATCTTGAACCTTGCTTGAAATAAAGTCCACATTCGGTCCTTGCTTCTCTCTTCATAAATTTGCCGAAAATCCTTTGCTTATCTCTTCACAAATTCCTTGAATAATCAGAATTTATCCCCTCCTTTATCTTCAAATAAAATCTGAAAATAAAGAAAAGAAATAAAGAATTAATCCATGTATTAAACTTGTCCTAATCTAGACAAATGATGTCTTAACAAGACATATATGTAATAGATAAGATCATTAGATTAGGAAAGTTTCCAATTCAAATCAAGGAACTTACTAGATTGAGAAAGTTACTAGAATAGGAAAATCAAAATAGGAAAGTCGAAGAATAACAGTCATAGTTCAAGTAGGACTTTCCTAAACAGGACGATTCCTAATCCAAATAGGACTCTAAATTTTCCTCACATGTTTCAGAAACGACGAACAATAAAGATTTCTATTCCGACAAGTTTCATAGTCAAAACAGGTTTCCTAGTCCAAACAGGATTCCTAGTCAAATAAGGACTCCTACTCAAACTAGAACTCTTCACATTTTCCGACAATTTCTACATTTTACGCTCAATTGTACACCAACTCTGCCAAAGACTCCAAACACGACTCAATGACTCTATATTACAACAATAAGGGTTAAGAATTGCATAAATGGGGGTAAAAACATATTAAGAACGTCGCATTTTATGCTCCTATCAAGTATTCAACCGGCTCCATGGCATTCCACCGGTTATGTAGTATTCAACCGGCTCCATGGCATCCCACCGGTTATGTAGTATTCAACCGGCTCCATGGCATCCCACCGGTTATTTACCATTCAACCGGCTCCATGGCATTCCACCGGTTTACTCACTCTCCTTCGCCCTTGCGGGCAAGGACAAGCCAGCAACAACTCAAGGCTTCAAGCACATGGGCTTTATAAACCTGGGAGAGTTTACATCTAACACATGCAAACTCTTCCAGCAGGCTAAAAACCCTGCATCACACTGAACTGTAATAAATTTGGGGATCCATGGCCAGACTTGTTATCTCCACGCCACCCTACCGGGCAGATTGTTTCTCTAACACAGAACAAGTCTCCCCGCAGGCTAGAAAACTTGCACATTACCTCACGTTTATTTCAACACAAGCTGAGAAGAACTAGCAGGTGTTAACCGGTGCTTCAACATGGCCGCAACACCCCACCGGGGTACCTGTTGGCTTATTCCACGCTCCAACAGGCCTCCCCGCAGGCTAGCAACCCTATATATTACCCCACGCTTATTCCAGCACAAACCGGGCCGAACCACCGGGCTACTCCCCGGCCTGCCTCACCGTTGGCAGCAGTTTTACCCTTGGAACTTGGGGGACTTGTCCCGACATGGCAGTCCACCGGTCGAGCCCTCACATCATCATCCCATGCACTCGTCCGGGTTTCACCCCGTTCCATACTCATGGCACAACAACACTTGAGCACAATACCATTAGTATTGCAAACATACTCATAATTGTCACACGTCATCATTAATAGGTACTCACATCACCACGCCTTCTCTGCCCAAACGCCCGGTCACGCCCAATCTTCAATGTGGACTTGGGGGACTGGGCACCGTTGGATCGGTAACCCTGCGAGTCTGCAGGACAGGAGCGAGACATATTAAGTCCCCATTCAAGATTGCACTTGACCGGGAACTTGGGGGACTTGTTGACAGTAGCCACAGAGGGGCTACATAGGCCCACAGACCCGCAGCCAGTACGTCCGGGGCCGGACTGAGGCCCGGAGCAGGATCACCAGCACCCGGACCCAAGGTCCAGCAGTCTACCTTGTGACTAGGGGCCCGGGGACCGGGGACGCCAGCTTGCCGAACAGGCCACCAGAGTTGTCCTTTTGTGTACGAACAGAAGGAAACCAGTCCCACATCGAAGAGTAAGATCAGACCTCACGCCCGACCACCTATATAAGGGCCTCAACTACCCTCTTTAATGGGTAACTGATCTCTCCAACTGCTTATCACTCTTGCTTAAGTTATTTATTCATCCCAACTGTACTAACTTAGGCATCAGAGAGGAGAAGACTGGCCCACCCGGTATTCCCCTTAGTTAGCAGGTTCGCAGGAGGAGATCACATCTTGATTCATCAGTTTCCACTAGGCCTACGGGTTTGTGCAGAAACACACTGCATCATTGCGGGGGATGCGTGCACTGCCTCTTGGTTTTGGCGGGCTTCTTAATGCACCCCCTAGCCCTGCAAAAATGGTAAAAGAATAAAAAAATAGTCAAATTAAAAACCATTTTGTATCTAAAAACTGAAACACAACACAACACAAAATGTAAAAGATAAACCATAAAAAAAAATATACCTCGGACCCTCATCTCTGGCTTCCCACCCAGCTCCTTCTCGATTACAGCCATCTGCTCCTCGACGGTAACAGGGTCCGTCACGTGACTCTCGCCCGCTTCATCACTCACTCGACTACCACACAGCTCATCCATCTTCCTCTTTACCACTGCCTGCAAAAAAAAAAGTCAAATAGATTTGTGTTATTATACTTTTTAATTCCAAAAAACCAAAATCACAAGCCAAAAACCAATGTCACTCACCACTTTCTCCTTCGCATTCTAGGATGGTTGATAAACATCGCAGACTGTCTGGAGTAAAGGCGCTAGATGCCCTTTCTCTTCATTTGCAGCGACCCGGTAGCTATAGGGAGTGGTGCCAGAATGATGGTTGATTGCATACCCCTTTCTCTCCACCGCAACCGCTAGCAGCCCCCAACACTACCAGAAAAATAAGTTGTGCCGACGAAAAAAAAAAACAACGGCCGACGAAATGATTTTTCGTCGCTAAAAAAAAAAAATCGTCGGCCATTCCTATAGAATGGCCGACGATTTTTATTTCGTCGGTACAAAGTAAAAATCGTCGGCTATACTCCAATAATGGCCGACGATTTTTCTTTTCGTCGGCTATACTCCAATAATGGCCGACGAATTAATATTTTCGTTGGCTATACAACTTTTGGAGTATGGCCGACGACTTTTACAATTTCGTCGGCTATAAGTCTTTATATTTTCAGATCTGGCCAGCAGCTGCTCATTTGCAAAAAACGGGAGAAAGAGTGAAAAATCAGTAGATATTGTTGAAATCCGTCCTCTCTTACATTGTGAAGCTATATATAGGTACGTACATGTGTATATATGTTGATTTTGGGTTTTAGTTGCATGAGTTGATTTTGAGTTTTAATATATGTTTTGATGTTATTTTAATCCTAAAGAGTAATCGGTTTTGATGTTATTTTAATTAGTGTTAAAAAAATAATGATGATGTTAGTGACAGTTCGGGTAGCATAAGTCCTCTTTCTCGTGCTTCGATAAAAGGAAAACAGAATATCTGACGGTTTCTGGAGCTTTTATCAAAACAGAATGATGATCAGAAGGTCATCCAGGCTACTAAATTGGTCATACCGAAAGATCCTTTTTTCGCAGTTATCTTGCAACCATTCAACTTCATTAACTGTTATCTGGTGAGGATTAAGTAGTTAATGAAGTCGAATGGTTACAAGATAACTGCGAAAAAAGGATCTTTCGGTTTGAACATTTTAGTAGCCTGGATCACCTTCTGATCATCATTCTGTTTTGATAAAAACTCCAGAGAGCTTGGCATTCTGTTTTCCTTTCATCGAAGCACGAGAAAGAGAACTTATGCTACCCGAAGTGTCACTAACATCATCATTATTTTTTTATTTTTTTCATAGAATAGCCGACGAACAATGCATCATTTCGTCGGCTATAATAATAATGGCCGACGAAAATTAATTATTTCGTCGGCCATAAGTTTTTTTAAAATAAATATTACATTTATGGCCGACGAAAATTAATTAGTTCGTCGGTAAAAATTAAAAATCGTCGGCCAAAGAAAAAATTTCGTAGGCCGTACACATAGAATGGCCGACGATTCATTATTTCGTCGGCCATACACATAGAATGGCCGACGATTTAAAGTTTTTCGTCGGCTATAAACCTATGGCCGACGAAATAGCTTTATTTCGTCGGCTATACTATATCATGGCCGACGAAATAGCTTTATTCGTCGGCTATAATTCTATAATGGCCGACGATTTAAAGTTTTCGTCGGCTATATAACTTTGGGAAGAATGGCCGACGAAGTGGGCAATTTCGTCGGCTATAAGTCTTTATATTTTCGTCGGCTATAAGTCTTTATATAAGCAATCATCCCGATATTGTAGCGGAAATACCTGAAAGGCCTGAGGAGTACAAATTCTGGACACATAGGAGCATATTGTGGGAACTCCCGTACTGGTGTGAGTTGCTGATCCGACACTTCCTAGACGTTATGCACACAGAAAAAAATGTTTCTGAAAGTGTGGTGGGCACAACGCTGAACTTGGAGGGGAAGACGAAAGACGGTCCTAAGGCTCGCACTGATATGCAAAACATGAATATCAGAAAACCACTATGGTTGAAACAAGGGAAGAGAAAAATGCCTCAAGCTCCTTACACCGTCAAGCCTGAGCATAAATCAGAAATTTTGCATTGGATAAGTCGGGCCAAGTATCCTTCAGGCTTTGCTGGAAATATAGCCAAGTGTGTCAACAGACAATGCAACAATCTGTACGGGTTGAAAAGTCATGACAATCATATCCTGCTACAACGTCTCTTCCCTGTTTTCATTCGACCGTTCCTTCCCCGTCACGTTGTGGAGCCGTTAGTAGCGTTGCCAAGATTTTTCCAGAAGGTATGCACACGGGAAGTGAGAAAATCTGACCTCCGGGAAATGCAACAAGACATCGTTCATATCATGTGTAAATTTGAGATGATATTTCCTCCAAATTTTTTCGACATCATGCCTCACCTCATGATCCATCTTCCTCGGCAGTTGTTGCTTACCGGTCCTGTGCACTTCACTTGGATGTATCCGATGGAAAGGTACGTATTTTACACCTTATGTTAATTTCCTCATCAATATATGTGATATAGTGTTAATGTATTATCATAACACTTTAAAAACTTGATTTATAGGCAACTTGGACAATACGGTGGTTTTGTCCAAAACAGATCCGCACCTGAAGGATGTATAGCTGAAGCATATATTGCGCACGAGTGCGTTACCTACATGAAGCTGTATTTCGGAGCGTTACAGGAAAGCATACCGGAAGATGTACCTTCACAGTTCAATCTTTCCATACTCTCCGACGATGTTGTACTCGGTGGAAACATGCCAGTTTCCTATAAGTTGAAAGATTATGAGGTAGCCATTGCACATTGGTGGGTACTAATCAACTGTCCAGAAGTTCAGTTTTGGAAGGACATACATCTACGCTGTGAAGGAGTAGCAAGTGATCGCGATTACCACAACCAGACATTCGCAGAGTATTTCGGCCGCTGGGTACGTACCTTTAACACTATTTTATACGTGTTCATATATTATTGTGTATATTTATTCATATTTATAGTTGATTCTGATGGTTGCAGATGGACCTTATTGCAAATGATAATCACCCAAATTGGTCGCACGAACTCAGACTTTTAGCGAGGAGGCCGGTCTATTCAAAAGTTTATGCGATGTGCAAGGTGAATGGTGTGTTATTTCGATGTGAAGAGAGAGACCTCAGACTGAAAACACAAAATTCAGGGGTTATGGCACATGGTGGGGATGGTGGAGTTGACTATTACGGTGTTCTCCATTCGGTTGTGGAACTGCATTACGGGGAAGGCATGAAAGTGCACCTTTTCAAGTGTAGATGGTTTGACACACGGCCGCAGAGCATGAAAACCGATCAATACGGCGTAAGTTCTGTGAACACTAGTACATCATGGTATGAGGACGACCCGTTCGTTTTAGCCACATGGGTGAAACAAGTGTTTTATCTTGATGATCTCGCCAAGGGTGACCCGTGGAAAGTAGTCAACACTATCCACCATCGCAACATTTACCGGGCGTCTACACTTGGAGTGGCCGAAGAGAACGAGGAAGGGGGCACCGCGTATCAAGAGCCCAACTCAAACGGTATTCCTGACTCCTCTTTTATTCGTCTAGACACGCCGGTGCGAATTCGACGTGAAGAGCCACTGCTTGTTGATGTTGATCCAATTGAAGAAACTAACGAGGACTCTAGTGGTGAGGAAAGACATAGATTACCCCTATCGAGCAATTCAGAAACCGAAGAAGACTCATCCGATGATTCCGATTACAATCCGACGGATTAAGTAATTTAAATGATGTAATCCTTTCACTTGTAATCAACTCATTTCTAATGACCGGGCGTGGGGATGAGCCTCCCAGCTAGGCTGGGTTCCAAACCCCTTAAATAAAAATTTGAAATATGTTGACTGTTGGGTTTCTGATTTTTTATGTTCAATTTTGGTTATATGTGAACAGGACATCGAAATAGGAGAGGTGTAAAACCACTGATTTTTTAGGTTTTTTTTTTCAGAGAATGGCCGACGAAAAATGCATTATTTCGTCGGCTAAACGGACAATGACCGACGAAAAATGCATTATTTCGTCGGCCATAATGTATTAAAAAAAATATTTTACGAACAATGGCCGACGAAAACTAATTATTTCGTCGGCCATAATTTATTAAAAAAAAATATTTTACGAACAATGGCCGACGAAAACTAACTATTTCGTCGGCCATAAGTTTTTAAAAAAATAATAATATTACGAAAAATGGCCGACGAAAATTAAATATTTCGTCGGCCATAAGTTTTTAACAGAAAACGACAAAACAATAGCCGACGAATACTAGGTTTGATTTCGTCGGCTATGATTAAAAAAAAACAAAAAAAGAGCTGTTTCCATTTTCTATCACTATCGACAAACCATTGCTTCATCCTTCAAATGCAAATGTGTCGTGAAATAAGACATGACCAAAATATTGAAATACGGCTACGGTTGAAAAATGGGAAGATTCCGACAAAATCTGTGTGCCGAATGTTGCGGTTTGCTGTTTTTTACTCCCGTTTTCCTATGGGTAGCCTGACGGGCGGTAAATATTTTGGGGGAAATTTTTATACGATTAGATGCGTCGCATCGATCTGAAACTATTCTCTGTTGAAGGTCAGGCCAAAAAACGTCATTTAGACGGCCCAATTTCCGTTTTACAGCGTTTAGAGGTTTGACTTTGCAGTTTGACCGTCCCGATCGAGCCTTTAACGTTGTCCGATAACCTTGGATTTTTTTTCATACATGTATTTCATCTTAACGGTGATATCTGACGGTTGAAATAGATTTTCCAAACTTTTAGATTCAAAATCGTAATATATGCACTAATGTTCCTTAACTTGTTTACTAAGTGTTCAAGTAAATGTATAGTTTCAAATACCTACTATACGTAGACCCTTCAAATGCAAATGTGTCGTGAAATAAGACATGACCGAAATATTGAAATACGGCTACGGTTGAAAAATGGGAAGATTCCGACAAAATCTGTGTGCCGAATGTTGCAGGTTGCTGTTTTTCACTCCCGTTTTCCTATGGGTAGCCTGACGGTCGGTAAATATTTTGGGGGAAATTTTTATACGATTAGATGCGTCGCATCGATATGAAACTATTCTCTGTTGAAGGTCAGACAAAAAAACGTAATTTAGACGGGCCAATTTCCGTTTTAAAGCGTTTAGAGGTTTGACTTTGCGGTTTGACCGTCCCGATCGAGCCTTCAACGTTGTCAGATGTAGTTGGATTTTTTTTCATACATGTATTTAACCTTAACGGTGATATCTGACGGTTGGAATAGATTTTCCAAACTTTGAGATTCAAAATCGGAATATATGCACTAATGTTCCTTAACTTGTTTACTAAGTGTTTAAGTGAATGTATAGTTTCAAATACCTACTATACGTAGACCCTTCAAATGCAAATGTGTCGTGAAATAAGACATGACCGAAATATTGAAATACGGCTACGGTTGAAAAATGGGAAGATTCCGACAAAATCTGTGTGCCGAATGTTGCGGTTTGCTGTTTTTTACTCCCGTTTTCCTATGGGTAGCCTGACGGGCGGTAAATATTTTGGGAGAAATTTTTATACGATTAGATGCGTCGCATCGATCTGAAACTATTCTCTGTTGAAGGTCAGGCCAAAAAACGTCATTTAGACGGCCCAATTTCCGTTTTACAGCGTTTAGAGGTTTGACTTTGCAGTTTGACCGTCCCGATCGAGCCTTTAACGTTGTCCGATAACCTTGGATTTTTTTTCATACATGTATTTCATCTTAACGGTGATATCTGACGGTTGAAATAGATTTTCCAAACTTTTAGATTCAAAATCGTAATATATGCACTAATGTTCCTTAACTTGTTTACTAAGTGTTCAAGTAAATGTATAGTTTCAAATACCTACTATACGTAGACCCTTCAAATGCAAATGTGTCGTGAAATAAGACATGACCGAAATATTGAAATACGGCTACGGTTGAAAAATGGGAAGATTCCGACAAAATCTGTGTGCCGAATGTTGCAGGTTGCTGTTTTTCACTCCCGTTTTCCTATGGGTAGCCTGACGGTCGGTAAATATTTTGGGGGAAATTTTTATACGATTAGATGCGTCGCATCGATATGAAACTATTCTCTGTTGAAGGTCAGGCAAAAAAACGTAATTTAGACGGGCCAATTTCCGTTTTAAAGCGTTTAGAGGTTTGACTTTGCGGTTTGACCGTCCCGATCGAGCCTTCAACGTTGTCAGATGTAGTTGGATTTTTTTTCATACATGTATTTAACCTTAACGGTGATATCTGACGGTTGGAATAGATTTTCCAAACTTTGAGATTCAAAATCGGAATATATGCACTAATGTTCCTTAACTTGTTTACTAAGTGTTTAAGTGAATGTATAGTTTCAAATACCTACTATACGTAGACCCTTCAAATGCAAATGTGTCGTGAAATAAGACATGACCGAAATATTGAAATACGGCTACGGTTGAAAAATGGGAAGATTCCGACAAAATCTGTGTGCCGAATGTTGCGGTTTGCTGTTTTTTACTCCCGTTTTCCTATGGGTAGCCTGACGGGCGGTAAATATTTTGGGAGAAATTTTTATACGATTAGATGCGTCGCATCGATCTGAAACTATTCTCTGTTGAAGGTCAGGCCAAAAAACGTCATTTAGACGGCCCAATTTCCGTTTTACAGCGTTTAGAGGTTTGACTTTGTAGTTTGACCAAAAGTATAGCCGACGAAGTTATATTTCGTCGGCTAAAGTCTGGTGATCCGCGCCTTCCCATTATCCACCGTTGGATGGGGGAGATCGGACGGATTCTGAGGGACGAAGACTATAGCCGACGAATTATGTAATTTCGTCGGCTATGCCATACCATGGCCGACGAAAAATGATTTCGTCGGCTATGACATAGTATGCCCGACGAAATCACTGTATTCGTCGGCTATACTATATCATGGCCGACGAAATAGCTTTATTTCGTCGGCTATACTATATCATGGCCGACGAAATAAAGCGATTTCGTCGGCTATACTATCGGGTATAAGTAAAATGCAGCCGAACCCTAGCCTCCATTTGCCCGATTTTCCCTAAACAATCTTCCTCCTCGAATCCGGCCCTCCTTCATCCGTCGATCCTCATCCCTATTCCGGCGGCCCGGCGCCTCCTCCTCCTCCTCCTTGGTTCGGCAGCCCGGCGACTCCGATCCTCCTCCTTGGTTCGATCCGCCGCCCCTCCTCCTCCTCCTCCTCCCTGTTCCGGCCGACCCTCCTCCTCCTCCTCTCTGTTCCGGCCGCCTCCCCCTCCTCCTCCTCCCCGATTCGGTACCGGCCGGCCCCCTTTTTTTTTTTTGTTATTTAATTATTAATAAATTAAATTATGGTTAATAAATTATATATAATTGTTAATTTAGATATAATTGTTAATTTAGGTATAATTTATGTATTTATATGTTAATTTGTGTATAATTTATTTATTTATGTTAATTTATGTATTTATGTTAATTTAGGTATAATTTATGTTTTTATATTAATTTAGATATAATTTATGTATTTATGTTAATTTAGTTATAATTTATGTATTTATGTTAATTTAGGTAGAATTTATGTATTTATGTTAATTTAGGTATAATTTATGTATTTATGTTAATTTAGTTATAATTTAGGTTTTTATGTTAATGTATGTAATTTTTAGGTTTTTATGTTAATTTAGGTAATTTTTGTAAAATTTATTTTAATTGTATATAATTTAGGTGTAATTGTATAATTTATATGTATAAATTGGTTATTATATAAATCGGTAAATATTAAAATATGTTAGTATTATTGGGTATTATATTAATTAGAATTTGTTATTTAATATAATATAATTTAATATTAATTAATGTATTAATGCGTCTGGCTTTAGATGGCCGATGCATTTAGGCAGTTGTTCGGAGGTCGTCGTTCTAGATCTAGAGGTTCTGGAAATGCCGCCGGTTCTGGAAATGCCGCGGGTTCCCCAGACTCCGAGAGGACGGCTAGCCAGCCTGAGAGGACCACCAGCCAGCCGCGGAGGAGTGTGGATGCAGCCCAGCCGCGGCGGAGTGTGAGTGCTCGGCACCAGACCCTTCTCCAGGCGGGGCGGCCGTCGAGCACTTCACTTCCGAATGTCGGTCCCTCTGTGGCGCCGTGGTTTAGTCGGCAGCTGTTTCACGAGGAGATAGCTGCCGACGTTCCTCAGGTTCGTATGCCTGAGGTTCATCGGGAGCCGATGCCGATGCCGAGTCCGACTCAGTCTGCTGGTGACTCGACTGAGGGGCCTACTCTCCCAAACCAGCTCTTCCTCCCATACAACATTCCTGCGATACCCGAGGTCGACTATCAGGGTCGGCCCCAGTGGCCTGATATGCCTCAGTTCGTGAGTGCTGCGGAGGCATACCAGCAGCAGCCATGGGAGAGCCCTGACCTCCTGATTTCGGCGAGGAGAAAAGGAAAGTCGACGGCAACCGAATCATCGGGTTCAGGTAACATTCGATTTTATTAATTAAATATTTTATTAAAATTAACGCACTAATATTTAATTTTATTAACCAATCGTCGTTTATGTGATAGGGACAGGCGCTAGCAGTTCAACCCAGAGGAATACCAGAGGTGTCATCAGTTTTGAGACGCTCAGGAGAACGGTTGAACGGAGCGGGAGGATCCAGATTGACGAAGCTCCTAATCAGGAGGTTGGGGCGAAAAAGAAACGCGACTACTCGGGTTGCGTGGGTGCACTCATTAGGGACAGAGTCCCTATGTTGTGGGCTCGGTGGGCTGATGTGCCCGAAGAAATCAAGATGGAGTTGAACAACGCCGCGTCGGTGAGTAAATAAAAAAAATTAATTTAGTTATCGTAATATTTAAAAATTTTCGGTATTTTTATAATTATAAAACTAATAAAATATTATCTTTCAGACATACTTTGTGGTTGCGGAACACAAGCGGGGTTGGGCGGACTCCCAACAGAGCTCGAGGTACGTTGGGAATGTCTTATTTGATAATTAGAAATATTTTATGATATTAATCATATTTCTAATGCATTTTTGTTTTTTTCGTAGGTTCAAAGAGTGGAAGAACGAGCTCCGTTCCCACTATAACGAGTACGGCAACCGTGGTCGTATGGGTACTCCCAGAGAGTTCATGTTCAGGGAGTACGAGTGGCGTTGGTTGAGGACCGTAGTCTTCGACAACCCGGCTATGATGGTAAATATTAAACTTCACTATAAATGTTTATTTTATTAAAATTTTAATTATTAGTTTAAATATTTTATAATTATTTCAGTTATATTTTTTGATGCATTTTTCTAATATTTTATTATTTGTTTGAAGGAACGGTCTCGGATAAACTCGGAGAACCGCCGCCGTAACACAATCCTCCATCACGGCGGTTCAAGGCCGTTTGCACAATATCAGGAGGAGGCGCTCAGAGATCATCCTGATTGCAACCCCTACGTGGAGACGTTCAAGATCGCTTATCCACAAGCGACAGACGATCTCGTAAGTCGTTCATTATGATTTTAAAATTTAAATTATTAATTTTACTTAACTATCCATTTGTTAGAATATTAATTTTTTTTCCCCGTCCAATTAGGAGCGGGTGACCCAGGCCGAACAAGAGGTGCTCCAGCAAATAGTTCGGGAGACACAACTGGACATCTCAGAGGCAGATTTGGAGGAAGCCGTGCGCCAGGTCGACCGCACCAATATCCAAACGGCGGCGAGGATGTTCAACGCAGCCTTCCCACACCAGTCCAACGAGTACTACTGCCGGGGTTTAGGAGGTTCTGGACAAGGGCTCCTGAAGACCACTAAGGGAGGTCAAAAGAAGGGAGGCGGCCAGACCCAACATATGAGGGGGGAAGTGCAGCGATTGGCCGCAGAATTGGCGACCTCGTCCCAGACAGTAGAGGAGCTGCGCCGCAGACAATATCAGTACCAGCAGTATCAGTTGGATATGGTCCGTTGGAATGCTGAGTGCGCCAGAATTCGGCAATACAACAACGACGGCCAGCAACAGTGGGTTTATGAGATGTTCGCGGCACAGCAAGAAGGCCGTCCACCCCCGCTCCCGTTTCAGCAGTTAGTGGAGCCTCCAATGCCTCAACCTCCCGAGTTCGGTCAGCAGGATGATGCGCCTGATGCTGTAGATGATATCCTAGACTTTAGTAGTTTAGGGGATAATTAGGATTATATTTTATGTATATTGGAACGAATTTAATAAAAATGGTGTTTAGACGTGTTTCTTGTTGGTGCAAATGCATGAATTGTTTTTGTGATTTGCAGCTTGCTTGGAATGGTAATTTAGAAAATAATTTAATTTTTTTTTTCCAAATGCAAGAATAGCCGACGATTTTTGCATTATTTCGTCGGCTATAACAAGTATAGCCGACGAATTTTACCAATTTTCGTCGGCTATAACTTGTATAGCCGACGAAAAGTGCCTTATTTCGTCGGCTATAACTAATTAATACCTATAAAAATAGTAATATATTTCGAGGAAATAGCCGACGAAATTTTATTAAATCGTCGGCTATAGTTAAAATACCATAGCCGACGAAATTTTATTAAATCGTCGGCTATAGTTAAAACACCATAGCCGACGAAATTTTATTAAATCGTCGGCTATAGTTAAAACACCATAGCCGACGAAATTTTAGTAAATCGTCGGTTATAGTTAAAACATCATAGCCGACGAAATTTTGGTAAATCGTCGGCTATAGTTAAACCACCATAGCCGACGAAATTTTATTAAATCGTCGGCCATACCTAATGGATTTCGTCGGCCATACTCAAAAATACCCGACGAAAGTCGTCGGCTATTTCACCCACCTTTGCCCGACGAATTTTTTGACTCGTCGGCCATACTTAACTATAGCTGACGAAATTTTTTTTTTCGTCGGCCATTGGTATTACCGACGGCGTATTACCGACGACTTATGGCCGACGAAATTTTCGTCGGCAGAGGTTATAGCCGACGAAAAAATAGAATGGCCGACGAAAAAAATTTCGTCGGCTATTCTTCCGTATCTGGTAGTGCAAGCCCGAAGGATTGGTATCTTCCAATGACAGGATTGGTACCAGCGTGCCCGCCTCTGGTCTCGCCGTCGCCGACTCCACTACCGGCGTCTCCGCCGCCACTGCAGCCAATCTCGTTGCAGCTTCGGCCGCCTTCCTCTCCCTTCTCACCTCGAGCCTTCTTCCTCTTCTGGGCAATAGAACCTGGTGTCATTGATCAAATTCTAGGGGTTTGGATTTCAAATTTAAGGTTTGGGGTTTCGAATTTAGGGGTTGAAATCGAAGGAGAGAGATTAGGGGTTCGAATTTGTGGGTTTTTGGTGAAGATAGATTAGGGTTAGGCCTGATTTGGGGTTGAATCGAAGAGATTGGGCTTCGTGTTTTCTGGGTTTTTCGTTTCTAGAGGAAGAAGAATGAGAGATTTCGTTTCTGAAGAAAGAAGAAGCCGAGTCTACGTTTAAGTAGTCAGAAGTTCTGAAGCGACAAACATTGTCAAAAGTCGTCACTTCAGTCTTTAAGTGACGAAGTTAAAACACACAGGGTAACCTGGTGAGTTTAAACTTCATCGCTTCATATCACATTTCGTCGCTTGAAGATTTGAAGCGACGAAGATTATCCAATATTAGTAGCTTCAATTGAACTTCATAGATTAGTAATGTTTAGATGCATATGTTTTTAAGAAATTAGAATATTGTAAATATTGTTCTTAATATATGTGTGTGTGTGTGTGTGTGTGTATATATATATATACGCACCAAATTTTAGGGTATATGATTTTGAATTTAGCCTTACAAATTTGATTTGGAAGTTCGCTTTTTTCGGTTTTTCCGACAATCGGACATCCAAACGACGTTCGTTCCGTCTTGAATTTTAACCGCGTGCTATAATATACGTACACTAGACATCCAACGGTCAGTTAGTCCAGAAGGATTACTTTGGTAATTGAAAACCCAAGTATCCCCCTATGTTGCTTAACCTTTATTAATGGTGTAGAGATTGAAGAAGTGAACGACCAATCTTGGGTCGGATTTTTTGGTGGTCTTCTTACTGCCGGTACTGAAATGGGCGTCAAATGTGTGATCAGCGACGGTTGTGATGCCTGAATCGTTGCCGACAATTATGGTGGGATGAGGATCTTCAATTCAACTAGGGTTTCCCATGTTGCGTTCTGGGCCTTAGTTAATTTTGGACTTGGGCCTTATGGAATGGGGGTGGGGGCTTCAGCGTTGTTTCTGTCTGAATCCGTAGACTTACAGATACCGGTAGATCTTGGTGTGATTCCTGCTTGCAAACCTTGCTAACTAAAGGAATACCGGGCGGGGCCGGTCTATTCCGCTCTGATTCCTAAGTCAGTATAGTTGGAATAAACTGGTAACTTAAGCGGGAATGAATAGTTGAAGTATTGATTACCTATTAATTAGGGTAGTTGGGACTCATATATAGGCTGCCGAGCATGAGGGCTGGCCTCACCCTTCGATGTGGGACTGGCCCCCCTTCTGCTCATATTACTGGACTGTTTCGGCCCCTGTTTGGGGAGATGCTATCCCCAGTTCCCGGGCCCAGACCATAAGTAAGACATGCCCGGACGTGGGACCAGGTGTCCATGCTACGTTCCCGGGCCCTGGGCTGGGTCCAAGAGTCCTGGCTACGGGTATGGGGGCCTGAGTAGCCTCTCTATCGCTACTGTCAACAAGTCCCCCAAGTTTCCGGTCAAGTTCCATCTTGAATGGGGACTTAAATCTGTCTTCCTTTATAGGCCCGCAGACCCGCTGGGACACCTACCCACCGGTGCCCTAGCCCCCCAAGTCCGCGTTTAAGATTGGGCTTGGCCGGGCGTTCGACTAAACCTGTTATGATGATGCATAATGTGATGAGTGCATGGTTATGATGTTGATACTGACAGATGCATATGGGTACAAGATGTAGTACATAAGATGATAATGTGGCATTGAAATCCGCCATGCTATGTTCCGGGAAAACCCGGTGAATATAGCGAATGAGATGATGTGACGTTGAAATTCGCCATGCTATGTTCCGGGAAAACCCAGTGAATATAGCGAATGGGATGACTGAGTCCCCCAAGTTAAGAACGGTAGACATAGTAGTCGGTGAGTGCCTTGAACAGTTTGAAGATGTCACCCAGTACGGGAAACGTGCCATGTGTTATAGGAGTTCCTGCTGGGTGGCGTGGCTCGGAGTGATCCTAGGCAGCCGTCCCCACGTGTTTCACAGCCTCTCGTTCTTGCTGGCATATAGGATGTGCAGGGTTTTTAGCCTGCGGGAAGAGTTGTCATGTATGAGAAGATCAAGTCTCCCGGGGTGAAGCGGTCCCATGTTGGTACCGGAGACATCCCCGATCGTTTCATACCCTTTGCCAGTACAGGCATGAGGTATGTGCAGGGTTTTTAGCCTGTGGGAAGAGTTGTCCTGTGTTAGAGGATCAAGTCTCCCGGTGGATGGGGTGGCGTGGCCCGGAGTAGTCCTTGGTAGCTTTCCCCACGTCGCTGCATTTGTTCCTGCAGGTGGGATGTATGTACAGGGTTTTTAGCCTGCGGGAAGAGTTGTCATGTGTTAGAGGATCAAGTCTCCAGGGTTTATAAATCCCGGTGGTACATTGCACTACAACACTGAATATCTTAGGCGACGAAAATTTTTCCTCACCTCAGAAGGATTTTCGTCGTCTAAGATCTTAGGTGACGAAAATTTTGTCGCCTAAGTTTCGTCGTCTAAAGTTTGTGGTCTATGTAAGTAGGCGACGAAAATAAAATAATTTCGTCGTCTAAGATAATTCTTAGACGACGAACAAATTTCGTCGTCTAACAAAAATGGTGACGAAAAAAAAACTCTGAGAGGACGAATTTTTTCGTCGGCTAAATTCTAGCTTAGACGACGAAAAAAATATTTCGTGGCCTAAGATAAATACTTAGACCACGAAAATGTCGAGTTTTGTGGTCTAAGTATTTATCTTAGGCGATGACAAAAAAAATTTCGTGGCCTAAGATGGATACTTAGTCGACGAAACTAAATGTTTTCGTCGCCTAAGCTATATACTAAGGCGACGAAATAATTTATTTCGTGGTCTAAGATAGTTTCTTAGGCCACGAAACAATATTTTTTCGTGGCCTAAGAGGTTCTCTTAGGCGACGAACTTATTATTTTTCGTGGCCTAAGTAGATAGCTTAGACCACGAAACAATTTTTTCATCGACTTAGTATCCAGCTTAGGCGACGAAAACATTTAGTTTCGTCGACTAAGTATGTATTAAATTTTAAAAAAAAATTAAAAAAATTCGGATACTGAATATTCAAATAAATTAAAAAAATTATCCATAAAAATTAAATACCGAATATTAATAAGTTTATTCATACATTTGTTCAATAAAAATATTACATCAAACAATATCGTAGGGAGAGTGAGGAGCCTGCAAGCTACTGTGGTCGGTTCCTAAACAACTGGAACTGTTCCTCCAACCAGCTAAGAAGGTTTTCACTATTCTGGTACTTCTCCTTTGCCAATCGTGTCTGCTCCTCTGCAAGTCTGATATGCTCTCGGGCCTCCTCCTCTGCAAGTGTGATACGCTGTCGGGCCTCCTCCTCTGCAAGTGCTATACGCTGTCGGGCCTCCTCCTCCAGTCGTCTCATACGCTCCGCATTTGACGACCGACTGCGTCCAGTGGAATTTTTCCCTTGTGATGATTGGGAGCCGACACCGAAAGTGACTCCTCCTAACCCCCGGATCTCACCGCTGTTTCGCGGTCCCAGTGCGTTGACAAGCACTTGGGCTTGAGTCGGCTCGTCAAAATAGTGAACGATCTGATCTTCCGGAACGTCGGGGTGCTCCTCCCTCACAGTGGTCATCACCCTCTCGAGCTCGACATTGATACGGCGCTGCAGCAAAGACCAAGTAAGTAACATGCATATGAATAATGCATTCTAAATAATCCAAACATAATCGGCAGATACTCTTCATCAAACCACAGCGGTTAAACATAATCCAAACATAATGCATTCACTAGGAGTTTTGAGATCGCATGATTAGAATGGTTTTAACTTGAGTAAATACACAAAGTTAGATAACTTAATGGAAATATTAAAGAGCTTATGCATATGCTTATGAATTTCTTTTGATAACTTGTGTATTGATCATATTGGTGATGGATTTCCAAATTCGTAACATTTTATCCTTCTTGGTCTATTTTCTTCTAGTTATGGGATAAGGGAAACTTACTATATTTTCTGCCGCTTCCGGGTGCTCAGGAGGGTACACCATCTCATAATTCTTCACCAACGGGAATGGTTCACCTTTTTGCTTCAATTCGAGCGCCCCGTAGATGAAAGGCTTTGAACCTGACCGATGGTGCAACGTCTTCTTCCCCCGGTTGAGGGCGTTGGCGGTCGATCGTCTCTGTAGAAATATGATTAAATATGAGACAAATAGTTAGCATTGAAATAAAACTAAAATGAAAAATGTTAACATTTGAAAGCACAGACTACTATTAAAAAATTATATACCTGAAACTCTTCGCTCTCGAAGTGGTGAAGCAGCCAAGACCACTCCTCCTGCCTATCTTTGAACTCTTTCGGAATTTTCCCAGGGTTGTCAATCCTAAGCCTATTGAGCTTGCTCTTGAAGGCTGTGAAGGTCTTGGCGGCATGCTTGTAAACCCACTTGACCATCTTCTTATCATCCCAAGGGATGTCATAAACAAGCTAGTACAAAAAAAATAGAATTAATATGGAAGCTGATAGATAATTAAAATATTAAAATTGTAGTTAACTTACGTCGAGTTCATTTTTGAGCTTCATCTGATCATCCTCCTCCAGATCCCACCAACTTGCAGCAGTCATGGGAATGCTGTCCCGAATGATATGCCCGATATCATGAGTCAGCCAACTGTTCAGTGCACTGGTCTGCGGTCCGTGCAAGAACTCATCATCCATGACGGTCTTCACCTTCTCTCCGTGCTGCACCCAAGATGTGTAGGCCTTCAAGCCTTTTACCAACCCTCGTTTGTGTTTGGGAGGAGGTGTTGCCAAAACAATAACAATTTAATTAGAGAGTAATAACACTCATTTATAACTAAATGACTTAATTAAAAGTGTTGGATTATGTTTACCTCCATCAGGCCGAGGACGAAATGTGCACCGACAGCTGATCTCACAATCACCATCGCTGTCTTCAACGTCAGGTGTGGTGTCAGCTACTGAAGGGGCTGCAGTATCTTCCACCGGCAACGCGGGGGGGGGGGGGGGGGGGGGGGGGGGTGGGAGGTGCTGATACGTTCGCAGATGATTCCGTACGTGGCTGCGAACCACTCCCTTCAGAGTTATTTGACCTGTAGAAGCGGTCAAATAACTCCTGCCTCTTCTTCTTGAGAAATCCAGTCGGCGGCATATTTTTCCTGTAAAGAAACACAAATTTGTATCACAAACACAACAGTCATATGTAGTAAAATTAATCAATTACTTGTACATATTCATTATTTCTCTATTTCATTTTTACATTGTTCCGTGTACTTTGTTTGATCATGCAGCGATTGTATATGTAAATCTTTGCCAAAATAATCCATCGACAACAAATAAAAGAATGAAGTAAAGAAAAATAGTTGGGATAGTGAAGGAAATACTTTATATTTTACAATAATAACAAAATGACTGCTGCATGTGAATTTGGGATAGTGAAGGAAATTAAGAAATCAATTTGAAAATGTAGTGATTAGGATAGTGAAGGAAATTTAGAATTTAATCACATAAGAAGCAGTAGCTTAACCAAATATAGGAATATGGCATGCAATTTAAACTATCTAATTGATTCATTCAGCTGGGACTTTTTTTAAATTAAAATTGTAACATTTGGTTGCAAACTTGCAACTACCAATTTGGTTGGGAACTTATAACTACCAGTTTTTCATAAAAAAAAAATTGAGCCTCTCTACATCACAAAGACCCAAATAACCCAGCTTGACAGAATATCTTCCCTCTTCATTAAAATGCCACAATGCCACATACCCTCTACTACAATCACACAACGGTAGGCAAAATACTGAGATCAGAGCATAAATTTCAATTTGCTGAGCTTTGCAATGAATGAAGTACAAGAATAAAGACCTGAACTTGAACACTTAACCAGCCTGGGAAGTAAACCAAATATGAACTTAATGGCAAGCACAAACTGGAAAGGCATCCCAACATTGATCTACAACTTTTTAAGTCATGCAAAGGAGGGATGTTAACTCAGGCAGTACATATCATTGTCATTAGTCAAGACTTAAGAGCCCAAGGAACGGAGGAGCCAGTCAATTCATTAGCCTTGTTAATAAAATTAAAATAAGATAAAGATAAACACAGTAAGAGCAATACGGCAATCTTTAAGTCATCATCATTAAAAGTAATTTTACAGAAACAATACCTACTTTATCCATAATTAGTCGTCATCATCGTTGACATTCGCATACCAATTTGGTTGGGAACTTATAACTACCAGTTTTTCATAAAAAAAAAAACTGAGCCTCTCTAAAAAAAAGCTCATATACTGGTATCCTTTTATTGATATCGAATTCTGTACCGATTTTTATATCGGTGATATGATGCCAGATAATGACACATTAAAAATTCACTCTAAGAATATACCTAGGCGGAGGGCGACGCAGGCGGAGGAGGCGACCCAGGCGGAGGGCCTCGCAGGCGGAGGAGGCAAGGGAGGCGGGGGACGGCGGGGCCAGCAGGCGGAGGCGAGGGAGACCCAGGCGGAGGGCGAGGGAGGCGAGGGCGGAGGGCGACGGAAGGTTGGGGCGGCGGAGGAAGAAGAAATTGGAAGAAAATTGGAGAGAATGCGATTTCAGATCGTGGGTTTTGAGTTTTGACCCTTTTACTTAGGCGACGAAACCATTAGTCTCGTCTCCTAAGATTCAAACTTACGCGACGAAACAGCAGTTTCGTCGTCTAAATATTAAAACTTAGCCGACGAAACATTTATTCGTCTCCTAAGCTTAGTTCAAATTTTTGCAAAATTTATTAGCGGCAAATAAAGCCAATTTTTTTTAAAAATAATTTCCACTTAGTCGACGAAAATAATTTTTTCGTCGTGTAAGTATCTACTTAGGCGACGAAAATGATTATTTCGTCGACTAAGTAAATACTTACACGACGAAAAAATCATTTTCGTCGACTAAGTAAACCCTAAACCGTAAACCCTAATTAAAAAGCCATTAATTTTTTTAAAAAATAATTTCAACTTAGTCGACGAAAATGATGATTTCGTCGACTAGGTAAATACTGAGACGACGAAAATATCATTTTCGTCGGCTAAGTAAATACTTAGACGACGAAATAATAATTTTCGTCGACTAAGTATGTACTTAGACGACGAAACCTATTATTTCGTCGACTAAGTGGAAATTATTTTTTAAAAAAATTATTGGCTTTTTAATTTTAGAATTTTGGGCCATGTTCATAGGTGCATTTGGTCGACGAAAGACCCCAAATATACATATTTTAATATATACTAGTTCAATTAATTAATTAATACAAAACAAATTAATCATGTTTTTCCCATTTTAATTTTCTTGAGGAAATTATAATCCAACATAACATAAATGTTAACAGTTGAAGATTCTGTACGTACGTACACACCATTCATGTATTTTTAATCATACATCAAAAACAAATTTATTGAATTTAAAAACATAATTTAAATCTGATCATGGTTCTCCATCATAATCATCATCGTCTGTATCGTCTGCATCTTCAATCGTATCAGTTAAGCCATCATTGGAATCGTCATCGTCATATGTTTCCTCATCATCGTCTGATTCCTCATCATCCTCGTCATTAATGAAGTTGTGATTGGCTATGTTTTGAGATGTAGATGCATTTGGCCATGGGACTGTAATGAATTCATCAGAAGTGACGAAATGTAAGCGGTTGTCGTCGCGAATAGCCTTTGCATTAGGGATTTGAGGCGCCGAATGCTCTTGATATGGTTCATCAGTGTCGCCGTCATCTTCATCATCATGTTCTTCACCCCCTTCAATTGTAGACGCACTCCATATATTCCTATGTGACATCGGGTTAACCACTTTCCAAAATCAACCTGCCTTAGGATCATCGAGATAAAATACCTGTTTCGCCATGCTAGCAAGAATGAACGGCTCATTTTCATACCAACTTGTGTTTATATTCACCGATAACATGCCGTAATCCATCTTTGTACTCCCAGGAACACTTTGATTAGTGTTAAACCATCTACACTTGAACAAGACAACGAGCATATTTCCATATACTAGTTCGACAACGGCGAGTAGCACTCCATAGTAGGTGAAGTCGTCACCATCTACCATGACCCCGCAATTTTGCGTTCTGCGGTTTACATCTCGTTGAAGTGTCACAAACTTGACGCCGTTGACAAAACACATCGCGCGCACCCTATGGGAAATTGGCATTCTAGCCAAATGGTGCAATTCGGACGAGTACCAATCACTGTTCTGTATTTGGAGATTTTCCACCTGTCACATTGCGATAAGTTATTATTTAAATTGAACTGACTAGCTAGAATACTAATATTGAAATGGAGATATTGTAACATACAAAATATTGTGACGTACCCATTTGCGAAAGTAAACAGGAAATGTTCTTTTGTGCGTCTCTTTCGGCCTTCGGTCTGTACGATTTGCTTCAATCAGCTTCAAATGCTCACCCATGAAATATTGTGCTTCGTTGCAGTGTTGTAGTACGCACCAATGAGCTTCAATTAGCTCAGCATCTGTCAGTCTTTCTGAAGTTGGTAAATTACCAAACGGACGTACAACATTTGAAAGGACTGAAAGTTTTAACTCTGGTACTGTAGAGGCTGCTGTAGAAGATTCTGCAATGTTTTCGTCACTGTTACGGAGATATAAGTTGCAGTATATTACACATTCATGTGTAATGTACGACTCCGCTATCGATCCTTCAGGGTGACTCTTGCTTTTACATAACTTTTTGTATTGAAACAGTTGTCTGAAATTACACGTACAGTTATTAGTGAAGTATATATACAAGAGAATATTATAATGAATGGGGAAATACGAATAATAAATAGTACCTTTCTTGAGGATACATCCAGGTGCAATGAACTGGACCAGTAAGTAGTGCTTGATCTGGAAGATGGATCATCAGATGAATCATACTGTCAAAGAAAGCAGGGGGGAAAATCCTTTCCAATTTGCACAAAATGTAGATGATGTCTTCTTTGAGAATGAGAACATTTGACTTCTTCAGCTCTTTAGCGCATAACTTCTGAAAGAACCTACACAAGGCTATTATAGGTTCGACCACATCTGGATGCAAATAGGGTCGGATAACCACTGGAATAAGACGTTGTAGCAATACATGACAGTCGTGGCTCTTCAATCCGTTAAACGTATTAAGCCCCAAGTTAATACACCTAGATATATTTCCTGCATACCCATGAGGATACTGTACTCCTTTAAACCATATGAAAATCTGCTTCTTGAAAGCCTGTTTAACTGTGTAAGGTGCAACAGGTATGAAAGTCCCTGACGCCGTCTTCACTGGCCACAAGTGTTTTCGTATTTTCTTTTCCTCCATATATTGACGTGCTTTCAGAGTGTCCTTACTCGTTCCCTTAATATCAAGAATTGTTCCCACAAGGCTGTCACTTACTCCCTTTTCTATGTGCATGACATCTAGGGTGTGCCTAAGAATGGATTTCGACCAGTAAGGCAAATCATAGAATCTACTCTTGTGTGTAAAACACTTGTACTCGTCAGGACGTTCCGGAACTGGTATAGATAAATCACCGCTCAACACCCCGAAATCGAAAGAGTTCAGCTTCTCCAAAATTTCATCACCGCTCCAGGGACGGGGTTTAGGACGAAGTTCTACTGTTTTATCAAATGCTTTAGGACGAAATCGCCACTGGTGGTCAGCTGGAAGCCATCTACGGTGACCCAAGTAACACACCTTCCCAGCGCACCAAACAGAATGGACTTCGTTCAAGCAAACAGGACAAGCTTTATAACCTTTAGTTGCCTGAGACGACAACATCCCATAACCAGGAAAATCACTTATGGTAAACAGCAACATTGCTCTCATTATAAATGATCTTCCACTGTGCCTGTCAAAAGTAAGAACTCCATTTTCCCATAAGTCTAACAGCTCGTCGATCAAAGGTTGCAGATACACATCCAAACACTTTCCTGGAGACCTTGGGCCGGGAATTAACAGAGACATCATACTAAATTCCTTCTTCATACACATCCAAGGAGGCAGGTTGTACGGCACAAGAATAACAGGCCATGTACTATGACTCAAACTCATATTTCCATGGGGATTGAATCCATCTGAGGCAAGGCTGAGTCTGACATTTCTAACATCTCTTGCAAAATCAGGGAATAATCTGTCAAAGGACTTCCACGCCTCGCCATCTGCAGGGTGTCTGTGACGTGAGCCGAAGCTCGCATGCAATAATAAACCCTGCAATCGTTAGTAGTATAGACATAAGTAGGGATCGTTCTAAGCCGGGGATTAAGGGTACCTGAAATATGAAATTGTTAGACAAAAACACATGTATAAACATATACAAAACGTCACAATTGGGGGGAATAGATGGAATCGGCAACCATAGGGTTACCCTATACTACACAAGAAAACAAAACAGAAAATAAATCCTAAGTCTACTATTTACAAGTGATCATCATCTTTCACAAAACATTTAGCACAAAAGACTCTTTAACATGTAGATTAATATGCAAGAAGGTAAGGAACAAGTATTAATGTTGTTTCGACTTAACCAATTTCGATCCCAATTAGAGCCTACGAGGTCATCTAATCGTTGATTGCTAAGGTCTTAAGATTAACTACGAGTATAATCCTAAGGTATATGTTAACCGATTTTACTGGATTAACAATTAAACACATGAATCACAAATCGAAGACAAGCGAACAAGTAGGGTCGTCAATCCTCTTATTATCTTGCAAAGTTCTAAGGTTATTACTCTAAGTGAGCAAGTGATTAAGAAAACTACGAGTATGACTCAACCACAAAACTCTAGCCCATGAAACCTAGCACTTAGAATTACATGCTTAATACAACAAATGCCTTGAGCAAAACTAGTGTGTTGATTTAATGCCCTAACCTTAGATTACTAATCGAATTAAGTTCTCAAACAACATCGCATACCTATTGTCCTAGTTATCAAACATAAAAATCCACAAGTCACATATTACAAATTAACATGCGAAACATACAATTTATAAAACCAAAATCGATTCATACATAGACATACAAATCAACACCAAACATACATGGGTGTTTCATAGACAAAACTTAAACATAACTAAACAAAAAGTACTAAACCGAAGAAGGGAGTGGATCACACTTTGAGACACCTTGAGAGCTTCACGTCGTGTGAATCCGGCGAAGTATGGAGGCTGGGGTGACGCTGCACAGCAGTAGGTTATGTCGGCAGTAAGTTATGGAGGAGAAGTTCCAAGATTCGGCAAGAGCAGAAACTTGGTTGAGGTGAGGTGAAGGTGATTTTCGGTTTAGGTTTTTGTCTAGGATCTTTGGTGAATTTTGGTAGAGTTTAGGCCTTGTGTTTATGCTTGAGATGAGATGATTTTCAGAATGAAAAAGTAAGGTTATATATAGAGGAGAGGAGGCTGCCGGCTGCCCTATTGCATAAGGGATTCAGAAAACCAAGTGGGATAAGGATTTGAAACCTTCCTTTCTTAGTTCAATTAGGTTTTCTTTTTCTGAATTTTTCTTCAAGGCTTGGGCTTCAAATCTTCATGGACTTCTTGTATGATCTTTGGACTTCATTTGATATGTCTTGATCCACTGAAAATGCCCTCATTGCCGGCAGAATCATCAAGGCATAGAATCTGCCTCTTTTCGGCAGCTTCTCCTAGTTTGACTAGGAGAACTTCTTTCTTCGTTTTCTTCCTCAATGCCCAGGCTTGGTGTCATCCTCCTTCCTTTCTTAAGCTTGGATTATCTTCACAAATGCACTTGTACATCATATGGTCCATCGAAAAGCAGCAATTGTGAAAAGGAAGTAATAGGTTCCTGGAATCGGCAGAAAAGACCTTGCTGCAGTAACTCCGGCATATCTCCACCCTCGGAGCTCCGATTGATGCGATTCCAAGTCTCAGATAAACTAAACACACAAAGCAACCTCCATATAAAACAGTTTGATCAAATTCCTTGTGAGTCGTCGGGAATGATTTTTCGAAGTTGGGACACAGTCCCAGGAAAATCCTGGAAGACCCTGGATTGGTTTGCTCGAACTGCTGTTTTGCAGTCATCTTTTGGGCGACTTTCCGAACTCCGATTGATATGAAATTTTAACACAATATTCCTCAATATATGAATAATACGCATACCAAATTTCATTAACTTCGGACAAGGATAGATCACATTTTTACTCATCTCAAAATCATAAAAAAGACATATTTTGCATTATTTTCCAGATTTCTCAAACTTAGTCATTTTTCAGATTCTTAACCAACTTTTCGCCAAACTCTACCAAATTAACACTAAACTAAATTATGACTCAATGTTAGATAAATAAGGGTTAAACAAAGCATAAATGAGGGCATAAGCATATAATATCGTCGCACATTGTGCTCCTATCAGTCTGAGAGTATCATCATCTGTCCTTCTCTCTCCATGCCATCTCATTTCTTTTGCTGTGTGTAAAGACATGTAAAGACGCTTCAATCTAGGAATTAAAGGGAAATGACGAAGTACCTTCACAGGAACACTGTTTTCCTTAACTGTGCCTTGCTCCCACCTCCACGCGTGGCATATGGGACATTCATCTGTGGATTGCCCTTTGTACTTAGTTGAAAACAAAGTTGGAATAGACAACTGCTGAAATTACACCTGCCGAACTGGTTGGAATGTCTAGCTAGTTGTGTTTAGGAAAGAAAAAACTAGCATCTTACTCAGGCTGACAAGTTGTTGGACCGCTGAGCTTCTATACAGGTTTAAGATTTCGGCCGGTCGTATGAGCGTTGGTGATAGACGTCTCGAATCCGCGCGGTCCCCACTGTCCGGGTTACCCTTGATACCGATGCAAGTCGCCGCGGCGGACTAGGCCCTCAATCGTTGTTTTCAAGGCAAGGCAATCGTTTGTGTGGTGTGTGGCTTCATCGTGGTAGGAGCAGTATTTACCGGTCTGTGCCCTGGTCACGTTCCCCTTTGGGTGCTTTCTTTTTGGTGGAGGGGGGATGTTGTTCCCGTTCTCATACAGGATATCCTCGTAGGAGGAGGTTAAAGTAGAGAATACCTCTTGTCGTCCTAATGGCATGACCGATAAAGGCGGGTTTACTGCTGGTAGGATGGGAGGTTCCCTGCTCGTTGGGGAATGTCGACATAGTCCCTCCGGCGCTGCTGGTTCCCCCAACCTCTTGGTCTTTTGTCGGTCGAGGCTCCTCGATCCCGGCCCTACTGCCAGTTTCTGGCTTCCTGTCGGGCGGGTTCGGGCTCTTCCGACCTTCTCTTGTGTTGACGGCTCCTTTAAGTTTCGTGGTCTGCTTGGGCGTGCCTGATAGCCATCGCCATCAGTTCGTCGTAACCCTACGGGATCTCCACCCGCACAACGTACGAGAACTTTTCGGGCCGGAGACCTTACTTGAAAGCTGATTCGACAATCCCTTTGTCCAGGTCCCTAACCCCAGCGGTGGCCGTTTGCCATCGGTTAACAAAATCTCTCAGCCCTTCGTCGTCCGCCTGCCTGCAGTTAAAGAGGTCCGTCGAGGTCCGGGCCCCTTCGACCCTTAATATGAACCGGCCCACAAATCTATCAGCCAGTTGCTCGAATGCCTCTATTGAGTTCGCCGGTAGTTCGTAAAACCAGCTGAGCGCCTCTCCGGACAGGGTCTCCTGGAATATGTTGCAGCAAACGGGGTCGGAGTAGCCCTTAGCACAAGTTTGGGACCGTAAGCTGTCCAGGTGTTGGTATATATGGGCAGCCGGCCCCGGAGTATGTCAGCTTTAGCAACTTTTGGGTGCCGGATCTTCCGGAGTCCAGAACCCGGAGTGAGAAGGGTCTGGCCCGCTCGTTGAATCGTGCGCTCTCCAGCGGTCTCGTAGCCTTTCTCTCGTTGGCCTCCATCTGGGCCTTCATCTGCAGTGCCCGTGCGGTCGAGCTGATGGTATCTTCCTCGAAAGAGCCGCTGTCCCTCCGAGGGGCTGGGACGATCTTTGGTGGCACTGTGTCCGCCGAGAGCACGTCTCCCGCCAAGTCGGTGTCCCTCTCCCCTCCCGATGACTGGCGCACTTCCTGGAGGGGAAGCTCTTTTGTGTGTGGCGCGAATGATTTTGTCATAGCGGTATTGCACTGCTGGCCTCTTTCCAAGGCAGCCACTAGTGCGGCATTAACCGCTTTCATGTCTTGATACCTGGCGGTGGCTTCTGCCCTGTCCCAGTCGCTCTCTTCCCTCAAGCGGGTGACTTCCGCTCGCATCTCTTCTATCTCTCCCGCCATATCGTACTGGCCGAGACTAGAGACATCGTCCGGGGTGTCGCTGCTGGGCAGCCGATCTTCCCCTCTGCTTGGGGCCGTGGGGGACTTCGGTGCGTGTTCCAGGCCCAAGACTTGGTGATCGTCCGCCCGGCCCTTCCCGCGTAGATCTTCGTCGCGTTCACCGGATGTACAGCCCGGATCACGGTTGGTAGCAGCATTCTGACTGCAGCTACCAGCGGGCTGCCCTTGCCCCGCCCCCGAGATTTGGACTAGCACCGGCTCTAGAACCCACCGGTCTTCTGGATTTCCTTCCCTCTTTTCTCCTGTACTTCCAGACATATGTATTTTTTGTGACCCGTAGGCTGATCGATTATGTTCCCGCTAGTACGACAACACAAACTTGTTGAACTCTTCACACAGACGGCGCCAATTATTTCTGTCTGAATCCGTAGATTCATAGATACCGGTGGATCTTGGTGTGATTCCTGCCTACAAACCCTGCTAACTAAGGGAATACCGGGTGGGGCCGGTCTATTCCGCTCCGATGTCTAAGTCAGTATAGTTGGAATAAACTGGTAACTTAAGCGGGAATGAATAGTTGAAGTATTGATTACCTATTAATGAGGGTAGTTGGGACTCATATATAGGCTGTCGGGCATGAGGGCTGGCCTCACCCTTCGATGTGGGACTGGCCCCCCTTCTGCTCATATTGTTGGACTGTTTCGGCCACTGTTTGGGGAGCTGCTATCCCCGGTTCCCAGGCCCCGGCCACAAGTAAGACCTGCCCGGGCGCGGGACCAGGTGTCCATGCTACGCTCCCGGGCCCTGGGCCGGGTCAAGGAGTCTCGGCTGCGGATCTGGGGACCTGGGTAGCCTCTCTATGGCTACTGTCAACAGGCGCCTACATCTAGGATTTTTCTATAAAGGAAGATCTATAGGAAGACAGGGTTGCTGCGGTTCAAGTTTGTGTAATTTTGTTGTAGTTTATGTCTTCCTGTTTTTGGTTTAATATCTTAGAAAGTGGATGTACTCTGAGCGTTTTGATTTTGTTGGTATGTTGGTGTGAGAAACGTACTAATTAGGTTTTTCTAGCTCTAAGTGATGACTTTTTTTGTCGGCTCTTCGGGCAAGTCGTTATTGTATAGTTCGCTGAGTTGCAGTAATGGATGACATCCCTTCTCAAAAAAAGGCCCTTAACATTGTCCCTAAATCTCATATGTAGCGCCTTAAATTAGTTATAAAAAAAAAACAATAATATATATGATTTTCATGTTATTGATGTAATGCAATATTACATCAATGAGTTGCATCTGTAGGCCCGTAGCACGTATTACATGCAATTACGATGTAATATATGTAATATATCCATATCTCCATAAGTTGCATTGTGTCCACATAAAATTTTAACGCTTGAGAATATATATATATATATATATATATATATATATATATATATTTTGAATCAAAGAAAGAATTTTATAAAATAGTAAAATGACTCAATCAAGTGAGTCGAATACAATGGTATCGCAACACATCCAGAATACTTTCTGGAGCATCAACAAAACATGAAAAATTTGTCCTAGCCTCAAGCCAGAATGGCCATTACATACCCTCCCGCTGCCATATACAGAAAGAACAAAAAGTTGTGGTAGTACCCATATTGGTATATAGAAATAGGTATGTTCATTAAACACTCCATGATCCGCTATAGAATAGCTTGAAACATCCTTCAGTACTACTTCAGATGATTCAATAGTCTCTTTAGTGTCGAGGTAAGTATACTTTGTTAGAAAACCCCCCGGGTCCCATACACGGAACCCTAGCAGCCTAGAGTCCATAAGTGTGGCCCATAATCGAGCCAATCTGTAAAAAATCATGGGCACCCATATTGATTTGGACACCCCAATAGTGTTGGGCCTCCAATCTGGGTCGGGTTGACCTAATGATTTGGGCACCCATTCTCCTCCATCCGCCGCCAGATCGTCTGCAGCCACCATCGCAGTCATGGTCACACTTGCATCGTCGTCCCTCTGAGGATGGTCGTCTCTCTGTCGTTGCATCCACCGCCGCAACCAACAACCACGAACTCCATGCCTGAAGCTATGCTGCTCCATCTCCACTGCATACGTCGACAACCGCGTCGTGGCCATGCAATTAGCCAACGCCACCGCACAAGCAGGCATCTCCACCATTCCATCGACGAGATAGCACACGGTGATGTACTTCAACACGTCCTCAAATTGGCATATATCCCATCTTTTCTTCAAACATTTTCTACCCGGTTGAATACCAGTCGGATTTGCTGTTAGCAATTGCGAAAGACCAATCTCCTTAGCCTTTGGCACGAGATCAGGTTGAGATATCTTAATCTCAGTGGAGATAACAATTGGAAGAACAGTCGGCGTATAAAGCCAACTTCGAATTGCTGCAAAGACACATCGAGAGGCAGGCACAATCGACGAGCACCATTGGAGACTCAAGTCATGACGGCTAGGGTTTAGCAGAGAAAGAGAAAGGTGGAGAGCCATTTTGGGTGTACATAAAATTATGCATTATTATACATTTTTTAACGCTTGTGAACTAAGTTAATAGGAGATAATACAAAGAAGTACAACATGCGTCTTAAGTCCCAATAAGTACTTACCAAAGTACAAATAATTTGTTTTAAATATTATACATTGTACTTCCATAACTTAATTATCAAATATCTTCCACAGACAAAAATATAATTATCAAGTTATGTATTTTTAAATCAAAGAAAGAACTTTATATATAGTTATGTATTTTTGAATCAAAGAAAGAACTTTATAAATATAGTAAAATAACTCAATCAAGTGAGTCGAATACAATGGTATCGCAACACATCAAGAATACTTTCTGGAGCATCATCAAAACAAGAAAAACTTGTCCTAACCTCAAGGCAGAATGATTGTTACATATATACCATACCCCCCCCCCCCCCCCCCCCCCCCATATATACAGACAGAACAAGAAGTTGTGGTAGTACCCATAATGGTACATAGAAATAGGTGAATTCATTGAACACTCCATGCTTCGCTATTAAGCCTGAATCTTCCTTCAGTACTACTCCAGAAGATCCGCTAGTGCAGCCGAAAAACTGTTTGAATTGTGAGAATCCTCCAGGATCCCAAATACGAAAATCTAAAGTGTTAGAATCCGTTAGTTGGGTCCACAGAAGGGCCCAAAGACAAGGAGCATCCAAAAGAAATGTGGATCCCCAGATATTTCCAACTGAGTTGGGCCTCTTGCATGAGTTGGACCTCCAAACAAGTTTGGGCCCTAAAAGTGATCTGGGCACCCAAAAACCAGTTGGCCGACACTCCTCGGTACTGTTTCCGATCGCCGATGCATAATTCGAAGGCTTCAAGCACAGCACACCGGCCACGCTAGAAAGAATCAACCTCGACCACCGCTACATGTAAAGCCTGTTGGTAGTAGCCTCCAAACTCATCAAGACCGCTACCTTTTTTGTTTTATATTTGGAGCGCCAAATCCAACCGCCAATGGCAGAATATCGACCTGGATCCCACACATCTCGGCGTACATCAGCATGTCTAGACTACCTCAACCATTCAAAAGCCCAGAAATAAACGCCTGCAATGGTGATAGCTCTCTCCTCCTCAACTTCATTTTGGGGAATGACTTTGGAGAGGAAAACCGAGGACAAGGGAGACTCTGTGTAGGAACTCGTCGAAAGAGATCGACTTTTTCTTACTGCGTGAAGGTAGTGAAAGGCAGAGATGATTGATCTACTTGGAGATGGCATTAGATGGCATGTTTGGATCCTTAGAACAAGATGGCTAGGGTTTGCAAAGGATAGAAGCTCTCGCAGCGAGAGCAAGAGACGGCTAGGGTCAAGCATGGCTATTATATATCAAGTTATGTATTAGGTAGACTTGGTATCCAACAATACATAATTTCTTTACAATAACAATTAGACTCTTCTGATGAACCCAACAGCACAAAAACAAGAAACATTTCCATGCTACGTACTTAGCAACTTGCAAATACTTCTTTGTTAGATTTAAAGCTTCAAACCTTTCTTCTTCATTCTTTGCAAAAATAAAAATAAAAACCTTACTTCTTCGATGCCCGAAATGAGAAATGTAAATCCATATGGGTGCGAAAAACTTTGCAAACCTTAAAACTTGCAAAACTCGAAATGTGGGAAACTTTAAACAGATCCCATCTTTTAAGGTATATTTGCTTCCAAAGGTGGCAAAAAAGTTGTTGAAACGCATTTCCCAACAGATATGTTGTGACTGCTCCATGCAGCTTATAAATTCTAGAAAAACTTCCTTCATTGACACCTTTCTCTTGCAGTTTCCAAAAGCTTTAGGTTGGACGACGGGTTAGGCATGCAACATAACGATGCATCCAAAGAACTCTTAGCGGCCTCCTTCTATTACCTTATTTTCCGTTTGATTGTTTTTACCACAATTACGTGCTTGAGCAAATGTTATGTGAATGAAGAGGCTTGTGACGTTTGATGCATTAGTTATGAAGGTCTTTTGTTTATCTTTTATGTTCATCGTAAATAAACTTTACTACCCAGATATACTTGGGGATTGATGGTATTAGTTAGATATTTATCTACTCAATACAAGATGTATGCTAAGGCAGATATGTTTGCTTCAGGAACTTAGGCTCTGGTGTTTGTAATACTCTAACACTAGCCTAGGCGCCACTTAGGTCCGTTCAACCCCACTGAGTGGCTGCCTAGCCCCGCTAAAGCCCAGATCGCCCAAAATCTATTATCAGGCATTTTTATCCTAAGTCTCCTAATTGAAGTGCAAGTTATCTTAAATGACAAACATGGACTTATTTTACTTCAAAGTTTCGCTATACTTTCCCCATTGTATTCAACAGTTTTTGAGGACAAACGCAGGAGCTCTTGCCCTTATGGTTAAAAGAAAAAGGATGGAAGTCTATCGGACTCAGATCCCTTTCTCATCAAATTCAATTTTCCGATTATGTGAGCTTCTCAAAAAAGAAAAAAAAAAACAAGAAAATAATTCTCATGGACCTAGAGAACTTATGATATTTTTGCATTCTCCTTGGGGGAAATAGCTAGCTAGGGCATTAATTGATAAATGAAACAACACAGTGCAAGCAACTAAACCCGGTTCGTGCATACCGGACATTCACGAAAATGAAGAAACAAGACCTCCAGTGACAACTGTTCTCTCTAAAATGAATCATCGATTCTGAAACATGTGAGAATTCAGATCCATAAACAATGAATACAACACAACAAAACACAAAGAACTAACAGGAATTAGGGTTAATTAAGCAAGAGCAGTACCCAGCAAGCTAACAAGATCGATGGAGGCAGTTAATATGGAATAGAATAGAGTGGCTAGAGATGACCCCAAAACGAAAGAGGGGGATCGAAGGAAAAAGAAAAGTGCATACATGAGCCAGTCAGTATCATCACCTCAATTAACAATAAGCATCGTAAAAGTCCAGACTAAGAAGATTTCCAGGTTATAGCCCCTCTTTCTATAGGTTAACCCACATTTAGTTCTGTAAGGTCGTTCTCAGCTGGCATAAAGATGGAAAATTATTACTTGTAGCCAATTAGCATACGTAGGCCGATAGGTAATTAGATGCTGTGTGAGGAGCAATGCCTTATAAGGCTGTTGATGAGGGGGTTTAGGGTTTGGTGGTTACTTAATTCTTATTGTCAAGAACTACGATACACCATTAATGTTAAGAATCAAGGACTCAGACTGGTAAGGAATTAAGTTATGCTTGCTACATCATTTGGAGCTAACCTTATTTGAGCTCTCTTTTGGTGTGGACTTATGAAAGTTTAGTTGAAGGGTCGAACCTGCTCTAATTTACTAAAAAAATTCACGGCACGTAGTCTGAATTGTTGCTTGAAAATCGCTTAAGTTCTCATATTTCTCAACTGAGAGTACACTAGCTAGCAACCTCACCGTATTGTTCGATGTGGACATCATGTGTAGCAAATAAGACTTCCATGGTCGCACTTGGACCTTGAGGAGGGAATCTAAAGACGAGGGACGTCTAGGGTTGCGTCGAATCATCCAGATGTAACCACATTCACGACAGTATTTGTGTTTCAAAACACATAGAAAAGAGAACATATTGATGTATACAAATCCAACCTCAACCTCTGCGATTGTTAAAGATCTAAAAACAAGTTTCCGCCATATACATATCTTAAGAGCATATATTAATTATGTAATCCAACACATATGCCACACTTACCTCTTGCAAAAGAAACTCCTACTGCCATACTATTGCGAAAGAAATATAATGTTCGCCTTGTATTACCAATTAGAATATTCAAATCTGGTCGCCCTTTTTCAAGCGTCCATAAATGTAGAAAGTCATTGTAAATCTAGTTTCATATGCACACTATGCCTCCTAGAAATAGTCTCAAACTAGATGGAGTGACGGTTTGGTTAGAACTTAAAAGTATGCGCAATGTTGTTATTGTTCTATTTGAAACCATTCATTCTAATTTATGAAAATCAGTCTTATACTATAGTAAAATAAAAATTGATTTGTATAATTAACAAAAAAACAATAAAGAAGAGGAAAGACAGGTCCCAGAAATGCCATGTAAATGAGAGAGAAAAAGGTGGTCTGAAAAAAGGAAATAGAAGGAAGCGTGAAAAAGACAGAAGGGAAAACAAGAGAAAAAGAAAAGATGACGTTGTTTCTTTCAAGTGAAGGCAGAGAGGAGACGACGACGACGTCGACGGGTGGTGGTGGGGTCTTTTTCAAAAGCCGTGGGTGGTGGTGGCATATAATATATTACTAACCAAACCAAAGGATCTAATCTAACCCCAAAGCATCCTTTGCAGACTGGTCTTCTTCTCTCTTCCCTTTCCAACCACTAGCTTCCAACTTCTCTAACCAAAAACCCCAACGGTTCTAAGTTCTAACTTCTATATACCCCCCAAGTAAAACCCAGAAACCTCTACGGCTCTACTTACTCCATGCTTGGGGTTTATGGTTAAAACTAGAATCTCAGAGAGAAGCTTGGGTTGAGTTACTGAGATGGAGTTTGGGTAAATGGGATTGTTACCATTACTCGACTTGGTGTGTAGATAATAGTACAAAGAGATGACAGACGCAATGATGAGATCACAGAGATCTTTAATCCTCTTTCTGACCAAACACTGCCACCCTTACCACTGGCATCATCAACCTCTCCTATAGGCCAACACAGTATTTCTGCCCTCCTCTCTTCCTATTCTGCCCTCCTCTCTCTCTCTCTCTCTCTCAAAGATTGAAACTTTTTCCCAACAGGGCTAGTTAGATTGTGAAATTGGGATTTGGGTTTCTGTCTCTCTGGGTTTGCCTGCTCAAACTTTGAACTGGGCAGCACAGTGTGACAAAGAGAAAGAAAGAGAGAGGAGGAGTATGAATCATCCCACTTGTTTCCACAACATACTTCCCATTTGGTGAAAGTACACCAGAGCTGCTGAAGCTGAGCCTTCATAAAAAAAGTACCCAAAACCTGTGTGGATGGGTTAGGCTGGCGACAGAGCTTGGTTTTTCTTCCATCTAAGCTCAGCTTTGGCGTCTGGTGTTGTTGGTGGGTTTTGTTTTGTGTGATGGAACTGAAACCATTGAATGGCAGAGCCTTTTGCTATCAGGTTTCAGAAATCCCACAGCACCATCACCAGATCATCATCATCATCACCAGAAAAAGCATCAGGCGAATTGAGAGCTGGAAGTGTGAATCTCCACAAACCCAATAAACAAAAGTCTAGTCTTGTTGTAGCTAAAAATAAGTCTGATAGGTCTAGTACTAGTTCTACTCTTTCTGCTTCAGCTGCTACTGTTCCATTAAAAGCTGGAAAAGGAAACTCACAGGTCCTTGACTCTGGATCCTCAAGCGAGCCATTACTGTTTCCAGTACCCTCATTCTTCTACTTCAACCGGAGAACCCACCATCGAATATGCAGCAAGAAAAATGGGGGAGCAGCAGAGCCACAACAACCTTTACCACCACCGCGCCACCGCCTCGTCCTCCTCCGCCGCTGCTCGACTGGGTCTGGGGATAAGAACCACCACCTCTTCCTCCACCGCCAGCGAGATCGTCGAGGCTCGCGGTGGCCACATTATAAAGGCCACCGGCCGGAAGGACCGCCACAGCAAGGTCTGCACCGCCAAAGGCCCCAGGGACCGCCGTGTCCGACTCGCCGCACACACCGCCATTCAGTTCTACGACGTCCAGGACCGGCTGGGATACGACCGCCCCAGCAAGGCCGTCGATTGGCTCATCAAAAAAGCCAAGTCCGCCATCGACGAGCTACCGCCGTGGAATCCGACATCAATAACAGCTTCTCCGACTTTGACGCCGGTTTCCGCGGCGCAAGAAACGCAGAACAACACCAACGCGGGCCTCCATTTCTCCATGGTGGAGGTCCCGAGTTCGTTTTCTGTTAATCGCAGAGCCACTGCTGCCTCAATGGTAGGTAGCGGCGTGGCGGAGCTGGTGAATCAAACCAACTCAAATTTCCTTCCGCCGTCTATGGACTCGGACTCGATTGCTGACACTATAAAGTCTTTCTTCCCGATGGGCGCGGCGACAGCGACGGAAACGCCGTCGTTTCATCCGACCTACCCGCCGGATTTGCTGTCGAGAACCAGCAGCCAGAGCCAAGATCTACGACTGTCTCTACAGTCTTTACAAGACCCAATTCTCCTCCACCACCACCACCACCAATCTCATCATCATCATCATCAGCAGCAGCAGCAGCAGCAGCAGACCCACCACCAAAATGAGCAGGCTTTTCTTACTTCAAACCCTCTCGGATTTGACAGCTCCGCCGCCACGTGGACTGAGCACCAGCAGCAGCAGGCGGAGCTGAACAAGTTCCAGAGAATGGTGGCTTGGAGCAATGCGGGTGGTGATAACAATAACAACGGCGGCGGTGGAGGTGGTGGGTTTACGTTCAGCTCACTACCTCTGAGTCAGACACAGTCGCCGACGCTGCAGCCGTTCTTGTTCGGCCAAAATCAGTTCTTTTCTTCACAGAGGGGACCCCTTCAGTCCAGTAACACGCCTTCGGTTCATGCCTGGATCGACCACAACGACCTTTCGGACCATCAACATCATCAGATGACGCCGTCAATCCATAACCATAACCATCATCATCATCATCAACAGTCTTCCATTTCCGGCATGGGATTCGCCTCCGGCTTATTCCCCGGCTTCCACATTCCGGCACGAATCCAGGGCGAGGAGGAGCACGACGGCATCTCAGACAAGCCGTCCTCTGCTTCCTCCAATTCTCGCCATTGAAATTGAAACACTGAACTTCTCTCACCCTCCAAAGGTATTTCTCTTTACTAAGCTTCAATCTTCTAATCCAAGTTTCCTAGCAACAATTTTACACATTGTTTTACTTGTTTGGTTGATTTTCTTATGTTTCAGGCTAATTCCATCTTCCAGAGGATGAGATAGGAGATAGATGATGATGCTTAACTCAGTTCTGATAAAGATAGAGAGAGGATTTTCCGGTCATTTCGATTTCAATGTGCGTATGTAGACCTTGGGAAGAAGAAATCTCTGTTCGTTTTCGGGTTTTTTCTGATCCCTCGGTTTGTTTATCTGAGCTTCTGGTTCATCAGTTGCTTTTGTTATCTTGTTGTGCCTATGTTTCCTTGTTTTGAGTTGAGCTCTTAGAGCTTAAACTCTGCTTTGTTTTTGTTCGGTTTGTTTTGTGTTTCTGACTTAGCTTTGAGAGTTGAGACTACTATGGTGCTGTTTGTTCTATTATGTTCATTTCTAGAGTTGAATGAAACTTTTGTGCTTCTAATTTATTATTACCACCAGAATCTTTTAATCTTGTTTTGATTACTTGAAACATCCCTATAGGATCACCATATATGGAACTTGTAAGTTTTTATAATTTGAATTGCAAATTGAAAGGTCTTTGTTCTTTCTTGGTTCCAAAAATGCTTCTTCTCCCATCTGACTTAAAAATAGCAATTTTTTGTGATGTAGGTGAGAGAGAGATTTTTGAATCTCTGTTTGTTATTCGTTTTTGTTATTTACCAAACTTTTCACTGAAAAGGGTCAAGCCTCAACTAGTAGCTCAAACCTGCATAAAAAATTTGAAAGAGAATGTATCTCTATCAATGCTCTGGTTTCAGGAGTCAAACTAAAAGTCATTTTCCATAAACAGTAGATATTGTTGGAGATTGAGCAGACCAGTAGCTCACAACCCCCCTCAAGTTAAAATTTTCCCAATTCTGCAGAAAGCATGGTTTCCTTTTCTCTTTTAACATTGCAGTCAAAGTGAAATCCTGAGAACCCATTTTACCCAATTTAGTGTCAGTAAAGATGGTCCTGTCTGAATGTTGTTGACCTGAAGAAGTAGAAGAAGAAGAATCACTGTCAGCTATCCCACCTTGAACCCCATTTCACTGGTAGAGATAGAATTATTGATCTGGGTCAGTTAATTGCAACCATTGCCCTACATCTTTATGTTGCTGCATATATTTGACTGAAAGAGGCTGTAAAATCTGGAAATTACTATGATTGTTTCACCTATATGGTCAGATGTAAAAGAATCTAAGGGTCATGGTCTATAACTCTGTATGAGATCTGTAATGAGTACAGGGAGGGGGAGAGAGAGAGAGAGAGACCAAGTGGGGCTAGATCATCTGCTTCAGGAGGAGAAGGGGGAGGGATGAACAAGAACAAACTCAATTATGGAGAATACAATGCATTCATAGAAGAGATGGATAGATACCACCAATAACTACTGGGACTTGCCCATCTGTCTATGGTCCCCTACAATCCCTTCTGTAAATCTCAGTGCCCTCCTCCTCTTGCACATAAAAATCTTTTATGATACAGTAGCTGGAAACTACTTTGTTTCTTCTTTATTTTTCCCTCCCCATACCTCCAAGATAAAAAAGCATCTAGAGCTTCCATTGAGATTGAGATCAAGATGGTGACATTTTCGTTACAGTTGCATGTATTTTAGTGGAGCGCGCAAACGAATATCGAGATATTAAGAATGAGGGGATTCGAACTCGGGTAACATGCTCTGGACTTACATTATGAGTTTGTGAGAAAAATTGATGAAAAATGAAGGCTCTCTAACATAGATTATCTGATACGAGCTTGCCGACCAATGAATAATCAATCCTTTTTCTTTGTGAGTGACAAATTAATTATACTTGAGTGAATCTAATATGTTATCTATGTAACATGAGAGCTCCTCTTTTTCCCTGCATGGTAGCTTTGTGCTCCTCAGCTTTGCAGCCCATCATTAACCCCACATTACATAGCCTTTTCTAAATCTTTTGTTAATGCATGATTAAAGAATCTAATTAGAGAATATAGAATACAAATCATTGAGTTGAGCATTGTTTATGATAGCCTGAGGACACAGAGAAGAGTATATAAATGTTGCACGGATGAGTTTTTAAAATTGGAAAAATCATTAGGTAGTTATATACACATCAGAAACTCACACCAACCAGTAACGTACAAACCAGAAGACATGAAAACTATAAGTTTTGGGCATTCTAAAGCCATAAGCTGCGATGTGAGTTCTCATCTGAAACTAGTGGGATCATGACAGATACTATTAAGTCGATTTTGTCGACTTCATTCTCAGCTGTATTTCCCAGTAAATGATTTGATTACACCTTGCTGATAGATGGCCGGGGCGATCAGGACAAATTGGCTCGAACTGCTCTTGTAATATCTTTAATAGATAGCTTTGAATATCTTTGATAGAATTCCAAGTTGTTCTCGATCATCTGAGAGCAGCTCCTGTTGGATTAGATGCTGACATTAATCTTCTTTAATAGTACGTCTTCCAACTTGTGAATAGGAAAGATGGATTGGCAATATAATTAATTGAACACAACTCCAGGGATGTCAGGCCAAGAAATTCCAAATACTAATGACAAAAGAATTAGCTAGCTTACCTGGTTGGAAACATGGTCTTGCTTTGCTCCCTTGCCTGTGGTATCCTAGTTTCTTCAGAATACCATTTTGGTTTCAGGCATTGATAGTTTGGTTAATCAAAGTTTACACATGAATGCTATCGAAGCAATCTTTACGATGAAAACTGAATAAACAGAGTTATTGCCTAGATGTCAATACATATATCAAGGGCCATTCGACCAGTAATGGCTAAGTAGTTTTTCTTAAATTACTGTCAAGATGCTTATAGAATGGAAATCCAATTACTCTACCACATTTTGGAGACTGCATGCAGTGCGGCAAGACAAATATATACCCATTCAAGCTTCCTGAAGCAACACATCTGTGTCAGGCAAACAAAGTTTATGCTATGTTTCTGATTCCAATTCAAGTATTAGGCGGTAATGAATTTTGAAACATCCGAGCCCGGGAAAATTAGTTTTACTTTTGAGACGCATCAATGAAACAGAAGCAGACTGTAATGAAAACAATTCGAAGCTAGCTAACCCTAGCTGATATATGAAACAAGCTATATATACCGAAGTCTTCACCTTGCAGGAAATCTCCACCAGATTTTTTTACGTTTCTAGAGCTAGGCATTGTAACATGTACATGTGCTGCCGACTGCCGATCCCTAAAGCAAAACAATCTACATGCAAAGAATGTTCAACCTTGGAAGTCTTGGCTAATTCACGAAATTGTTCAAGAGAAATCAAGACAAGAGACACCTGCCTAAATGTCTCGAACGGCACTTGATGCATCAAGAATAACTAATTCTGCATTTCATGAGGAATGATGATTCTTCATGGCCAGCTTCGGAGGTAAGCAGTGGAACATGTATGTACATTTGCTCCTTATGACAAAGTACAACTCGAAGAAATCAAAGCAAGACAGCCCGCCCACTCACAAAGAAAGTTGCAGAGAAGTTGCAATTACAGAGTATCTTCAGTACACGACACGTGTACCTACACATATAATTTGAATGGTCAAGATTAGATGACTTCATATAGATACATGGTGGGCCATATGTATAAAGTATTTTAAATGGCAAAGATTGCGCCGTGTAGCCGTGTACCTACACGGCCGTGCATACAAGAATTTCCGTTGCAATTGTAAGAGTAAACATAAACAGCAGAAGCCAGAACCATCTCTCGATTTAAGAATCACTACAAGAAAAAAAGGCTTTGCCGACGAAAAAAAAAAAAACGGCCGACGAAACACTTTTTTCGTCGGCTATTCCCAAGAATGGCCGACGAAAATTTTTGTCGTCGGCAAAAAAAAAATTTCGTCGGCCATTCCCATAGAATGGCCGACGATTTTTTTTTTCGTCGGTAAAAATGAAAAATCGTCGGCTATACTCCTATAATGGCCGACGATTTAAAGTTTTCGTCGGCTATAAACTTTTGGAAGAATGGCCGACGAAACCTTTTTATTTCGTCGGCCATAAGTTTTTTTAAAAATAATTATTTTACGAATAATGGCCGACGAAAATTAATTATTTCGTCGGCCATAAATTATTTAAAAATAATTATTATACGAACAATGGCCGACGAAAATTAATTATTTCGTCGGCCATACTTTTTTTAAAAATAATTATTTACGAACAATGGCCGACGAAAATTAAGTATTTCGTCGGCCATAAGTTTTAAAAAAAATAATTATACGATTATTTTTGACAGAAAACGACAAAAGAATAGCATAGCCGACGAATACTAGGTTTGATTTCGTCGGCTATGATTAAAAAAAAAACAAAAAAAGAGCAGTTTCCATTTTCTATCACTATCGACAAACCATTGCTTCATCCTTCAAATGCAAATGTGTCGTGAAATAAGACATGACCAAAATATTGAAATACGGCTACGGTTGAAAAATGGGAAGATTCCGACAAAATCTGTTTGCCGAATGTTGCGGTTAACTGTTTTTTACTCCCGTTTTCCTATGGGTAGCCTGACGGTCGGTAAATATTTTGAGGAAAATTTTTATACGATTAGTCGCGTCTCATCAATCTGAAACTATTCTCTATTGAAGATCAGGCCAAAAAAACGTCATTTAGACGGGCCAATTTCCGTTTTAAAGCTTTAGAGGTTTGACTCACCCGGTTGACCGTCCCGATCGAGCCTTTAACGTTGTCAGATGTAGTTGGATTTTTTTTTCATACATGTATTTAATCTTAACGGTGATATCTGACGGTTGGAATAGATTTTCCAAACTTTTAGATTCAAAATCGGAACATATGCACTAATGTTCCTTAACTTCTTTACTAAGTGTTTAAGTGAATGTATAGTTTCAAATAGTTACTATACGTACACTCTTCAAATGCAAATATGTCGTCAAATAAGATATGACCGAAATAATGAAATACGTCTACGGTTGAAAAATGACAAGATTCCGATAAAATCCGTGTGCCGAAATAATGAAATCAGTCAAAACCCGGTTTACTGCAGATTTGGCATCCGGCGTCCGAATGATGATTGTGATACCATTCCGGAAAGGGAACGACGCCAGGAACAAAACTCGTAGCTTTGCCACGACGTGTGGGCTTTTTCGGGCTTTCGAGTTCGTTTAGGGCCTCAAAACGGCATTTTAGTATGTTTTCATAGAATAGCCGACGAAACATTCAAATTTCGTCGGCTATTCTCTATGTATAGCCGACGAATTCAAATATTTCGTCGGCTAAACTCTTGATCCGCGCCTTTTTATTGTCCGCCGTTGGATGGCTCAGATCCGACGGCTGTTGATTTTCCAAAGTATAGCCGACGAAATAAAAGATTTCGTCGGCTATTATTAGAGAATAGCCGACGAAATATTTTAATTTCGTCGGCTATACTTAGAGAATAGCCGACGAAATATTTTAATTTCGTCGGCTATTCTCTAAGTATAGCCGACGAAATCTTTTATTTCGTCGGCTATACTCCTTCTAAATCTTTTAAATCCTCCCGCCTTTTTTCTCTCCTCCTTCCCCCCCTCCTCCGGCCTCCTCCTCTTCCTCCTTCCCCTCCTCCTCCTCCTCCTCCTTCTCCTCCTCCTTCCCCTCCTCCTCCTCCTTCTCCTCCTCCTCCTCCTCCTTCTCCTCCTCCTCCTCCTCCTCCTTCCCCTCCTCCGGCCTCCTCCTTCCCCTCCTCCTTCTCCTCCTCCTCCTCCGGCCTCCTCCTCCTCCTTCCCCTCCTCCTTCCCCTCCTCCATCCAAAGCATAATTTAATTTTTTTTTTGCCTAAAATTTAAGAATAGCCGACGAATTTTACCAATTTTCGTCGGCTATAAGTTGTATAGCCGACGAAAATTCTAGTATTTCGTCGGCTATAACTAATTATGCCTATTAAAATATTAATATATTTCGAGGAAATAGCCGACGAAATTTTATTAAATCGTCGGCTATAGTTAAAACACAATAGCCGACGAAATTCGTCGGCCATACTTAATGGATTTCGTCGGCCATACTCAAAAATACCCGACGAAATTCGTCGGCTATTTCTCCCACGTTTGCCCGACGAATTTTTGGATTCGTCGGCCATATTTAACTATAGCCGACGAAATTTTTTTTTTCGTCGGCCATTGGTATTACCGACGGCGTATTACCGACGACTTATGGCCGACGAAATTTTCGTCGGCAGAGGGTATAGCCGACGAAAAAATGGAATGGCCGACGAAAAAATTTTCGTCGGCTATTCCCCCGTATCTGGTAGTGAATATGATTGCTTCAGCAATGTCCCAGAGAAAGGAAACTGGGCAGAAATAAAGATCAAAAAGAAAAAATAATTGAATAGAAATTATATGGTCCCGGCGGGGCTCGAACCCGCGACCTTCGGCTCATAAGACCAACGCTCTAACCAACTGAGCTACGGGACCTTGCTTGCTATATGAACCTAGTTTAAGTTATTTAACATATTTTAATACGAAATTTATTCAGGTTTCGGGCAAGAGCTGTGATTTGTGAAGGGTCTGGACGAAAAAACAGTAAGAGTGAATAAATGGTGAGGATGAGGTTCAGGCCACAGGTAGTAAGATTGACGACAAGCATGTTAAAGAATTAAACGTGAGACAGTAAAGGTGGATCAATGAGAGACTTCAAATTAAGCACAACCGAGGCCGCTTTGAAATTGAACGGCTCGATCAAGGCAACATGAATCTATTGTCTATGTTGTTTGATGTCTAGGCTTCAATATTTTTTTTACGAATGGAACTGTTGAGTGACTACTTCATTCTAGTAATGAAACCAACAAACCGTCACAACTCACAATACTACACAAACAAATACAGATAATAATTAAGATCTAAACACAAGTAGTAACTGCAATCATTCATAAATTATAAAACGCATCCTAGGTCTATAACAAAGTAGAAGTACGTACTTCATCTTGGAAGAAAATTTAGATTGTTATCGATTTAACACCAAATATGTGTGATGTCGTACAAACAATAGCATTAAGCATGTCGCTATGGGAGCCAAAAGCATAATAATCCTAACGGAATGCAGCCAAGTCCAACCTGCACAATAAACATAACGTTGAGACTCAAGAGGTTGCCCATGGTGAACCCATTGCCCTCATCCAGGAAGCAAGTCATGCAACCTTGCACTCGTCCACCTAATTGCGGTGCCAATCGGAGATGGCCTTCAACAATCTAACTATATATTGTGCTCACCCAACAAGAATATTCATTCAAAAGTTATTTTTCTATCACATTTGTGAGGCCTGTACTTAGAGATTTTCAGTCGAATTTAAAAAGTTCGACCTTCAAATCATAGTGTATATTGATTATATTTAGGTTCATTTCTTATAAAAAGAAAATTATAATTGAGAAATTAAATGTAGCGTGCGTGCTTTGTTGAAGACATTGAAATATTTTTTTTAATTAAATATTCACACACACACCGTAAGTGGACTATCAAATAAGAAATTACACTATCATATACAAACATGCACAATACATTTCGGAAAGATAATAATAAAAAAATAAAAAAAGGCCTATGGGTCATGTGTCAGCAGACTCTTGAGACTCATATCAAATGAGGTCCAATTGTGAGTAATATAGTCACAACTTTAATGAGTAAAAACCTAATTGTGTTTTCTTCCGATTATTCTCGATGTTTTTAACTTCGAATTAGTGATAAAAATACTTTCTTCGGATTAGTGATACGGTTTCTATATTAGTATATTGTAATGCTTTCAACTATATATTTTCAAGTTATTGGTTTTTATGGAATGGATGATCTAGATCTTCATGAGAAAGAGATATATCTGTCATGGTCTTGTAGCAACCACTTTTCTGATCCTTTACGTCTTTCTATATCCACCCATTCGTAGCCCATGGTTTTGATAATTGCAAAACAACTAAACGCCTCATTTTGTTGATTGTGGATTGATTGAGAGTAACATGAATCCAATATAGGGATAAACTCAACATGAATTAGTGTATCAGAAAAAGAAAAGAAAAAAGAAAAAAAAAAGACATGAATTAGAATCCTACCTGATCAATTACTTCCTAAATTGAATTGGTCAGCAGAAGAGAAAGAAAAAGATCAAAACAAGCAAAAGGAATCATGAGGTCATATCAATGAAGGACTCAAAATTAATCTCATATCATCTTCACATCAATGTGCTAAAAGATTACAACATAACAATCCAACCATCTCCAGAAACATATATAATCGTGTGCATAGATACCTAAAATAATCGATTTTAATTATTCAAATGATCATGAACGAAACGTGCATAATCTTATTTATAAAATGAACCGTTACTCTAAATCCACTCAACTCTCAACTACGAGAGAATTAAACACATCGGATTTCTAATACCAAAATATTGCAGTAATCCTTTATTTCTCTTTCAGGCATGCATATTTGATTATTGAATCCACAACCAAAGAAGATCAAGAACATGAATGAGATCACAGAACCCAAAAGGAGAATCTTAGTGATAGATGCCTTGGAAGGAGGCCTTATATTCTGTGTTATCCAACAAAATCTTTGGCGTCCTTATGTGACAATAGAAATGGTGTCATGGAGGCTCCACTGTCCTTCTCACAGTGGTGGGTGATACCTGGTTTTCTTGAAGCCACCAGTTTTTCAGTTATGTAATGAAATCATTCTTCAACTTGGGGATCGTTTTGCTGGTGCCAAAGTGGGTCCTTGAAGAAAGGTAGAGATAGGGTTTGCTCCTTTGAGTCTGTCACGGGAGAGAGATTTGGGGATTCAATTGTATAATGTGTTTCCTATTTCTGGCTCATATTATCAAATTTATGACATTTCCTATATGAATTATGTGCCTGGAACTAATCTGGGTTTGGTTCATTACAGTCAAATATTATTGATTGGTATATTAGAATTTTGACTTTTGAATCTATGACTCTAAAACAAAGATTTAAATAGGATATTGCATGCCCAAATTTGGTACAATTTCTCATTTTCTATGATGGAAAGAACTGAAAGAAACCTCAATCTAGGCCATGATTATCATTAAGGTTGATAATATTCTCATATTCATGTGTTTTAATATTGTCATTATGATCTAATCAAAAAAAAAAAAAACGGATCTCAATTAGATCAAATGACTAGCAAACACCAACATTTTAAAGGCTAAAGATCACGATTAAGAATAAATAAGACGATAGTAGATATTTCTTTATTAACGAATTTGTTTGTAATAAGTAACTATCTGCACAAATAACATATTGTATAGTTTCTTTTTATTCCGTGAAGAGTTTCAAATATCGCAGTTTAGCTAATATCGTGAATTATAAATTTTATTAATTAAAGTATTAAGTGATTGGTAAGGAAGATGATCTAACTAGGATCTAGTATGTTCTACTTTTGTAAAATACACTCATTTTCCATGATAGATTGAACCCAATTAAAACCGCAATCCAAACCTCGATCACCATTAATTAAGTTTGAGAAATAATTTTCCTCATTTATTAGAACCCAATTTTAGTCAAATGACTAGACTAATAGATACAGTGACTTGTAAGATTAAACGATCAAAATTATGAATAAATATATGATAACGGACTTTCTATTACAACACTTGTTCATAAAGAGTAGATACTTGACGAAGGACAAATTAAATTCCCCTCAAAATACTTAAAATATTAATAATAAAATAAAATAAAATAAACTCGGGAATGAGACTAGATTCAAACTAGATAAGAAATATTATTTGTCGAAAAAAACTAGATACGAAGTACTATGAAATATTTATGAATAACTAATTGATAAGATATAGCCGTTGGGCCTCGGAAGGAGGCTGGATCCATTGTCTCATACAACTGATTGATAGGGCAAATAATCATTAGTAGATGATGATAATTTGACTTGAAATGAGGCTTGATCCAATGCCTTTTACATTGTCCTACAAATATTTGTTCAAAACAGAAAAGATATTAATATACAGATCTCACAGAAATATAATTTGAACAATTTCATTGCAAGTAGTGCACGACTATATTCATTGTTATTGTCATGCAATGCCACCTTTAGCAATTTTCACTTTCAAGAAATACAATGCCTTGCAACTCACTAAAAGGACCACAATATTCACTATCCAAGAATCCCATGTTCCACTCTTTCACATCCAAAATCCCCATGTTAGCAATTTCGTGTTGAATTCTATGCATGCACATATAGCCTGTGTCGGTGTTAGAGACGGTTTTTGAAGGGTCCCTTGAAAGAGCTATAGATACCAAAAACGATACGATCCAACAATGGTGACAAGCAAGAGTGGCTTGTAGCTCCATTTAGGTAAGTAATTGGAGAGAAAATATGAGCTGTACTTTTAGTTGTCATGATGGAGAGCAAGTTTAGTGAGATGAGCTAGAAATCAGAGAGCTCATAAGAGTCGGTCTAGCAAGGAAATGAGGAGTGGAGCGAGAATTTGGGCGACAAATTTGACAACATATTCATAGTATTCATAGTGCTTTAGATTTGCACATATGGTTTGAATTTCGAATAAATAGGTTGGCATAATGGGAGAGATTTTTTGGTCATAAATTTTGCCTATATAAAGCTCCTCTCTTCTCTTAGACAACCAAACTAGATGTGAGAAAAATCTGAAATCCCACCAACTGTGTTTTCTCTCTCAAAAGTTTTCATCTTTTTCCAACTCTGTTTGTGCTAAAAACGTGCCTAGGCTCTTGTGTTTGTTCCCCTCTCTCTGCGAGATTTTGGGGTAATCTTAAATCCCTCCCACACAGAGATCGGTTTCTTTTCAAATCATGGTTCTTCAAAATCCAAGATTTGGTTCTTTCTTTCATAAACTCAAAAACACATGATGTGATTTAAAGGGTAGGGGGAGAGGCTAAGGTAGAGCATGAAGACACATTCTTTCTGGGTTTTTGATCCTACATTCATTGTTACAATCTGTGTGAGTTTGTAGGAGTGAAAAAGATAGCAAAGATGGGTGTAGAGGAAAAAACCCAACAGTGTACTAGTCCTAGTGGTGGCTTTGGTAGATCCTCAAATTCCAAAAAGACCAGTAAACAAAAGAAAGTGCCACAGAGAGGTTTAGGTGTGGCTCAGCTTGAGAAGATCAGATTAGAAGAACAGCAAAAGAAAGCTGCTTCTGTTTTGACATCACCAACCCCAGCCCCTGCCTCCAATTCCTTAACATCATCAACCAAATCATCTCCATGTGTTCCTAATCCTGCTCCTAATAGACATTTTCAACCACCGTCTTCAATCCCATTTCCATCTCTGCCCTCACTGGATCTGCCCTCACCAAACTCGTTTTTCAGGCCACCCAATGCCGAGGTTGTTGTTCGAAAACAACCGAACAGGGTTAGTACTGTTCGAGTGCCCAACAATGGGTTCGAGATTCCGGGACATGGAAATGTTGTTGTTCCCAACTTGTGGAATCCCGATTGTGAGTACAATGGTGGTGATCTCAATAAGGAGACTTCATCAGTGATTCTTGATCCCGGATTTGCATTTCGGCCTAGTTTGAATAATTTGCCTACTTTTGATCACTCCAACCCGATTTGGCCTCTCCCCAATTTTCCTCAAAGAACACTGCAGTTTCATCACCAACCACACCCACAACCACCACCACCACCACCACCTCCTCCACTGGTAAGAATCATATTATATTTTAATGGTGAAAAGAAATGAGTTTCTGAGGTTTGATCCATGTTTATTAGTATTTTGATAATGAAATTTTATTTTGTGTTTGTAGGTGAATGTCTCATCAGCTAGTTCAATATCATCATCATCATCTGTGCTAAACTTTCACACAGAGCCCCCTTCAAACCAAAGCTATTACAGCAATTATACTTCACCAATGTGGTCAGATGAAGAAAGGGTATGATTATCTCTCTATATTTAGCCATATGATTGTTTCTCTGTGTAATGTACTTGGAATTTCTGCTGTTTTTACAATAGATAGTAGCATAACCTGTTTTCTGATCAAGAAAGGCATTACAATGGCAGTTAGCCGCTTAGATTCTTTGCATCATAGTCTTCGTAATATTAGTAATTTGTTGCCTTTAACTTGGATTTGAGTGGTATTTGTTTCTGCTTCTTAAGAGTTATCTAAGAGATTTTTCTATATTTGATTAATGAGGACTATATTTCGAATGTAGTAGATGATTGGCATGAAAAGGCCATATCCCTTTTCTCAAGACAATGATGCCCCCTCGATCAACTTCAAATTCCCAACCTTTGTTGCTTCTTCGATGAGAACAGATGAAACAACTTCATGTGGGAACAGAGGAGGCACCTTCAATCTAGACCCTGTAGGCAACACAATCTTCAGGTTTGAAATTCATCATCTTTGTGATCCATTTATATCCCCAAGGCCACGCTTCCTTACATGGTTTTCATTTGCACCAATTTCAGAGAAGGCTCTACATGCTCAACTTCGATTTCAGAGTCCAATTCAAAGATTAGCATTAAAGAAAATGGGAGTGCTAATGGGGATTTTCTCACTCTTGCCCCTCCTACAAGTAATAGGACATGTCCAACCCCAAAGTTCAATTTTCCTCCAGGTTATCTAGCATTCCATAACCCTGAAGTCTCTGATTTCGCCTCGTTCCCTTATCAAGTAAGATAAATCGACAGATACACTCACTTCTCATTCACTAGTTTGCTCGACTCTTATTATCTCATTGTCTAATTGCTTCTACTGAATCAATTACAGGGAAGTTCAGAAGATACAATTTTCCAGCCAGGACCAAGTGGTTCAAATCCACAACAGGCTTTCTACACCTTCATCCCACCAGCAAAATCACAAATTGTTAGACCAGCAGCAGCCATAAACAGTTGTAATGGTGAAGTAGGAGAACATGTTGATCTCAATTTAAAGTTATAAATGGTCTTGTAAACTTTGACAGGATAGTTGTTCTCCATTCAGTGAACCATGCATAGGGTAGATGTGTCTAAATTTGCATATGTAAGCTTGAGCCCAGTGAAAGTGTGGGTAAACAAAAGAAAATGGAGATTTGTCAGTCTGAGTGGTTACAGAACTTTTATGAAGCCAGAAGTGTTGTGGGTTATGCTATGGGGTTGTGTGATTTATGGTTTGGTTTCTTTGGTAGGTGGGTGATGTATGACTCAAGGCCACGGGTTTGCTAACAAACCCTTGCATGTGGATTGTGGAGGATCTGATAGTGCCATTGTGATCTGTCCTATCTTCCTTCATTGAGATCCATAGATCTGACAGTCATGCACTGAGGTTATGGTATCTAGTTTGCAGTCTTAGACTATGCAAGAGAGCAGGGAGCTTTGCTCATTGTACTTAGCTGTGACGATGGTGGTGCATGGAGAAACCGATTCTGCTATGCTGATCTATGTCCCAACTTTGGAGTTGCCAAGTAGAAACTTGATACTCACATAAAATTGAAGAAAGAAAAGAAACATGACTCATAACAGAATTCGAATCAAGTTTCCGAAAACTAACATACAAGGGAAAAAGAGACCATGGAGTCATAGATCTCCATTTCAAAAACTTGCACTGCCGGGTGAAGACTGTATGATCAACTATGGTCTTGATAGTACCACTAGCAACCGGAACTAATGCTCCGGAAGTCTATGACCAGCCAAAACCAAAATCCAGAACATAGATCAGTGCCACAGAGAAGGGATAGAGTATGAAAGCAATTGATGATGTCCAGAGAGGGAAAGTGGTGCGTAAACTGGCGAAAACACCCATCACAGTGCAGACAATAAGAATGACCAGAACTTCTGCTGAGAAATCCCATGTTAATCCCCTGAAGTACACCAGGGCCAAAAATACCGATAGGCAAAGCACATTCTTCATGGTCACTGAGCCATACAACTGCAAAAATGAACAAATCAACAGGTCATATTTCCGCATTCAACAAAGATGCCATAGAAATGAAATGTTGGTTGATAGCAGAAAAGAAACTTTGAACTAATCGACTTGTGCAGCACTCAACTCCGATTGATAGCTTATAGACACAAGGATTATATATATATATATATATATATATATATATATATATATAGTGCTTCTCGGCTACGGACGTCCGCACGCACTGTTCACCGTGCGGATGCGGCGTATCCGGCCACCGGCGAGGCGGCGCCGGCGTATCCGGCGAGTGGGCTGTGCTCGCCCCGGCCCGGCGACCCTGTCTGTGCCGGCCCGAGCTCCAGCGCCAGCCCCGGATACGCGACATCCGCACGGTGCGGACGTCCGCATCTGAAAAACTCTATATATATATATATATATATATATATATATATATATATATATATATATGAGGTACTATCTGGTCTGCAGAGTGACAAAACAAAAGGGAGATGGTATGTGGGAGAAACAAACCTGAGAAAATGTCAAGGAAGCAGTTCGTATCTTTTTTCGGCTAGCGAATGTTATTGCAGACACACCCTCACTAGCAGTAAAAAAAGGTAGCACAATGAATGAGATGAAGAAATTTGGAATGCTTGTGGCCTCTGAGAAATTATCAACCACATCGACCAAAGGTTCTGCAACTACTGCCGCAATAAGAGTTCCTACCAACAGCATTCCTATGGCTTTGACGAAAGCCAACTTAACATTTTTCCTTCCTTCAATGGCCTCCTCACTTTGATCACCTGCCCCCAAAAGATCATGCTCTTGCTTTGTCCTCTGTAGATGAATTTCCATAGAATTAGTACATCATCATCGGATACGAGAGCCAGTGTTTGATAAGCAAACCTTACCGAGTGGAAGTCAGTTAAGAATTTACGATCAGAGGGGGAGTTGGAATTTGCTACACGCTTTGCCACATTAAGCCATTTTGAAACACCATTGAAAAACTCATGAATATCAACGCGAGAATCGTGAGATGTATCAAATTCTTCCATCAGTTTCTCCACAGCATCATCCTTATTCAACTCTATTTGATCAAACCGGACTCCTATAATAAGTGCTCTTAATTCAGTTGCTGAAAGATATCCATCGTTGTCCTGATCAATTGTGTGAAACAACCTGGAATGCATGTAATCAGAAGTTAAAAGTAGCAAAAACTCTTATAACAGAAGAAAAAGGGAACAATGTCTAAACAAAAAGCAGCAAGAAGTCGTACTAACTTGTCTATCACTTCTTTGTTGGGTTCACCATCATCGTCAAGAAGCCATCCCAATGCACGCATTTTCAGATGTTGTAAGATTCCTGATATAACATGCTTATGTTTTGCATAAGCAATATGTCTCTTCTGGACCCATGGCTGACACACCTGCACCAACAGTAACAACCCAAACATGTATCAAGCTCTAAATTCTGATTCAAAAGGTGACAGAAACAAATGATGGTTAGCTACAAAACTATTGATCTGAGTGAATTGAATGGGCTCCAAAACAAAGACATGGCTCATTGCTTCATTTTTACCCAGTTTACAAAACCTATGGAGCATGTATGAATATCATACATATATACCTGGTAAATGCAATACGAAACAAATAGCGAGACAGAGACGATGAGTGCAATCAAAACTGCTATGCGTCTTCCTGATCTCGTATTGAGAATATGCGGTAGCTGAACAATAAGAAATGGGATGACAGAGATAGCCATAATCCTTGCAGAATAGCTTGTCCAGATATCAGTACTGACACCAGAACCTGCAATTACAAATAGTTCCTATATGAATCAGGCATTTCTAAGTTGTATTATTCCTCAAGTGAGTACACAATTATGTAACAGATAGTAAGGCATAAACTACTACGTATCGGTATCGGTACACATTACTTTGGTTATGCTCTTGAAGCTGATATTGGGCTAGCATATGTCTAAAATGGTTTTTCTATATGGTGGATGATGATCAAACAGGGCTAAAACAGGGTCGTTTATGATCCAAACTCATCAAGAACCTACGCCTTAAGACAGTTCGTTCATAATAATATAGTCAACCTCTTTGCAAATGCTCACTAAGTTTAGAACGAATCCCATGTTGTACAGTTTAATTGATGAATTAGTAGGTCAAGTAATCCAGTTTCTTTGTTCAAAAGAAGTATTGTGCATTGATTCCTTCCATTTCCATTTGATTACATACATTTCTTATACTTACCATTCCTGATTTACTCAGTTTCCACTTCTCTATGACTATTTGTTTTAAATGGCAAGTGCTAATCAAAACTGTGAAATATTTTTTAAATGAACATACCAGTGAAGTTAAACCCTTTTGTGTCCTTGTTATCTTTTGCAGTGGAATTCTCAATATCGCACTTGCCAACAACAACACAGGAGCCCCATATTAGTGAAAGAACCAACACTGTTGAACCAGCAAGCAACCCAATTCCAACAGAGACCTGAGTTTGAGCAGTTTCTGTACTCCCAGAGAGTCCAGATACTGAAAATAATGGGGGTTGTGAATAACATCAGAAGCAAATTAGAGCTAATCAGTAAGTACATTAAGAAAAATGAATTCAGAAAACAAATAAAAGTGTTAATCTTTCATAAAACGGAGGATAAAGTTGGAAGATTCACCGAGAATGAGCATGGCATCAGGAAGAGAAGTGAGGACAGGGAGGAACAAGCCTCCAACGATACCGGGGCCAAGAATCTCAAGCAGAATCTCGCTGCCGCTGGAGAGCCATTTGGCTGCCGAGTACATCAAGTAACCATAAACCAGCATGAGGAACATGTTCCCAGGAACAGTGGTGGTGCATGGCATGAAACCGTAGGTCTCCTCACACGTGAATTCCACCGATGACAAGGGTTTAAGACTGAGGAGGTAGGATGAGGTCTCGGACTTTGGTTCGTTGATCCCATCGGAAACTAGTTTTGTTGAGGATGGACGGGAAGATGTGATGAACTGCCCCTGGACGTTGTTACATAGGAGTGATGATAGGACTAGCAAGAGAAAGAAGAAGAAGAAGAAGGGTACGTAGGGCTTCATATCTTAAGCTAATAATTGATATGGCTTCAAAGCCATGAAAGTATATATATTTGAAATACGAATACGAGAACTGGAATTTTCTGAGATATCAGAAAGGAAATCTAATGTGATAGAAAAATGTGTGGAGGTAAATAGAGAACAAGGAAAATGTGGAGCAACATTTAAGCAGTTGCTGACAGCTTCAGACAACCACATGTTTCACCTGTGATTTCAAATTTTTCCAGGCGGAAACTTATTTGACAGCTCAATTGGATTGTTACATATTGGCTCGAGTGGTTTTGATTGTTTCGCATAAGATTATGCAAACTTTTGTAGGTTTTCAAGTCCAGTTTTAATGGAAGTTCTTGGTATCATGTGTATTACTTCAAAGAAGTGACATATTTTGAGTTGTATTATATAATTTTTGTAGTTGTACCCCCATTTTGGTATGTACCCTATTTTGTGTTGAATGAATGAGATTGTTAAGTGAATGTAAGTGAAAATGAGGTTCTATAGTAAATGACAAAAATTAATTAGCTACAAATAAGTACTTATTCTATGGTCTTTAAGCTATCTCGTGATCGAGATTGTTATGTGGGGATCATGAGTCATGACCAATAATATCACTTGATTCAGACTCTGCATGGGTGAAAAAAATAAGGGAAAATGACCATTTGCACAAAAATGTGAGAAAACTTGTCTATTCCAATGTTACCTATCAACTCCAATGAAATCTTGGCAAAAATACATAACTACCCTATACTAAAACCACATCTCTCTCTCTCTCTCTCTTTGAACAAGTATGGGGCAGCAGTCATCGTCGATTGAAGAAGGAGAATTTTTGGGGCAGCAGTCGTCGTCGTCTGCAGGAGGAGGCGTTTTGGGTCAAGTGGAGACGACGTCGCCGACATCGATGTCGACAGGAGGAGGCCTGGGTCCGGCGTTGAGCGTCCTGGGTCCGACGGCGAGGTTGGAGCAATGCAACGCCCTGGGCCTGGCATCGCGCGTCCTGTGTTCGGCGTCGAGGTTGGAGCAGTGCAGCGCCGGTGTTCTGGGTCCGATCTCGTGTGGAAAAGGCAGGAGCAGCGCCCTGAGCCCAGCGTCGCGCGTCCTGGGTCTGGCGTCGAGGTTGGAGTAGTGCAGCGCCGGTGGTCTGGGTCCGATCTCATGTGGAGAAGGCAGGAGCAGCGCCCTGGGTCTGGCGTCAAGGTCGGAGCCGTGTAGCACCGGAGGGGCTTCCGACCCGGTCATAAGTAGGGCTGGGCGTTTGGGCCCGAAAACCCGAAAAAAGACCGATCGCGACACGGGCCGAGCCCTAAAATTTTTAGGACCGGCCCGAAAAAAGTGTTGTCAGTCCGAGCTCGGGCCCTAAATATTTTGGGACCGAAAGCCCGACCTGGCCCGAATACCTAGTTATATATTAAAAAAAAATAGTGTAAATCCCTAATCGATTAGATAGAAGAGAAGAAAACAAAGTCTAAATGTTCAACACAGTCATTCTGCCTAAATCCCTAAGCCTCCTCCTGCCTGGCTGCCTCCACTCCTCCAGTCAGCCGGTCACCCACGAGCCGCCCCTGCGACCTGCGACGGTGCGACCTGCGACCTCCGGCCTCCGCCGCCTCATCCAAATACCCAATCGTTCTCTTTCCTCCTCCGCCGCCTTTGTCCACTCCCGCCGCCTCATACCCAATCATGCTCCACCGACCAGTCCACTACCCAGGCTCCACCGGTTTCTCTCCAATCGGCCAATCGTGCTCCACCGGCTCCAGTCGCTCCACTTCCTCGCAATCGGTCTGCTGACGCTGCTCTTCTTCGATCAGGTAATCCTTTCAGACTTTTCAGTCAACCGGTACGTCTGGTCTTCGAAGGCCACTTCTCCAATTCGTTCTGTCACTTCTGTGAATTGTGAATTGTGATTGTGTAATTGGCTTCTACTGCATTTGTGGTGTATTTGTGGTGCTACTGCTCATTTTGGTGCATTTGTGTGGAACTGTGGAGTGTGGATTGTGTGCTACTGAACTAACTGAAGAAGATGGACTAAACAGATGAGGAGACCAAAGGTTTTTTTTTGGCCCAAAAAAGTCTGAAAGCCCGGCTTGGCCCGACTTGGTCGGGCTCGGGCCGGTCCTCATCTTCCAAAAAGCTCGGCTCGGCTCGGCTCGGCCCGAGGGTGTCGGGTTTTGGGTCGGGCTTTACAAATTTTGGGCTCGGCCCGATCCGCGCCCAGCCCTAGTCATAAGCAAGGCAGGGACAAAGTTACAGACTTTTGAAATCTGTAAGTCGCTTACTTGGGGTCAGTAACCTGATTACTGGGGGTCAGTAACTTGATACTGAAAATCTGGAATTTGTAAGTTGCTTACTGGAGGTCAATAACCTGATTACTGGGGGACAGTAACCTGATTACTAGGGGTCAGTAACCTGATTACTGGTTAATTACTGAAAATCTGAAATCTGTAAGTTACTTACTAGAGGTCAGTAACTTGATTACTGGGGTCAGTAACATGCTTACTGGAATATGTAAGTTGCTTACTGGCACTACCAGAAAAAAAACTTTTGCCGACGAAAAAAAAAAAAAACGGCCGACGAAACCAATTTTCGTCGGCTATTCTCAATAATGGCCGACGAAAATTTTTTTCGTCGCTAAAAATTAAAAAATCGTCGGCTATTCCCCTAGAATGGCCGACGAAATTTTTTTTCGTCGCTAAAAAAAAAAATCGTCGGCTATTCCCCTAGAATGGCCGACGAATTTTTTTTTCGTCGGTCATTCTAGGGGAATAGCCGACGATTTGAATTTTCGTCGGCCTTTCTCTAAAACTTTAGCCGACGAAAATTTTTGGAAGTATGGCCGACGAGTACTAGGTTTGATTTCGTCGGCTATGATTTAAAAAAAAAAAAAAAAAAACAGCTTCCATTTTCTATCACTATCGACAAACCATTGCTTCGTCCTTCAAATGCAAATGTGTCGTGAAATAAGATATGACCGAAATAATGAAATACGTCTACTGTTGAAAAATGAGAAGATTCCGACAAAATCTGTGTGCCGAATGTTGCGGTTAGCTGTTTTTTACTTCCGTTTTCCTATGGGTAGCCTGACGGTCGGTAAATATTTTGAGGAAAATTTTTATACGATTGGTTGCGTCTCATCGATCTGAAACTATTCTCTGTTGAACGTCAGGCCAAAAAACGTCATTTAGACGGGCCAATTTCCATTTCTAAGCGTTTGAAGGGTTGACTCACCCGGTTGACCGTCCCGATCGAGCCTTTAACGTTGTCAGATGTAGTTGGATTTTTTTTCATACATGTATTTAATCTTAACGGTGATATCTGACGGTTGGAATAGATTTTCCAAACTTTTAGATTCAAAATCGGAACATATGCACTAATGTTCCTTAACTTGTTTACTAAGTGTTTAAGTGAATGTATAGTTTCAAATAGTTACTATACGTACACTCTTCAAATGCAAATATGTCGTCAAATAAGATATGACCGAAATAATGAAATACGTCTACGGTTGAAAAATGACAAGATTCCGATAAAATCCGCGTGCCGAAAGAATGAAATCAGTCAAAACCCGGTTTACTGTAGATTTGGCGTCCGGCGTCCGAATGATGATTGTGATACCATTCCGGAAAGGGAACGACGCCAGGAACAAAACTCGTAGCTTTGCCACGACGTGTGGGCTTTTTCGGGCTTTCGAGTTCGTTTAGGGCCTCAAAACGGCATTTTAGTATGTTTTCATAGAATAGCCGACGAAACATTTAAATTTCGTCGGCTATTCTATAAGTATAGCCGACGAATTCAAATATTTCGTCGGCTAAACTCTTGATCCGCGCCTTTTTATTGTCCGCCGTTGGATGGCTCAGATCCGACGGCTGTTGATTTTCCAAAGTATAGCCGACGAAATAAAAGATTTCGTCGGCTATTATTAGAGAATAGCCGACGAAATATTTTAATTTCGTCGGCTATACTTAGAGAATGGCCGACGAAATATTTTATTTCGTCGGCTATTCTCTAAGTATAGCCGACGAAATTAAAATATTTCGTCGGCCATTCTCTAAGTATAGCCGACGAAATCTTTTATTTCGTCGGCTATACTCCTTCTAAATCTTTTAAATCCTCCCGCCTTTTTTCTCTCCTCCTTCCCCCCCTCCTCCGGCCTCCTCTTCCTCTTTCCCCTCCTCCGGCCTCCTCCTCCTTCCCCTCCTCCTCCTTCTCCTCCTCCTCCTCCTTCCCCTCCTCCGGCCTCCTCCTCCTCCTTCCCCCCCTCCTCCGGCCTCCTCTTCCTCCTTCCCCTCCTCCGGCCTCCTCCTCCTCCTCCTTCCCCTCCTCCGGCCTCCTCTTCCTCTTTCCCCTCCTCCGGCCTCCTCCTCCTCCTCCTTCCCCTCCTCCTTCCCCTCCTCCTCCTTCTCCTCCTCCTCCTCCTTCCCCTCCTCCGGCCTCCTCCTCCTCCTCCTCCTCCTTCTCCTCCTTCCCCTCCTAGCCTCCTCCTCCTCCTCCTTCTCTAGCTTCCTTCCCCTCCTCCTCCTCCTCCTCCTTCTCTAGCTTCCTTCCCCTCCTCCTCCTTCCCCTCCTCCTCCTTCTCCTCCTCCTCCTCCTCCGGCCTCCTCCTCCTCCTCCAAAATGTAATTAATTTAATTTAATTTAATTTAATTTTTTTTCTTCCCAAAATTAAAGAATAGCCGACGAAATTGACCAAATTTCGTCGGCTATAACAGGTATAGCCGACGATTTTTACCAAATTTCGTCGGCTATTCTTTAAAATATTAATATATTCGGAGAAAATAACCGACGAAATTGACAAATCGTCGGGTATTTATGAAGTATAGCCGACGAAACAGACTAATTTCGTCGGCTATAGTTGGCAAAATCGTCGGCTAAACTCGAAAATTTCCGACGAATTTCGTCGGTTATTTTTCAAAGGTTTGGTCGACAAAATCAATTTTCGTCGGCTATACTTCAGAATGGCCGACGATTTCAAAAATTTCGTCGGCCATTGGTATTACCGACGGCGTTTTACCGACGAAGAATAGCCGACGAAAATTTCGTCGGTAGAGGGAATAGCCGACGAAATTTTGGAATAGCCGACGAAAAAAATTTCGTCGGCTATTCTGTCAAATCTGGTAGTGTGGGGGTTAGTAACCTGATTATTGATGGTGAGTAACATGCTTACTGGAATCTGTAAGTACTTATTGGGGGTCAGTAATCTGATTACTGAGAGTCAGTAACATACTTAAAGTCAGAGTCAGTAATTTAATATTAAAAAAAAAAATTCGGAGAAAAAAAAAAAGAAATCCGGTGAAAAAAATTTTGGTGACCGGAATCCGGCGACCGGCCATGGGACGCCGGCGGAGTTGGGTGACCTTTCGGTAAAGTTTCTCTATCTTCCACTTTCTCAGCACGTTATAATTCAAAAATCTGTTAGATAAGACAAAAGGATAAAAAAGGAAGAAAAAAATTAAAACTATACTAGAGTTGAAAAGATTTGTTCAAATGGGCAATAAGAGTTGTTACCTTATGTTTAATAGGGGAAGAAAATAAGATGATCATTGAAATGGGTAATGAGGGGGCCAAATTAGTACTAAATGGACATTTTCTAAAAAAATAATATAACATAATCAATCAGATGAAATAAAATGCTTGGCAAAGAGATAGTTTGGTGCTCAACTTTGATTCATTTCAATTTTTTATCGATGAACTGAATAGATGGTTGATGCCGTATCTGCTCATCTCATTGCCTCTCTCGCCATAACGGAGAATGGCAAACGTTTCTTTGGTCCTTCGAGTCGTGCCACCAGCTCCACCAACTTCTTTTGCGGTGGGGCGCGCTCTTCCGGTTCATGGTCGTCGGCCAAATCCCAAAGCCCTTATTGGTACCCTGACCAATCTCTGAGATCTGCATAATCGAATCTCATTGAGGTTTGAGGAAGGGTACTATGTCCTCGCGTTAAAGGAGGAGTTGGAACGGAAGAAGATTGTCGAAGGTGGTCCCTGGTTTTATGGTAAACATGTTTTTGCCCTAGTTTACTATGATAGTGTGCAACCTTCGCAGGAAGTTGTGATCCCTACCATACCGGTGACGGTGGAGTTTTTGGGTTTGCCTCTGAAACTACGCACGATGGATGCGGCGTTGATGATTAGTGCCACCCTGGGTAGGGTTATCGACAAGCCAAAATTGAAGGAGGGTGTGAAAGTGCGAGTTCTGCATCCTCTGTCTCAACGGGTACAACAAGTGTACCCTCCACAGGCTTTTGACTTCTCTGCTATTGAGGCTAATGTGAGTTTCACATACCTTAAGTTGGTAGGGTATTGTAGGATCTGTGGTTTCTTTGCTCATGAGCAGAGAGGGTGTATCGGTGCTACACCAGTGTTGGAGGGTGATTCTCTAAACCCTAATATGACGGCTTCAACACCGGTGTTTGTATCTCAAGCTGGGGGCTCTTCTGGACCTTCTATGATTGTCTCTCGGGATTCAGCAGCTCCACCGCTGTTTACTATTCCAAGTATGTCGGCGGTGGATATGGAGGCACAGGCCGCTCGGTTTCGAATCCCAAGTGTGGCAACTCCTGTCGTACCTACTCATGTTCCTGAAGGGACTGCTTTGCCGGATGTTCCTTCGATGGCGGGGGTCAAAAGGAAGGCTTCAAACTATATCAAATCAATTTACATGTATTTCGCAATGAAGATTTTCTTCGTTATCTATATGCCATTTTTGCGAGGATTAATTATGTTTTCTCAACTATTCAAACTAAAATATATATATATATATATATATATATATATATATATATATATATATATATTTCTCTATTTTTCTATAAAAGAAAACTTTAACGTTTAATGGATTTCTACTTCCGCCAGAAGAAAAAAATGTTTTTAATAAAAAAAAAAAAATTATTTTAAATAAAGGACAAAATACTTGTTACCCCCTATACTGTATACTGAAAAATAGTGTTGTCCATGAGTTTTCAAATTAAACTGAAACATTCATAATCTCTCATTTGTCAACATTTTGGTCCATTCCATTACATGACGTCAAAATATTCTGTTAAATTTCTAAAATGACAAAAATACCCCTGTTAAAAAATATTGCTCTCTTTTGTTTTTATTCGATCAACTCTTTTTTTGTTTGATATTATTGTTCTACTTATTAGTTTTTTGGTTAATATATATAATTATATAATTATATAGAGGTGGCAAACGGGTCGGGCCCGTTTTAATCGGGTTATGGGCCATGCTCGGCCCAGCCCTAGTCAGCTCATTTCTTATCAGGCCTGAGTTTGGGCCGGCGCATATACTCAAACATGAGGCCGGGCCAAGTTCATGGCCCAAGCCCATAAGGTTTCGGGACGGGCCATTAACGGGCCAAACTTGAGCCATCCCATTAACGGACCATAAGAAAACGAAAATTAGTTTTGCTTTGAGATAACTTATTACAATTAATATAAGCACCGAACATAAAATTCATATAAATTTACAATACTTGTTGTCATCATATAACAACACATGTGATTTTCTTGTTGTTCGTTCTTGAACTCCACATTAACAAATATCACAAATTACAATGATATCTATTCCAATAAGAATAAGATGCTTTCCAACTTTAAACATGCAACTAACTTTGTAGCAATGAAAATTATTGTTTAAAAATAAAAATTTGTGTACAAATTTGAAATATGTAGATTTATCATTTAAGCATACCTTAAAATATACCTTATAATTACTATATTATAAACGGGCCAGGCTGCGGCCATAATATGACGGGCTTGGGCTGGGACGGGCCAGACTCGGGCTTAGCAGCCCATTTACCACCTCTATAATTATATATAGAGAGAGGTACTTTTTGTTTTTTTTAATCAGTTGACAAAAATTTATTAATGTAACCCAAGATTAAACATTACAGTATTCTGCTGTCACAACAGCGTCAAGAAAAGAAGGTATTGAAAAATAAAATTCATCCCTGTCCAAAGAATAGGCATATGCTGCCAGACAATGTGTAGCTCCATTACCCTGACGACGAGTGTGAGACACCATCTAATTACCATGGTTCTGAATCTGATCCCTCAGATCGTCATATATCCGACCTACCCTTGAGGTATTAGGACCAGTTGTTACCTCCAGTTGACGCTTCACTTCTGAGGCATCTGTTTCCAATACTGCTAGAGTAAATACATGGCTTACAGCAAAAGCAACCGCTCTACAACAAGCAACCAGTTCGGCATGTTCTGCCGACACCAACCATGAGGCAGGACCCGCACCTCCGGCCAACATTCTTCCTGAATGGTCGCGAATAATAAAACCTCAACCACCCTTTCGACTAAGTTGAGAAAAAGCTTTGTCAACATTAATCTTACAAAGTCCTAAAGATGGAGCTTTCCATTTGACATAACCCCTCTCCAGAACTTGTTTAGGTACCTCCAAATTATGAATTCTGAAATCCTGTAAATTGGCAGCAAGCTGAACACTAACATCCAAAGCTACCATCGACTTTTGATTCCAGACTCTCTCATTTCTTTCCTTCCAAACTGACCAAAGAATGAATAGGAGATCCCCAAAATGAAGTAGACTAAGCTCACTAGCACATTGACCAAGCCATTCCACAGAGGTGGTGCACATACTACCCCACCGATAACAAACATTTCTAAGAATCGGATGAGACTTAATAACACCTTTAATAAACGCACAATCTCGACTCAAATGTAAAGTCGATTCTCCCAAAGAACCACATAACACACAATGAGTCCCCACAATTTTTTCCAGAAAGTAGTTGGGAGGATAGGGTGATAACTAGAAGAGTTAATAAAAATACCTATTGATAGGAGCACAATGTGCGACGTTATTAATGTGTTATTATCCCTTATTTATGTTTTTTTAAGTCTATTTAGAGTAAGATAGAGTCATAATTTAGTTTAGTGTCAATTTGGTAGAGTTTTGGAGAATGTGTGCTTAATAATCAGAAAAATGACTAAGTATAGAAATCTGGAAATAAAATAAAATATGTCTTTTTCGTGATTTTGAGGCTCGTGCTAAACTGATCTATCCTTTTCCAAATTTGATGAAATTTAGTATGCATATAATTGGCAAGCTAAAGTATATTTTATCAAAATTTCAGATCAATCGGAGTTCGTAAAGTCACCCAAATGAAGGCTCCAACTTGGCAGTTTGAGCAAACCAATCCAGGGACTACCAGGATTTTCCTGGGACTGTGTCCTGACTTCCGGAATTTCTGTGGGACACATCGCTTGGAACCAGAGAACGAGCCATACGACGTTGGAAAGCTCTACGAGTCTAGTTTCTCTGGGACTTGGAATCGTAGCAAAATCTTTCCTGAAAAAAAAAGTTATGCCGGTTTGAATACACGAAGGTCAAGTCTGCCAAAAGAAGAAAACCTAAACCGAGTTCTACATGGATTTGGCTTACGAATATGGATTGAATTCCATCCTTTGTGTAAGATTTTTAGCTGAATTAATTCATGGAAAACATAAAGAGATATTGCTCAATTATTCAGTCATTATCTTGGGAATTTTCGGCAGAAAATAGAGGAAGAAAATCGCAACAAATCCTGATCAAATTCGGCAGAATTCCTGTGCACGTCATCCAACTTCCACGGACTCTCCCGGACATCTCACAATGAATCAGAGTTCGAGCCTTATATGGATAGAAAGCTACGGGAGTCTAGTTTCCAACCCAACTGGAATCACCTCAATATCTATTTTCTAGAGAAAGATATTCCATAATATTCACTTGAAGGTCAAATCTGCCAGCAGGATAAGTTTGAGAAAAACTAGGTTTTGTGAACCCTAGTTGCTGCCACCCTTTTGCCTCTATATATTGGACGATTTTTACACAGAAAAATATCTCTCTTCTCACGCTCAAGTAAGGCCGAAACTCTACCAAAATAATCCCACAAAAATCCTATACAGAAAATTGCTTTAGCCGACTCCATCTCACCTTCACCAAGCTTGCCGATTGCAAGTGTTCTTCATCATCAAGTCATCCTTTACCGATTCCTCTCAAGGTTTTGTTTAAAGTGTGATTTACTCATCTCTCATGGTTTGTAATTTTCTGTATAAATTCAATACTTTGTCTATGAAGATTGAATGGATGGTTGTATTTTGTTTTGGTTTTATGTATTTAATATTGGATTTCCGAAACTTTGTTATATGTTTTGGTTTGCTTCATATTTTATTTCGTGAACAGTAATTTTGATTTTATGGAATTGTGATTTAGGGCAGTAATTTCGTATGAATACTTGTATAGATTTGATTAATTTTCATGAGTTCGTGCATCACAAATTGTGTGCTTGAGGGCTGACTTTGTGGCTTCTCCTTAGGTACCGATTTTATATACCAAAATAATTTAGATTGCATCATACACGAAGTTGTTGTGATTTAGGTTGTTTAAATAGGGCGGATATAACCTTGAAAATTTGCATGTTCAAATATGATGAGTGATGCCATTACATGTTTGCATGTCTCCGATTCGGCTTACTGTGCTTATGTGCTTCTTGTGTTTAATTTCTATACGAAGTGTCTTTAAACCGATTAGTACCATGTTTAAGATTATACACGAAGTTAATTCTAAATACTTGTGAAGTCTTAACGATTAGATGAACCACGAAGGGCTCTAATTAGAATTGGAATCGAATCTGTCTAAGTGTTTGTATGAAGAACTTGCTGCCGTATGTCATGATTGTGTGTTTTTGAAATTGCTGAGTTGTTTCTTGTGCCAAGTTTTGTGTGTGGAGATGATGATCAAATGTATATAGTAATTTAGGATTTAAATTCAGTAATTTTCAGTAGGTTTTAGAATCAAATATCAAACCCCCAATATGATTTTGTAATGCTTTATGTAATTGAACGCCCTTGATTTCCCCGGACTGAACGATCCCTACTTGTTCTATACTAACGATGACACAAGAGGGTAATATTTGTATGAAGTTGTTTTGCAGGTACAATGTGCTTGGATAATAGCTCCATCCGAGAACTTGCACTACAAAAACAAAGGGTTTTACCGACGAAAAAAAAAAACGGCCGACGAAACTTTTTTTTCGTCGGCTATATCGAAGAAAAGCCGACGAATATTTTTTTCGTCGGGAAAAAAAAAATTTCGTCGGCTATTCCAATAGAATGGCCGACGATTTTTTTTTTCGTTGGTAAAAATTAAAAATCGTCGGCTATTCTACGAGAATGGCCGACGATTTAAAGTTGTCGTCGGCTATAATCTGAATAGAATAGCCGACGAAAATTTTGTGACAAATCGTCGGCTATTCTACGAGAATGGCCGACGATTTAAAGTTTTCGTCGGCTATACTATGAAAATGAGTATGGCCGACGAAGTTGGTAATTTCGTCGGCTATAAGTCTTTATATTTTCAGATCTGGGCAGAAGCTGCTCATTTAAAAAAAAACGGAAAAAAAACGGGAAAAAGAGTGAGAAATCTGTGGGTATTGTTGAAATCCGTCCTCTCTTACATTGTGGAGCTATATATAGGTACGTATATGTGTATATATGTTGATTTTGAGTTTTAGTTGAGTTGATTTTGAGTTTTAGTGATTTTGATATAGTAAGTGATTTTTTGTTTTGTTGTTGTTTTAGTGTTAGAATGTATGTATATATGTTGATTTTGAGTTGTATTTGAGTTGATTTTCAGTTAGAGTATAATTATGTGTTTTAATTTAATAATGTTATTTTAATTAGTGTTAAAATTTATATAAATTAATATGTTAATTAATGGTTGTTGATAGTGTAATGAACTTAAATAATGGTTGTTAATTAATGGTATATATATATATGAGTTGCTGTTGATAATAATATATATTGTAATATATATGTGTTAATTAATTTATTATTAATTAAAGTTATACATATATATTATTATCAGGCTATATATGGATCGAGATAAGAGTTGGATTTCGCTTCCAAGGCATGACCGACGATACACTACAGGAGTTGTGGATTTTATGCAGTTCGTCGAGGAAAATGCAAAGGGGAATTACCATTATTGCCCGTGCAAGAAATGTAAGTGTCGCAGTGATATGTGTCGATTTCCGATTAGGACAGTATGGGAGCACCTAAAGAGTAATGGGTTTTGGCCGAAGTACACACGTTGGATATATCACGGTGAGCCATCATTAGATGGATCGCATGATCATGGGCAGTATTTTGAGGCGGGCAGTAGTAGTACATCCAACGATCCAACAATGGCATTCGTCAACGACGTGTTTCCTTTTGAAAGCGGTGTACGTGGGGAACAATATATGCAGGACCCGGTGCAGCCGTTCCCACAAGTTGTCAACACTGCTGCCTTTGACAAGTACAACAAACTGATTGCATTGCAACAGACCCCTGTGTCTTCAAGTTCTGAGAAGACTGTTCTTCAAAGTGTGATGGAGGTAATGAGGATTAAAGTCGAGACAAAAGGGAGCATCAGGCAAGTGGATGAATATCTACAGTACACTTCTTCGTTGTTGGAGGAGGGTCATCGTAATCCTACCAATCACCGTCAGGTCCGAAGTATCCTCAAAGATCTAGGGCTTTCCTACATTAAGATCCATGCATGCGCATTTGACTGCGTTCTCTTCTGGGGTGAAGATGCAGAAGGGAATGACCTTGCTAGCCTTGACGCATGTCCGATATGTCAGTCTGACCGATATAAGTTGACGGGAGCAGGCAATAGGAAACCTGTGAAAGTACTTCGGTATTTTCCGTTGAGAGATAGGCTTGAGCGGTTGTACATGTCAGAAACCACCGCAAAAGCTATGAGGTGGCACGGTGAGCGGGACGCGGGAGACGCAGATATCATGACACACATCTCTGACGGAGCGGCTTGGAAGCATATAAATAATGAGTTTCCTCATTTTGCGTCAGATGTCAGAAACGTCAGGCTCGGGCTCTCAACCGACGGGTTCAACCCTTTCGGCACCATGAGTCTTTCATACAGTATATGGCCGGTGGTTTTGGTACCTTACAACCTTCCTCCGTGGATGTGCATGAAGAAGGAATATAATATGTTGACGTTGTTGATTCCGGGGCCTGGTTGCCCAGGGAAATGTCTCGATGTGTATATGAGACCATTGATTGAAGAGCTTAAGGTATTGTGGGACGTTGGTCATCCCACTTTTGACAAGTACAAGCAGGAGACGTTCCAGATGCATGCCATGGTTATTGGTACCATCAGTGATTTTCCTGCTTATGGGATGTTGTTGGGCAGCGTTGTTAGGGGATACAAGGCTTGTCCAGAGTGCCTCAGCGATTATGGGAGCACCCCTCATTGCAACAAGATATGCCGAATGGGTCATCGTGTGTTCCTTCCGGCGGATCACCACTGGCGTTACGAGTCCGCCGCATTTGATGGAACCGAAGAACACGGCCGTGCTCCCAGAAAATGGACAGGAAGAGAAATTTTAGCAAGACTTAATCAGTACGATTTTGGGCCCCTCAGCAATCATCCCGATATTGTAGCGGAAATACCTGAAAGGCCTGAGGAGTACAAATTCTGGACACATAGGAGCATATTGTGGGAACTCCCGTACTGGTGTGAGTTGCTGATCCGTCACTTCCTAGACGTTATGCACATAGAAAAAAATGTTTCTGAAAGTGTGGTGGGCACAACGCTGAACTTGGAGGGGAAGATGAAAGACGGTCCTAAGGCTCGCACTGATATGCAAAACATGAATATCAGAAAACCACTATGGTTGAAACAAGGGAAGAGAAAAATGCCTCAAGCTCCTTACACCGTCAAGCCTGAGCATAAATCAGAAATTTTGCATTGGATAAGTGAGGCCAAGTATCCTTCAGGCTTTGCTGGAAATATAGCCAAGTGTGTCAACAGACAATGCAACAATCTGTACGGGTTGAAAAGTCATGACAATCATATCCTGCTACAACGTCTCTTCCCTGTTTTCATTCGACCGTTCCTTCCCCGTCACGTTGTGCAGCCGTTAGTAGCGTTGGCAAGATTTTTCCAGAAGGTATGCACACGGGAAGTGAGAAAATCTGACCTCCGGGAAATGCAACAAGACATCGTTCATATCATGTGTAAATTTGAGATGATATTTCCTCCAAATTTTTTCGACATCATGCCTCACCTCATGATCCATCTTCCTCGGCAGTTGTTGCTTACCGGTCCTGTGCACTTCACTTGGATGTATCCGATGGAAAGGTACGTATTTTACACCTTATGTTAATTTCCTCATCAATATATGTGATATAGTGTTAATGTATTATCATAACACTTTAAAAACTTGATTTATAGGCAACTTGGACAATACGGTGGTTTTGTCCAAAACAGATCCGCACCTGAAGGATGTATAGCTGAAGCATATATTGCGCACGAGTGCGTTACCTACATGAAGCTGTATTTCGGAGCGTTACAGGAAAGCATACCGGAAGATGTACCTTCACAGTTCAATCTTTCAATACTCTCCGACGATGTTGTACTCGGTGGAAACATGCCAGTTTCCTATAAGTTGAAAGATTATGAGGTAGCCATTGCACATTGGTGGGTACTAATCAACTGTCCAGAAGTTCAGTTTTGGAAGGACATACATCTACGCTGTGAAGGAGTAGCAAGTGATCGCGATTACCACAACCAGACATTCGCAGAGTATTTCGGCCGCTGGGTACGTACCTTTAACACTATTTTATACGTGTTCATATATTATTGTGTATATTTATTCATATTTATAGTTGATTCTGATGGTTGCAGATGGACCTTATTGCAAATGATAATCACCCAAATTGGTCGCACTAACTCAGACTTTTAGCGAGGAGGCCGGTCTATTCAAAAGTTTATGCGACGTGCAAGGTGAATGGTGTGTTATTTCGATGTGAAGACAGAGACCTCAGACTGAAAACACAAAATTCAGGGGTTATGGCACATGGTGGGGATGGTGGAGTTGACTATTACGGTGTTCTCCATTCAGTTGTGGAACTGCATTACGGGGAAGGCATGAAAGTGCACCTTTTCAAGTGTAGATGGTTTGACACACGGCCGCAGAGCATGAAAACCGATCAATACGGCGTAAGTTCTGTGAACACTAGTACATCATGGTATGAGGACGACCCGTTCGTTTTAGCCACATGGGTGAAACAAGTGTTTTATCTTGATGATCTCGCCAAGGGTGACCAGTGGAAAGTAGTCAACACTATCCACCATCGCAACATTTACCGGGCGTCTACACTTGGAGTGGCTGAAGAGAACGAGGAAGGGGGCACCGCGTATCAAGAGCCCAACTCAAACGGTATTCCTGACTCCTCTTTTATTCGTCTAGACACGCCGGTGCGAATTCGACGTGAAGAGCCACTGCTTGTTGATGTTGATCCAATTGAAGAAACTAACGAGGACTCTAGTGGTGAGGAAAGACATAGATTACCCCTATCGAGCAATTCAGAAACCGAAGAAGACTCATCCGATGATTCCGATTACAATCCGACGGATTAAGTAATTTAAATGATGTAATCCTTTCATTTGTAATCAACTCATTTCTAATGAACGAGCGTGGGGATGAGCCTCCCAGCTAGGCTGGGTTCCAAACCCCTTAAACAAAAATTTGAAATATGTTGACTGTTGGGTTTCTGATTTTTTATGTTCAATTTTGGTTATATGTGAACAGGATATCGGAATAGGAGAGGTGTAAAATCACTGATTTTTTTGGTTTTTTTTTCAGAGAATGGCCGACGAACAATGCATTATTTCGTCGGCTAAACGGACAATGGCCGACGAAAATTAATTATTTCGTCGGCCATAATTTATTAAAAAAAAAATATTTTACGAACAATGGCCGACGAAAAATAACTATTTCGTCGGCCATAAGTTTTTAAAAATAATTATTTACGAACAATGGCCGACGAAAAATAACTATTTCGTCGGCCATAAGTTTTTAAAAATAATTATTTACGAACAATGGCCGACGAAAAAGAACTATTTCGTCGGCCATAAGTTTTTAAAAAAATAATAATATTACGAACAATGGCCGACGAACATTAAATATTTCGTCGGCCATAAGTTTTTAACAGAAAACGACAAAACAATAGCCGACGAATACTAGGTTTGATTTCGTCGGCTATGATTAAAAAAAAACAAAAAAAGAGTTGTTTCCATTTTCTATCACTATCGACAAACCATTGCTTCATCCTTCAAATGCAAATGTGTCGTGAAATAAGACATGACCGAAATATTGAAATACGGCTACGGTTGAAAAATGGGAAGATTCCGACAAAATCTGTGTGCCGAATGTTGCGGTTAGGCGGTTTTTACTCCCGTTTTCCTATGTGTAGCCTGACGGTCGGTAAATATTTGGAGGGAAATTTTTATACGATTAGTCGCGTCTCATCGATCTGAAACTATTCTCTGTTGAAGGTCAGGCCAAAAAACGTAATTTAGACGGGCCAATTTCCGTTTTAAAGCGTTTAGAGGTTTGACTTTGCGGTTTGACCGTCCCGATCGAGCCTTCAACGTTGTCAGATGTAGTTGGATTTTTTTTCATACATGTATTTAATCTTAACGGTGATATCTGACGGTTGGAATAGATTTTCCAAACTTTGAGATTCAAAATCGGAATATATGCACTAATGTTCCTTAACTTGTTTACTAAGTGTTTAAGTGAATGTATAGTTTCAAATACCTACTATACGTAGACCCTTCAAATGCAAATGTGTCGTGAAATAAGATATGACCGAAATATTGAAATACGGCTACGGTTGAAAAATGGGAAGATTCCGACAAAATCTGTGTGCCGAATGTTGCGGTTTGCTGTTTTTTACTCCCGTTTTCCTATGGGTAGCCTGACGGTCGGTAAATATTTTGGGGGAAATTTTTATACGATTAGATGCGTCACATCGATCTGAAACTATTCTCTGTTGAAGGTCAGGCCAAAAAACGTCATTTAGACGGCCCAATTTCCGTTTTACAGCGTTTAGAGGTTTGACTTTGCAGTTTGACCGTCCCGATCGAGCCTTTAACGTTGTCCGATAACCTTGGATTTTTTTTCATACATGTATTTCATCTTAACAGTGATATCTAACGGTTGAAATAGATTTTCCAAACTTTTAGATTCAAAATCGTAATATATGCACTAATGTTCCTTAACTTGTTTACTAAGTGTTTAAGTGAATGTATAGTTTCAAATACCTACTATACGTAGACCCTTCAAATGCAAATGTGTCGTGAAATAAGATATGACCGAAATATTGAAATACGGCTACGGTTGAAAAATGGGAAGATTCCGACAAAATCTGTGTGCCGAATGTTGCGGTTTGCTGTTTTTTACTCCCGTTTTCCTATGGGTAGCCTGACGGTCGGTAAATATTTTGGGGGAAATTTTTATACGATTAGATGCGTCGCATCGATCTGAAACTATTCTCTGTTGAAGGTCAGGCAAAAAAACGTCATTTAGACGGGCCAATTTCCGTTTTAAAGCGTTTAGAGGTTTGACTTTGTAGTTTGACCAAAAGTATAGCCGACGAAGTTATATTTCGTCGGCTAAAGTCTGGTGATCCGCGCCTTCCCATTATCCACCGTTGGATGGGGGAGATCGGACGGATGCTGAGGGACGAAGACTATAGCCGACGAATTATGTAATTTCGTCGGCTATGCCATACCATGGCCGACGAAAAATGAATTATGTAATTTCGTCGGCTATGACATAGTATGGCCGACGAAATTGCTTTATTTTGTCGGCTATACTATATCATGGCCGACGAAATCGCTTTATTTCGTCGGCTATACTATCGGGTATAAGTAAAATGCAGCCGAACCCTAGCCTCCATTTGCCCGATTTTCCCTAAACAATCTTCCTCCTCGAATCCGGCCCTCCTTCATCCGTCGATCCTCCTCCCTATTCCGGCAGACCGGCGCCTCCTCCTCCTCCTCCTTGGTTCGGCAGCCCGGCGACTCCTCCCCCTCCTCCTTGGTTCGATCCGCCGCCCCTCCTCCTCCTCCTCCTCCCTGTTCCGGCAGCCCCGGCCGACCCTCCTCCTCCTCCTCCCTGTTCCGGCCGCCCCTCCTCCTCCCTGTTCCGGCCGCCTCCCCCTCCTCCTCCTCCTCCCCGATTCGGTACCCGGCCTCCCTTTATTTTTATTTTTTTGTTATTTAATTGTTAATAAATTAAATTATGGTTAATAAATTATATATAATTGTTAATTTAGATATAATTGTTAATTTAGATATAATTGTTAATTTAGGTATAATTTATGTATTTATATGTTAATTTGTGTATAATTTATGTATTTATGTTAATTTAGGTATAATTTATGTATTTATATTAATTTAGATATAATTTATGTATTTATGTTAATTTAGTTATAATTTATGTATTTATGTTAATTTAGGTAGAATTTATGTATTTATGTTAATTTAGGTATAATTTATGTATTTATGTTAATTTAGTTATAATTTAGGTTTTTATGTTAATGTATGTAATTTTTAGGTTTTTATGTTAATTTAGGTAATTTTTGTAAAATTTATTTTAATTGTATATAATTTAGGTGTAATTGTATAATTTATATGTATAAATTGGTTATTATATAAATCGGTAAATATTAAAATATGTTAGTATTATTGGGTATTATATTAATTAGAATTTGTTATTTAATATAATATAATATAATATTAATTAATGTATTAATGCGTCTGGCTTTAGATGGCCGATGCATTTAGGCAGTTGTTCGGAGGTCGTCGTTCTAGATCTAGAGGTTCTGGAAATGCCGCCGGTTCTGGAAATGCCGGGGGTTCCCCAGACTCCGAGAGGACGGCTAGCCAGCCTGAGAGGACCACCAGCCAGCCGCAGAGGAGTGTGGATGCAGCCCAGCCGCGGCGGAGTGTGAGTGCTCGGCACCAGACCCTTCTCCAGGCGGGGCGGCCGTCGAGCACTTCACTTCCGCATGTCGGTCCCTCTGTGGCGCCGAGGTTTAGTCGGCAGCTGTTTCACGAGGAGATAGCTGCCGACGTTCCTCAGGTTCGTATGCCTGAGGTTCATCGGGAGCCGATGCCGATGCCGAGTCCGACTCAGTCTGCTGGTGACTCGACTGAGGGGCCTACTCTCCCAAACCAGCTCTTCCTCCCCTACAACATTCCTGCGATACCCGAGGTCGACTATCAGGGTCGGCCCCAGTGGCCTGATATGCCTCAGTTCGTGAGTGCTGCGGAGGCATACCAGCAGCAGCCATGGGAGAGCCCTGACCTCCTGATTTCGGCGAGGAGAAAAGGAAAGTCGACGGCAACCGAATCATCGGGTTCAGGTAACATTCGATTTTATTAATTAAATATTTTATTAAAATTAACGCACTAATATTTAATTTTATTAACCAATCGTCGTTTATGTGATAGGGACAGGCGCTAGCAGTTCAACCCAGAGGAATACCAGAGGTGTCATCAGTTTTGAGACGCTCAGGAGAACGGTTGAACGGAGCGGGAGGATCCAGATTGACGAAGCTCCTAATCAGGAGGTTGGGGCGAAAAAGAAACGCGACTACTCGGGTTGCGTGGGTGCACTCATTAGGGACAGAGTCCCTATGTTATGGGCTCGGTGGGCTGATGTGCCCGAAGAAATCAAGATGGAGTTGAACAACGCCGCGTCGGTGAGTAAATAAAAAAATTTAATTTAGTTATTGTAATATTTAAAAATTTTCGGTATTTTTATAATTATAAAACTAATAAAATATTATCTTTCAGACATATTTTGTGGTTGCGGAACACAAGCGGGGTTGGGCGGACTCCCAACAGAGCTCGAGGTACGTTGGGAATGTCTTATTTGATAATTAGAAATATTTTATGATATTAATCATATTTCTAATGCACTTTTGTTTTTTTCGTAGGTTCAAAGAGTGGAAGAACGAGCTCCGTTCCCACTATAACGAGTACGGCAACCGTGGTCGTATGGGTACTTCTAGAGAGTTCATGTTCAGGGAGTACGAGTGGCGTTGGTTGAGGACCGTAGTCTTCGACAACCCGGCTATGATGGTAAATACTAAACTTCACTATAAATGTTTATTTTATTAAAATTTTAATTATTAGTTTAAATATTTTATAATTATTTCAGTTATATTTTTTGATGCATTTTTCTAATATTTTATTATTTGTTTGAAGGAACGGTCACGGATAAACTCGGAGAACCGCCGCCGTAACACAATCCTCCATCACGGCGGTTCAAGGCCGTTTGCACAATATCAGGAGGAGGCGCTCAGAGATCATCCTGATTGCAACCCCTACGTGGAGACGTTCAAGATCGCTTATCCACAAGCGACAGAAGATCTCGTAAGTCGTTCATTATGATTTTAAAATTTAAATTATTAATTTTACTTAACTATCCATTTGTTAGAATATTAATTTTTTTTCCCCGTCCAATTAGGAGCGGGTGACCCAGGCCGAACAAGAGGTGCTCCAGCAAATAGTTCGGGAGACACAACCGGACATCTCAGAGGCAGATTTGGAAGAAGCCGTGCGCCAGGTCGACCGCACCAATATCCAAACGGCGGCGAGGATGTTCAACGCAGCCTTCCCACAGCAGTCCAACGAGTACTACTGCCGGGGTTTAGGAGGTTCAGGACAAGGGCTCCTGAAGACCACTAAGGGAGGTCAAAAGAAGGGAGGCGGGGAGACCCAACATATGAGGGGGGAAGTGCAGCGATTGGCCGCTGAATTGGCGACCTCGTCCCAGACAGTAGAGGAGCTGCGCCGCAGACAACAGCAGTACCAGCAGTATCAGTTGGATATGGTCCGTTGGAATGCTGAGTGCGCCAGAATTCGGCAATACAACTACGACGGCCAGCAACAGTGGGTTTATATTTTATGTATATTGGAACGAATGCGGCACAACAAGAAGCCCGTCCACCCTCGCTCCCGTTTCAGCAGTTAGTGGAGCCTCCAATGCCTGAACCTCTCGAGTTCGGTCAGCAGGATGATGCGCCTGATGCTGTAGATGACATCCTAGACTTTAGTAGTTTAGGGGATAATTAGGGTTATATTTTATGTATATTGGAACGAATTTAATAAAAATGGTATTTAGACGTGTTTCTTGTTGGTGCAAATGCATGAATTGTTTTTGTGATTTGCAGCTTGCTTGGAATGGTAATTTAGAAAATAATTTAATTTTTTTTTCCAAATGCAAGAATAGCCGACGATTTTTGCATTATTTCGTCGGCTATAACAAGTATAGCCGACGAATTTTACCAAGTTTCGTCGGCTATAACTTGTATAGCCGACGAAAAGTGTCTTATTTCGTCGGCTATAACTAATTAATACCTATTAGAATAGTAATATATTTCGAGGAAATAGCCGACGAAATTTTATTAAATCGTCGGCTATAGTTAAAACAACATAGCCGACGAAATTTTATTAAATCGTCGGCTATAGTTAAAACACCATAGCCGACGAAATTTTAGTAAATCGTCGGCTATAGTTAAAACACCATAGCCGACGAAATTTTGGTAAATCGTCGGCTATAGTTAAAACACCATAGCCGACGAAATTTTAGTAAATCGTCGGCTATAGTTAAAACACCATAGCCGACGAAATTTTGGTAAATCGTCGGCTATAGTTAAAACACCATAGCCGACGAAATTTTATTAAATCGTCGGCCATACTTAATGGATTTCGTCGGCCATACTCAAAAATACCCGACGAAAGTCGTCGGCTATTTCATCCACGTTTGCCCGACGAATTTTTTGACTCGTCGGCCATACTTAACTATAGCCGACGAAATTTTTTTTTTCGTCGGCCATTGGTATTACCGACTGAGTATTACCGACGACTTATGGCCGACGAAATTTTCGTCGGCAGAGGGTATAGCCGACGAAAAAATGGAATGGCCGACGAAAAAAATTTCGTCGGCTATTCGGCCGTATCTGGTAGTGTTGCCATCAGATGATAGCTTCCAACATAGCTGATCCCGACTTGGTCTTGTACTAAGAGGAATGCTCAGGATCATATCAGGCTCTGTTGCCGAAAAGCATCTCTTCACTTTAACCTAATCCCACTCTCCAATCCCACTTACAAATCACTCACTCTGGAAACCAATTCTGTTGTACGTATCACATGCGCTGGTCTCCCCATTACTGATCCTGGAATCCAGTTATCCACAAAAGTTTGTATCTGCATGCCATCTCCAACTTGCCAATAAATATTCTCTCTGAGGACATCTTTGGCGCCAAAAATACTTCTCCAAGAGAAACAAGGAGAAGTAGACTCCTGTGCTTCCCACAAGGAACAGTCTGAGTAATATTTCGCCTTATAAATAGAAGCAATCAGTGAAGAAGGATTAGAGATAATCCGCCACGTTTGTTTCGAAAGCATTGCCAAATTGAAATTTGACAGACTACGAAAACCCAAACCACCAGCTTCTTTTGGATTGCATAAGCCATTCCATTTCTTCCAGTGTATTTTCTTCTTGTCCAGTGTATTACCCCACCAAAACCTTGCACAGAGTTGTTCCAAGTCATCACAAAAATTCTTTGTAAGTCTGAACACACTCATAGTATAATTTGGAAGAGCCTGAGCCACCGTACTGATCAAAATATTTTTTCCAGCACCACTGAGTAATTTACCTTGCCATACCCCGAGCTTGGATTCCAGACGCTCCTTTATGTATTGGAACGTCGCTGATTTTAGCCTTCCCACATAAGTTGGTAGCCCCAAATATTTCTCATGTGCCTCCACTACCAGGACATTCAATAAAATTGAGAGAACCAATCGCCTCTCTTTAGTCACACTGGCACTAAAAACCATTGAGCTCTTATCAAAATTTACTCTTTGCCCAGAGGCTCTACTGTACACATCAAGCACCTCCTGTATCACTCTCCCATTAGCTACTGAGGCCTTCGCATAAAGCATACTATCATTAGCAAATAATAAATAGTTTACCAGTGGAGCTTCGTCAGAGATAGTAATACCAGGCAGTTCCCCTGTCTGCATCTCCTGTGTCAACAATGCCGAAAACCCCTCAGCTCCTAACAGGAATAAATAAGGTGACAGAGGATCGCCTTGCCTTAATCCACGTCCCGGGGTCAAATAACCTCGACCCTTGCCTCTGATCAGAAAAGAATACCTAACTGTGGAGATACATTGCATAACAATCTGAATCCAATGGGTACTGAAACCAAAACGAATCATCACCCACTCTAAAAAATACCACTCCATACGATCATAGGCTTTACTCAAATCAAGTTTCACAGCCATATAACCCTTGTCAGAGCGCTTATTATGCACAAAATGAGCAAATTCATTGGCAACTAGGATGTTATCAGTGATTAGTCGTCCAGGAATAAACGCACTCTGAAATGGGGAAATGATTGCAGGAAGAATTACCTTTAGACGATTCGCCATCGCTTTAGAACATATCTTGTAGATGACGTTACATAGTGCAATAGGACGTAAGTCCGCCATATGTTGTGGTTGCTCCACTTTGGGGATTAAACAGATATGAGTATAATTTATCTGTTTCAGAATCTGTCCCGTGTGAAGAAAATTCTGAACTGCAGCTACCACTTCACCCCAAATCAAATCCCAATAATGCTGAAAAAATAGAGGAGGCATACCATCAGGTCCAAGTGCCTTCGTCAGATACATTTGGAACACAACTTGTTTTATCTCTTCACTAAAATAATCACTACATAGCTGCCCATTCATCTCTTCCGTTACACATGGCACAATGGCTTCTAACGTTTGGTTAAGAGCTTCCGTATCTATCTCTGATGCTTCGAAGATCTGTCCAAAATAATCAGTAACCACTTTTTCCATTCCCTGAACATCTTCATGTCAGTTCCCATTCACATTAAACAACCCTTTCAGATAGTTTCTACGTTTCGTAATATTAGTTTGTTGATGAAAATAACTAGTATTACGATCACCTTCTTTGAGCCAACGAACTTTCGACCGTTGCTTCCAAAACACTTCTTCTTGGTGCAACAAGCTCTGCAAATTACTAAATAAAGCAACTTTTTCCTCCTGACCTTCAGAAGTAATATGGCAACCCATCAATTCTTCCAATCGGTTTCGTATGGCCATCATTTTGATCTGTCGACCCCGAAAGGCTGTCCTCTGCCATTTATCAAGTTGAACACAGACCTTCTTGAGCTTTGTGACCACCTGAAACATAGGCAGGCCATAAACATCCTCCTGCCATGCCTCCTGCACCACAGAACCACATTTCTCGTGTTGTAACCAGAAAGCCTCAAATTGGAAGCGATGCACCTTCGGACAAGCTGCAATTGGCGCCGTACTGGCCTTTAACAGAAGAGGGACATGATCACTATTGGACGGAGGCAAGTGAAACAACTTCGCATGGAAGAACAAATCGAACCAAGCCAAAGAGCAAACTGCCCTATCCAAACGCAGAAGAGTCTCAGAGTTCCCCCAAGTCACCATCACACCCTAGAAACCAAGGGCAATCAAGTCACTGTATCCTAAAGCATCCCTGAAGCCGCGCATTTGACGTTCCGGCCTCACAGCTCCGCCAATCTTCTCATCGATGTTCATGATCTCGTTAAAGTCTCCAATCACCATCCACGGCAGTGAACTCGCGTCTGCCAAATCCCGGAGAAGCTGCTACGACTTCTCCCTTTCTCCCGTCGCTGCATAGCCATAGAAACCAGTAAGTCGCCAAGAAGCTACGCCAGGCGCGTTGATAACATCAGCATCAATGTGATGCGCTGATTTGGAGTTGACATGGAGGGAAACATCGTCTGACCACAGCAAACCTAAGCCTCCTGATCGGCCTTCACTGAGCACCATCTCTGCATGAGTAAACCCTAAAGCTCGCTTCAGCCTCAAGAAATCTCCTTCTCTGCTAATCTTTGTTTCACACAGGAAGACGATTTGAGGCCGATTTTGTGCAAGCAGATCCTTCAAAGCTCGTGTTGTATCCTCTCCACATATTACCCTACAATTCCAACTCAACATATCAATATCCATGGTGTGACTTGGGGTTTTATCGCAAAATCTAGTCTTGGAAGCAAGGTTTCGAAGAAACCCTAATGGAGAGCAGAGGCGATGGTTTTGTCGACAAAACTCGATTCCAAAGGCAAGGTTCCGGGGAAGCCCTGTCTGAGAGGAGTAAAGACGATAGTTTTGTCGCAACTCTGGCCGGCGACAAGGGTTCGGAGAAACCCTAAGCGGAGTAGAGGCAATATTTTTTGTGTAAATAAAACAACATATAGAGAGAGGTACTTAATTAGACCCCAACAAAAATTTGAAAGATTTTTCAGCAGGGGTACTTTAGTCATTTTAATATCCAAAGTTCGCCAATAATGAATTTATTTGACAGAATGGACTAAAAGTGTTGACAATTGAAAGATTAGGAGCCCAGGCCAAGCATAACGAGGTATGGTATAACTGAAAAAGACTAGTCGCTTCTTTAATACGTGGATGATCCCTTTAGTACTAGTAGTCTCTGGTCAGTAGAGCAAAGTAGGTCTGGTAGCTTCTTTCCTCAAGTGGGGAACTACAAATTGCAGCTACCAGGAACAATTGTTGGTTCCTCCTACTAGTGAGTGGTTCCAGAGTCATTGATGTTGCTAATCTTCCGAGAAAGAGAATCATGCCTTTTTGATGACGAAGACGTGTTTCTAGAACAAACAAGATACGGGTTGAGAAGGGGGAGTTAGCAAAGTTAGACAAGATTGGAATGGGCATAGGAACATGTGTTGATGTACCAGATCGGCTAATGCTCCCAGGTTGATGCGATGTATTCCACCAGTTGTTAGAAGACTTTATTATTGGTATATCGATCGGATGTTTCAGTTTAATTTAAAAACTCAGGGACAAAACTGTTTTTTTGGTGCATAATATAGAGAGTAACAAGAATTTTGTCTGACAAGGAAGGCTCCTCGTCACTGTAATAAGAGAAATCAAGATTCTGAATAAGTTTTCGTCAAGATAACATCATTAAGTTAAAGGAAATTGTGACATCCCCGGTGCGAAATGATGGCGACATCTATATGGTGTTTGGATTTTGGATACATGGACCATGATCTGACAAGTCTAGCTAACCGAGAAGGGGCTAACTTTTCAGTCCCACAGGTTAAGTGCTACATGCACTACCAGATCAGACAGAATAACCGACGAAAAAAATTTCGTCGACTATGCCGAATTTTCGTCGGCTAATCCTTCTGCCGACGAAATTTTCGTCGGCTATACGTCGTCGGAAAAACGGCGTCGGTAATACCAATGGCCGACGAAAATAACGAAATCGTCGGCTATTCTCGGGTATGGCCGACGACAGTGCCGACGAAAATTAATTTTGTCGACCAAACCTGGGCAAAATATCCGACGAAATTCGTCGGCTATGCTCAAGCATGGCAGACGATATCGTAAACTATAGCCGACGAAATTCGTCGGCTATTTGTTCTGAAATATAGCCGACGATTTCATCTATTTCGTCGGAATATATTAATATTTTAATAGGCATTAATTAGTTATAGCCGACGAAATAATGTCATTTTCGTCGGCTATAGAAGTTATAGCCGACGAAAATTGGTAAAAATCGTCGGCTATAGTGCTTATAGCCGACCAAATAATGCCAATATTGTCGGCTATTCTTACATTTGGGGGAAAAAAAATTAAATTAATTTCTAAATTACCATTCCAAGCAACCTGCAAATCACAAAGACAATCCATGCATTTGCACCAATAAGAAACACGTCTAAATGATTTATTATTTAATTTGTTCCAATATACATAAAATATAACCCTAATCATCACCTAAAGCACTAAAGTCCACCACGTCATCCCCAGCATCCTGCTCTCCATCATGCTCGTCATCATCGGGAGGTTGAGGCATTGGAGGTTCAACTAACGGCTGAAACGGGGGCGGGGGTTCAATGGCTTGTTGTTGTGCCGCGAACATATCACACCACCAGTTTTGTTGGGCGGCGTAGTTGTGTTGCCGAACTCTGTCGCATTCAGCATGCCAACTGGCCAGATCCAAATGATACTGATGTGTTCTGCGGCGTAGCTCCTGTGATCTCTGGGACTCGGCCGCCAATCTTGCGGCGAATCTCTGCACTTCCCCCCTCATCTGTTGGCTGTCCCCGCCTCCCTTCTTTTGACCTCTCTTAGTGGTCTTCAGGAGCCCTATTCCAGAACTTCCCAAACCCCGGCAGTAGTATTGGTTTGACCGGTCTGGGAAGGCTGCGTCGAACATCCTCGCTGCCGTTTGGACATTCGATCGGTCGACCTGGCGCAGGGCTTCTTCCAGATCTGCCTCTGAAATGTTCGGTTGTGTCTCCCGAACTACTTGCTGGAACACCTCTTCTTCGGCCCGGTTCACCCTCTCCTAATTGAACGGGAAAAAAAAAATTAATATTCTAACAAATATATAATTAAGTAAAATTAATAATTAAAATTTTAAAATCGTAATCAACGACTTACGAGCTGTTCTGTCCCTTGTGGATAAGCGATTTTGAACGTCTCCACGTACGGGTTGTTATCAGGATGATCTCTAAGCGCCTCCTCCTGATATTGTGCAAACGGCCTAGAACCACCATGATGGGGGGTTGTGTTACGGCGGCGGTTCGTAGAGTTTAAACGAGACCGTTCCTTCAAACAAATAATAAAATATTAGAAAAATGCATAAAAAAATATTAGTGTAATAATTATAAAATTATTAAACTAATAATTAAAATTTTAAGAAAATAAACATTTATAGTTAAGTTTAGTATTTACCTGCATAAGTGGGTTGTTGAAGTCTACTGTCTTCAACCAACGCCACTCGTACTCCCTGAACATGAACTCTCTGGGAGTACCCATACGACCACGGTTGTCGTATTGGTTAAAGTGGGAACGGAGCTTGTTCTTCCACTCTTTAAACCTACGGAAAAAACAAAAGTGCATTAGAAATATTATTAATATCATAAAATATTTCAAATTATAAGATAAGGAATTCCCAACGTACCTCAACGACTGCATCGCGTCCGCCCAATGCTGCTTATGTTCTGCAATCTCGAAGTATGTCTGAAAGATAATATTTTATTAGTTTTACAATTATAACAATACCGAAAATTATTAAATATTACTTAAAATAAATTAATTTTTTTAAATTACTCACCGACGCGGCGTTGTTCACCTGATCTTGATCTCTTCGGGCACATCAGCCCACCGCGTCCACAACATAGGGACTCTGTCCCTAATCAGTGCCCCCAAGCAACCCGTGTAGTCGCGGCGTTTTTTCCCCTGAACCTCCTGATTAGGAGGTTCGTTGATCCGGATCCTCCCGCTGCTCTCAACAGTTCTCCTGAGCGTGTCAAAACATATGACACCTCTCGTATTCCTCGTTGAACTGCTAGCGGCTGTCTCTATCACATAAACTACGATTGGTTAATAAAATTAAATATTAGTGCGTTAATTTTAATAAAACATTTAATTAATAAAATCAAATGTTACCTGAACTCGATGACCCGTCTGTCGACTTTCTTTTTCTCCTCGCCGAAATCAAGAGGTCAGGGTTCTCAAATGGCTGCTGCTGGTATGCTTCCGCAGCACTCACGTACTGAGGCATAGCAGGCCATATGGGCACACCTCGAAAATCGACCTCGGGTATCGCAGGAATGTTGTACGGGAGGTAGAGCTGATTTGGGAGAGTAGGCCCCTCAGTCGAGTCAGCAGGAGACGTCGTCGGACTCATCATCGGCTCCCGATGAACCTCAGGCATACGGACCTGAGGAACGTCTGCAGCTATCTCGTCCTGAAATAGCTGCCTACTAAACCTCGGAGCATCTGGCCCGACAGGGGGACGTGAACTGCTCGACGGCCGCCCCGCCTGGAGAAGGGTCTGGTGCCGAGAACTCACACTCCTCCGCGGCTGGGATGAATCCACAGGCCTCCGCGGCTGGGATGAATCCACACTCCTCCGCGGCTGGGTGGTGGTCCTCTCAGGCTGGCTAAGGGTCCTGTCGGACTCTGCGGAACCGGCGGAACTTCCAGAACCTCTGGATCTGGAACGACGGCTTCCGAAGAACTGTCTGAATGCATCGGCCATCTGCAGCTTGAGGCATTAATACATTAATTAATATTAAATTATATTACATTAAATAACAAATTCTAATTAATATAATAACCAATAATACTAACATATTTCAAAACATACTAACAAATTAATATTTAAATTTGTACTAATTTTAAATAATACTAACCATTAACCTAAATATAACTATTTATATACAAATATAACTATATTTCATTATTAACATATATATAAATACAAATAACCATTTATATATTAACAAAAATATATAACAATTTATATAATTAAAATTAAATTTATAACAAATATATAACAATTTATTATATAACAATTTATATAATTACAATTAAATATATAACAATTTCTATACCTAAATTATAACAAATATATAACAATTTATATAATTAAAATTAAATATATAACAAATATATAACAATTTATTATATAACAATTTATATAATTAAATAAAATATATAACAAATATATAACAATTTGTTAAAATTAAATTTATTAACTAATATATAACAATTTATATAATTAAAATTAAATATATAACAATTTATAAAATTAAACTAAATTGAAAAAAAAAATTTAACCGGATCGGAGGAGGAGGCCGGAGGAGGAGGGGAAGGAGGTCGGACGAGGAGGGGAAGGCGGAGGGGAAGGAGGAGGAGGAGGAGGCCGGCCGGAATAGCTTGAGGAAGGAGGAGAATCGGAGGAGGATCGGAGGATGAGGCCGGCGTTGGAGGAGAGTTTAGGCGCCGATTTGAGGAGGAGGAGGAGCAGCGCGGCGGAAACGAAATCTTTGCGGCAGATTGGAGCAGCAGCAGGAGGAGGAGGAGGAAGAGAGGAAAAAGTCGGCTAGGGTTCGACAGTTTCTGATTTATACCCGAAAGAATAGCCGACGATTAAAAAAGATTTCATCGGCTATTCTTAACTATAGCCGACGAAAACTTTAACATCGTCGGCTATACTTTGAATGTCGTCGGCTATTCTTTGAATGTCATCGGCTATACTTTAGGAGATCAGCAGCCGTCTGATCTGAGCCATCCAACGGCGGACAATGAAAATGCGCGGATCGCAAGAGTTTAGCCGACGAATTCAAATATTTCGTCGGCTATACTTTGGAAAATCAGCAGCCGTTGGATCTGAGCCATCCAACGGCGGACAATAAGCGGATCGCAAGAGTTTAGCCGACAACATATAATTTTCGTCAGCTAAACTGTTGGTCAAACCACTAAGTCAAATCTCTAAACGCTTTAAAACGGAAATTAGTCTAGTTAGACGACGGTTTTTGGCCTGACCTTCAACAGATAATAGTTTCAAATCGATGAGACGCAACTAATCGTTTAAAAATTTTCCTCAAAATATTTACCAAACGTCAGGCTACCCATAGGAAAACGGAAGTAAAAAACAGTTAACCGCAACATTCGGCACACAGATTTTGTCGGAATCTTGTCATTTTTCAACCGTAGACGTATTTCATTATTTCGGTCATATCTTATTTGACGACATATTTGCATTTGAAGAGTGTACGTATAGTAACTATTTGAAACTATACATTCACTTAAACACTTAGTAAACAAGTTAAGCAACATTCGTGCATATGTTCCGATTTTGAATGTAAAAGTTTGGAAAATCTATTCCAACCGTCAGATATCACCGTTAAGATTAAATACATGTATGAAAAAAAATCTAACTACATCTGACAACGTTAAAGGCTCGATCGGGACGGTCAACCGGGTGAGTCAACCCTTTAAACGCTTAGAAATGGTAATTGGCCTGTCTAAATGACGTTTTTTTGCCTGACCTTCAACAGATAATAGTTTCAAATCGATGAGACGCAACTAATCGTATAAAAATTTTCCTCAAAATATTTACCGAACGTCAGGCTACCCATAGAAAAACGGAAGTAAAACACAGTTAACCGCAACATTCAGCACACAGATTTTGTCGGAATCTTGTCATTTTTCAACCGTAGACGTATTTCATTATTTCGGTCATATCTTATTTGACGACATATTTGCATTTGAAGGATGAAGCAATGGTTTGTCGATAGTGATAGAAAATGGAAGGTGGTCTTTTTTTGTTTTTAAATCATAGCCGACGAGATCAAACATAGTACTCGTCGGCTATTCTTTTGTCGTTTTCTGTCTAAAATAAAATATGTATTTTTCAATATAGTTTTGGCCGACGAAATCACGCATTTTTCGTAGGCTATAATTAGTATAGCCGACGAAAGAATGCATTTTTCGTCGGCTATTCTTTGAAAAAAATAAATATCAGTGGTGTTACACCTCTCGTATTCCTATGTCTTGTTTATATATAACCAAAATTGAACATAAAAAAAGAACAAAATACTGGTCACTCCTCCAACTTTCATTGACTCGACCGTTTGGTCCTTAAGGTTTCAATTTCAACAGATCACTCCTCCAACTTTCACTGACTCGACAGTTTAGTCCTTAAGGTTTCAATTTCAACAGATCACTCCTCCTACAACTTCAATTTCAACAGATCACTCCTCCAACTACATATTTTGAAATTGAAACCTTAAAGACTAAACTGTCGAGTCAGTGAAAGTTGGAGGAGTGATCTGTTGAAATTGAAACCTTAAGAACTAAACTGTCGAGTCAGTGAAAGTTGGAGGAGTGACCAGTAGTTTGTCTTAAAAAAAAAACAGAAACCCAACAGTCAACATATTTCAAATTTTTTTTAAGGGGTGTGGAACCCAGCCTATGCTGGGAGGCTCATCCCCACGCCCGTTCATTAGAAAAGAGTGGATTACAAATGAAAGGATTACATCATCTAAATTACTTAATCCGTCGGATTGTAATCAGAATCATCAGATGAGTCTTCTTCGGTTTCTGAATTGCTCGATAGGGGTAATCTATGTCGTTCCTCACCACTAGAGTCCTCGTTAGTTTCTTCATTTGGATCAACATCAACAAGCAGTGGCTCTTCACGTCGAATTCGCACCGGCGTGTCTAGGCGAATAAAAGAGGAGTCAAGAATACCGTTTGAGTTGGGCTCTTGATACGCGGTGCCCCCTTCCTCGTTCTCTTCAGCCACACCAAGTGTAGACGCCCGGTAAATGTTGCGATGGTGGATAGTGTTGACTACTTTCCACGGGTCACCCTTGGCGAGATCATCAAGATAAAACACTTGTTTCACCTATATGGCTAAAACGAACGGGTCGTCCTCATACCATGATGTACTAGTGTTCACAGAAGTTATGCCGTATTGATCGGTTTTCATGCTCTGCGGCCGTGTGTCAAACCATCTACACTTGAAAAGGTGCACTTTCATGCCTTCCCCATAATGCAGTTCCACAACTGTTTCTGCACAAACCCTGGGGCCTGGTAGATACAGAATAATAAAGATAGAACATGAACACCAAGACATATAGTGGTTCACCGTGCCATCGGAGGGCACGGCTACGTCCACTTGGAATTCACTATCGCCGGCTAATAAGCCATCGGTGGTGGTTACATGCCAAGAGTAGCAAGTATCCAAGATCAAAGAGATCCGAAGTCCTTAACACTAAGGGGGAAACCTTCTATTTATAGGGAAGGAAGACTCCCTCCTTTACAACTTCTCCAATGTGGGACACAAACCCATACTACTACACATTTCCCTACTCACGAAGCTACTTCGGGAGCCCGGTGGCACGCCCTCCGGGTTCCGCACCGGTGATCTCTGACATTGGGAAGGTAGCCGGGGTTGCGGTCTACCCGCCGGATGCCGGAAGTAGGACCCATGACGCCGGTTGCACGGCCCACGAGGTCGCCGAACATGCTTGGCGGTGTACCATATATGCCATCAACATATATTGATGAGGAAATTAACATAAGGTGTAAAATACGTACCTTTCCATCGGATACATCCAAGTGAAGTGCACAGGACCGGTAAGCAACAACCGCCGAGGAAGATGGATCATGAGGTGAGGCATGATGTCGAAAAAATTTAGAGGAAATATCATCTCAAATTTACACATGATATGAACGATGTCTTGTTGCATTTCCCGGAGGTCAGATTTTCTCACTTCCCGTGTGCATACCTTCTGGAAAAATCTTGCTAACGCTACTAACGGCTCCACAACGTGACGGGAAAGGAACGGTAGAATGAAAACAGAGAAGAGACGTTGTAGCAGGATATGATTGTCATGACTTTTCAACCCGTAAAGATTGTTGAATTGTCTGTTCACACACTTGGCTATATTTCCAGCAAAGCCTGAAGGATACTTGGCCCGACTTATCCAATGAAAAATTTCTGATTTATGCTCAGGTTTGAAGGTGTAAGAAGCTTGAGGCATTTTTCTCTTCCCTTGTTTCAACCATAGTTGTTTTCTGATATTCATGTTTTGCAGATCAGTGTGAGCCTTAGGACCGTCTTTCGTCTTCCCCTCCAAGTTCAGCGTTGTGCCCACCACACTTTCAGAAACATTTTTTTCTATGTGCATAACGTCTAGGAAGTGACGGATCAGCAACTCACACCAGTACGGGAGTTCCCACAATATGCTCTTATGCGTCCAGAATTTGTACTCCTCAGGCCTTTCAGGTATTTCCGCTACAATGTCGGGATGATTGCTGAGGGGCCCAAAATCGTACTCATTAAGCACTGCTAAAATTTCTCTTCCCGTCCATCTTCTGGGGGGACCACCGTGTTCTTCGGTTCCATCAAATGCGGCGGACTCGTAACGCCAGTGGTGATCTGCCGGAAGGAACACACGATGACCCATTCTGCATATCTTGTTGCAATGAGGGGTGCTCCCATAATCGCTGAGGCACTCTGGACAAGCCTTGTATCCCCTAACAACGCTGCCCGACAACATCCCATAAGCAGGAAAATCACTGATGGTACCAATAACCATGGCATGCATCTGGAACGTCTCGTCCTTGTACTTGTCAAAAGTGGGATGACCAACGTCCCACAATACCTTAAGCTCTTCAATCAATGGTCTCATATACACATCGAGACATTTTCCTGGGTAACCAGGCCCCGGAATCAACAACGTCAACATATTATATTCCCTCTTCATGCACATCCACAGAGGAAGGTTGTAAGGTACCAAAACCACCGGCCATATACTGTATGAAAGACTCATGGTGCCGAAAGGGTTGAACCCGTCGGTTGAGAACCCGAGCCTGACGTTTCTGACATCTGACGCAAAATGAGGAAACTCATTGTTTATATGCTTCCAAGCCGCTCCGTCAGAAATGTGTGTCATGATATCTGCGTCTCCCGCGTCCCGCTCACCGTGCCATCTCATAGCTTTTGCGGTGGTTTCTGACATGTATAACCGCTCAAGCCTATCTCTCAACGGAAAATACAGAAGCACTTTCACAGGTTTCCTATTGCCTGCTCCCGTCAACTTATATCGGTCAGACTGACATATCAGACATGCGACAGGCTAGCAAGGTCATTCCCTTCTGCATCTTTACCCCAGAAGAGAACGCAGTCAAATGCGCATGCATGGATCTTAATGTAGGAAAGCCCTAGATCTTTGAGGATACTTCGGACCTTACGGTGATTGGTAGGATTACGATGACCCTCCTCCAACAACGAAGAAGTGTACTGTAGATATTCATCCACTTGCCTGATAGTCGATTTTGTCTCGACTTTAATCTTCATTACCTCCATCACACTTTGAAGAACTGTCTTCTCAGAACTTGAAGACACAGGGGTCTGTTGCAATGCAATCAGTTTGTTGTACTTGTCAAAGGCAACAGTGTTGACAACTTGTGGGAAGGGCAACACCGGGTCATGCATATATTGTTCCCCACGTACACCGCTTTTAAAAGGAAACACGTCGTTGACGAATGCCATTGTTGGATCGTTGGATGTACTACTACTGTCCTCCTCAAAAAACTGCCCATGATCATGCGATCCATCTAATGATGGCTCACCGTGATATATCCAACGTTTGTACTTCGGCCAAAACCCATTACTCTTTAGGTGCTCCCATACTGTCCTAATCGGAAATCGACACATATCACTGCGACACTTACATTTCTTGCACAGACAATAATGGTAATCATTCCCGTTTGCATTTTCCTCGACGAACTGCAAAAAATTCACAACCCCTGTAGTGTATCGTCGGTCATGCCTTGGAAGCGAAATCCAACTCTTATCTAGATCCATATATAGCCTGATAATAATATATATGTATAACTTTAATTAATAAGAAATTAATTAACACATACATATATATATATATATATATATATATATATAATCCTTAATATTTAATTACATTACAATATATATTATTATCAACATCAACTCATATATATATACCATTAATTAACAACCATTATTTAAGTTACGCTATATATCAACCATTATTTAAGTTAATTAATTACACTATATATCAACAACTATTAATTACACTATATATCAACAACTATTAATTAACATATATATATATTAACACTAATTAAAATAACATGAAATTAGAACACATATATAATTAAACTAAAACTCAAAATCAACTCAACTAAATCTCAAAATCAACATATATACATACATTCTAACACTAAAACAACAACAAATTAAACAAAAAATCACTTAATAAATCAAAATCACTAAAACTCAAAATCAACTCAACTAAAACTCAAAATCAACTCAACTAAAACTCAAAATCAACATATATACATACATTCTAACACTAAAACAACAACAAAACAAAAAATCACTTACTAAATCAAAATCACTAAAACTCAAAATCAACTCAACAAAAACTCAAAATCAACATATATACACATGCATGTACGTACCTATATATAGCTCCACAATGTAAGAGAGGACGGATTTCAACAATACCCACAGATTTTTCACTCTTTCTCCCGTTTTTCCTTTTTTTTTTTTAAATGAGCAGCTGCTGCCCAGATCTGAAAATATATAGACTTATAGCCGACGAAAATGTCAACTTCGTCGGCCATACTTCTAAAAATTTTCGTCGGCTAATGTTTCGGAGAAAGGCCGACGAAAATACAAATCGTCGGTTGAAATATGAATATAGCCGACGATTTTTTGAAAATACCAACGAAAAAAAGTTTCGTCGGCTATGGTTAAACTATAGCCGACGATTTTTTTTTTTTTACCGACGAAAAATAAAATCGTCGGCTATTCCTTAGAATTACCGATGAAAATTTTAATTCGTCGGCCGTTTTTTTTTTCCGTCGGGAAAACCATTTTTTCTGGTAGTGATGAGCTTTTTATGAACAATCAAGGAAGTTTAAAGCTTGGAGATTGTGGTCTAGCTAGGAATTTTTCGGCGCAAGATCATCAAAATGCTAAGCTTACCAGTCAAGTTGTTACCGTGTGGTACAGACCTCCAGAGTTGCTTCTTAGGGCTACCAAGTATGGTCCAGCTGTTGATATGTGGTCTGCTGGTTGTGTCTTTGCCGAGCTTCTATGCCACGGCCGGCCGATTTTCAATAGCAGGGGCGGAGCTATGAAGAGACCAAAGGGTGCCATGGCACCCCCCAATCATATGCTTACACCCTTCATTACTTCTACTAATTATACCATGTTTGTTGGAAACACTAGAAATCCTAATATGTGGCACCCCAAACTAATTGTTGGGTTGTTTTTGTTTGCTAATATCAATATCAATACCAGAATAGTAACTGTATAGTTAAAAGTAACTTAGACATGTTAATAATTGAAAGATTTGATGTGGGATGTTAAATGGTTACTCAGAAGGGAACATTCAATGGTTTTTATTTTATTTTTATATCTGAATTTATTAAAGAAATTTCAATTCTAAGGTGTAGTTTGTAATTAATAGCTTTCCATTCTAGAAATACAAGAAAACTATTTTTTTTTTACTAAAGACTGAGGCAGTTCCTGGCTCCGCCCCTGAATCAATAGTAACACTGAGGCAGGTGTTATCAACAAGATTGTGGAGGTGTGTGGAGTTCCAGATGAGGCAAATTGGCCTGGAGTTTCAAAGCTTCCTTGGTATAACACATACTTGAAGAAAATGAAACCACAGTAGAGGCCTATTAGGCCTTCTTAGTGAGATTTTCAGACACTGCGACCACCATGCTTCAGAACTGTTGGAGAAGTTGCTCAGTCTTGATCTTGCTGTTTGGGCCGAAACTGACATTTGTCTAAAAACTTTGGGTCAAGGCCCGTAAGGTTATTCAGTAAAGAATAATCTAAATACACATTTAATCTTTTCCTTTTCTGGGAAGGATTTGGGGTTCCTTTAGGAATCTGAATTGGTTGGTTTATGGTAATTGAATCCTGATCGATCTCCGAATCCATTATGCTACTTGATACGCAAGTATTAGGGTTGGCATCTTCTATATAAAGAGCTCTTGTACAACTTAGAAGGGATCCCCGATCAATCAAACAAACAAACACACAAGTTTTTGCTCATCGCAATCCTTGTAAAGTCTCTCCGGAGCATCTTACGCGCACAACCTCTACAAACTGCAAACAACCACCGTCCAACTTCCCTGCAACCTTACGCCCACCACCGGTCGCTGTATCCCTGCACGGTTATTGACAGGTGCCTTGCACTCGTGTCGAGAGTCGCTAAGACCTATCGCTTCCAGCACATACGCACATCGCAGTCGCATCCAGCCGCCATACGTACAGAGCCGCACCTCGCCGCCATACATACAGAGTCGCTCGTTCGCTTCGTGTTCGTATTCGCTGAAGCACCAAGTGTCAGTCGCTACGCCGTAGCACATCGAGTCGTTACTCAGGTAACAAAAATACAGACCAATCTACCTTAGGTTGGAAAAGGATCGTTTCCCGCGGTCTTGAATTATTGCTCTGCTTTGCGTCTTTGGATCACAGTAAGATTAGTCGATCTGCCATAGGTTGAGAAAGAGATCCTAATATACTCTTATTAGGTCTTGTTCGAACCTTTTAAGCCGGCCTTGTCAACGCCCGCTTAACAGTCGTTTGATCAAGAAGTCAGGAATTGGGAGCAGACCGACTTGCTCGCCAGAGACGTACACTCGCTGGAGAAGTACGCTCGCCAGAGGTCGTCCGCATCAAATTTATACGTAACTCAAAGGTATTGGCACGCTCGCACAAATCACAACAGGACAGACATTGACGTCCGCCACCCAATGTGTTGACCGTTCGCCGGATACCAAATCCGCCACGAACATTTTGGCACGCCCAGTGGGACCAGTGTCAAGATTGCGGGATCTAACCCTTATCAATGAATCATGCCTTCGTGCAACAAGCCAGAACACAGGTTGTTCACTAAACACAACTCTGCTGACTGCAGAGGTCTATCAGAGAATGAGGTAGGCCTCAAGTACGGAGGTGTGGCGGTCAGCATTAAGGATCTTTCTGGGGTCACCAAGGCTGGCCAGGAGGTTCCTGAAATAATAATGGCTGCTGATAGCCAGGAGGAACCCACCAGGATTCTAACTAAGAATATGGCGGATGCCTCAGAACCTTTAGAGGTTTCTGAGATGGACAGAGCAGCGGTCCTTGCCGTTCCATCTCCCGAAGATGTGATGGAGTCTTTAAACCTAGTATTGGCGAAGTCGGAAAGGACCGATGACGTCCTTGAAAGGATCGAAGCTAATTTTGCAGAGCTAAGGACGGAACAGATTGGAAACACATCCAGCATGAGGGCTTTGGCGCAACTGCAGGATAGAATCAGCAACCAGATGGCTGCCCATGCTAAGGACTTCAATGAGAAAGTAAAAGCTCAGCAGGATCAAACAACCAAAACCTCGGCTTCTATCGAGCAATTATCATTAATGTTCGGACAGAGGTTGGAACTTGAGTTTCAAGAGTCGGAGGAACCGAACCAACATAAAGTGATCGGAAAAAGGCAGGGGAAGAACCCTTCCAGCACAACGAGACCTCTTACTCAGTCTCGCACAAGTGGAGGTATGGACTCTTCTGAGGCTACGAAACGGAGAAGAGGAGGTGGACGGAAGTTTACTATGTCACATCCCGAACCCAATTTATCTGAATTATGAATATTGGAATTTCGTACGCTTTATTTTAATTGTCACGCGATGTCGGAAATATTTTCGGAGGTTAAATTTGAAAAATGTTTTAAGTTTTAATGGGGGGGAAAGTCGACTTTGTGATCTTTCGTGATTTTGGAAAAGTTTTCTTCACGAAAGTTGGGGAGCTCGACGATACGAGTTCGTGGACACGCAGCACGCGTGAAACGGACACCGTATGAGAAATTTATGACCAGAGGAATATTTTTACTGTTCATAAAAATTTACTATAAAAGGAGGATTTTTTTTTCGGAAAGGGGGGGAACTTTCCATTTCGGGATGTTACGATTTACTGTAGCATTTTACTGTAGCTCTTCAGCTACTGTTCACCCCTCTCTCTCCCCGATTTACTGTTCATCCCGAAATGTGCCCCGATCTCCGCCGTCCGGCCAAGGCGGCACGCGAGCCACCCCGCATCGGGCTCAGCTCTCTCTCCTCGTCATTTCGAGCCATAGATCGGCACCGGTAGAGCACGGAGGAGGGAGCGACGGCGACTCGAGGATCGGCCACCGTGGGTGGCGGCGCTGCAGGCGACGAACGAGAGTGCGCCACCCACCGATCGGTAGGGTTTTTCATGCCGGTTCTTTCTGGTGTGGTGGCGACGACCATTTCCAGCCGAGGCGGCCGGATCGACGCTGGGAAAAATCGACCCCGATCGGGTCGATCCGACCCGGTTCCAGCAGCTTCAACCCGGCCCAGTGCATGCGTTTCGACCCGGCCTGGCCCAGACCCGCTCTGATAGTCAACGTTGACCAGTCAACGTTGACCATCCGTTGACCGCTGACAGCGACGGCCGGCGTTGACCGGCGTTGACCGGCAACGACCGGCGACGACCGGCGACGACCGGCGTTGACCGGCGTTGACCGGATTCCAGAATCGTGGCGTTGTGCTCCGATGCGATCCTTCGGCGGTCTGACTCGATCTCGATTGGATATTTACCATTTCTGGTAAATTAAGGTGAGTAAATCTCCTGATATTATTATAAGCTACGAGTATAAATGTGAATATATTTATCGTTATATTTAGATTGCGTAAATGGAAAAATCAAGTATTTAGCGAGTAAGAATATATTAACAAAATTAGCGATCAAAGAATTGATCGAACTTTGTTCCCAGTGGGTGGGTGTTGGCGGTTTGGGAGCAAAGAAATTTTATTTTTGGTTTTGGGATATTTAGGAGCTGTTCCGGAAGTTTCCGAGGGGAATTTCCGGGACGGGTCCTTTCAAATGGTATCAGAGCCTGATCCTCTGACCTGTGTGTTTTAGTATGTGTGTCATTGGGGAGATTATATATACTTTAAATATTCTTGACTTTTAATTGCTATGAAGTATGAATAATTATATGTTCAAAAAGTCTGAATTGAGGAATGTTTTATTGAAATGAAAAGTGATAAGGGTAAAGCAAAGATACAGTTTTGGGGATTTTATATATTCATTGAATTATTTTGAGAATGATTTTTATTATCAAAGATTGATGATTTTTTTGCGAATATATTTTATTGATTTATTGTTAAACGGATTTGATTGGCAGTAATGCTGTCTTTATGGATTTTGATATTTCTTTGAGAAACGAGATTTCTATGGGAATTCATATTTTCGAAATATTTTGAGGAATTTTTGAATTTTATGAGATATTTGAGGAAATATCTAGTTTTGATTTGATCGTGACAGCAGTGCTGTTTTATTGGACTTTGATATTTCTCTGAGAAATGAGTTTCCATGAGATTTCATAATTTCAAAATATTTGAGTATTTACTCGGTAGACCGGAATGAGATTCCGGGGATTTTGTTGAGTTTATTTATTTGGAATTTCTCGACATGCCGATGGTGATTACTTCTTTCGATATGATTTTGGGATTTACGTATTTCTGATTTGACGGCATAGTGATTGCCGGGTGTTTGTGATTTGACGGCATGATGATTGCCGAGTATTTGTGATTTGACGGCATGGAGATTGCCGGGTATTTGTGATTTGACGGCATAGTGATTTGCCGGGTATTTGTGGATTTTTGGCATGTCGATTTAACAGGGAAATGTATTTCGAGATTTGTTTTTCACCACACGATGGTCCACGTGATTATGATATTGATATGGATGCTAGCTAGCAGTGCCTCATCCCACGCGAGGTGACGACTTGACCATATAGGTCAGATTCACGCTCGGTGGTCGACGTAGGGTTGTGTATATTGAGGCGGTGACGTGTCTAGGTAGTAGACTTAGACACGGGGGGAGCCATTAGGGTTCTCGGACCGGAGTCTGATCAGCTCCAGTGGTGGGTAGACATTTCCCTGTTGCATGGCCAACGGGGTTTGGTCATGAGGATGTTTTCACTGTGATGGCGGGAATATTTCCTCTGTGAGGCTTTCAGTTTTAATAAATTCCCGCATCAGTTGATTGAGCTTTTATATTATGATATGACTTGATTGAGATTTTGTACGATTATATGATGTGGTTTCGGGAATATTTCAGTTATGAGATTTTCAGCTTTTGATAGATTCCCGAAGCAGTGGAGCAAGATTTCCTCTATGAGGCTTTCCATATTTTTATATTATTTAGTTTCGGGAATATTTTCTCTACGAGGTTTTCGGTTTTTAATAGATTCCCGAACCAGCGAGTTTGAGATTTTTATATGACTAATGAGAATGGTCAAGAGATTTTATGAATTGATTTCAAACGTATATGATTTTGAATATATATTTCAAACAAAGGAATATTTGTTTATTTGAGTTATCAGCGAGGCTGATGTGTTTTAAATGAGATTTTCATAAAATGTGCCTACGTTTTATATATAAATATGCATGTATAGTGGTTTTCAAAGTTGAAAAACAAAATTTTATGCTTTAAACCAGTGAGTGGACCTTTGTTTTAAAAGTGATGCATGCATAAATATTTGGTTTTATGGGGATTTAATTATTTGGGATGATTATGTTGTTAATGTGTTGAATTATCGAAAAGTTATAAAGTTGTTTGAATTAATGATTGTTTCATTCCGATTTTAAATTGGTTTATCATTTAAATTGGATTGAATTGTTATCCATGAGATTATGCGTATATTGATATTTGATCAGGAAATTTCCATGCATTTGGTAAGGTTAATTATTTATTGATATTTTCTGAAATTAAAAGTGCAATTCTAAAATCTTTCGGATATTTTACTCGTGAGACAAGTAGGGTTATTTTAATTTGAACCCAATCGATGAGTTCCCGAATTTGTTTATATCGAGTATTTCATTGATATGTGTTGGTAAAGAAATCGGGACGAGCAGTGGTGGCTCGTGGTATAGATTTGGAATTCTATTGTGGTTATAGAAGTGTATTTTGAATACTTGCAGGGTTTGGGTTTCCTAATTATAGAGGAAACTCTGTCCGATTTTCCGCAGAATTTTTCTGCGATTTTGGTTACGTAAATTTCGAGGACGAAATTTTTATAAGGGGGGAGGAATTGTCACATCCCGAACCCAATTTATCTGAATTATGAATATTGGAATTTCGTACGTTTTATTTTAATTGTCACGCGATGTCGGAAATATTTTCGGAGGTTAAATTTGAAAAATGTTTTAAGTTTTAATGGGGGGAAAAGTCGACTTTGTGATCCTTCGTGATTTTGGAAAAGTTTTCTTCACGAAAGTTGGGGAGCTCGACGATACGAGTTCGTGGACACGCGGCACGCGTGAAACGGACACCGTATGAGAAAGTTATGACCAGAGGAATATTTTTACTGTTCATAAAATTTACTATAAAAGGAGGATTTTTTTTTCGGAAAGGGGGGGAACTTTCCATTTCGGGATGTTACAATTTACTGTAGCTCTTCAGCTACTGTTCATCCCTCTCTCTCCCCGATTTACTGTTCATCCCGAAATGTGCCCCGATCTCCGCCGTCCGGCCAAGGCGGCACGCGAGCCACCCCGCATCGGGCTCAGCTCTCTCTCCTCGTCATTTCGAGCCATAGATCGGCACCGGTAGAGCACGGAGGAGGGAGCGGCGGCGACTTGAGGATCGGCCACCGTGGGTGGCGGCGCTGCAGGCGACGAACGAGAGTGCGCCACCCACCAATCGGTAGGGTTTTTCATGCCGGTTCTTTCTGGTGTGGTGGCGACGACCATTTCCAGCCGAGGCGGCCGGATCGACGCCGGGAAAAATCGACCCCGATCGGGTCGATCTGACCCGGTTCCAGCAGCTTCAACCCGGCCCAGTGCGTTTCGACCCGGCCTGGCCCAGACCCGCTCTGATAGTCAACGTTGACCAGTCAACGTTGACCATCCGTTGACCGCTGACAGCGACGGTCGGCGTTGACCGGCAACGACCGGCGTTGACCGGCGATGACCGGCGTTGACCGGATTCCAGAATCGTGGCGTTGTGCTCCGATGCGATCCTTCGGCGGTCTGACTCGATCTCGACTGGATATTTACCATTTCTGGTAAATTAAGGTGAGTAAATCCCCTGATATTATTATAAGCTACGAGTATAAATGTGAATATATTTATCGTTATATTTAGATTGCGTAAATGGAAAAATCGAGTATTTAGCGAGTAAGAATATATTAACAAAATTAGCGATCAAAGAATTGATCGAACTTTGTTCCCAGTGGGTGGGTGTTGGCGGTTTGGGAGCAAAGAAATTTTATTTTTGGTTTTGGGATATTTAGGAGCTGTTCCGGAAGTTTCCGAGGGGAATTTCCGGGACGGGTCCTTTCATACTATCCTTCCATCTGATGATGATGAAGAGGCTGACGAGCCAGAGACGGAAGAAGGCTTGGTTCTTACTGTCGATGATGTAAATCGATTATTTGAAGAAAGAATGAGGGTTATGCATGGTTTGCCAGACGCAAACCGAACTTATGCTAATCTGTTCCCCTTAGAGGCGAATGTGCTCCCATGGCCACAAAACTTCAAGCACGTCCGGTTTACCCAATTCTCCGGTGATTCCTCCGAGGATGCTGATACTCATATCACTCGTTTTAACAAAGAGTATGGTCCCTATGCATGCGATCCCATACTTAAGTTGCGAGTGTTTGGCACATCGCTAACAGGATCGGCATTGGCATGGTACAAGGATTTAGCTCCAGGTTCAGTTCCAGACTGGCGGACTATGGAAATCTTGTTTAACACCATGTTTGGGGTTGTTGAAGCCAAGGTTACTGTGAAAATCTTAGCCAGAACAGAACAACAACCTGGCGAGTCAGCCATGGATTTTCTGAAGCGCTTCAAGCTGCTGATAACCAAGTGCAAGGATAAGCTCCCGGAAGACACTATAGTAGACTTAGCTATTGCTGGGTTAGAGGAAGAAGTTCAAGCTGGCTTTTAGCAGATTCACGTTGCTAATATGGCCGATCTGACCAATAGGTTGGCCAATCAGCAATACTGGGTCGATCGAATGAAGGAGAAGAGAGAAAGAAAGAAGGGTGTCCCTCTATCTTATTATCCTGGTTCTCTAAAGCCTAAAATAAGTATCCCTCCGGGCTCGAAGACAGTCGCAACTGTAAGCACTGAATCATCTCCAAACCTGACTTGGGTTGAGGAGGAAAACGATGAAGGGATTGCGGTTCACTACCAGATCGGACAGAATAGCCGACGAAAAAAATTTCGTCGACTATGCCAAATTTTCATCGACTATTCCTTCTGCCGACGAGACTTTCGTCGGCTATAATTCGTCGGTAAAACGGCGTCGGTAAAACCAATGGCCGACGAAAATAACAAAATCGTCGGCTATTTTCGAGTATGGCCGACGATATTACCGACGAAAATTCATTTTGTCGACCAAACCTGGGCAAAATATCCGACGAAATTCGTCGGATATTTTCGAGTATGGCCGACGATATCGTAAACTATAGCCGACGAAATTCGTCGGTTATTTGTTATGAAATATAGCCGACGATTTCATCTATTTCGTCGATTATTTCGTCGAAATATATTAATATTTTAATAGGCATTAATTAGTTATAGCCGACGAAATAATGTCATTTTCGTCGGTTATAAAATTTATAGCCGACGACATTTGGTAAATTTCGTCGGCTATAGCACTTATAGCCGACGAAATAATGCCAATATCGTCGGCTATTCTTACATTTTGGGGAAAAAAATTAAATTAATTTCTAAATTACCATTCCAAGCAACCTGCAATTCACAATGACAATCCATGCATTTACACCAACAAAAAACACGTCTAAATGACTTATTATTTAATTTGTTCAAATATACATAAAATATAACCCTAATCATCACCTAAAGCACTAAAGTCCACCACGTCATCCCCAACATCCTGCTCTCCATCATGCTCGTCATCCTGCTGAACGAACTCGGGAGGTTGAGGCATTGGAGGTTCAACTAACGGCTGAAACGGGGGCGAGGGTTCAAGGCTTTGTTGTTGTGCCGCGAACATATCATACCACCAGTTTTGTTGGCCGGCGTAGTTGTGTCGCCGAATTCTCTCGCATTCAGTATACCAACTCGACATATCCAAATGATACTGCTGTGTTCTGCGGTGTTGCTCCTGTGATCTCTGAGACTCGGCCGTCAATCTTGCGGCCAATCTCTACACTTCCCCCCTCATCTGTTGGCTGTCCCCGCCTCCCTTCTTTTGACCTCCCTTAGTGGTCTTCAGGAGCCCTATTCCAGAACTTCCCAAACCCCGGCAATAGTATTGGTTTGACCGGTCTGGGAATGCTGCGTCGAACATCCTCGCTGCCGTTTGGACATTCGATCGGTCGACCTGGCGCAGGGCTTCTTGCAGATATGCCTCTGAAATGTTCGGTTGTGTCTCCCGAACTACTTGCTCATACACTTCTTCTTCGGCCCGGTTCACCCTCTCCTAATTGAACGGGAAAAAAAAAAATTAATATTCTAACAAATATATAATTAAGTAAAATTAATAATTAAAATTTTAAAATCGTAATTAACGACTTACGAGCTGTTCTGTCGCTTGTGGATAAGCCTTCTTGAACGTCTCCACGTACGAGTTGCTATCAAGATGATCTCTAAGCGCCTCCTCCTGATATTGTGCAAATGGCCTAGAACCACCATGATGGGGGGTTGTGTTACGGCGGCGGTTCGCAGAGTTTATCCGAGACCGTTCCTTCAAACAAATAATAAAATATTAAAAAAATGCATAAAAAAATATTAGTGTAATAATTATAAAATAATTAAACTAATAATTAAAATTTTAACAAAATAAACATTTATAGTTAAGTTTAGTATTTACCTGCATAAATGGGTTGTTGAAGTCTACTGTCTTCAACCAACGCCATTCGTACTCCCTGAACATGAACTCTCTTGGAGTACCCATACGACCACGGTTGTCGTATTCGTTAAAGTGGGTACGGAGCTCGTTCTTCCACTCTTTGAACCTACGGAAAAAACAAAAGTGCATTAGAAATATTATTAATATCATAAAATATTTCAAATTATAAGATGAGGAATTCCCAACGTACCTCGAGTTTTGCATCGCGTCCGCCCAATCCTGCTTGTGTTCGGCAATCTCGAAGTATGTCTGAAAGATAATATTTTATTAGTTTTACAATTATAACAATACCGAAAATTATTAAATATTACGAGAAAGAAATTAATTTTTTTAAATTACTCACCGACGCCTCGTTGTTGACCTCCCTCTTGATCTCTCCCGGCAGATCAGCCCACCGTGTCCACAACATAGGGACTCTATCCCTAATCAGTGCCCCCACGCAACCTGCGTAATCGCGGCGTTTTTTCCCCTGAACCTCCTGATTAGGGGGTTCGTTGATCTGGATCCTCCCGCTGCTCTCGACAGTTCTCCTGAGCGTGTCAAAACATATGACACCTCTCGTATTCCTCGTTGAACTGCTAGCGGCTGTCCCTATCACATAAACGATGATTGGTTAATAAAATTAAATATTAGTGCGATAATTTTAATAAAACATTTAATTAATAAAATTAAATGTTACCTGAACTGGATGACCCGTCTGTCGACTTTCCTTTTCTCCTCGCCGAAATCAGGAGGTCAGGTCTCTCAAATGGCTGCTGATGGTATGCCTCCGCAACACTCACGTACTGAGGCATATGAGGCCATATGGGCACACCACGAAAGTCGACCTCGGGTATCGCAGGAATGTTGTATGGGAGGTAGAGCTGATTTGGGAGAGTAGGCCCCTCAGTCGAGTCAGCAGCAGACGAGGCCGGACTCGTCATCGGCTCCCGATGAACCTCAGGCATACGGACCTGAGGAACGTCTGGAGCTATCTCGTCCTGAAATAGCTGCCTACTGAACCTCGGAGCATCTGGCCCGAGAGGGGGACGTGAACTGCTCGACGGCCGCCCCGCTTGGAGAAGAGTCTGGTGCCGAGAACTCACACTCCTCCGCGGCTGGGATGAATCCACACTCCTCCGCGGCTGGCTGGTGGTCCTCTCAGGCTGGCTAAAGGTCCTGTCGGAGTCTGCGGAACCGGCAGAACTTCCAGAACCCCTAGATCTGGAAGAACGACGACCTCCGAATAACTGTCTGAGTGCATCGGCCATCTGTAGCTTGAGGCATTAATACATTAATTAATATTAAATTATATCACATTAAATAACAAATTCTAATTAATATAATAACCAATAATACTAACATATTTTAAAACATACTAACAAATTAATTTTTCAATTTTAACTAATTTTAAATAATACTAACCATTAACATAAATATAACCATTTATATAATTAGGCTACCAATTTATAAGTATAAATTATATAATTATACATAAATTATACAATTAAAATAAATTTTAAAAAATTTACCTAAATTAACATAAATACCTAAATTAACAATTATATCTAAATTAACATAAATACCTAAATTATACCTTAAAAAATTACCTAAATTAACATAAATACCTAAATTAACAATTATATCTAAATTAACATAAATACCTAAATTATACCTTAAAAAATTACCTAAATTAACATAAATACCTAAATTATACCTAAATTAACATAAATACCTAAATGAACAATTATATCTAAATTAACATAAATACCTAAATTATACCTAAAAAAATTACCTAAATTAACATAAATACCTAAATTATACCTAAATTAACATAAATACCTAAATTATATACCTAAATTATAAAATTAAAATAAATTCAAAAAAAAATGGTAATTGCCTTCGGATCTGTTTTGGCGGAGGAGGAGGAGGGGAAGGAGTAGGAGGGGGCCGGAGGAGGCCGGATTTTGTCCGGATGGAGGAGGAGGCCGGATGGAGGTGGAGGAGAAGGAACGGCGCCGATTTGAGGAGGAGGAGGACGAGCAATGGTCTTGGAGGAGACGCACGGCCGATTTGAGGAGCGGAGGAGGAGTTTTTGCGGATTTAGGGTTGAAAAAGTCGGGCTGCTGCGTTTTTCTGCTTTTATAGCAGAAAGAATAGCCGACGAATTAAAAGATTTCGTCGGCTATTCTTTGAATGTCGTCGGCTATTCTATGTACATCGTCGGCTATACTTTGGAAGATCAGCAGCCGTCTGATCTGAGCCATCCAAAGACGGATAATAAAAAGGCGCGGATCGCAAGAGTTTAGCCGACGAAAATTATATTTCGTTCGCTAAACTTAAAGCATAGCCGACGATTTAAAATATTTCGTCGGCTATGCTTTGGAAAATCAGCAGCCGTTGGATCTGAGCCATCCAACGGCGGACAATAAAAAGGCGCGGATCGCAAGAGTTTAACCGACGACATAAAATTTTCGTCGGCTAAACTGTTGGTCAAACCAGTAAGTCAAACCTCTAAACGCTTAAAAACAGAATTTAGTCTAGTTAAACGACGGTTTCTGGCCTCACCTTCAACAGATAATAGTTTCAAATCAATGAGACGCAACTAATCGTATAAAAATTTTACAAAATTGATTTAACGAACGTCAGGCTACCCATAGGAAAACGGAAGTAAAAAATAGTTAACCGCAACATTTGGCACACAGAGTTTATCGGAATCTTGTCATTTTTCAACCGTAGACGTATTTCATTATTTCAGTCATCTCTTATTTCACAACATTTTTGCATTTGAAGAGTCTACGTATAGTAACTATTTGAAACTATACATTCACTTAAACACTTAGTTAACAAATTAAGGAACATTAGTGCATATGTTCTGATTTTGAATCTAAAAGTTTATAAAATCTATTCCAACCGTCAGATATCACCGTTAAGATTAAATACATGCATGGAAAAAAATCCAACTTCAGCTGACAACGTTAAAGGCTCGATCGGAACGGTCAACCGGGTGAGTCAAACCTCTAAACGCTTAGAAATGGTAATTGGCCTGTCTAAATGACGTTTTTTGGCCTGACCTTCAACAGATAATAGTTTCAAATCGATGAGATGCAACTAATCGTATAAAAATTTTCCTCAAAATATTTACCGAAGGTAACGCTACCATTAGGGAAACGAAGGAATAAAACCTTTGACCGCATCTTTCGCCACTCAGATTTTATCAGAATCTTGTCATTTTTCAACCGTAAACGTATTTCATTATTTCAGGCATATATTATTTCGCAACATTTTTACATTTGAAGGATGAAGCAATGGTTTATCGTTAGTGATAGAAAATGAAATATGGTTATTTTTTGTTTTTTGTTTTTAAATCAGAGCCGACGAGAGAGTCGTAGTCGTCGGCTATTCTTTTGTCTTTTCCTGTCTAAAATAAAATATGTATTTTCCAATATAGTTATAGCCGACGAAATAATGAATTTTTTGTCGGCTATTATTAGTATAGCCGACGAAATAACGTGTTTTTCGTCGGCCATTATATGAAAAAGGTAAAAAAAATCAGTAGGTTTACACCTTTCGTATTCCTATTTCCTGTTCATATATAACTTAAATTGAACATTAAGAAAACAGAAACCCAACAGTCAACATATTTCAATTTTTTTTAAGGGGTTTGGAACCCAGCCTAGCTGCATGGGAGGCTCATCCCCACGCCCGTTCATTAGAAATTTTGAGATTACAAATGAAAAGATTACATCATCTAAATTACTTAATCCGGCGGATTGTAATCGAAATCATCGGATGAGTCTTCTTCGGTTTCTGAATTGCTCGATAGGGGTAATCTATGTCTTTCCTCACCACTAGAGTCCTCGTTAGTTTCTTCATTTGGATCAACATCAACAAGCAATGGCTCTTCACGTCGAATTCGCACCGGCGTGTCTAGGCGAATAAAAGAGGAGTCAGGAATACCGTTTGCGTTGGGCTCTTGATACGCGGTGCCACCTTCCTCGTTCTCTTCAGCCACTCCAAGTGTAGACGCCCGGTAAATGTTGCGATGGTGGATAGTGTTGACTACTTTCCACGGGTCACCCTTGGCGAGATCATCAAGATAAAACACGTGTTTCACCCATGTGGCTAAAACGAACGGGTCATCCTCATACCATGATGTACTAGTGTTCACAGAAGTTATGCCGTATTGATCGGTTTTCATGCTCTGCGGCCGTGTGTCAAACCATCTACACTTGAAAAGTTGCACTTTCATGCCTTCCCCATAATACAGTTCCATAACTGAATGGAGAACACCGTAATAGTCAACTCCATCATCCCCACCATGTGCCATAACCCCTGAATTTTGTGTTTTCAGTCTGACGTCTCTCTCTTCACATCGAAATAACACACCATTTACCTTGCACGTCACATAAACTTTTGAATAGACCGGCTTCATCGCTAGCAGTCTGAGTTCGTGCGACCAATTTGGGTGATTATCATTTTTAATGAGGTCCATCTGCAACCATCAGAATCAACTATAAATATGAATAATTATACACAATAATATATAAATACGTATAGAATAATGTTAAAGTTACGTACCCAGCGGCCGAAATACTCTGCGAATGTCCGGTTGTGGTAATCGAGATCACCTCCTACTTGTTCACAGTTTAGATGCATGTTCTTCCAAAACTGAACTTCTAAACAATTAATTAGTACCCACCAATGTGCAATGGATACCTCATAATCTTTCAACTTGTAGGAAACTGACATGTTTCCACCGAGTACAACATCGTCGGAGAGTATGGAAAGATTGAACAGTGAAGGTACATCTTCCGGTATGTTTTCCTATAACGCTCCTAAATACAACTTCATGTAGGTGACGCACTCGTGTGCAATATATGCTTCAGCTATACATCCTTCAGGTGCGGATCTGTTTTGGACAAAATCACCGTATTGTCCAAGTTGCCTATAAATCAAGTTTTTAAAGTGTTATGATAATACATTAATACTAAATCACATATATTGATGAGGAAATTAACATAAGGTGTAAAATACGTACCTTTCCATCGGATACATCCAAGTGAAGTGCACAGGACCGGTAAGCAACAACCGCCGAGGAAGATGGATCATGAGGTGAGGCATGATGTCGAAAAAATTTAGAGGAAATATCATCTCAAATTTACACATGATATGAACGATGTCTTGTTGCATTTCCCGGAGGTCAGATTTTCTCACTTCCCGTGTGCATACCTTATGGAAAAATCTTGCCAACGCTACTAACGGCTCCACAACGTGACGGGGAACGAACGGTCGAATGAAAACAGGGAAGAGACGTTGTAGCAGGATATGATTGTCAAGACTTTTCAACCCGTAAAGATTGTTGAATTGTCTGTTCACACACTTGGCTATATTTCCAGCAAAGCCTGAAGGATACTTGGCCCGACTTATCCAATGGAAAATTTCTGATTTATGCTCAGGCTTGACGGTGTAAGGAGCTTGAGGCATTTTTCTCTTCCCTTGTTTCAACCATAGTTGTTTTCTGATATTCATGTTTTGCAGATCAGTGCGAGTCTTAGGACCGTCTTTCGTCTTCCCCTCCAAGTTCAGCGTTGTGCCCACCACACTTTCAGAAACATTTTTTTCTATGTGCATAACGTCTAGGAAGTGACGGATCAACAACTCACACCAGTACGGGAGTTCCCACAATATGCTCTTATGTGTCCAGAATTTGTACTCCTCAGGTCTTTCAGGTATTTCCGCTACAATATCGGGATGATTGCTGAGGGGCCCAAAATCGTACTCATTAAGCACTGCTAAAATTTCTCTTCCCGTCCATCTTCTGGGAGGACCACCGTGTTCTTCGGTTCCATCAAATGCGGCGGACTCATAACGCCAGTGGTGATCCGCCGGAAGGAACACACGATGACCCATTCTGCATATCTTGTTGCAATGAGGGGTGCTCCCATAATCGCTGAGGCACTCTGGACAAGCCTTGTATCCCCTAACAATGCTGCCCGACAACATCCCATAAGCAGGAAAATCACTGATGGTACCAATAACCATGGCATGCATCTGGAACGTCTCCTCCTTGTACTTGTCAAAAGTGGGATGACCAACGTCCCAAAATACCTTAAGCTCTTCAATCAATGGTCTCATATACACATCGAGACATTTCCCTGGGTAACCAGGCCCCGGAATCAACAACGTCAACATATTATATTCTTTCTTCATGCACATCCACGGAGGAAGGTTATAAGGTACCAAAACCACTGGCCATATACTGTATGAAAGACTCATGGTGCCGAAAGAGTTGAACCCGTATGTTGAGAGCCCGATCCTGACGTTTCTGACTTCTGACGCAAAATGAGGAAACTCATTGTTTATATGCTTCCAAGCCGCTCCGTCAGAGATATGCATCATGATATCTGAGACTCCCGCGTCCCGCTCACCGTGCCATCTCATAGCTTTTGCGGTGGTTTCTGACATGTACAACCGCTCAAGCCTATCTCTCAACAGAAAATACCGAAGCACTTTCACAGGTTTCCTATTGCCTGCTCCTGTCAACTTATATCGGTCAGACTGACATATCGGACATGCGTCAAGGCTAGCAAGGTCATTCCCTTATGCATCTTTACCCCAGAAGAGAACGCAGTCAAATCCGCATGCATGGATCTTAATGTAGGAAAGCCCTAGATCTTTGAGGATACTTCGGACCTTACGGTGATTGGTAGGATTACGATGACCCTCCTCCAACAACGAAGAAGTGTACTGTAGATATTCATCCACTTGCCTGATAGTCGATTTTGTCTCGACTTTAATCGTCATTACCTTCATCACACTTTGAAGAACTGTCTTCTCAGAACTTGAAGACACATGGGTCTGTTGCAATGCAATCAGTTTGTTGTACTTGTCAAAGGCAGCAGTGTTGACAACTTGTGGGAAGGGCTGCACCGGGTCATGCATATATTGTTCCCCACGTACACCGCTTTCAAAAGGAAACACGTCGTTGACGAATGCCATTGTTGGATAGTTGGATGTACTACTACTGTCCGCCTCAAAAAACTGCCCATGATCATGCGATCTATCTAATGATGGCTCACCGTGATATATCCAACGTTTGTACTTCGGCCAAAACTCATTACTCTTTAGGTGCTCCCATACTGTCCTAATCGGAAATCGACACATATCACTGCGACACTTACATTTCTTGCACGGGCAATAATGGTATTCATTCCCGTTTGCATTTTCCTCGACGAACTGCAAAAAATTCACAACTCCTGTAGTGTATCGTCGGTCATGCCTTGGAAGCGAAATCCAACTCTTATCGAGATCCATATATAGCCTGATAATAATATATATGTATAACTTTAATTAATAAGAAATTAATTAACACATACATATATATATATATATATAAATCCTTAATAATTAATTACATTACAATATATATTATTATCAACATTAACTCATATATATATACCATTAACAACTAGGGGTGGATTTGGTTCCATTCGGTTCGGTTTTTCACCAAAACCGAGAACCAAACTGAACTAAAAATTCAGTTCGGTTCGGTTCGGTTTTTTATTTTTGGAGGGAGTGAACTGAAAATCGAACCAAACCGAACGGTTCGGTTCGGTTCGGTTTTTTTTCGGGTTTTTTTTTTTTTTTGCAAAAAATGTAATATTAAATATTTGTATTTAAAAAAAACTTTTTGAAAAATTCAAAATTCGCTAATTCGACAATTCAAGTAGTTGAGTTTTTTTTTGTTCCTGATAGTTCCTTATTTTTATAAGCATACGCATACAATCTATTGGTAATATTTATGACAACAAATCATCAATCTACAAAAATTATAACCACCAAAGTCTTAACTCTTAAAAATTCAAACTATGATATCATAATTTAATATTTTTAAATTAAAAAAATATGGCCTTGGATTTTTTAGGCAACACAATGATAGGAGCATAAAATGCGACGTTCTTAATATGTTTTTACCCCCATTTATCCATTGCTTAACCCTTATTATTGTAAGATAGAGTCATATTTTAGTTTAGTGTCCCTTTGGTAGAGTTTTGGAGAAAATGTGCTTAATTGTCAGAAAAAAGACTAAGTATAGAAATCTGGAAATAAAGTAAAATATGTCTTTTTCGTGATTTTGAGGCTCGTGCTAAACTGATTTATCCTTTTCCAAATTTGATGAAATTTGGTGTGCATTTAATTGGTAAGCTAAAGTGTATTGTGTCAAAATTTCAGATCAATCGGAGTTCGGGAAGTCATCCAAATAAAGGCTGCAACTTGGCAGTTTGAGCAAACCAATCCAGGGACTACCAGGATTTTCCTGGGACTGTGTCCTGACTTCCGGAATTTCTGTGGGACACATCACTTGGAACCAGAGAACGAGCCATACGCCGTTGGAAAGCTCTACGAGTCTAGTTTTTCTGGGACTTGGAATCGCAGCAAAATCTTTCCTGAGTAAAAAGTTATGCCGGTTTGAATACACAAAGGTCAAGTCTGCCGAAAGAAGAAAACCTAAACCGAGTTCTACATGGATTTGGCTTACGAATGTGGACTGAATTCCATCCTTTGTGCAAGATTTTTGGCTGAATTAATTCATGGAAAACCTAAAGATATATTGCTCAATTATTCAGCCATTATCTTGGGAATTTTCGGCAGAAAATAGAGGAAGAAAATCGCAACAAATCCTGATCAAATTCGGCAGAATTCCTGTGCACGTCATCCAACTTCCACGGACTCTCCCGGACAGCTCACAATGAATCTAAATTTTTGCCTTAGATGGATAGAAAGCTACGGGAGTCTAGTTTCCAACCCAACTGGAATCACCTCAATATCTATTTTATAGAGAAAGATATTCCATAATCTTCACTCGAAGGTCAAATATGCTAGCAGGATAAGTTTGAGAAAAACTAGGTTTTGTAAACCCTAGCTGCCTCCCTTGCCTCTATAAATACCACAACATAATTTCAGAATAATCATCTCTTCTCTCTCACTTTTTACTAGCCGAAACTCTGTCCTATTAGCACCACAAATCCCATACACTTTTACAAGCCGAATTCCACCATTCATCACCACCACCGATCGCATATCATCACCACCGAATCCTCTTTGCCGATTCCTCTACAAGGTTTCTTTTAAAGTGTGATTCACTCAACTCTCATGGCTTGTAATTTTCTGTATAATTACTTAACTTTGTCTATGAAGTTTGTAAGGATTTGTGGTTTGTTATTTAGTTTTATTAATTTTACATTGGATTTCCGAAATTCTGTTATGTGTTTTGGTTTTCTTTTTGTTTAATTGATGAACATGTATATGACGAATTGATTGTATGATAATAGGGCAGTAACTTTGTTTGATGATTTGATGATTTTATTTGGTTTATTTTCTGAATTCGTATGCACAACAAGTTTTAGGGTTAAGTGAAGCTTTAGCTAGGCTGATCTTGAGTTTAATTCTTTATGTTACCGAATCACAAATATGAGGTAAGTTATACACGAAGTTGATTTATCTTGTATTGGTTCTAAGGGATAGAGTAATTCAGAAAATATGCATGTTGAAGCAAGGTGAGGTGACGCCATACTTGTTGCATGTTTCCAATTCAACTCATTGTGCTTATGTGTTTCTTGGTTTAATTTCTACACGAAGTGTCTTTAAACTGATTAGCACTATGTTTAGGGTTATGCACGAAGCTAATTCTAAATAATTGAGGAGTTTTGAATGATTAGATGAACCACGAAGGGCTCTAGTTATAATTGGAACTAAATTGCATGAAATCGGATTCAATAAAGTTGCTGCCGTATTGTTGTTTGATCGGTTTGTTATGTGCATGTGAGTTTTGTGTGATGTGTATTGTGTGAAAGATGTTGATCACATGTAAATATATAATTTAGGATTTAATTTCGTGTAGAATATAGAATCAAATTCTCCAACTCCCCCATATGATTTTGTAATGCTTTATGTGATTGAACACCCTGATTTTCCCGGATTGAACGATCCCTACTTGTCCTATACTAACGATGACACAAGAGGGTAATATGTGTATGAACTTGTTTTGCAGGTACAGATTGTGCTCGTATTATAGCTCCATCACACAACACTCTTAATATTTTACCTAGAGTCCTACACGGACATTTTGAATATTTTGACATGCACACAACCGCACACAAAAACAAAATAAAATATAAAATATTAATAAAAAATAAAATATATAATCATAAAACCTAAAATCACATTAATCAAATCAAATATTTAATAATAAAATACAAAACGACATCTTTTTAATGAGAATTCTGTTTTTTGGTTCGGTTCGGTTTTTCACAAGGTAAAACCAAAAACAAAACCGAATTGATTCGGTTCGGTTTGGTTTTTTTTTTCTGTTCGGTTTTTTTCGGTTTCGGTTAGGATTTCGGCTCGGTTTTTTTCGGTTTTCGGTTTCGAATGTCCACCCCTATTAACAACCATTATTTAAGTTACACTATATATCAACCATTATTTAAGTTAATTACACTATCAACAACTATTAATTAACACACACATATATATATATATATATATATATATATATATATTAACACTAATTAAAATAACATCAAATTAAAACACATAATTAAACTAAAACTCAAAATCAACTCAACTAAAACTCAAAATCAACATATATACATACATTCTAACACTAAAACAACAACAAATTAAACAAAAAATCACTTAATAAATCAAAATCACTAAAACTCAAAATCAACTCAACTAAAACTCAAAATCAACTCAACTAAAACTCAAAATCAACATATATACATACATTCTAACACTAAAACAACAACAAAACAAAAAATCACTTACTAAATCAAAATCACTAAAACTCAAAATCAACATATATACACATATACGTACCTATATATAGCTCCACAATGTAAGAGAGGACGGATTTCAACAATACCCACAGATTTTTCACTCTTTCTCCCGTTTTTCCCCTTTTTTTTCGTTTTTTTTTAAATGAGCAGCTGCTGCCCAGATCTGAAAATATATAGACTTATAGCCGACGAAAATGTCAACTTCGTCGGCCATACTTCCAAAAATTTTCGTCGGCTAATGTTTCGGAGAAAGGCCGACGAAAATACAAATCGTCGACTGAAATATGAATATAGCCGACGATTTTTTGAAAATACCAACGAAAAAAAAGTTTCGTCGGCTATGGTTAAACTATGGCCGATGATTTTTTTTTTTCACCGACGAAAAATAAAATCGTTGGCTATTCCTTAGAATTACCGACGAAAATTTTAATTCGTCGGCCGTTTTTTTTTTTCGTCGGGAAAACCTTTTTTCTGGTAGTGGTTGTAGAAGTGGTTGGTCGCCAGCAGCTACAATCACAGAATCTGAGGATGACCAAGGAGCCAATCAAGATTATGACTTCTGTACCGACTAAGTCTGCTTTTGAGACATATACATACAACGCGTACAAAGCTCCAGAGATCTTACAAGAGTTATTCAGCCTCGGCCGGCTTAAACATGATGGAGGTTTCATTCCCAAACCCGACTACATGGCGGGTAAGAAGTATTGTAGTTACCATAACATGAATAACCATTATACTAAAGATTGTGTCAAGCTCAAAGATCAGATCCAGATATGGATTAATGATAAGCTCATGAAGGTAGATGCTCCTAAGGAACCTACTTGGATAGAAACTAAGCCGTTCCACCACGTGAACGCGATAGATTTTGTCTCCAATCCATTGGAACATGGCGAGTGAGGTTCCATGTTCGCACATTACACATATGATGCGAATAGGGCCCCAGAGATTTGGGAGATCTTAACCCAGCAAAGTGGGGTCAAGCTTGATAGTGCCTACCCATTGCAAAAAGGGATATGGCCAGGCGAATCTTATTGTGCCTTTCATCACTCCAACGACCACGATACTTCCGGGTGCGTAGCGTTGAAAGACCAAATTCAAGAGTGGTTGAATGATGGAACTTTGAGGTTTGCTGAAGAGGCGTTGGCTTCTATATCTGAATTTTGGGTAAATGCCATCGACGAGAATAAAGAAGCGAAGCAGCCAGCTCATAATGGGTATCCGCCAGAAAAGGAAGAGATGGTGCTGGTACCACGATCTAAGTTATGCCTGAATTGTAAGGTAGGCTGTCACCTACCTATCACACACGAGGAGCTGCAGATAGCACTGAAGGAGGCAGAACACAAAGCCTTAGAGAAGGCCAAGCACACCTATCCAGGTCCGGAACGATCCAGGTCCGACGCTTACAGGCGAACGAAATATCAATTTTATGACCGAGAAACCTACGCTAGCAAGATGGGGCCTCAGCATGGTCCAGGGCCTAGTGGGGCTAAGTCTGTACCGGTTTATGGTCCATCTAAAACAACTGATCTTGAGGTTATTGCTAAACCATACATTCCACCAGCATCAAGTTCAGAAATCAAGACTGATAGGTGGTATCAACAGCAAAATGGTAAGGCTGTGGAGGTACCTCCTAATCCAACTAGGAACATGCAGAAGCGGTACGGCAGTGCAAAACGGACTTTAAATGCTTTGGCCACGGGGGAGTTGACCCCATCAGAGCTTCTGGTCCCTATTAAACACATACGGGACACTTATAAGCGGAATAGAGCCAAAACATATGTTGATACTCGCCGAGCACGAGGGAGCCAGGTTTCGCCGCCTCACAGATGAAGTGCTCATGAGAGGCTTTCAGCGCCGGATCAAGCGGCGGGTGCACCAAAGAATTCACCAAGGAGGAAACTGGATCACTCTCCAGAAACACATCATATTAGGACAGTTGCGCCTGACAAAGCAAATCCTCAATCTAAAGAAAATCTCTTAGAGGTTGGAGGAAACAAAAACGCCAACATTCTGAAGTGGAAACCAAAGGAGGCGAGTGGTACTGCGGTAGGAGGGGTTCCAGAAGGGCAAGCAGTTGCCAAGGAATCTGGGCTCATATGGGCAGAACCAACCAAGCCTATTACGATTTTGGCTCGGACCAAATCATCGGGTATTCCTCCCGGAATGTCTTTACCTCAGTATGTAGCACAAAAGTTAGGTGCAGATCCACCTTCGAGAAAACCAGAGGGGGAGTCCAGATCCCTGCCTTCGAACATGGAGGCGGACGAAGATCTACCCGAAACAGATGATGAGATGAAGGATGATGATGACGAGCATATGGATGAAGATGACGATATCGTGGATTGCAACATGGTCTTGTTAGATTCAGAGGTATTGGATTGTCATATGGCTTTCATATTGTCTTCTGATTATGCCGTACCAACACCTATCCCTACGTGTCAATTTATCCAAGAGGAGGGGAAGGATAGGCTGGTCTACCTTATACAAGAGCCACAGGATGAGGCGTTGGCAAACGCAGATGGAAAAGGAGTCCAATCCACCATTGACCCTCCGTGGAGTTCGGCCGAGCATTCGCGATTGAATGTGGTGTTCCCAAAACCCACACTCGCCATGTCTCAACACCTCAAGCCGTTATACGTATCAGCAGAGGTGGCGGGCCTCAAAGTTAACAAGATCCTCATCGACACAGGAGCTGCGGTGAGGGTTATCACACTTAGTACTATGGAGAAGCTTCAGATTCCTGCAGAGAAGATTATAGGTACCACTATGAAGGTTAGAGGCTTCGCTGGCGCGGTTACACCAACCAATGGTATCTTGATACTCAAGGTAAAACTTGGGCCCTTTGATGCTTTTCAGGGTTTCATTGTTACGGAAACCGCCAGTGCCCCATATAGCATGATCTTGGGACGAGACTGGATTCACAAAACACTTTTTGTTCCATCATCACTGCACCAGGAGATGATCATGTGGGATCCAGTGGCCGATGTTCCGGTATTGGTCAAGGCGGATGATCGCCCTTATACAATAGCTGCTTGTTCGCTCGAAGCAGATTACTATTATAGTTCCATAAAGCCTCTCAGGGTTGAGGATGTGGACGACGCAGGACATCCAATTGGGGTGGCCTCGAATGATCTAGCTCGATGGGGACTGACACAAGCCAAATCAGACGGTTCACGACCCACCTCCATCGATTTCTTGTCAAATAAGATCGATGAGTGACAACCTCAAGGTGGAGGAAGCAGAAGCCTTTGCTTCTATGATGCAGCGTTTCACTATTTTTAGAGAGGAGCAATTGACATCGGAAGCGGTCGCTCTAGTTGAGTGTATCGATGAAGACGAAACAACGGTTCTAGACGAGGTGGAAGTTATACAATCAGCCCCGGCAGCATTAGATGATACTCCACCTAAAGTACATGATCCAGTGGAAAAAGTTAATCTCGGCAACAGTGAAGAACTTTTGGAGGTTGGGATTAGTCAGTACTTAGAACCAGAATTAAGACAACAACTAATTGAGTTGCTGCGAGAATATAAAGACTGTTTTGCCGAAAAATATCAAGATATGCCAAGCTTATCAAGAGAATTGGTTTGCCATCGGATACCTATCAAAGAGGGCTTCAGACCAGTCAAGCAGACGGAAAGGCGAATGAATGCTGACATTGTCTTGGCGGTTAAGAAGGAGGTTCAGAGTATGCTTGACGCAGGCATCGTCAGACCAGCACAATACTCACAATGGCTGGCGAACGTGGTTCCTGTCAAGAAAAAGAATGGCAAAATCAGAATCTGCGTGAATTATAGAGATCTCAACACTGCTTCACCAAAGGATATTTACCCAATGCCTATTGCGGATATGTTGGTGGATGCAGTAGCTGGTCACGAAATGTTGACTTTCATGGATGTGACGGCTGGCTATCATCAAATTCTAATTTATGAACCTGATATTCCCAAGACTGCTTTTCGATGTCCTGGTTTCACAGGAGCTTTCGAGTATCTCAGTATGCCCTTTGGTCTCACCAATGCAGGGGCTACTTATCAACGTGCTATGAATCTCATATTCCATGATATCTTAGGAGGTATTTTAGAAGTATACATTCATGACGTGGTGGTGAAATCAAAGCTGAAGAAGGACCACATCACCCACCTTCGAGACGTATTCATCAGAATGCGGAGACACCAACTTCGAATGAATCCAGCCAAGTGTATATTTGGGGTTCGTGCAGGAGACTTCCTGGGATTTGTGGTGCATGAACGGGGTATTGAGGTGTCTGGCGATAAGGCACAAGCTGTCTTAGAAGCGCCAGCACCTAGGAATAAAAAGGAACTGCAGAGCTTGCTAGGCAAGATCAATTTCCTCAGAAGATTCATATCCAATTCTGCTGGAAAGATTGCTCCGTTTTCATCTCTTTTGAAACTCAAAAACGGAGAGCATTTCATGTGGGGACCCGAGCATCAAGCTACATTCAATAAGATTAAGGAATGTCTGGCGAGCCCGCTAGTATTACGACCTCCTTTACCAGGGATCCCACTAAAGTTATACATTTCTGCTTCCAACAATTCTATTGCAGGGTTGTTAGCTCAAGATGAAACAACCGGGGAAGGAAGGAGAATCGAATATGCGGTTTATTACCTTAGTAGAACCTTGTTAGATGCAGAAACTCGATACTCGCCAATAGAGAGGTTATGCTTGGCTTTGTATTTTGCCGGTATCAAACTTCGTCATTACATGCTTTCTTTCACCACCATTGTAGTTGCTCAGACTGACTTGGTGAAGTATATGCTTACAAGGCCTATTATGAGAGGTAGGGTTGGCAAGTGGATCTTGGCCCTATCTGAGTTTGCATTACAATATGCACCGTTGAGGGCAATGACTGGACAGGCGGTTGCTGATTTCTTGCTCCATCATCCTCTTGAGGAGGAGATTCCTGAGCAAAGTTGGTTTGTAGCCATGATCAGGACTCAACCTTGGGTACTCTACTTTGATGGTAGTAGTACCGATTCTTTGGCGGGTGCAGGCATTTGTATCCAAGGTCCAACTGGATCGTACACTCGTATTCTTTTTAGTTAGAATGGAGTTGTACCAACAACCAAGCAGCATATGAAGCGTTGATTATTGGTTTGGAGTTGTTGTTGGATATGGATGCTAAGGAAATTGAAGTCTATGGTGATTCTTTATTGGTCATCAACCAGCTTTCTGGGGCTTACAAATGTCTTTCTTTCCACTTAGTACATTATTGGGAACGTGTATCAGAATTGCTTGAGCAGTTCGCCGATGTGGTGCTTGATTACGTCCCTGGCGAGAAGAACTTTGCAGCTAATGAGTTGGCACAATTAGAGACAGTCATTCGCCTGCCTTATGGTGCTACAGAAAGAATCTTGAAGGTGGAACGCAGGACTTTACCATCTTTTACCGTTCGTCGAGAAGAACATGGTGAGTGGTTGGTTGCTACAGTAGAACCGATCGATACAGATTGGCGACAACCAATCATCCAATATTTACAGAATCCCTCTGCACCATCCAAACGGCGGATTAGGTACTTAGCCACCAATTATTTACTTAGGGGAGACGAGTTACTTCGCAGAGGTGAAGACGGCATCGACCTTCGGTGTGTCTATGGGACAGAAGCCAATAGGCTTATGCGAGAGGTACACCTTGGCGTTTGTGGTTCGCATCAAAGCGGACCAAAGATGAGATGGCTTATTCATAGATACGGGTATTATTGGCCATCTATTCTTAAAGACTGTATCAGTTTTGCACAGGGCTGCATTGATTGTCAAGTTCATGGGCCAGTCCAAAGAATTCCCAACATCCCTATGCAACCTATTATCAAGCCTTGGCCCGCCAGGGGTTGGGCATTGGACTTTGTTGGAGAAATACATCATAATTCTTCCCTCCAACATAAGTATCTGCTCATTGGTACCGATTTTTTCACTTAATGGGTTGAAGCAGTACCTGTCCGGAATTGTGACGCTGCAACAGTTATCTGGTTTGTCTTTCAGAATATCATTTGTAGATATGGTATTCCTGAATGTTTAGTGGCGGACAGGGGGGCAACTTTTATGGCGGAGAAGACTCGAGAGTTTTTACAAGGTTATGGAATTCAGTTTCTTCATTCCTCCCAATATTATGTTCAATCCAATGGTCGGGCAGAGGCTACCAACAAGATGATTATCTCTATTATCATGCGTATGCTGGAAGATAATCCGAGAACATGGCATGCTGAATTAGACAATACTCTGTGGGCATATCGTACATAAAAAAGAACTCCTATAGGGACCACACCATATGCGTTAATGTATGGCCATGATGTCGTCTTGCCTTTGGAGATTAATGTGCAATCCCTTCGGGTCCAAGAGCAACATCAGTTAATTGGTGATGACTATGCCCAAGCTATGTTCCAGGAGCATGAAGAGCTTGATGATAGACGTTTGGAAGCTCTAGATAATATTATCATGGAGAAGAAGAAGGTCGCCAGAGCTTACGACAAAAGAACGAAGGGTAAATCCTATGGCGAGGGCGATCTAGTCTGGAAAGTCATACTTCCCTTTGGCGAACGCGATACAGGTCGTGGTAAGTGGTCTCCCAAATGGGAGGGACCTTTTGTCATTCATCAGATTATTGGCAAAGGCGCTTATCAACTCAGTGACATTGATGGTGATGTTCAGACAAATCCAATTAATGGCCGCCATCTCAAGAAATATTTTCCTAGCGTTTGGGAGTACGAAGAACCGCTCGCCATGGTTGAGGCTGGGGGACATTCTTTCCCTTAATACCTTATTCGCTAGGGGGGCAACTGGACTTAATTTTCTTGGCCTCTCCTCCATACTCGCTTCAGCCAATCAAAACTGGGGGGCAACATAGGGCATCTGCAGGCCGTCCGCCAGAAGACTGAAGTGTCTCAACCATCTAAATTTTTTGAATTTTTGTGAAACTGAAAGAGTTTCATAGAGGCTTGTTAGTCCCGAATTCAATCCTAAGACCAATAAATGTGGTCCTATATATTTTATTTTTTTATTTTTAAGTAATACAATAGCATTCAATTACATGAAGGAAGACAATACATATGTTTTTCTGAATTTAATTTCATTCAACGACTTTGCGGTCAAAGCTTTTACAAAGCATAAAATTTACAATATGAAGAGCTATTAACTAGCTCTGAAACCATGTTTATGCTAAAGGACTTTGATCGATCACAAGGAAGGTTTGAATTTCTACTTTGAACTCCGTATCAGAATTCCTCTGACAAAACGGCGAGCTGGAGTCAAGTTCACCCCCTTGACTCGCCGAATTTAGACTTCCCTTCCTTGATCTTCCGAGAACCAACGAACATCAATCCTCATTCGCTAATTTTCCCAATTGACCATTGGCAGATGAGCAGGCCGGCTTGCTCGAGGAAGAACGAAAGGGCGAGGAATTTCCGTCCGCCAGGTTGGAGCAGTTCAGATGTTGGCATGGACGGAAATGTCATCCGCAGTTCCTTCTCTGTTCTAGCCAACAAGCTAAGGAGCAGTAGAAGGAGTACGTCCACACGGCTGACAGAGGACGCCTAAGTCGATGATCCAGTATTATACCAAAGGAGGACGTTCAGAATCGGGCCAAAATCTGCCCAACCATCTGATATCACGTCATCCAAGGGCATAATACCAGATTATGCGACTTAGGATTTGGCTAATATCAGATTACACGACTTAGAGGTGTTCTTAACAATATCTGGATGTAATCTGGAGGAAAACATTGTAGAAGCCATAAGGGCTGTGAAGCAAACAGAGAGAAAAGGATGGAAGTCATGGTAAGATTGAAGGACTGAACAATCTCAGAGGAAGGGTTCCTTTTTATAATAGAGTCCGAAAGCAATCCAACGGCTGGGATAATCTAGGGTTACCATGCGAACTACCGGAATTTAGTGAGAAGTTATCACACTCAACCGTTTGCGTTGGGAGCATTGGAGGGGTTTGAATACCGAATCCTCGGAAATTGATACTTGCATTTATTGACCATTCAATTGTGATAATGATTCATTAAGTTGAACAAAGTGGTTTGGAGAATGGGTTGAGTTTCCATCGAAGAAATTGATGGTTTGGAAAAATGAGACAAATATTACAAAGACCCAATTCATTTGGGGGGCATTGTCTTAAGTTCGATCAGACTCATCCCTATTCTTCGAATCTTCGCTTGTAGATAATGAATTTGATCCATAAGTTCTTCCTCTTCTGCTAAATTCAGCTGGGCTTCGCCATGAAGAGTGGTCAGGAGCGCCCTTTGTTCGTTCGCGTGTTGGAGATGCTCCTCTTGCCTTACTTTGATGAGGGTGATCTTTTGGTCAAGAACGTCTCTTTCCCTCTCAAGGCGAGCGAGTTCTTCCCCGTCATCGTGGCTTACAGTTGCCACCATAGCAGAATAGGCATTTATTGCACTAGAGAGGGCTGCTGTTGACAGTAGCCATAGAGGGGCTACATAAGCCCACAGACCCGCAACCAGTGCATCCGGGGCCGGCCTGAGGCCCGAAGCAGCATCACCAGAACCCGAACCCGAGGTCCAGCAGTCTACCTTGTGACCAGGGGCCCGGGGACCGGGGGCGCCAGCCTGCCAAACAGGTTACCAGAGCTGCCCCTTTTATGTGTGAACAGAAGGAAGCCAGTCCCACATCTGATAGGAGCACAATGTGCGACGATATTATATGCTTATGCCCTCGTTTATGCTTTGTTTAACCCTTATTTGTCTAAGATTGAGTCATAATATAGTTAGTGTCATTTTGGTAGAGTTTTGGTGAAATGTACTTAATTGTCCGAAAAATGACTAAGTTTGAGAAATCTGGAAAATAATGCAAAATATGTCATTTTCGTGATTTTGAGATGAATAAAACTGCGATCTATCCTTGTCCAAATTTAATGAAATTTGGTGTGCTTAATATTCATATGCTGAGGAATGTTGTGTTAAAATTTCAGATCAATCGGAGTTCGGGAAGTCACCCAAAAGTTGGCTGCAAAACGGCAGTCCGAGCAAATCAATCCAGGGGCTTCCAGGATTTTCCTGGGACTTTGATCCAACTTCGAAAAATCATTCCCGTCGACTCACAAGGATTTTGTTCGAATTGTTTTATATGGAGGTAGCCATGTGTGTCTAGTTTATCTGAGACTTGGAATCGCATCAATCGGAGCTCCGAGGAGGGAGATGCACCGGAGTTACTACATCAACATCAAATCTGCCGATTCCAGGAACCTACTGCCCCCTTTTTGTGTTTTCTGTTTTTGATGGACCAAATGGTGCACAAATGCATTTATGAAGATGGTTCAAGCTTAAAGAAGGGAAGAGGAAGACACTGAGCTAGGGCATTGAAGAAAAAGATGAAGAAAGAAGTTCTCCTAGTCAAACTAGGAGAAGCTGCCGAATAAGGCAGATTTGTGCCTTGATGATGCTGCCGGCAATGGAAGCATTTTCGGTGGACCAAGACATATCAAATGAAGTCCAAGATCATACAAGAAGTCCATGAAGATGTGAAGCCCAAGCCTTGAAGAAAAATTCAGAAAAAGAAAACCTAATTAAACTATGAAAGGAAGGTTTCAAATCCTATTCCCACTTGGTTTTCTGAATTCCTTGTGCATGAAGGGCTGCCGGCAATACCCTAGTTTTCCCCTATAAATAGCCAACTTTTACACAGAAAAAGGTGTCACATTCTAAAGCAAAAACCCTAGCCAAAGCTCTACCAATTTTCAGCCAAAGATCCTACATAAAAACACAAACCAAAAACCACCACCACCACCATAAAATCCTGCCGATTCTTCAACCTTCATCCAGCCACCACCGAACCACATCCCATTGGATCCACACGACTTGAAGCCATCAAAGGTGTCTGCAAAAGTGTGATCTACTCCCTACTCTTGGTTTGTAATAGTTTTTATGTAGTTATGTGTAGTTTTGTCTATGAAACTCATATGTATGTTTGGTTATTGTGTTTTCATGTCTATGTGAAAAACGATTGTCAATTTGGTTTTATAATGATGCATGCTAATTTAATTCTTATGGTATTAATAAAGAATTTCAAAGATAAGTTTCGAATTGCATGCTAACTTGTAATGAAAATATGAAGTAAAGAGATAGGATTAGATAGGCAAGCATGTTCACTCTGATTCTAGTAATTCGTTCTTGGTTTAGTCTTTAAATCCGTGTGCCTCAAAGATTGGTACTTAGCATATTCGCCGTGTGTTTTGAGTATTGGTCTTGTATCCGTCAAATAAATAGGACTAGAGAGGTTTAAACGACTATGCATGTTAACAAGAAGTGGTGACGCCTTGCTTGATTGATATGTCTCCAATTAAAAGACTCTTGTGCTTAATTACTCTTTGTGTTTGTCTTCGACGTTGAGTGTTTTCAAACATGATTAGTATAATTTTAGGATTCGACGTTGAGTGTTTTCTAAAATACTTGAGAAGTCTAGGATGATTAGATGACCGTTGAGGCTCTAATTAGAATTGGAACTAAGTCGGATCTAGGATATTGTGTGCTCTTGCTGTGTCTTGTCTTATCAATTTGCTATGTGTTTTGAGTGCTTTTGTGCTAGTAATTTGTGGAAGAATGTTGACCAACCTTGTATATAGTAATTTAAGATTTTTAATTTCTGTTTTTATGCATGATTTAGAGGCAGCCTATTGCTGCCGAACCTAGGATGTTTTTGTTTCGTATTCCTTTTCTTTCAATTTTGTGCCGAATCTAGTTTAGGGCAGCCTAGCTGCCGATCCATACCTTTCCCCCACGAGTGACGTTTATGTGTATATATATGTATATATTTGTCTAACAATTTCATATCTCAGGTACCCTTAATCCCCGGCTTAGAACGATCCCTACTTATGTCTATACTACTAACGATTGCAGGGTTTATTATTGCATGCGAGCTTCGGCGACTCATCAATTTTTGGCGCCGTTGCCGGAGATTATAAAATCTTGTTTTATGTTATTGTTGTGTATATAATGTTGCTGGAAATTTTTGTTGTATATGTGTAAAGTTATAATTTTTAATTTATTTTGGGGTTTTGTAAAGTAGAAATATGCTTCGGCATGGAGAGTTTAAATTTCGGAAGTTGCATGATGTATATTGATGTATGTTGGTAATCACTTAGTTTAATTTCTAAGAAGTTGATAGCGTTGTGTATGTTTGAGTTTATTGTAGTTTCTAAAGTGTAACATGTAGGTGAAGCCACTTTTGTTGATCATAACCAAAACCCTTCATGTGAATGGTGCTATGTCGGAAACCGTTTCCATGTAGATTGGGAAACGCGGGATACTTCCCCCCCATGCATATAAGCGTCTTTTCGGCAATAGTATTACTTCTATGAGGTTGAGGGCGGTTTTAATCAACACTTGTAGACTGCTAGGGATCCGTGTTTGTTTTACAAAGTATGGGGAAATTATTATCATAGATATGGTTCTCAGGTTTGTTTAACTGGATCTCAAGGCCCACAGACTGATGTTCATTCTCGGTGAGTGAGTCGATAGGGGGTTCGCCCTCCGTGGTTTCAAACAACGAGTCCTGCCTGGTTCCTGTAGGGGGTTCGCCCTCCGTGATTTTAATGACCTTTGAAACGTAAAATCCGCACGACCTAGTCGACAGCTTGTGCCGAAGCATCACCTCACTTTAGACGCTAGAACATAACTTGACATATGTGACCTATTTTCTTCAAAGATAAAACATGTTGTGTGGTTTAAACTCTTGAGGTATATCGGGTTAAGCATGATACTACCGGGGGCTGTATCAGTCCATTGCACCGTTATTTCCTCTGCTCCACGTACTTCGAGAGTTAGAACAAATTTTAAAAAGGAATTAGACTTAGCGATTACATGATCATGAACGTTCCAATTTTTCTTCCCTTATTGCCGAAATGTCTTTGTGCTTTGCCGAAATCTTTGTGCTTTGCCGAATGTTTATATGTGTGTCATTATATGTTTTGTAATCGCCAATGCCGTGGCTTGTAATGATCTATATTCTTGCTTTCTATTTCTTTACGATGTTCTAACTTGTTTAAATGTTGCAAATTTCAGAAATAATGCATGTCCGAATCTAATATTTGGACAAGAGATCTTCAAGGCCGTTTGCAGCGTTTAGATCAAGAACTCGCTATTGCTCGTTTTGTGCCATTACCGCCACCGTCACCAACCAGTTCATCAATTTCATCACCATCATTGCCGTCCGTTTCTGACAGTGTGCCGAGCTCCCCATCCTTTGTTTCGTCATCGTGTGACCTTGAAAATCCGGAATTTGTGGCCTTTGCCGAATCAGAGGAAGAAGAAGAGATAATGGCTTCAATCCGATCACAGAATGGTCATGTTGCTGGAGCTGGTGTTGCTCCTTCGAATATCACTTATCCTCCCTTGGAAGCTGACAAGACGGGAGAGATTGAATTGAGGAGTGGATTCCTCCATAAGCTGAAATCGTTTTATGGGATGCCAAGTGAGGACCCTAATAAGCATCTACAGTGGTTTAACTTCACCTCGGAATCTATGTGTCCGAGAGGGACCGATTTGCAACACTTCAAAATGAAGGCATTTCTGTTTTCTTTAGAAGACCAAGCAAATGAGTGGTTGTTTGAGGTGCCTAGTGGTCGCATTGTTTCGTGGAGTTCTATGATGGATTAGTTTTTGCTCAAGTACTTTCCTGCTTCACGTATCACTGATCTGAGGAAGCAAATTACTAGTGTGAAGCAAGCCGGAGATGAGACTTTCTTTCACTACTACAAGAGGTTCAAGTCCCTAGTTTCTTTGTGTCCATCGCATGGCATTAGCGATGGAATCTTGTTGCAATATTTCTATGAGGGATTGCGCGTCATGGAGAGAGAGTTTCTTGACTCGGCCGCGGGAGGTAGCTTTTTGGAGTTGAATGCCGGTGCGGCAAGAAGTTTGTTGGAAGTTCGTGCATTGAACAACCAACAATTTGGCATGGCACGAGGCAATGTGCCAAGGAATGAGAAAGTGCATGAGACGTCTTCGAGCTCAAAATTAGAGGAGAAAGTTGATAAGCTTACCGACTTGGTGAGTAATTTGATGAAGAAGCGTGCTATGGTATGTGGAATTTGCACCGAGGGCCATGAGACCGAACAATGCCCTCAATTTGGAGTTAATGAGGGAGTAGAGGAGTGCAATGCTATTGGCTTTCAAGGAGTCCAACGGTTTGGGAACTTCAATCCGAGGTTCAATGATCATCCTAACTTTCGATGGGCGAATAATGACAATGTGCTTAGGGCACCTATGCAACCAAGAGAGGGAGGAGCACCATATGCGCCGAGGGCACCCTTTGTGCCTCGGCAGCTGTTTCAACCGAACCTTGGCAACTACAATGCCATGCCGAACACTCACCAAGCCGTGCCACAATAAGGAGGGCCGAGCCAAGGCCAAGCCGCACCGAGCAATTCCAACTACGATGCTTTGCTCCAATCTTTGTCAAGTGCTACTCAAGCATTGCTCGCGGGACAACAAAATCATCAAAAGGACATTGGTGAGCTCAAGACTCAAATGGGCCAAGTTGTAGACTTTATGAGAAGATTTAATGAGCAAGGGAAGTTGCCAAGCAATACTATTCCCAATCCGAGGAACGAGCAAGCCAAAGTGATTCAAACTCGCAGTGGAAGAGACTTATTTCCTCCGACAAGTCTAAAGAAGAAGCGAGTAACTTTTGAGGTTATTGAGGATGAAGAGCAAGCTGCCGGACCTGCAATTGCCGGCAGCCATGTTGAGGGGACCGAAGGGGCTGCAGCCGGCAATGCTGCAGCCAAGGACAATGCTGCCGAGAGCCTTGATGCAGCCGGCAGGGCTACTGCCCAAAAGAAAAGGCATGCCGAGAAAGAACATGATGCCGGCAATAGTGTGAAGAACAAGGGGCTACGCAACGAGCTTGAGTATGATCCCGCAACATCAAAGAATGAGTTAGTGCCGAACCAAGCAAGCAAGGGAGGGGTGCCGACATCAAGCATTTCATTCCCTTCTCGCTTTGCTAAATCGAAGAAGGATAAGTCCGATGAGGAGGTGTTGGAGATTTTTCGGAAAATGCAAGTCAACATTCCTTTGTTGGAGTGCATCAAGCAAGTACTGAAGTATGCTAAGTTTTTGAAGGAGCTTTGCACGGCTAGAAGGCATACGAGGGAGACTCGTGTGGTGACTATGAGCGAGACGGTGTCGGCCGTTATTCAAAGGAAGTTGCCACCAAAGATGAAGGATTCGGGAAGCTTCAATGTGCCTTGTGTGATAGGCAACACTCGTTTTGAGGATGTGATGTTAGACTTGGGAGCATCGATCAATGTCATGCCACTCAATGTGTATCAAACGTTGAGTATAGGGCCTCTCAAGAAGGACAATGTTATCATTCAACTTGCGGATCGCTCAAGAAAGTATCCGGAGGGTTATGTGGAGGATGTGTTGGTGCAAGTTAACCAATTGATATTCCCTGCCGATTTCTATGTGGTTGAGATGGAAGATTCGCCGGTCAATAGCACGCAAGTGCTACTACGGCGACCATTTATGAGGACGGCGCGCACAAAGATAGATGTGGCCGAGGGCAACCTCACTATGGAGTTTGATGGTGAGGTGATCAAGTTTAATGTGTTTGATGCCATGAAATTCCCCAATGTTGATTTGAAGGAGGGTTGTGCCATTGATATTTTGGAGGAGGTCGAGCAAGTTATGTCGACCTCGCTCGACGCATAGCAATTAGCGATCGAGCAAGGGGTCGGATTTGACAAGAGGGGAGAACGAATCATGTATGAGATTGAGAAAGAGGGAGCCGAGCCAAGCAATGCCGAGCAAGGGAGCACTGCCGAGCCCTTTATGATGAAGCCGAGCTTAATAAAGATTTGTGCCGAGCTAGAGGCTCGGCCCTATGCCCAAACTTTTAATTCGTTCTTGTCAATTCCAAGTGCCACAGCAAAATTTCGACCAAGTGTGGAAGAGGCCCTAAAGTTAGAACTCAAAGAACTCCCTAGTCACTTAAAGTATGTTTATCTTGGAGAAGAAGATACACTACCGATTATTGTGTCTTCAATGTTTAGTGAGAAGCAAGAAGTTGATTTGGTAAGAGTGCTTAAGAAGTACAAGACCGCTATAGGTTGGACCTTGGCGGACATCAAGGGAATAAGCCCTACTACTTGTGTTCATCGCATCTTATTAGAAGAAGGAGCTAAGCCGACAAAGGAAGCTCAACGTCGACTTCACCCTCCCATGATGAAAGCTGTGAAGGAAGAGATTATCATGTTGCTTGATTGTGGGGTGATTTACCCAATTTCGGATAGTAAGTGGATATCTCCCGTGCAAGTAGTGCCGAAGAAGAGTGGTGTAACGGTTGTCAAGAATGAGAAGAATGAGCTTGTACCACAACGACTTGTAACCGGTCATCGGATGTGCATCGACTATAGGAAGCTCAATGCTACAACGAGGAAGGATCACATGCCTTTACCGTTTATGGATCAAATGCTAGAGAGGTTAGCCGGCCATTCTTACTATTGCTTTCTTGATGGTTATAGTGGCTACAATCAAATCATGATACACCCGGATGATCAAGAGAAGACCACTTTTACTTGTCCATTTGGCACGTTTGCTTATCGGCGGATGCCATTCGGACTATGCAACGCACCCGGCACTTTTCAAAGATGTATGTATGCTATCTTCTCGGATTTTATTGAAGACATTATCGAAGTGTTTATGGATGATTTTAGTGTGTATGGAGGCACCTTCGATGCATGTTTGGGGAACTTGGAGAAGATACTTGAGAGGTGTGTAAAGACAAATCTTGTGCTCAATTGGGAGAAGTGTCACTTCATGGTCACGCAAGGCATTGTTCTAGGGCACATTATTTCGGCAAGAGGCTTAGAAGTTGACAAAGCCAAGGTAGAGCTAATACAAGCATTGCCGAGCCCTAGGTGTGTGAAGGATGTTAGAAGTTTTCTTGGCCATGCGGGGTTTTATCGGAGATTTATCAAGGACTTCTCTTCAATTGCCAAGCCATTGAGCAACTTGTTACAAAAGGAGGTAACGTTTGAGTGGTCGGAGGCATGTGAGATTGTTTTTTGCCGATTGAAGGAGCTTTTATGTACGGCGCCGATCCTAGTTTCACCTAATTGGGATGAGCCATTTGAGTTGATGTGTGATGCTAGTGATTATGCACTTGGAGCGGTACTTGGACAACGAATTGAGAAGAAGCCATGCGCCATTTACTATGCTTCAAGGACTCTCAACGATGCTCAACTCAACTACACAACAACGGAGAAGGAACTCTTAGCGGTAATTTTTGCTTTGGAAAAGTTTCGATCATATCTTTTGAATTCCAAAGTTATTGTTTATAGTGATCATGCCACTTTGAGATATCTTATGACGAAGAAGGATGCTAAGCCGAGGCTCATTCGATGGATTCTTTTGCTTCAAGAGTTCGATATTGAGATTAAAGACAAGAAAGGAGTAGAGAATGTTGTAGCCGATCATTTGAGTAGACTTGTGAAGGAAGAGGATCGGCTGCCCCTATTAGAAACCTTTCCGAATGAGCAACTTTTTCGACTTGAAGTACATGAGCCTTAGTATGCCGACATTGTAAATTTTCTTGCTACAAACCGATTTCCCAAAGAGTTGCCGAGCCACCAATAAAAAAGAATAAGGAAGCAAGCTCGACACTTCTTGTGGGATGATCCGTACTTATGGAAGCAATGTGGTGATCAAGTTATTCGCAGATGTGTGCCGGAGGATGAGCATCGCTCCATCCTTGCTTTTTGTCATAGCGAAGCTTGTGGTGGGCATTTTGGACCGAAGAAAACGGCATTGAAGGTACTCACTTGTGGTTTCTTTTGGCCTACGATTTTCAAAGATGCATTCATGTTTTGCAAAGCATGTGATAGATGCCAAAGAATGGGGAACATTGGAGCTAGGGACCAAATGCCGCTCTCGCCTATCATTGAGGTAGAAATTTTTGATCTTTGGGGTATTGATTTCATGGGACCGTTTCCTTCAAGTAAAGGTTTTCTCTACATATTGCTTGCGGTTGATTATGTGTCAAAGTGGATCGAAGCAAGGGCTACACGCACCAATGATGCCAAGGTGGTAGCCGGATTTCTCAAGACCAACATATTTTCACGTTTTGGAGTTCCAAGAGTCTTGATTAGCGATGGAGGATCCCATTTTTGCAACCGCACCATTGAAGCCTTATTGAGGAAGTATGGTGTCACACATAAGGTTTCTACACCGTATCATCCCCAAACAAGTGGCATGGCCGATGTAAGTAATCGAAAGATCAAGCAAATACTTGAGAAAACTGTTGGACCTTCAAGGAAGGATTGGAGTGATCGTCTCGATGATGCTTTGTGGGCATATAGAACTGCATACAAGACACCGATAGGTATGTCTCCTTTTCGGTTAGTTTATGGCAAAGCATGTCACTTACCGGTTGAGCTAGAGCACAAGGCATGGTGGGCAATCAAGGCCTTCAACATGAGCATTGATGATGCCGGTCTTCATAGAAATCTTCAACTCAATGAACTTGAAGAAATCCGTAATGAAGCCTATGATGCCGCATGGATTTACAAAGAGAAGACACGTGTCTACCATAACAAGATGATCCGTGGTAAGAAGTTTGAAGTTGGGCAACATGTGCTTCTATTTCATTCTCGCCTTAGACTTTTTTCCGGAAAATTACGCTCTCGTTGGATTGGCCCTTTTGCCATTACTCGTGTATTTCCTCATGGCGCCATAGAAATTCAAGATTTGCAATCCCACAAGACTTTCAAGGTTAATGGCCATCGACTCAAGCATTATCATGCACCTTTTGATGCATTTGAGGATACAATTGTACTTGAAGACACCCCACAAGCTGCTGCCGAGTTGCATCCTTCACAAGCACTCACTACCGAGTCGATTGGCCGGCCACCTACTGCCCCCATGACACCACCACAACAAGCTGCCGGACCTGCAATTGCCGGCAGCTTGAGTATGCTGAAACCGGACACACACCCCACTGCCGAGCAGCAGTGCCTAACTCATGCCGTACCACCACCTCCTGTCGGACCTGCCATTGCCGGCAGGGTTGACACTCTCACACAGGAGGCCGGTCACAAGGCTGCTACGCCACAGGATATGCCGGACACGCTGACTCAACCGGACACGCCGAAAGCAACACAATCGGATACTACATGCAATGATCTTCTTGTTGCCCTTCTTCATGCCGATTTGAGTTACTTTGGAGCGAGATGAACACACAAAACAACGGTGAGAAGTCTAGGCTACGGACTATAAACCTTAAGCGCTACTTGGGAGGCAACCCAATTCGATCAAAGAAAAGTGAAGGAGCCATCACCGAGAGTTTGAAATTTCTTAACCCTTCTCTTTTCCTTTGATTTGTGATGATATGTTGGCTTATGTTAGTCTATTGCATGCTTAGGAAATTCGTTGATATAGTTATGTGCTTACATTGAGGACAATGTAATTTTCTAAGTGTGGGGTGGGATAGCATATTCCGTTTTTTGTTTTTGTGTGCTTAGTTTAAGAAAAGAAAAATTCAGAAAATTGTAACACAAAAATAGAGTGTTTAAATTTGTGTGTTTCGAGTCTTAGGATGCCCCTAATATGTCAATAATGTTTTTCTCCTCTTTGCATACATAGATGATGGTTATGCATACAATTAAAATTGTGAGTTTCATGGATTGTGTGCATTGGTAGGAGCATGTAGGACTTGTTGATTAACGAAGCATGCATGTTTTAGCTAGTTTGTTTCCATAATAACCTATGTGAGCTTTAGAGCCAATTTGCTTTCTTCTTGAGTGATAAAAAGATAAAATTCAATAGATTCGTAGGAAGCATGAAACCTCATAATTCTTTGATTATTCGATGACTATATGCCATAGCTTGTTAATGAACTCTAGTATGCTAGAACTTACTCTTGTTGATTTTCGAAACGTTTATATCATAAAATACTTTGATTTTGAATGTGATTGAATAAAGATCTTTTAGGTTTACCACCAAAGCCAAATAAAGCATGAGCCCTATTGGAGCCCGTCGTGGGACACCTTAGTAAAACCCCTTTGAGCCTATGATTGAGCCTTTTCTTTCATCACCCTTAAACACTTTCCATGAGCCTAGTATAGTGATGTCTTTACCTTATGTGTCGGCAAAGCTTGATTTTTGAAGGCGTTTTTGCGTGAAGTGATGAAGAAGAACAAGTGTGGGGTAGACTTAGCCATGAATTTATATGAAAAATGTATGCATGCCGTCCCTCAAAAAGAGAAAGAAATAAAATTTTTGCTCCGACCAAAAGAAAAAGGAAAAGAAAACCGAGAGCAAGAAAAATGTAGGGTACGGCATAGGCATGAAAAAAGAAAAAGAAAAATTGTGCATGGCTATTGTCTTGAGTATTGTTGTAATGTTATGGGAAGAAAAGAATGAAGTATAGGTCCAACAAGATGAAATTTGACCCTTGGCAAGAAGACATAAGGAGATTTGAGCCTTCTTATCCAAATATCGAATACCTCTTAGCCTAGCCCCATTACAACCCTTTTGATTGATCTTTTTCATGATTCTTAAGATGGTTAAATTTGATTGTGGAGATTATTTCAAGAGTAAGCATATGGTTTTGGTTCATTTGTGCATATAGCTATCATATGAGGTTTTTCCATTAAAAATTTCACAAAGTGCTTTCGTTTCTTTAATATATGCAAGTCACTCTTTGTAATTCATTATCTTTCGCTTGCATATGCTTATGTGTGAATAACCATGCTTCGAGAGAAAAGAAGAGAGTATGCCTAGTGAGGTGATTTGAATTAGCTTTAACATGTTTACATGCTTACCTTTTGCTCTTATATGTTCATATTGATGTCACATGTTCATGAAGCTTGGAATTTTCGTGCTCAGCATTCTCATGCATTAACTCGAAAGCTATGTGTACATACGAGCCTGAGACAAATTTTTAGGGGTAATAGTTTGTTTAGAGTCTAGTTTAATTTAGTTTGCTAAGGGACTAGCAAAGGATAAGTGTGGGGTAGTTGATAGGAGCACAATGTGCGACGATATTATATGCTTATGCCCTCGTTTATGTTTTGTTTAACCCTTATTTGTCTAAGATTGAGTCATAATATAGTTAGTGTCATTTTGGTAGAGTTTTGGTGAAATGTGCTTAATTGTCCGAAAAATGACTAAGTTTGAGAAATCTGGAAAATAATGCAAAATATGTCTTTTTCGTGATTTTGAGATGAGTAAAACTACGATCTATCCTTGTCCTAATTTAATGAAATTTGGTGTGCTTAATATTCATATGCTGAGGAATGTTGTGTTAAAATTTCAGATCAATTGGAGTTCGGGAAATCACCCAAAAGTTGGCTGCAAAACGGCAGTCCGAGCAAATCAATCCAGGGGCTTCCAGGATTTTCCTGGGACTTTGATCCAACTTTGAAAAATCATTCCCGTCGACTCACAAGGATTTTGATCGAACTGTTTTATATGGAGGTAGCCATGTGTGTCTAGTTTATCTGAGACTTGGAATCGCATCAATCGGAGCTCCGAGGAGGGAGATGCGCCGGATTTACTACATCAACATCAAATCTGCCGATTCCAGGAACCTACTGCCCCCTTTTTGTGTTTTCTGTTTTTGATGGACCAAATGGTGCACAAATGCATTTATGAAGATGGTTCAAGTTTAAAGAAGGGAAGAGGAAGACACTGAGCTAGGGCATTGAAGAAAAAGATGAAGAAAGAAGTTCTCCTAGTCAAACTAGGAGAAGCTGCCGAATAAGGCAGATTTGTGCCTTGATGATGCTGCCGGCAATGGAAGCATTTTCGGTGGACCAAGACATATCAAATGAAGTCCAAGATCATACAAGAAGTCCATGAAGATGTGAAGCCCAAGCCTTGAAGAAAAATTCAGAAAAAGAAAACCTAATTGAACTATGAAAGGAAGGTTTCAAATCCTATTCCCACTTGGTTTTCTGAATTCCTTGTGCATGAAGGGCTGCCGGCAATACCCTAGTTTTTCCCCTATAAATAGCCAACTTTTACACAGAAAAATGTGTCACATTCTAAAGCAAAAACCCTAGCCAAAGCTCTACCAATTTTCAGCCAAAGATCCTACATAAAAACACAAACCAAAAACCACCACCACCACCATAAAATCCTGCCGATTCTTCAACCTTCATCCAGCCACCACCGAACCACATCCCATTGGATCCACACGACTTGAAGCCATCAAAGGTGTCTGCAAAAGTGTGATATACTCCCTACTCTTGGTTTGTAATAGTTTTTATGTAGTTATGTGTAGTTTTGTCTATGAAACTCATATGTATGTTTGGTTATTGTGTTTTCATGTCTATGTGAAAAACGATTGTGAATTTGGTTTTATAATGATGCATGCTAATTTAATTCTTATGGTATTATTAAAGAATTTCAAAGATAAGTTTCGAATTGCATGCTAACTTGTAATGAAAATATGAAGTAAAGAGATAGGATTAGATAGGCAAGCATGTTCACTCTGATTCTAGTAATTCGTTCTTGGTTTAGTCTTTAAATCCGTGTGCCTCAAAGATTGGTACTTAGCATATTCGCCGTGTGTTTTGAGTATTGGTCTTGTATCCGTCAAATAAATAGGACTAGAGAGGTTTAAACGACTATGCATGTTAACAAGAAGTGGTGACGCCTTGCTTGATTGATATGTTTCCAATTAAAAGACTCTTGTGCTTAATTACTCTTTGTGTTTGTCTTCGACGTTGAGTGTTTTCAAACATGATTAGTATAATTTTAGGATTCGACGTTGAGTGTTTTCTAAAATACTTGAGAAGTCTAGGATGATTAGATGACCGTTGAGGCTCTAATTAGAATTGGAACTAAGTCGGATCTAGGATATTGTGTGCTCTTGCTGTGTCTTGTCTTATCAATTTGCTATGTGTTTTGAGTGCTTTTGTGCTAGTAATTTGTGGAAGAATTTTGACCAACCTTGTATATAGTAATTTAGGATTTTTAATTTCTATTTTTATGCATGATTTAGAGGCAGCCTATTGCTGCCGAACCTAGGATGTTTTTGTTTCGTATTCCTTTTCTTTCAATTTTGTTCCGAATCTAGTTTAGGGCAGCCTAGCTACCGATCCATACCTTTCCCCCACGAGTGACGTTTATGCGTATATATATGTATATATTTGTCTAACAATTTCATATCTCAGGTACCCTTAATCCCCGGCTTAGAACGATCCCTACTTATGTCTATACTACTAACGATTGCAGGGTTTATTATTGCATGCGAGCTTCGGCGACTCATCAACATCGAAGAGTGAGACCAGACCTCACGCTCGGCCACCTATATAAGGGCCTCAACTACCCTCTTTAATAGGTAACTGATCTCTCCAATTGCTTATCATACGTGCTTAAGTTATCTATTCATCCCAACTGTACTAACTTAGGCATCGGAGAGGAGAAGACCGGCCCGCCCGGTATTCCCCTTAGTGAGCAGGTTTACAGGAGGAGATCACATCTAGATTCACTTGTCTCTACCAGGCCTACGGGTTTGTGCAGAAACAATTGGCGCCGTCTGTGGGAAACTTGCATAAAAGCCACGTAAGCATCACCAAATGGCAGAAAGCTCAGAAGCGGGCCAGGAAAGAAATGCAACGGAGGGTCAGCGGGTTGCACCAGAGCAAGCGCTCATCTCCACCCCGGTCGCTGTACGAGAGCAGCGCAGCGACCATGGCAACCAGGAAGACGGCAGCTGTGGGAGGCCGACCGGCACGCCGGGGTCATACCATGATAGCGTGCGCGAGAAAGGCCCGGTGGAAGGAGACCAACCAACCCACCGGGGATTTTCGCTGACATTCTCGAACGATCCGAGCGACAAAGAGGAGAGTCTGCTCGGTGACAGTGACCGGGACACCACGTACAGCCCCGACCGGCACGATATGGTGGGGGAGATACGGGCGATGAGGGCAGAAGTCGGTCGCCTACGCGCGGAGGGCGACCGGGATAGAGCAAAATGCAATGCCCGGTATGAGGAAATGGAGACGGTAAACGCTGCCCTGGTGGCTGCCCTGGAAAGAGGACAGCAGCGCAACGCCACCATGACAAAGGCAATTACACCCGTGCCAGGCCGACCTCAGCGCCTTGAGGCGGGACAGTCGTCGGGAGGAAGATCCAGCGACCGCAGGAGGGCGGAGTCCCCGAGCGGCCCGGTTTTGCCAATGAGCACGTCGGCACTCCCGCAGTCGCGCGCTTCATTCGAGGATGAAGTCGTGACCTAGACTGCACGGGCATTACAGATACTCACCGACTCTGTGTCGGATCTAAAGGCCCAAATGGAGGTCAACGAGAGGAGGGCAGCGCGGCCTATGGAAGGCGCGCGATTCAACGAGTGCATGGGCCCTTTCTCGCACCGGGTTCTGGAATCAAGGAGGTCTGGTAACCAGAAATCCCTAAAGCTCACGTACTCAGGATCCGGCTGCCCATACCAACATTTGGATAGTTTCTGGTCCCAAACGTGGCCAAGGGTTATTCCGATGCAGTGTGCTGCAACATTTTTCAGAAAACCCTGTCTGGAGAGGCACTCAGTTGGTTCTATGAGCTCCCGGCAAACTCCATCAAAGCGTTCGAGCAACTGGCCGACCGGTTCGTAAGCCGTTTCATCCTCCTGGTCGAAGGAGCCCGGACATCAACCATCATCTTCAACTGCATGCAGGTACCTGGCGAGGAGCTAAGGACGTTTGTCAACCGCTGGTAAACGGCGACGGCCGGGGTTCGGAACCTCGACAAGGGTATCGCCGAGATGGCGTTCAAACAAGGGCTCCGGCCGGGAAAATTTTCATACGTTTTACGGGTGGAACTCCCGCAGGGGTATGACGAGCTAATGGCGATGGCCATCAGGCATGCTCAGGCGGATCATGAGACATATGGGCAGCACCTGCTTAAAAGAAAGCGGGACGAGCAGCGGGAGGAGCACCCCCAGGAGGAGCACCCCCCTCCCGGCCGAGAAAACAAGGCTGGCCAGCGGAGCTAGAACCGGGGTGCCCGACCAGGCAGACCCAGCAGAAATTGGGGGTCTCAGTAGCAGCAGAAGCCCTATCATGACTAACCCCAGGGCGAGCACAAGCCGGCGCAGTACTGGCAAGAACGCCCCCTTGCAATCATGCCAGCAGAATGTCAAGAGGTCTTCACCACTCTAACCTCTTCATACGAGGACATCTTGCACGAGAATGGGAACATCATTCCCCCACCGCCGAGGAGCAAGTACCCAAAGGGGAAACTTACCCAGGCACGAACGGGCAAGTACTGCTCCTATCACGATGAAGCCACCCATCGGACAAACAGTTGCTTCGCCCTCAAGACAGCGGTGAAGGGTTTGATTAACAACGGTCAGCTCCAGCGGTATATAGGGGAAAGGAGAGCAGATCCCGAGCGGGAGCAGGGCCAGGCTGGTAAGCACGCCCGAACCTCCAAGCAGTTAGTTTGGCATATCAGTGGTTCAACCAACGTAACATCGTATGTATGCCAACTATTTTGAGAGAAATTCCACCGGTTCCACCGGTGCAAAAATATGTATATCAAAAGAGTAATACAAACAAAAACCGTTCCAGCGGATTTAAAAAAAAAGAGCGCAAAACAAAAATCTTCAAGGAGCCGCGCCTCCCCCTTCAGCGGGCATCCCCCCAGCTTCTCCAAAATGGAGCCGCCGCATCCTCTCCAGCAGGTTGAGGCCCGCATTCCCCTTCCGGTTGCTCCTCTTCTACCGACTGCTCATGGGTATCATCATCGGCCCCCACCTTCGGCATTCGAGAGGTATCCAGGTACCCATTCTCTTCCCACTCCACGTAGGCGTCGGCGATACCTGATTCCCTAGCCTTTTCCAAGAGCATGAGAAACTGATCACTATCGTGATATTTGAGGACAACCCGCTGGAAAAGCTCTGGGTCCTCTTCTCCAGCCGCAGCGTCAGTGGCGGCACGGACAACGGTAGCTCCCACCTGGAGCTCATCGACTCTGACCTCCAGCTCAGCTCTCTCCTCCTCAAGGCTCCGGACCCGCTCTTCTAGCCTGGCCACCTCCTTCTTGGCCCTCTCCTCCAGTCTGGCCTTCTCCCGCACAAGCTTGGACTTCTCAACTTCCAGGCGCTCACGGGCTTCTGTCAGAGCGGCCACCTGCCTCTTCAGCGCCGGCAGCTCCTCACTCCGGTCCGGCTGGTACAGATTGTACAATAGCTACAGAACAACGGGGAGCCAATTAAGCAAACAGCAAAGGTAACGAGTTATGAGCGGTCCCATGGCACCAAGCAATTCTTACCCGGAGGACCGACTCCTTGCTCTTCTCGCGGTTCTCCCCCGCCAAGGCTCCGGCGACCCCAGGCCTATCCAGACCAAGGCCGGCCACATCCGCCGCCAGCTTCCGGACGAAGGGACTCTCCAGACCTCCCCTCTGCTCCGTAGGAGCGGGGCTACTCTGCTGACCGGCAGAGCTTGAGGCAGCAGCGGCCTTGTCCCCAACGGAACTCGTCGCACCGCTGACCACCTTGAGCCTTTTCGCCAAGTTTTCACCTGACGACCGGCCGGTCAGCGTCACCAGCGCGGAGGGAGGGACGTCCATGATCCTCCGCCTCTTCTCACCCTGGCCGTCCGGTGAAGAAGATTGTGCGTCTGACCGGGTGACCCTGGTGACGAGCGGGACCGATCCCGGCCAGTACGGGATCCTGTTCGTCCCGCCAGGAACCCTTGGTGGCCTCCCGGTGGTCTTGCCCTTTCCGGGTCCCGCTTTGGGCCCAGCGGGGTGGCTCTTCACACGCCTCAGGATATAGGTGTCGTCCTCAACATCCAAGGCCCTCACCTCGGCATGAACGGTCAGCCGACCGGACTCCTCATCCACCGAGGTCCGTGAAACGGCCTCACCCTTCTCCTTCAGCTTTGAGACGAGGTCCTCACCGTCCATGGATATTGTATTATCGAGCTTGACGACCGTCCGGGAAGATGCACCTGCAGGACAAACAAAGGGTTAGTGTCAACTCGGTCAGCAGAAATGCCACCGCTAAAAACCCTGCTAGCACCGGGATCCCGCCCGAGACAGCAGTACTCCAACACTTCGCGCCGTATGAAGTTGTAGGAGCTCCGCTCAAGATCGTCCCAGCACCCGAGTATCGTCATAATCCTCTCCCGCTCCAACTCGGACAGTAAGAACGATTGATCGCCAAGGGGCTGAAAGGCACCAGGAACCCGGTACATTTTGCTCCTCTTCTGCCACTTCCCACTCGTCATCACCACCTTTTTCCTCCAATTATTGTCCACCCAGGAAGGCAGATGGGTGATAATAGGCTGGAAGTGTCGGGCACTAAAGGACAGACAACCCCGGGACCCTCTCTTCTTCGAGAAGGACACTCTGTACAGTGCCCGGAACTCGTTCACCGTTGGCATGCTCATCCCGGACAGCTCGTACAGGCACCCGAGGCTCAGCAGCTGCCTTCACTGGTTCCCGGGAAGCTGCGCGGAGAAACTTGTAGAGCACTAAGCGTATACTGCACGAAGTCCCGCAGCGGGAGGGAGAACCCGTCGCGGAATTGGTCTCCGTGAACAGCAACCCAACCCACCTCCGGGTTACAGGCCGATTCTCTGGGATTCAGCGGCCGTAACGCCACCTCATCGGGGATATTCCACGTCTCCCGGAAGGCGGCAATCTCTTCGGGGTTCATAGTACCCTCCGGTTCGTCGCACACCACGGCCTCTTTCCCACTCCCGATAGTGTAACTCACGGGCGGAGTGCCTAGAAAGCGCACCCCGTGCGAGATGCCCTCAGATCCCGAGGACACGGAAGACGAGACCCCGTCCCGGGAGCGGTCAGCGGCTTCGGCCTCCGGAGATTCCGAACCGAGCCAATCCTTCAATCTCTCCTCATCGTCCACCACGGGATGCCTGTCGGCCGACTCAGAAGCCCCGTCAGAACTTGCAGAAGCCATTTAACCTAAGGGGAAGAAAACAAAACCTCACCGCTGGTCAGCAACAGGCTAGAACAGCCCCCTCTGCGGCTCCTCCCCAAGTTTGCCGCAGACGCCCCGCTCACAACGACTCACAGTCGGCGAAAGGGCACCCCCCCCCCCCCCCCCCCCCCCCCCGCCGCCGCAAAACACCAGGCAAAGAAAGCAAGACTTACCAATTACTATGCACAACCGAAGAAAGTCCGTCCTACGAAAACACCGAGCAATGGTAGGCAAAGACCCAAAACGCTTGGAACACGGATATCGCGAGGCACCTCCACAGAACTTTCGCCGGATTCCTCTCCAACCTTCTCTTCTTCTCTCTGGGCCAAAGAGCAAAACAGAAGTAATGAAGACAAAGGCCGCCTTTTTATAGACGGGTCCGATGCCCTAGGCACCCCTATAATCCCCCCAAAATACGCAATCAGGGCAACTCAAACGCCTGCGAATCCAGGCCCTCCATCTCAGATCGCTCCCTACTAACACGTGTCCCAGCATCGGTAACCTTCCCACGCCATCATAACCGATTAGACTGATGGGCTTCCTCTTTAAATGCATGTCAGCCGCTTGTCCCGCCTATAAGCGGTGGTTAAGGGAGCTAGGAGCGGGAACCGAGGCGTCAAGCCCCCCCCCCCCCCCCCCCCCCCCCCTCCCCACGTCCCCAAGAGCTAAGGCTTATCACCGGTTATGATCATTCAACCGGCTCCATGGCATCTCACCGGTTAGGTAACATTCAACCGGCTCCAGGGCATATCACCAGTTATGATCATTCAACCGGCTCCATGGCATCTCACCGGTTATGATCATTCAACCGGCTCCATGGCATCTCACTGGTTAGGTAACATTCAACCGGCTCCATGGCATCTCACCGGTTAGGTAACATTCAACCGGCTCCAGGGCATATCACTGGTTATGATCATTCAACTGGCTCCATGGCATCTCACCGGTTAGGTAACATTCAACCGGCTCTATGGCATCTCACCGGTTAGGTAACATTCAACCGACTTCATGGCATGACACCGGTTATGAGAACATTCAACCAGCATGGGCTTTATACACCCGGGAGAGTGTACATCTAATACATGTACTATTTTCCAGCAGGATAAAAACTCTGAATTGCACTGAACTGCGATCAATATGGGGATCCAAGGCGAGACTTGTCATCTCAACGCCTCCCCACCGGGCAGGTTGTTTCTCTAGCAGAACAAATCTCCCCGCAGGCACGTTGCCCCACGCTTATTCCAACACAAGCTGGGCCGAGCCACCGGGCTACTCCCGGCCTGCCCCACTGTTGGCAGAAATTTCGCCTTGGGAACTTGGGGGACTCGTTCCGACATGGCAGTCCATCGGTCGAGCCCTCACCGCCAACATCATCCCATGCCCTCGTCCGGGTTTCACCCCGCTCCATATCTATTGCATGGTGGATCTCAACGCCACATCATCCCATGCACTCGTCCGGGTTTCACCCCATTCCATATCTATTGCATGGCGGATCTCAACGCTACATTGTCCTCCCATGCACTTGTCCGGGTTTCACCCCGTTCCATACTCATGGCACGACAACACTTGAGCACAATATCATCAGTATTGCAGGCATACTCATAACTGTCACACCTCATCATTATAGGTACTCACATCACCACGCCTTCTCTACCCGAACGCCCGGTTGATAAGAGCACAATGTGCGACGTTATTAATGTGTATTATCCCTTATTTATGCTTTTTTATGTCTATTTAGAGTAAGGTTGAGTCATAATTTAGTTTAGTGTCATTTCGGAAGAGTTTTGGAGAATGTGTGCTTAATAATCAGAAAAATGACTAAGTATAGAAATCTGGAAATAAAGTAAAATATGTCTTTTTCGTGATTTTGAGGCTCGTGCTAAACTGATCTATCCTTTTCCAAATTTGATGAAATTTGGTATGCATATAATTGGCAAGCTAAAGTGTATTGTGTCAAAATTTCAGATCAATCGGAGTTGGGAAGTCACCCAAATGAAGGCTCCAACTTGGCAGTTTGAGCAAACCAATCCAGGGACTACCAGGATTTTCTTGGGACTGTTTCCTGACTTCCGGAATTTCTGTGGGACACATCGCTTGGAACCAGAGAACGAGCCATACGCCGTTGGAAAACTCTACGAGTCTAGTTTCTCTGGGACTTGGAATCGCAGCAAAATCTTTCCTGATCAAAAAGTTATGCCGGTTTGAATGCACGAAGGTCAAGCCTGCCGAAAGAAGAAAACCTAAACCGAGTTCTACATGGATTTGGCTTACGAATGTGGACTGAATTCCATCCTTTGTGCAAGATTTTTGGCTGAATTAATTCATGGAAAACCTAAAGAGATATTGCTCAATTATTCAGCCATTATCTTGGGAATTTTCGGCAGAAAATAGAGGAAGAAAATCGCAACAAATCCTGATCAAATTCGGCAGAATTCCTGTGCACGTCATCCAACTTCCACGGACTCTCCCGGACAGCTCACAATGAATCAGAATTCGAGCCTTATATGGATAGAAAGCTACGGGAGTCTAGTTTCCAACCCAACTGGAATCACCTTAATATCTATTTTCTAGAGAAAGATATTCTATAATCTTCACTCGAAGGTCAAATCTGCCAGCAGGATAAGTTTGAGAAAAACTAGGTTTTGTAAACCCTAGCTGCCTCCCTTGCCTCTATAAATACCACAACATATTTTCAGAACAATCATCTCTCTCTCACATAAACTTGCCGAACCTCTGCCAAAATATCTCCATAAATTCTTACCAAGAACCAAGGCCGAACCATCCATCACCCTTCCACAAAATTCCATCCGATCATCACACCAATCCTTTGCCGAACTCTTGATCAAGGTTGTAATTTGGATTGTAATTTCATGGCTCTTGTTTCTTTGTATTTAAACATTATTTTGTCTATGAAATATGTTTGGATTTGTGGTTTTATTTTCGGTATTGTTGATTATGCATGGGATTTCCGAATCTTTGTAATAAATGTTTGGTTATTTTGTGTTTGCACTACTACAAAAAACTCAATACACAACACAAATCAGACAACACTTTGAAAGTTACATATTGTGTGAATCACTTAACTGTTTCAGACGACCTAAAGTGAATAATTTGTGTTGTATGATGATACACATTTTTCATATTCTGAAAAAAAAATTTCCAGATTTTGTCACACAACTCTGAGACACATTTTCTGTTGTGTGATTAATGAAAATCTGGGCGGCAGAATTCCCTCCGACATTGAAACTCAAATTTGGGCAAGGTCTAGATGGACAGACAACAAAGTTATTTTTTTGTGTTGTGTGATAATGTCACATCCTGCATTAGGTGTCACCAAGTGCAAAGTGACAAATACTTGTACAACAGAGTTTCATAGTTTGGTTGTGTGAGTTGGTTTGCTTGTCATTGCCCCATTTTCATTTTGGCTCCAATGGCAGAGGCAGCATTTCTGAAAGCGGGAAAGTTGCCTCCATGGTTTTTTGGTTTTGAAAAACATACATGTGCTACAATTCTCACAACAGTGTATTTTGATTCTGTTGTGCAATTGGTTTGCTGCTTCTACTAGGACACTCTTATGGAATACCTAGTATAGAGCAAAGTAAGTTGGTACAACTGTTTAAAAGTGTTTAGTTGTGTGAATGTAAACCTAATAAGGTCATGCCAAACTTGCCAAATTTTAGGAGAGCGGCAAATTTCCCTCTCTTCACAAAAACCCATAGCACTATTACTCTCACAAAAACCCCTCTCTTCACAAAAACTCCTCTCTCTTTCTCTCGATCTGTCTGTCTCCCTCTTTCTCTCTGTCTCTGTCTCTCTTTCTCTGTCTCTCCCTCTTTCTCTCTATCTCTCTCTCTCTTTCTCTCTTTCTCTCCCTCTTTCTCTCTGTCTCTCTTTCTCACCCTCTTTCTCTATTTCTCTCTGTCTCTCTTTTCTTTCTGTCTCCCAGCCTCTCACAATGTTAGGGTTTTTAATTTGGGGCTTTCTTTGTTTGGTTGATCGTTTCAGAAGCTCAGTTTCGCTTTTGCAGGAGCAAGCTTGCTGGGCGGTAATCCTCCAACGATGCATCTGAGCCAATCCTTAATTTGGGGCTTTCTTCTCTACTCCTCACAAACAAAACAGCGATAAGATAAGGCAACAAACACTCTCCTCCCTCACTCACTCACTCCGTCCCTCCACCCAAACAATGGAAGCCACTCTCTTCACCTCAACTCCCCTAACCCGACCCGCCAACCCCTTCCTCTCCCTCCCGACCCGACCCTGATAACTAAAGCTTGTCGGGCATCTTCACCTCAAGAAGCCCAATCTGTCCAGCACAGAAGAAAAACAAGACGAGGAGACTCCGATCAGGCACCACCTCATTGTGACCAAAGAAGAGGACGTGAGGCGTTTCGAGGAGCTCGATGACTGCTTCATTATGGGCTTCGACCCGATTCAGCCGAATGACGTGAAGCTGTCATCTGTGGTTGATAGGGCTGCTGGGTCGCCGGAGATCGCCATTGTTGCTGAGAAAGGCCAGGTGTGGATTTCGGTGCCGGCCCATTTTTGTTTTGGTGTTTAATTACTTGTTTTTATGCCAATTTTGAGTTTTGGTTTGTGTGTTGCTCTGTTTTGATTTGAGCCCTAGGTTTTTTCATTGGGGCTGAAATGGAAAAGAGTGCAACTTTAGTGTTTATATATGTTTATGATGACTGGAATCTAAATCAGTAGGTGTGATGGTTATGACAAAAGAGTTATCCTTTTAACACCATGTTATAAGTGTTTACAGTTTTCTATTGATTTTCATTGAGAGGCATAAGTCTTTGGTTCCTGTGAGCCTGATAACTAAAGCTTGTCGGGCATCTTTTATCAAATTGAAACCTGTAGTGATTGAAGCATGAACAGTTTTCTCACTTATCGAGACTGTTAACCTTTTCAGGTTGCTGTATTTGCTGGTGGTGTTGATACGTCTGCTACTGAGACCAAGGGAACCATCTTAATTCATACTGCCGAGCAGGTACTGGTTTATAGTTATTTCTGAGGGTAGTCTTATGTTGTATATGTTGCAGTTATTCTTTCTGGATTGCTGTTACTTCTATGTATACAATTTACTTAGGAGCAGTTTCTACTTTATTCAATTTGATAAAATAGTTAAAATTCACCTCATATTCATGTGATTAATACATTCATACAAGCTTTATTTATTGATAGTTCACGTGCAGATGGTTGCAACTTTCTGTACTTCTGGTGACTGTTTTGTGATCTTTTTAATGAACTGTGTATGTCATTTGGTAGAGAAATGGACAATGAACTGATTTGCTTAAATATCATACATTGTATAGTGTTGTAGATTCTTGGTTGCATGCCTTGTGGTGCAGCAACTTTGATTATCAAACACTGAATTTTAACCTTTACAACTCTCATTTCCTATTCATTTCTCTCTCTCTCTCTCTCTTTTTTTTTTTTTTTGTGAATGTTCCATAAAGTTTCTTAAATTTCTACCCCTTTTACGGAGATGTCTTTGTCTTCCGGTCTGTAGCTCTTGAGCTTGTTTTGAGTGGAATCTAAATCAGTTAGTGTGATGGTTAGTACAACAGCTCCCTGCAAATTATGGACATCTTCTAATACCAATGCACTGTTATCGCATTGTGATGGTTATGACAACAATGGTGTTTGGAAGCAGGAGAGGATATTGAGAAATCTGGCAGCTGCGTTCAAGCATAAGCAATGAACAAACTCATGCTTGGAGCTATTTTGCAAATGGGATAGGAGAGATTGTAAGTATAGTGCTTAGGGGCTGAACTTCAAGTGCACCTTATTACTGAGGTATGGTCTTTTTGCTTTCGGTATTCTGTGTTTGTTTGGTGCATTTGGTTTTCGTTGCATTGCATCTTGGTTGTTAATGGAATGGATCTGCACATCTTCTGAGAAAACTTTTTTTTTTTGCTCAATTTGCCATGGATTGGATATGCACATCTTCTGAGAAAACTCCAAACCACTCCGGGAAATAGGTACAGTCTTCAATCACAATTCATCTCAAGCTTTTTTCATTAGTGATCATGTAGTTCATATAAGCTTTTGCTTTAGTCAGTGCTTTGATTTGTGTTAAATTCGTATTGCTGACGTCAGGCTGATTCATGATGCATCAGCGGGCGATGGATTCAACCGCCGACTCCACTCTCACTTTTGTATGACGTCGAAAGCTGGACTCCTGGCAGGGTATGTTGCAATGTAGCTTCCTCGGTTTCGGTTTCGGTTTTACGAAATTTCTTTAATGAACATTTTGGTTATGGAGTTTACTTTGTTAACTGTTTTGTTTCTGGCACGTTGTAATGAGTGGAGCTCTGTTTTGTTTGCAGGATCTGCCGAGTCCCAGTATTTCTAAAAGGATTGTTCTACTTCATATTAGACTTTTTAAACTTTTGTGCCATTACTGCAAAGTAAATATATGAATAGGTCAGGTTTGTTCTTGTCTAATTGATATTCAAAATGCAGTCTTTATGTCTATAAATGGTTGACATAGGACAGGTAATGAATCATGATTTTACATGCATTTTGTGAAAAAAATGTTCTGCAGCATATGTTGGTCGCATATATAGCTTGTTTTAGAAAGCAGATGTAAGAATGAGACAGATTTGTTTCCTTCCAGTAATTATCAGATTCAAGATGCATTCTTTGTACTATTTTCTCTGTATAACTTGCAACACTTTGCAATCATTAGCAGAACAAGCCTAGGTTTGTTCCTGTCATTTGGTTAATTGAATTCAAGGGTAGCTCTTTGGGGAAAATTTCCCTTTAAGTAATTCTTTTTTTTTTGGTACCATGATCTCAAAGCAGGCATAGACATGGTGCATCAACTATCTAATATCATTGCTGTGGTTTGCTAAGAATGGTTTTATTTACCTCTTGGTGAAATATTCATCCTTTGCAGCATGTCTAGTGTATTTCTATTTTCATGAGAAGAGATTGATGCACATGTAGTATGATCTTATTCCATATATTGCTCATAGCTTTGCCAGTATTGAGTAAAGCCTTATATGTCATTGTTTCATGGCTGCTAGTTAAAGTTCATTTAGTGTTTCCAGAAGTTTTACTTGGAAGACTGACCAAAATATCAATTGCAATTTGTAGCTTCTGGATGAAATGATTGACAATGGCTTCCCTCTCACTACAGAACCTAATATTCTGAGAGAGATGATTGCTCCACCAAATCGTGTCAACAAGTTGTATTAATTTGTTAGCCAGCTAGGTAGGAAAATTGCTAGCAGCTTTTGAATTTGTATGTGGTAGAGGGTGTGCACCTTTTAATTATAGCTAGGAATGTAGCAGCTTAGGCTATTTACATGTATGTGGTACAATGATCACTTGAATGAAATGTATTGAAGCTTAATTTATATGCAATGGTTTCGATTAATTTTTTTTGCGGTAATGGTGCAGGTTTTGTACAACAGTGTACATGCTTTTGTGTTAAATATGTTGTATGTTTGAAGTTCAGACAACAAATTTTCATATGACCAAAAGCTTAAGTCTATTGTGTGATACAACATTACAACAAGCTAGCTAGATGATCAAATCAGTTGTGTGAATCATACAACTCAATAAATATGAAATGAAATCAGTTGTCTGAATTAGACAACTAAATAAGTAGGAAGTGAAATCTATTGTGCGAATGAGACAACTGATTAAAATTGTAATATTCTGTTGTATGTTTAAAACTCACACAACATAAAAGTATGTATATTCTGTTGTATGAACTAGATATGTTAGTGCAGCGAATGCCAAGCCAGCCATGGCATGGCATATAAGTTGTACAACAGAAATTATAAGTTGGTTGTTGGACGTTTCATCACACAAGCTCGAGATATACGACGGTTTTTTCGAACTTACACAACGGTGCAGCACCGTTGTGTATTGAGTTTTTTGTAGTAGTGTTGATTACCGAATTATGCATGTGATTTGATTGAATATGTATGATGGGCAGTAGGATTTTATTTGTTTTCTTGAATTAATTAGGTTTATTTCCTTAATTCGTGTGCAACCGAAGGAGATATCTAGATGCATTCGAAAGGCCATGAGTGTTATCTAGGTATTAAATTCATATGCCGATTTAATATATATTGATTCATACGCATGTTATGTTTTGATATGTATTAATCTAAGGGCTCGAGTAATTCTGGAAATTTACATGTCGATGTGGGATGAGTGACGCCATACCTGCTAACATGTTTCAATTCGACATATTGTGCTTATGTGCTATTTGTGTTTAATTTCTACGCGAAGTGTTCTTAAACCGATTAGTACCATGTTTAGGATTATACGCGAAGTTAATTCTAAATACTTGTGATGTTTTGAATAATTAGATGTTCCGCGAAGGCTCTAATTAAATTGGAACTTAGTTAACCTAGAATCCGATTTTATGCTTGCTGCCCTATTACTTGTTTTAATTTCGTGCATGTATAATGAGATTTGTGTCTTGTGATTGTGTGAAAGGTGATGATTAATTGTAGATAATAATTTAGGTTTTAGAATTTGTAAAAATTCAGTAGGTAATTAATTATAAAAATCGACAACACCCCTTAAGTACAACATTTTGTGTGATTGAAATGCCCTTGATTTCCCCGGATAGAACGATCCCTACTTGTCCTAACTACAATTGACAAAACAAAGGTATTATGTGTATGAAGTTGTTTTGCAGGTACTTTGTGCTTGGATTACACCTCCATCAATTTTTGCGGTCACGCCCAATCTTCAATGCGGACTTGGGGGACTGGGCACCGTTGGGTTGGTAACCCTGTGGGTCTGCGGGACAGGAGCAAGACATATTAAGTCCCCATTCAAGATTGCACTTGACCGGGAACTTGGGGGACTTGTTGACAGTAGCCACAGAGGGGCTACATAAGCCCACAGACCCGCAGCCAGTGCATCCGGGGCCGGCCTGAGGCCCGGAGCAGCATCACCAGCACCCGGACCCGAGGTCCAGCAATCTACCTTGTGACCAGGGGCCCGGGGACCGGGGGCGCCAGCCTGCCAAACAGGCTACCAGAGCTGCCCCTTTTATGTGTGAACAGAAGAAAGCCAGTCCCACATCGAAGAGTGAGACCAGACCTCACGCCCGGCCACCTATATAAGGGCCTCAACTACCCTCTTTAATAGGTAACTAATCTCTCCAACTGCTTATCATACGTGCTTAAGTTATCTATTCATCCCAACTGTACTAACTTAGGCATCGGAGAGGAGAAGACCGGTCCGCCCGGTATTCCCCTTAGTGAGCAGGTTTACAGGAGGAGATCACATCTAGATTCACCTGTCTCTACCAGGCCTACGGGTTTGTGCAGAAACAGCTGCATTCACATCTTGCGTCTTGAACTGCTGAAATGGAACTATGGCGAGTTTCTCATGGAGTAGCTTCAGCAGATCGGGAAGACTCGCCAAGAAGTTCTTAAAGTCCAATTGAACAGAGGCGGGCAGGCGTTCGACATGGTCTTGTAGTAGTTGGACCGAGGATTGTAACTTGGTCGCCACTACTGCATCTTTTAGGTTCAGGCCTCCTAGTTGTTCAATGAACTCCCACGCTCCTTTCACTTCAGGGGGATCTCTCCTTGGAGTTGGGAGTTTTAGAAGTGGATCCTCTTCTATGGAAAGGAAAGGCAGACTCATCTTCAGAGGTGAGGGGGTTAGACCCTCAATGGGGGATGCTCTAATCTGCAAATCGCGAGCGGAGTTTGTTCGCCAGAGGTCTCGTCACCCATGATTTGAACAGGGGTTTCGTGTACCTATACAAACACATGATGGTGGTATGACTTAGTAAAAATATCAAGACTAACATATAAAGGATCAGAAGAGTTTAGGAGTTACCTCTTCAACCACTCGCGAGGCTTCGGTAGAGGGATCGGCTTGAGGTTGCTCCAGAGGTTCTGGAGAGTGAGGCTGCCTGCTTGAGCTCGCCCCTGCGTCCGTGTAGTCTCTAGGTGGCGAGTGAGGAGCTGAACTCAGATCTTCCAAGGCCACCACTTCAGGAGACAAAGGAATGTCCTCTTCACCAGCAGCTGCTTGGGGTGTTGGTTGGCTTTCTGGTTCTTTCCAAGTAAGAGCAGGAGCTGGCTTAGCTGCCACCATGACCTCAGGGGCTTGAATATCCGCCTCAGCCACCTCTGGCTCTACAGGAAGAGTTGGAGTAATCAGGGAGAGGGCTTCGGTAGTAATTGAAGCATTCGCCAGGGGGAGACTAGGAGTACCTGTGTTAGCAGGAAGAAAGTTTAGTGGTGGTACATCAAGAGTAATCCTTTCATAAGCTTGTTGAAATTCTTTTGCCAATTGCTCAGTCATTTGTTGGACTTTAGCGAAGTTAGCAGGCACTTCGCCTCTTATTTCGGAACCCCCAAGAGAGGAGGAACTATTGTATGATGAAGAGGACTCACCCGAAGAAATTTCAATCGCAGCGGCTGAGGGGGTTGAAGCTGGCTTCTTCTTCCTTATTAGTCTCTGCGAAAGAAAATTTATTAACTACATCAGATTTACTAGGTTGGCTTATGGTCTAGTTCAGTGGTGAAGTATTACATTAAACAAGGGTGGATGACTTACTGGCTCGTCGTCAGATTCTTCTTCTTCTTCTTCTTCGACTACCTCAACTGCGACAGGGGGTTTCGCCTTCTTCTTGGCAGGCTGGCTTGCAGAGGTCTGTGAGCTTTTCCTTTTTCCCTTGCTCTTGCTTGCCTTGTCGGGAGTCTGTGATAATGAGAATCAGTTAGTGGTTCTCAGGTACAAAAATAGCATACGAATAGCAAAAAGTTGTGAAATTACCTGCTCAAACTCTGGTTCGGGGTAAAGAGGCCCTCCATCAAGGACCTTGAGGTCTGCAGCAGTCAGGAAGTTATGTTGTTGGCCGAAAAAGGTTATGAAGGTAATGTAAAGAATCTTTCTCAAAGAATTCTCCTCTGAGCTGCATCCACCAGGTTATGTAGTCTCCACTAACTTGGTCAGAAAGTTCTAGCGCCTCGCACCGATCTAGGTCGGGATATTCGGCGGGCCGGAGGGCAGAGACAAGATTGACATCCTCGTCAGCAGGAGTGTTTTTGCTTGGCCGCCAGGCTGAGAACATGTTCAGGCTGTGCACTGTCGGATAGGGTAGAGTTTGACTCAGGCCAAGTTGGCGAGCGAACAAATGGGGAGCGTACACTTCGACACCTTGTTCTCCTTTGTCCGAAGATAAAAGAGGAAGGTCTGCCATTGAGATGCACTGAAGGAATAGTCTTCGACCTGCTTCACATTGATGGCTAGAGGGCAGAAAGCCGTCCTTCAATGCTCGTGGATACAAACTCTGAATGAGTCCTTGTGCCTCTGAGTGAAAGCCTTGAGCATCGGTATTAAAGATTATGTCCAGGCAGATGGCATAGCCTTGATCATAATGGGGTTTGCATCCTGCGAATGCTAATCCTAATACCCTTTCTTCCCCAAGTATTATACGCTCAGGAGATGCTAACCTAGGAAAATACATTTGTGCCCAGATCTCTAGTATCCAAAGAGGGCCAGAAACTTTACAGTTCAAAGGCGCGCGAGACAGGGTATGCAGACACCTATATAGGTGGGCTAGCACTACCAGAAAAGGTCCTATAGCCGACGAGGCCATCTCGTCGGCCGTTACCATTAATTCGTCGGCTATAGTCATAGCCGACGAAGTATCGTCGGCTATAGTCTCGTCGGGACTGCTCCGTCGGCTATACTATAGCCGACGACACGAGGCGTAAGTCGTCGGCTTATAAACCGCGGGGTATAGCCGACGAATAAAGCGTCGTCGGCTGTACTTCGAACATTGCCGACGACAAGATCGTCGGCTTCAACAATTACGTAATTGCCCCTAAACCGAAGTATAGCCGACGACACTATCGTCGGCTATACGTCCAATATAGCCGACGACATTATCGTCGGCCATAACAATCGCCGGTACCAGGAACGGCTTTTTTTTTGCCTGAAGCCGGGAGGGTATAGCCGACGACATATGACAACATCGTCGGCTATAGCCATTATAGCCGACGAAATAATGACAACATCGTCGGCTATAGCCATTATAGCCGACGAAATAATGACAATATCGTCGGCTATAACCCCTAAATATTTAAAAAAATTTAAAAATTTAACTCGGGCCCAATTTCACTTCGTCTTCGGTTTGGCTGCAGAAAATGCACAAACAAACATCCAAATATCCAACAAATATCCACATCAATCCATCCCTAATATCCTACATACTGTACAAATTAACCCACTATCTACTCATCATCACCCCCTAAACGCGTAGCGTCGTCGACCGGATCGTTCGAGTTCCGGTGGCTATGGCTGTCCTGATCGGCTGGCGTACTCCGATGCGGGGGGGGGAGTGGGGACGACGAACTGGGGCATCTGTGGCGGAGGCGGGGGCTGGAGTCCAGCCTGCTGGGCCTCCCAAGACTGCTGCATCCATCGGTACATCTCCGCCACAGATGCGTCTCTGGCCTGCTGCGCCGAAGCCTCCACGGCCCTCGCCAACTCCGCCTGCTGGAGCGCCTCCACCGCCCTCGCCAACTCTGCCTGAGTCCTCTGCAGCTGCGTCTGCAAGTCTCCTCTCGTCGAAGCCACACGCTGCGTGCTGGGATTGGCCGGCGTGTACTTGAGAACCCCATCTCCCGCCGCGCCTAGGCCTCTCTGGTAGAAGTAGTTGTTCCCCGTCCCTACCGCCGCGTGCATGATCTGAGAGGCCAAGCGCGGCTCAAGGGTGTCGATCGTGGAGGCAAACTCCGCGATCGCCTCGTCGGACGCCCCGTCTCCCAGGGTGTCTCGCGCGATCCCGAAGGTGATCACGTCGGTCTCCGCATCGATTTCCGCCTAATTGACAAGAAAATATAATAAACGAATTAAAAAAATATATATAAATTAATTTAATGAAACACTTTTATTGAAGATGGGCGAATACTTACCACTTGGTCGGGACGCCCCGGATACATCTGCGCATGAATCCACGACAACGGCCTCAGCGGTCGGTCCCTCCTCGCCATCTCTGCCCACTGCCTCCAGGAGCGGGCGCCGCCGTGGTGGGGGTGCTCGTTCCTCCTGCGGTTGTCGCTGTTCGTCCGCGAGATTTTCTGTATTATAAGAACGAACATATAAACGCAAATATAAATTAGTAACTAAATTAAAATATTACGAACTAACCAAAATAAAATTATTAACTAATTTAGTTACTAACTAATTTAATTTAATTAGTAACTACTTAACTAACTAATTTAATTTAGTAACTAACTAACTTACTAACTACCTAATTTAATTTAATTTAATTTAATTTAGTAACGAACTAACTAACTACGTAACTAACCAACTAACTTAATTTAATAACTAATAACTAACTAACTAATTAATTAATTTAATTAAGTAACTACGTAATTTAATTATTAAATAACATTAAAAAGTTATATACTAGCAGGCTAAATTTTCTTACCGAGACCCTGTCGCTCCCGAAGTAGGCTACCAGCCATAGCCACTCGTACTCCCTGTACCGGAACTCGTGGGGGGTTGCACCTCGCCCCAAGCGCTGCTCCACATGGTACGTCCTGTAGTGCGTGGACAGCTCGTTCTTCCACTCGGAGTACCTATATTAACAAAACACAACTGTTAGATATATTCGTACACTGCCAATACATATATTTATACAAAAAAAAGCAAAACACATAACCTGTTCTTCAGCTGCTCGTCTCTCCACCAGTCCAAGGTAGGATGGACTCTAAACCATTGCTGCAATATTATAAATTAATTAGAAAATATTTTTATATAGTTATAAGGACTGAATTCATAAATATTTATTTTTTATAATAAAAATCATATTTAACTCACCGACAGTGCATTGTACACTCGCGCCTTGATCTCATCGGGCACAGAGCCCCAGTCGGGCCACAACAGTGGGACCCTGTCCCGCACGAGCATGCCCGTCGCGTTGATGTACTTGGTGGTGGTGTCTCTCCGCTCAATCGGGCGTCCATCCTCACCGGGACCGGGCAGGATCTCTCTGATCCCACCGGCCAGCTCCCTCTCCAGGGTCGACATGTTCGCTGGCCCTCTAGTCCGTCTCGTCCCCGCGGGTTTATTGACGAGGACGCCTGTTTCATAATTAAAATGAATACATAGTTAAATAATTATTTAAACTAACTAATTAAATAATTAATTAAACAATCTAAATAATTAATTAAACTAACCAATTACCTGCGTCGTTGTACTGCTTGTCCTTCTCACGAACGGCCCACAGGCCGCGGCAGTCCTCTGAGTCGAAAGGACTGTAGAAGTAGGCCTCCTCCCAGGGAATCTCGTGGGGCCGGTCGTGCCTCCAAATCTGCCTCCCCCTGGCGTCGTACTCAGGGATGGCAGGGAGGAACTGGACCATGTACATCCCCGATGGCGGAGACATACGGGACGTGGACCCTGAGGGGCCTGCTCCCCCTGACGGTGGGCCCCGTAGCTGTGGACGCTGTCGCTGTGGGGGGACAGGGAGCATCTCTGGAGGGTCCAGATCGGCACGCGGTGGGGTCGGCTGCCGATCCTGGAACAGTGCTGAAGTGCACTGGGGTCTGGTGGCTCTGCGTCCTCCTCCGACACTCGAGTCAGGGCCCGCTCCCGTCGACTCATACGAGGAGCCCCCACGTGGATCGCTCGGAGTCAATCCCATCAACGTCTCCTCTCGTCGACTCATAGGCCGGCCTAGGCCCCGACGACCGCTGGATCCGCTCCCCCCACGGCTGGATCCTGCCTGAGCGTCGGGGTCGCTCTCGGTCCGTCTGCCAAGCCATCGGTCTACAAAGCGCCGGTTTCCTGCACAATTAGTATATAAATTCCATAAATTGCACAAAAATTCCACAAAAAAATTAAAAACTTCATTCAATGTATATATACCTAATTATATATATACGTACCTAAATATATTTATACCTAATTATATATATACACCTAATTATATATATACATAACTATATTTATACCTAATTATATATATATATATATATATATATATATATCATCCTAAAAATTACACAAAATATTTATACCTAATTATATATAAATTAGTATATAAATTAGTATACTAATATATAAATTCAACAAAATTCCACAATTAGTATATAAAAACCGTAAATTTAGCAAAAAATCCACAAAATTAGTATATAAATTCCACAAAATTAAAAAATTTAACAAAAAATCCACACAATTCCATAAATTTCACAAAAACCCTAAATTCCACAAAAAATTCAGAAAAACCCTAAAATTCACAAAATTCGACAAAATTAATAAAAACCCTAAATGAGGCTCGATCGGGACTACCTGACATGGTGGTGCAGTCTGAACGAGGACCGGTGGTGCGGTGCGGCGGCGACGGCGGCGCACGGCGGCAGGGGCGGCGGCGGCAGGGAGTTTCGGGTCGGCTAGGGGCGGCTGCGGCTAGGGGCGGCTGCAGCAGGGGCGGAAGAGGCGGCTGCGGCAGGGGCGGCTACGGCGGCTCGGGGCGGCGGCGGCAGGGGGTTTCGGGTCGGGGAGGGCTCGGGCAGGACGGGGAGGGGGCGGGGAGGGGGAGGGTAGGGAGGGGGAGGGTCGGTCGGCGTCGGTGGTGGTCGGTCGGCGTCGGGGAGGGACGGGCGGCTGCGGCAGGTGGGGATTTAGGGATTATAGGGTTTCTGGAAAATGAGGGAGGCGCCCTCTGTTTCGGTTTAAATCGAAGGACTATAGCCGACGATGTAATTTTAATTCGTCGGCTATAGTCATAGCCGACGAAATTCGTCGGCTAAACTCTGACGGGCCGGGCCGAAATCCGGGCCGGGCCGAAGTTGGGCTTTGCGGGCCGAGTATAGCCGACGAATTTAAGTACATCGTCGGCTATAATATGAATGTCGTCGGCTATAATATGAATCTCGTCGGCTATACTTCACGCTCTCAGCAGCCGTCAGATCTCGCCCATCCAACGGCGGACAATGAAACGGCGCGGATCGCTAGAGTTTAGCCGACGAAGTTAAGTATTTCGTCGGCTATTCCTTGGTCAACTTTTGGTCAAACCTCTAAACGCTTTAAAACGGCAATTGCCCCGTCTAAATGACGTTTTGTGGCCTCACCTTCAACAGAGAATAGTTTCAGATCGATGAGACGCAACTAATCGTATAAAAATTTTCCTCAAAATATTTACCGACCGTCAGGCTACCCATAGGAAATCGGAAGTAAAAAACACCTAACAGCAACATTCGGCACACAGATTTTGTCGGAATCTTCCCATTTTTCAACCGTAAACGTATTTCAATATTTCGGTCGTATCTTATTTCACGACACTTTTGCATTTGAAGGGTCTACGTATAGTAACTATTTGAAACTATATATTCACTTAAACACTTAGTAAACAAGTTAAGGAACATTAGTGCATATGTTCCGATTTCGAATCTAAAAGTTTGGAAAATCTATTCCAACCGTCAGATATCACCGTTAAGATTAAATACATGTATGAAAAAAAATCCAACTACATCTGACAACGTTGAAGGCTCGATCGGGACGGTCAAACCGCAAAGTCAAACCTCTAAACGCTTTAAAACGGAAATTGGCCCGTCTAAATGACGTTTTTTTGCCTGACCTTCAACAGAGAATAGTTTCAGATCGATGCGACGCATCTAATCGTATAAAAATTTCCCCCAAACTATTTACCGACCGTCAGGCTACCCATAGGAAAACGGGAGTAAAAAACAGCAACCCGCAACATTCGGCACACAGATTTTGTCGGAATCTTCCCATTTTTCAACCGTAGTCGTATTTCAATATTTCGGTCGTATCTTATTTCACGACACTTTTGCATTTGAACGGTCTACGTATGGTAACTATTTGAAACTATACATTCACTTAAACACTTAGTAAATAAGTTAAGGAACATTAGTGCATATGTTCCGATTTCGAATCTAAAAGTTTGGAAAATCTATTCCAACCGTCAGATATCACCGTTAAGATTAAATACATGTATGAAAAAAAATCCAACTACATCTGACAACGTTAAAGGCTCGATCGGGACGGTCAAACTTTTGGTCAAACCTCTAAACGCTTTAAAACGGAAATTGACCCGTCTAAATTACGTGTTTTGGCCTGACCTTCAACAGAGAATAGTTTCAAATCGATGCGACGCAACTAACCGTATAAAAATTTTCCTCCAAATATTTACCGACCGTCAGGCTACCCGTAGGAAAACGGAAGGCCATCCCCGCGATCTTCTTGTCCAGGTTTCTGACCCCGGCCGTGGCGATTTGCCACCGGTTAACGAAAGCGCGCAGCGGTTCGTGGTCAGCCTGCATGCAATCGAAAAGGATCGTGGATGTTTGAGCTGTCCCGGCTCTGAGGATAAACCGGCCGACAAACTTGTCGGCCATCTGTTCGAAAGTTTCAACCGAGTCCACTGGCAGCTCGTAGAACCAGCTCAACGCCTCCCCCGAAAGCGTCTCTTGGAACACGTTGCAGCACGTGGCATCAGAATAGCCCCTTGTGCCCGTCTGTGACTTGAAACTGTCCAGGTGCCGATACGGGCAGCTCGTTCCTGAGTACGCCAGCTTTAGGGGCCTTAGGCTACCAGACCTTCTTGATTCCCTAATCCGGCGCGGAAAAGGTCCGATACGCTCATTGAATCGCGCACTGTCCCGCGGTCGCCCTGCTTTCTTCTTACTGGCGTCTAAACGGTTCTTCATATCCGACACTGAGGCGGAGAGCATTTCAAGCGTCCTTGCGGTAGAACTGTCCTGCTCGCTTGACGCCTGGCTCGTGCGGTACGGTAGCTCGACCGGACCGGAGTTTTCCAAAGCTTCCGAAAAGAGAGGCGTGGGTACATACACGGTCCTTCTTCTTCCCGTGGGCTGTCCCACTTAGAGGTGCGGGAATTTGCTAACCTTGCTCGCGGGCCGTGACGCGGCCCGAGGAGTGCTCGACTGGCCTCCTTTTCCCAGGACCGCTAACAAGGCGGCGTTTATTGCTTCCAACTCCTGGCACCGGGCATCTACCCTTAGCCGGTCTTGGTCGCCCTCTGCTCGCAACCGCTCGACTTCTGCCTTCATCTTCTTTATTTCCTCTCCCGCACCATACCGGTCGGGGTTTCCTGAATCTTGGCGATCGTGACTTCTGTCTTGGTCTGGAGAAGGGGCGAACCTCGCACCGACCTCAGCCCTTATATTACGGGCCCGGTCGGGGATCTGAATTCGCTCTGATCTTTCGTCTCGGTTGGGAGAAAGGGCGAACCTCGCACCGACCTCAGCCCCTGTGTTATGGGCCCGGTCGGGGATCTGAATTCGCTCTTTCAACCGTCCGGTGGCAGTTTTTATCTTCCTTCCTTCCATGGCTTCTAGACCGCGTATTTAACTATCTTTCAAAGGATCGATCGGGCTCTACTCCCCGGTAGAGCAATGCTAACTTTTCTCGTGGATCAAAAATCGTTCGCACAGACGGCGCCAATTGTTTCTGCCTAAACCCGGGGGCCTGGTAGATACAGATGAATCCAACTTGATCTCTTGCAAACCTGCTTACTAAGGGGAATACCGGGCGGGCCGGTCTTCTCCTCTCCAATGCCTAAGTTAGTATAGTTGGAATATATATAACTTGAGCACGTATGTAAACAGTGAGAGAGATAAGTTACCTCTTTATGAGGGTAGTTGGGGCCCTTATATAGGTGGTTGGGGGTGAGGGCTGGCCTCACCCTTCGATGTGGGACTGGTTCCCTTCAAAGGGCAGTTCTGGTATCCTCTTTGGCAGGCTGGCGTCCCCGGTCCCAGGGTCCCTGGCAGCCGGATAGGCTGCTGGACCCCGAGGCCGGGTGCTGGTGGCTCGGTCCTGGGCCTCGGGCCGGGCCCTGGTGCACTTGCTGCGGGTCTGTGGGCCTGCTGTAGCCTCTCTGCGGCTACTGTCAACAAAGAACATCTTTCGATACCTTAAAGGAACCCTTGACATGGGCTTGCACTATCGATACACTCATCAGGATTCGACACCTAGTCGATCTCTTGCATCCAACAGCACAAACCGTGGCTCGGATCGCCACAGGTCAGCCGCCAAGACTGGCTTTGGCTCAGCAGCACCCTGCCTCGCCACAACAAGCCGCGGCTCAGCCATCCGCCATCCTGCAGCCATATCCGCCAACATATCCGGACCCGAGGATGCTAAGTCGTGGTCCCGATACGGCTTTGGCGATACCCCCTCCTACTCAGATACACCAAATGATGTGATGGTAGGATTTGCTGATGCTGGATATTTGTCAGATCCACACAAAGGACGTTCCCAAACCAGTTATGTTTTTACCATTGGGAATACGGCGATATCTTGGAGATCAACCAAACAAACCCTTGTTGCTACCTCCTCGAACCATGCTGAGATTATTGCACTACATGAAGCAGTCAAAGAATGTGTTTGGCTTCGCTCAGTTATATCTCACATTCGAGAGTCTAGTGGACTTAAGTCTACTACGATGGGACCAACTTGCATATTTGAAGATAATGCAGCATGCATTGAGCAGATGAAGTTGGGATACATCAAGGGTGACAATACTAAACACATTTCGCCTAAGTTTTTCTACAATCAGCAACAGCAAGAGAGTTTGAATATCCAAGTGAAGCAAGTCAGCTCAGAAGATAATGCAGCTGATCTGTTCACCAAGTCTCTACCCAAATCTACATTTATGAAGCATGTAAAGCGCATTGGTATGTGTCGCTTATCCGAACTCAAAGATTGATTGACTATCAGGGGGAGTTCTCGTCTAGACTTCAGGGGGAGTCTAGTTATGCATGTCTCACATACTTGTAGTTGGTGCGTTGTACTCTTTTCCCTTAGACCATGCTTTTATTTTTGCCCAAGAGGTTTTTGTTTGCTGGCAAAGGTTTTAACGAGGCAACAGTTCATGCACCATTGAGGACGCGACACAAGGGGGAGTGTTCAAGGAAGGTTAATTTTGTAACTTCCGTGGTGTGTCTTGTCCTAATAAGGCTAGTAGTCTAGATACTTTATTAGATAGGGAATCCCTGATTACCAGGAATACTTGATGTAATGCCTATATAAAGGCATCCTTATCAATCAATAAAGATACAGTTTATTATCATCTATTTCTCCTAGAACATTTTGCTTTTTGTTGCAGGATGACGAGTTTAATCATTAAAAAGGAAGCCGTGACGTTCCACATTTGAGAATCGGTAGTTCCCTAGAGCACTATAGGATGTCTTTCCAAAATACTTTTTTGTACATTATTTTGTTACTGAATTGGTGGAATTTCTTTATAACCAAGAAAATGGAAATTTATTTACATAATTACCCAAAACTACGTGATACTATTTACGAATAGCAAAACTTAAAATTTTAATACCATCAGCAACAAACAAACAGTAACAGTTGTTAATAAATAATACCCATAAAATACTCATCATACCCTTCTCTTATTCTTTGGTGTTCTTGTACCGTTTGCTCTCTCATTCTCGAAGGAGGCTTCGCTCCGATCTGCAACTCCACTCCTCCAAATTCTAATTTCCAAGCAGAGATGACGTCACCACCAGCCGGAAGAAGAAGTCCGTCGCCAAAACCTCCGATCAGCTGCACACTCTCGCTCCTTGGAAACAAGAGGTAGTGTCCTCCTCTCTTGTTATTTCATCTTCCATCTCCTCCTCCTCCTCCACCGCAACGTCGCTCTCGTGGTGGCGTGACGACGACGATGCGAGAGCTTCCCCACCAGAGGCTGTACCCCAGTCAGCTCCCTCTTCCCCCCAAACACATCCTTCGGTGTTGACGTGGCGCCGTCAGACTGGGTGGAGGAGTTGCGAGGGAGCGAGACTTTGAAACGGCGCTGTGGGACAATGGTGGAGGCGGTGGAGCAGAGGGGGATAGGGTTGAGGAACTGAGATTGTAGAATTGAACGCTGCGGAGTTGAGATGAGGGCGGAGGGGTTCATGGCTTCGTCTCATACGACGTCGTTTGGGTTTCTAGGGTTTGGGATCAGAGAAGTTATAGTTAGTTATATAGAAAGGGTTTTAGACCCAGCGCAGAAGAAGAAGAAGATATGGATGTTGATTTCTGAGGCTCAGTGGCATTGGAATCGCGGCGGAGGTTGATTTCTGAGACTCAGTGGCATTAGAAGTACGGCGGAGGATGGCGGAGTTTCTAAGATTCAGTGGTATTGGTAGCGCGGCGGAGGACGGCGGAGTTTCTGAGGCTCAGTGGTATTAGAAACGCGGCGGAGGACGGCGGATGTTAGTTTCTGAGGCTCAGTGGTATTGATTTCTGAGGCTCAGTGGTATTAATTTCTAAGGGTAATTTTGTAATTTATGAGTTAACATATTTTGTTAGTTTTGAATGGAAACTTGTCAGTGGTAATTTTAAAAAACAATCTTGCTACTTGTAAATATTAACACAAAATTATAATTTTTGGTAAAAACCTCAAATTTATTTAGGCATTGGGCAGCCTCCTGGAAAATGGACCCTCCCAACTTTGTTCTTCAATCTTCATCCCTTTACTGAACAAGAACGCGAAGTGGTTTGTAAACTCTCTGATGCAATAATTTGGGGACATTGATTGGACAGACAGTTCCTCGTGTATGATTTTCAGTTAGATTTTACATTTCAACATGGCACAGATGCGGTGCGGATTCATTAGTTTGAAGGGTTCAACAAAGAGGCGACATTTGTGAGCACAGCCAAACCCTTGAAGCAATGTGGTCAATGTCTTTTCAGGTTGCAAGCTTTGCTGACCGCCATGAGAAGCAGGATGTTAGATTTATACTTCTCTTTCGGGTAAATCATCATCCATTTCATCTTTCATTTGAGAGTTTTTATCTCACCATGCTACACTCAAGATTTATACAAAGCCTGTTTGGGAATTTGCAAACATTTACATTCTTTGATAGAGATTAAAATTGCTAGCAGCTAAAGGAGCACAAAGAAGGTTGCCATTAGTGGCATTCGAGAATCGAGATATCATCAACAGCCTCTACCAATGGTTCAGCAACAACATCAGCAATCAAAGTTCCCAACAATAACATCATTACTGCTTTAATTAAGATACACTTGGGGCTGTAAGAACTCTCTTCCCTGTTATTAATAGACACCACCATGTAGCGTTTTCGTTTTATCCCATGTATATGAATATAACACGTTTAAGTTATTGTTAGGAGTTACAGAATAGCTTTTTTTGGTCTGAAGATTTAATTTGGTTTCCAAGAGACCAGATGGTCTAATTCTTTTTTTTTTAAGCGACCAGATGGTAAAAACTAGAAGTAGGCGAAACCGCGATTGTAGTAGATATTACTCTTCTAATTATCTCCTCTGTTAACCAAAATGCCCCAATTTTTTTTACCTTCCATGCCTCTTAAACTGGAATTAAAACCCAACATCAGACCATCTTCTGCTTCTACATAAAAACAAAACTCACTATTTTTTTGTTCTTTCTTAAAGATTTCCAGTTTTGTAGTATCTGGTTGAGTAATAGATTTCACTGATGATTTGGTCCAGAAGTACAAAACTCAATTATTCTCATTACGTACTATTATTATTATCTTAAATTGCGGGAACAGTGTTGACGGTGCATATATTGAAAAATGGCAGATTTAGACTGCTGGTTGTGCATATAGCATGTCTATCTTGACAAATTATACTAATCGTAGGAGTAACATTTACGAAACTCCACATGCATTGTCCAGAAGGACTTTGAGACTTACTTGTGTGAAGTCAATTCTATACTAAGAAGATTATTGTTTTGTATAAATTGATGCTGATTGCCAGTTGCAAGTGCAGATTGTTAATCTGGATAGTCTAATACCAGTTGCATATTCTAATCATTGAGTTACGTACTTATTCTAGCTTGACTGCTTCATATTTTTGAGAAAATTTCTGCAATAAAATGACTAATGTCAATTGAATGAATAGAAATTTAAATTAGTCTTGGACTCATTCCCAACGAGAAACTTTTGTTTGTCTTGTCTGAACAGAGTTTAAACTCTTGTTCATTAACTCAAGTCAACATTTTGATTATCTTCAGGAAATAAATTGTGCCAAGTAGAGAGGCTTTCGCGTACTTCTTTTTTTATGAAGAACTAAAAGCATTCCATATTTTTGAATGTATTATACTAACTACTACTAGCCAGTGCCAAAATTATAAACTGTTACTCAAATTGCGTGCCACAATTATTTTCATGATACACGAGTTTGGATGTTTAATATCAACTTGGAATTAGAGGATGTAAGACAGTTACCTAATCCTGTTCAACTTTAGTATACCTAATCCTGTTCAACTTTAGTATAGGAAAAAAAAAATAGCTAGCTCAGAATGAAACACATTCTATATATATATGCTAAAATGTTCAACAAATCTGCATGGTAGAAACACAGCTAGATTATGATCTGTGTCGTTTAAGCTTTTCTCCTATCTGCTGTTTTCTTGTTCAAGTCCGACATGAAAACTGTATGTGTTACTTTGCTTCTTTTTGCCTTACTACTGTTCAAAGTAGGAGGCCGTTCTCTGCAAAACAGCTCATCATCTAATTTAGTTTCAGATGGCAATGATAATATTGAAGCAGTCACCCAAACTTCCCTTCTTGTTTTTGGAGGAACAGATTCCTCCGAGGACTGCAGTCTACTTTATGGCTTGTTTCCATGTTCTTATACCGTTTTGGGGAAACTCTTCTTGATTGTGGGATATGTTCTTCTGTATATAATTGGAGAATCATATGTCACTGCTGGCGGTGAGCTGATTTTTGAGGTTAATGGCTCTGTAGGAGCCAATTTGTTTCATGTCCTCGGTGCCATTCCAGATGCCATTATACTTCTAGGTACAATGCTTGCCTTGATCACTTACAGTTATCATCTGCTTTTCTGCTTCTTTACTTTGTTTTATGTGAAAAAATTTATAGTATATTTTTTTGAACCACTTGGTGCAGTTTTTGTGTGGTGTTATATTCCTCAAGGGGAACAATGTCTATGAAACTAAATGTGAATTTAGATGTTGATTCACAAATGTCTTGTGTTTTCCCTAGTATCTGGGCTCACTGCCAGTTCAGAAACTGCTGAAAGTAAAGTTTCCATTGGAGTAGGATTGCTGGTTGGGTCAACTGTTTTCTACCTTACAGCTGTGTGGGGATTGTGTGTTTATGCTGGCAAGTGTGATCTTGAGGGTAAGGAAAGCCAAGATACAACAGACACAAAAAGTTCAGCCTATTAGGTATGTTCATCTACCTCTTGGAAGGCTTTCCCTGATCTACTGTATCTTGTAAATACTTCAAACTGTTATTTATATTATTGTACAAAATTTTGGTATATTAGAGTATTAATTTGTGATAATGTTCTCTTTCTGTGATGAAATTATTATAAGGATAATTCATCAAGTACTTATAACATTGAGTATTGACCTGTTCTAAAGATGCTTAAGGCAGATTGAGGGGAAGTCAAAATCCTTAACTACTACTAAACAATATCCCATGAGTTATTCATGTTTCCAATATTAGTAACTGCTTGTGGCCATGGTATATACTTAAAAGTCATCTCTAAGTAATTTGATTGCAATTGCAGGTTCTGGTGTGAGTACAGAAATCTGGACTACTTATGCTGCAAGGATTATGGTCATATCTATCATCCCATTTGTTGTTTCTCAAATACCAAATGTTCTTCACTTAAGTTCAGGTGGCCAAGACATTACCATTTTAATCGCACTCATTGTTTCTGTGATATTCACTATAGCTTATTTCTTCTATGAGGTAACTGTATACGATGGAAATATGATTTTGTTAACAGCCCGTTATGTAGGAAAGTTTATGTTGATTCTTAGCAATTTGCAATTGTTGGCGCAGTTCTACTGTGAACCTTTGTTACAGACAAGCCGTATCAATTATGTAGAGCACAAGCAAGTCATGTCAGGACTCTTAATATATTTAGATTCTTGTGCACCTGGAGAGCTCCTAACCAGCAATGGGGAACCTAATAAAGATGTTCTCGAAAAGTTAGTCATTTAAAGATTTTTATTTGATTTTATTTCATTATTGTGCTAAGTTGTAGGTGCTTCATGATTTATTGATCGAACTCCATGTGATTTTGTTTTTCCACTTTCTCAGGTTGTTTAAAACCCTCGATACTGATGGAAGTGGATTTGTTTCACCTGATGAAATGAGAGCACGGGTAATCAAAATCCAGTCTGAAGAGTCTGGCTCAAGTTGGAATCACAAACACATAGATAACATTATGAAAGAATTCGATAAGTCCGGTGATCAATGCATTGATCTTATGGAGTTTATTGAGCTCATATCAAAGTGGCTTGATAAGGCAAAGCGTCCAAAGAAGGGCTTTCATGAGCCTGGCCGTCTCTCATTTAAGTACTCCTTTAAGGGCATGCAAAAAGTATAAGACTTAAGAGTTCAAATAATTACTGCTCCTATAGATAGATCAACTATAATTGAGTTCATATGTACAGGTAATAAACCAAGAGCACTACATGTTGGTGTCTGAGAAAAATAAGAGGGAGGAGGATGTTAAGAGCCCCAAGTGGATCTCCTTCAAAGCAGGAATGATGTTGTTGTTTGGAACTTGTCTCGCTATTTTTGTTGCTGAACCTCTGATAGATGCTGTTGATGAATTCTCGGAAGCCACCAGCATACCAACCTTCTTTATAGCATTCATGGTATTACCTTTAGCTACAAGATGTAGCGAAACATTGTCAGCGATCAAAATGGCTCGCCAGAAGACCCAGAAAACAGTCTCATCGACATTGTCTGAGGTGCGTTTCCCACTATTTTTCTGACCTCAGCGTCATTGGTTCAAGAAGCACTGATGTTAATTGTCTGATGATTAAATGTTGTGTCTAATTTTGTTGGTGCAGTTATACGTGACGGTAACATTGAATAATCTACTCTGCCTATCAGTTTTCTTGGCCATTGTTTACATCAGGGGATTGTATTGGGACTTCGGATCTGAGGTGCTTGTTCTTGTTATTGTCTGCATTGTGACGGGTTCTCTCACCAGCTTCAGCACCATTTTGCCTCTTTGGACATCGGTACTAGCTGTCCTGCTTTATCCCTTGTCACTCGCACTGGTTTACATGCTGCATTCTATCTTTGGCTGGTCATAGATCATCATTGAAATGTAGGAAGATAAAGAAAATAGTAGTCTTTAGGCTAGGCTGGATAGCTAGAAGCCGCCTAGAACAATATAAAGCATTCTTGCTTCAGTTAAAGTGCTTCATTTTACCTTGATTAATGTTTACCTCAAAACCAACTAATGTGTCTTCATGCTCTCTGGTTATACTGCCAAACAAGACCTAGCTAGCTAGTATTGCAATGTTGACCATACTTGGAGATTCTTTTGGTTTTGGAAACATTCGGAAATCAATTTATGCTAACTAAATGATACTTCTCCTTCATATATATTTCTCAGATAAAGACTAATTCAATTCAATGTTTGAGTGGATCGTTTCTATATTTCCAGGCCAATTACCAAACCACCAATAAGACTACAAATTTGTTTTGGATCGACTTATTTTCTGGACTAAAATGATCCATATTATATATAGTGAATATACAATTTCATATTATATTATATATTAGTTAAGAATATATGATCCTGAAAGACAAAACAGAAGAAGTTAAACTCTGTATGTCCTATGATATCTACACGAATGAATTGAAAGCCACTGGCGGCTCTCTTGAAAAAAACCTGCCGCAGCCATGGCTACGGGGCCAATTTGAGCTGATGAGGTGCAGCAATTCGCCCAACAAATTAGAAAAGAAGATGATAACATACATGAAATTCTTACGACTTCCATCTTTCTATATATCAAAACGACGAAACTCATCACTACTTTGACTAATATTGCATAAGTCTCATTATCTAATTATCTATAATTAGCTTAAGAATTGTTTGATAGTTAATCATGAACATCATATATATATATATATATATATATATATATATATATATATAGCGAGTGTTTGGTTGCCAATTATCATACTAGCTAAAAATTAGAGTTGAAAGCATGGGCGGATCCAGCCCGTTGGCTATATGGGCTTTAGCCCAAGGAGTTTTTTTAGAGGAAAAAAAAAGATTAAAAATTTAGAAGACAGAAATCGTGACTCCCTCAGTCCCTCACCCTGGTCCTGCGTCTTCTCAGTTCTCACTTCTCACTCTTCTGTTTGCCACTTTGCCAAAAAAAACAACACCGGCACTCCAGCAAGCCCTGCGTCTGCCGCCCCTGCCGCTCCTGCGTGGCTGCGTGGTTCAGCACTTCATCCCCTCCCTTTCTGTTAGGGTTCAAACTTCAAACCGTTCAATTCAACTCCAAAGGCCAAAGGTAAATTATTTTCCCCCTTCCTTTCTTTCTTTCTTCTTCGATCAATTAAACACCCAAAAAGTTAGGGTTTCTGTAAACAATTTGATTACTTGATTATTTGAAATTTTGAATATTGATTATTTGATTCTTTCTTTCTTTCTTTTGAATCTTTTCAATATTGATTATTTGATTCTAGGATCAGTAGGAATCACGGTTCGCCATAAATGGGAAACCCATATATCATTATTGTGCAGTTTCGAGTTTCAGTGAGTATAATGTCGTGCACTCTAGATGTGCTTTCAAAATAAACCCAATTGTACCTCTGGACAAAGTATGCCTTCACAGTTGTGGATTAGCTGCAGGTAGAGTTTCACATTATCAACATTCTCATGACCTTTTGTTCTTTCAATATGTACACACACGCACACAGACAATAGAGTAGAAGTTTCTATCCGATGCCCAAACTAAATAGGCTGGCATTAACATTTCAAATACTAGAATGTGAATGAGAATAACCTGACATTGTGCATATAATTGTAGGCTTGGGTGCAGCTTGGAATGTTGCTGATATATCTGAAGGATCAAGTGTGGTGATATTTGGTCTTGGAACCGTTGGCCTCTCTGTATGTGCATACTTGTTAACAGTTTTGCCACATTTTTCTTTCACGAGGAACAGTAAAAGACCACCATAGTTAAGTATAACGATTTCTTGAATGATAGGTTGCACAGGGTGCTAAGCTTAGGAGCGCATCAGCAATAATTGGTGTTGACACTAATCCTGAAAAAAGAGAAAAAGGTATTTAGCTATGTTTCTGCACAAACCCGTAGGCCTGGTAGAGACTGGTGAATCTAGATGTGATCTCCTCCTGCGAACCTGCTAACTAAGGGGAATACCGGGCGGCCGGCCGGTCTTCTCCTCTCAGATGCCTAAGTTAGTACAGTTGGGATGAATAGATAACTTAAGCAAGTATGATAAGCAGTTAGAGAGATCAGTTACCTATTAAAGAGGGTAGTTGAGGTCCTTATATAGGTGGTCGGACGTGAGGTCTGGTCTTACTCTTCGATGTGGGACTGGTTTCCTTCTGTTCGCACAAAAAAGGACATCGCTGGTGGCCTGTTCGGCAGGCTGGCGCCCCCGGTCCCCGGGCCCCTGGTCACAAGGTAGACTGTTGGACCTCGGGTCCGGTGATGGAGCTATAATACGAGCACAATCTGTACCTGCAAAACAACTTCATACACATACTACCCTCTCGTGTCATCGTTAGTATAGGACAAGTAGGGATCGTTCAATCCGGGGAAATCAGGGCGTTCAATCACATAAAGCATTACAAAAATCATATGGGGGAGTTTGAGAATTTGATTCTATATTCTACACGAAATTAAATCCTAAATTATATATATACATATGATCAACATCTTTCACATAATACACATCACACAAAGACTCACATGCACATAACAAACCGATCAAACAACAATACGGCAGCAACTTTATTGAATCCGATTTCATGCAATTTAGTTCCAATTATAACTAGAGCCCTTCGTGGTTCATCTAATCATTCAAAACTCCTCAATTATTTAGAATTAGCTTCGTGCATAACCCTAAACATAGTGCTAATCAGTTTAAAGACACTTCGTGTAGAAATTAAACCAAGAAACACATAAGCACAATGAGTCGAATTGGAAATATGCAACAAGTATGGCGTCACCTCACCTTGCTTCAACATGCATATTTTTTGAATTACTCTATCCCTTAGAACCAATACAAGATAAATCAACTTCGTGTATAACTTACCTTATATTTGTGGTTCGGTAACATAAAGAATTAAACCCAAGATCAGCCTAGCTAAAGCTTTTCTTAACCCTAAAACTTGTTGTGCATACGAATTCAGAAAATAAACCAAATAAAATCATCAAATCATCAAACAAAGTTACTGCCCTATTATCATACAATCAATTCGTCATACACATGTTCATCAACTAGACAAAAAGAAAACCAAAACACATAACAGAATTTCAGAAATCCAATGTAAAATTAATAAAACCAAATAACAATTCACAAATCCTTACAAACTTCATAGAAAAAGTTAAGTAATTATACAGAAAATTACAAGCCATGAGAGTTGAGTGAATCACACTTTAAAAGAAACCTTGTAGAGGAATCGGCAAAGAGGATTCGGTGGTGGTGATGAATGGTGGAATTCGGCTTGTAAAAGTGTATGGGATTTGTGGTGCTAGTTGAACAGAGTTTCGGCTAGTGAAAAGTGAGAGAGAAGAAGATGATTTTCTGAATAAAACCCTAGCTATATATAGAGGCACAGCAAGAAAGGGTTCGGCAACAATGAGAGACCAAAGCCGAATTGGACTTGTACTCCTTCTCTTGCTCGGCAAGGCTATGCAATTTTAATCTTCAATTCTGAACTTGGACTTCAATCAGCCTCATTTGAATAGCATGGACATGTCCAATAAGCCTTTAGGTCCGTAATATCTGATCCATGCTTCCAAAAATCCAATGGAGAGTTATCCTGATGCAACCAGGAAAGTTATTGTTTTCCCGGCAGAATGACCTTACTCCAGTAAATCCGGCATAACTTTCTCCTCAGAGCTCCGATTGATGCGATTCCAAGTCTCAGAGAAACTAGACTCGTAGAACTTTCCAACGGCGTATGGTACGTTCTCTGGTTCCAAGCGATATGTCCCACAGAAATTCCGGAAGTCAGGACACAGTCCCAGGAAAATCCTGGTAGTCCCTGGATTGGTTTGCTCAAACTGCCAAGTTGCAGTCTTCATTTGGGTGACTTCCCGAACTCCGATTGATCTGAAATTTTGACACAATACACTTTAGCTTGCCAATTATATGCATACCAAATTTCATCAAATTTGGAAAAGGATAGATCAGTTAAGCACGAGCCTCAAAATCACGAAAAAGACATATTTTACTTTATTTCCAGATTTCTATACTTAGTCATTTTTCTGATTATTAAGCACACTTTCTCCAAAACTCTACCAACATGACACTAAACTAAATTATGACTCAATCTTACTCTAAATAGACATAACAAAGCATAAATAAGGGATAATACACATTAATAACGTCGCACATTGTGCTCTTATCAACTACCCCACACTTATCATTTGCTAGTCCCTAGCAAAACAAAACAAAAAGACTCAACACTACTGCCCCTAAATAATTGTCTCAGGATCTTTACACACATAGCTTTCAAGTTAAGCATTCAATGTAAGCACAATAATCCCAAGCGTCATAGACATGTATCATAGCATGAACAAGTAAGAAACGAAAATCACAAGCAATGACATGTTATGTTGATTTCATCCTCCTCACTAGGCATACTCTCTTCTTTTCACTCATGATATGACAATTCACTCATAGTATATGCAAGAGAACAGATTGTAAGGCAACAAATAGCTTGCATATTTCATCAGATAGAAGCACTTTGTGAATCAATTTTTCAGGAAAAACTTCATATAACAACTATGTGCACAAATGAACCAAAGCCATAAGCTCAACTCTTGACAAAAATCTCCACAAATCAAAGTTCACCCATTTTAAGAATCATGAAAAGATCAACATAAAGGTGATAATGGGGATTGGCATAAGGCATTCACATTTAGGATAGTGGTGATAAAATGTCACCAAGACTTAGCAAAATTCAATAAATCCTTATGACTTCACTCCAAAGGGCCAAATTTCATCATGTTGGGCCCAAACTTCATTCTTTTCTTCCCCAAAACAAAGTGAATATGAATAAAGGTCAAATATAACAACAATAGACCTTCAATTATCACACAAACTCCAATTTCACAATCACAAACTCATCCAAATTTTTTTTCTTCTTTTCTTCATTGCCGAGACTTATTCTTTTTCTTCTTATTTCGGATCGGATTTTTCTCTCTTTTTTTTTTATTTTATTTTCTGTCCGATTTTTCTTTTCTTCGACAACAATAATTACATGCATTTGGACAAGCTCACCCCACACTTACTTCATAACATCACATCAATTCACAAATTCCAATTAAATTTTACCAAGTCTTGACAACAATGGTAAGGATAAACTATTCTAAGTTCAAGAAATGTGTATCATGGTGATGAAACAAAATGGCTTAATGTCGGCTCAAAGGGGTTAAAACTAAGGAGTCCCACGATGGGCACAAATTAAGCATAAGCTTTATTTGGCATTGGTGGTAATCCTAACATGATCTTTTCAATCCTTTTCAAAATCAAGGTATTTCATGAATAAAAGTTTCAAAAATTGTCAAGAGTGAGTTCTAGCATTCTAGAGTTCATTAAAAGCTATGGCACATAGTCATTGAATAATCAAAGAATGATGAAGTTTTGAAAAATTCTGCCCATTTTTTATATTTATCGCTCATGAAGAAAGTATATGGCATCAAAACTCACACAGGTTATTATGGAACAAAATCAACACAACATGCATGCTTATTACACAATTAAGTTCAAGTCTCAAATGTTCATACCAATCACAAAGTCCATGAAACTCACAATTATTTTCAAGATTATGCAAAACCATCATCTATGCATTCAAAGATATAATCATCATAGACTATTTAAGGGCATCCTAAGACTCAAACAAAACAAAACAAACAAAAGCAACGAAAATTTTTATTATTATTATTTTTTTTTTTTTATGACTCAAAACAAAGACTCAAAACAAAAATAAATATGTAAAACATGTATTCTCTACCCCACACTTAGAAAATTACATTGTCCTCAATGTAAACCAGAAATAATGTTGTAATTTCTAAGCATATGATAAAATTCACAAATTTCACATTTATACAGTTCAACCAAAAAGAGTTTAGGGATTTAGAAAATTCAAACTCTCGTTGATGGCTCCTTCACAATTTTGGTTGAAATGTGTTGCCTCCCATGCAGCGCTTAATGTTTATAGACTACTCAGCCTAGACTCTTTTCTCTATTAATGCCGATCTTGGTGGATCCTCAATGTCAATTTCCTCAAGTGGCTTTTCAAAAGGTTCATAATAAGGCTTAAGTCGATGACCATTCACCTTAAAAATTTTACCTGAAACTTCACTTTTGATTTCTATAGCACCATGAGCAAACACATTAGTAACAATATAAGGGCCAATCCAACGTGACCTTAATTTTCCAGGAAATAATCTAAGACGAGAATGATATAACAAAACTTTTTGGCCAATTAGAAACGTCTTTCTTCTTAGCTTCTTGTCGTGGTATAACCTCGTCTTCTCCTTATAAATCCAAGACGCATCGTATGCATCATTCCTGATTTCTTCAAGCTCTCCAATCTGCAATTTTCGGTGAATACCTGCATCATCAACATTCATGTTAAATTCTTTTACCGCCCACCATGCCTTGTGTTCCAATTCCACCGGGAGATGGCATGCTTTGTCGTATATTAGCCTAAAGGGAGACATCCCTATAGGCGTATTGTAGGCTGTCCTATATGCCCACAAAGCATCCTCAAGTCTATTGCTCCAATCCTTCCTTGTTGGACCAACAGTTTTCTCCAATATTCGCTTGATCTCCCTATTTGATACTTCTGCCATTCCACTAGTCTGAGGGTGATATGGGGTGGAAACCTTGTGAGTGACTCCATATTTCCTGAGTAAAGCCTCTATGGTTCTGTTGCAAAAAGTGAGAACCTCCATCGCTTATAAGCACACGTGGTACTCCAAACCTAGAAAATATGTTAGTTCTCAAGAATCCTGCAACAACTTTAGAATCATTAGTCCTTGTGGCTTTCGCCTCCACCCACTTAGAAACATAATCAACTGCCAATAAGATATACAGAAAACCTTTGGATGATGGAAAAGGTCCCATAAAATCAATACCCCAAACATCAAATATTTCAACAACAATTATAGGGAAAAGAGGCATCTGATCTTTAGAACCAATATTACCTGTTCTTTGGCATCTATCGCATGTCATACAAAATGTATAAGCATCTTTGAAAAGTGTAGGCCAAAAGAATCCACAATCCAATACCTTAAGGGCAGTACGCCTAGGCCCAAAATGGCCTCCACACGCCTCAGAATGACAAAGAGCAAGGATCGGCCTATGCTCTTCTTGGGGGACACAACGTCGAATGATTTGATCACTACAATGCTTCCATAGATATGGATCATCCCAAATGTAGTGCCTTGACATCTTTTTGATCCGTATCTTGGTATCCTGCGAAATATTACTAGGAAAAGTCTTAGTAACCAAATAATTCACAATATCAGCATACCAAGGTGCGTGTGTCTCCAAACGAAAAAGTTGTTCATCTGGAAAAGATTCTTGCAAAGGCAACGTCTCTTCCTCTTGCACAATTCTGCTCAAATGATCCGCTACAACATTTTCGCTTCCTTCTTGTCCTTAATTTCGATATCAAACTCTTGGAGTAAGAGAATCCATCGAATCAAACGTGGTTTGGCGTCTTTCTTCTTCATCAAATATCTAAGGGATGCATGATCAGAATAAACAATCACTTTTGAATTCAATAGATATGCACAAAATTTTTCTAAAGCAAAAATAACAGCCAATAGCTCTTTCTCTGTGGTGGAATAATTCAATTGAGCATCATTCAAAGTCCTAGAGGCATAGTATATGGTATTCGGCCTCTTGTCTTTTCGTTGACCAAGAACTGCTCCAACAGCATAGTCTGATACATCGCACATTAGCTCAAACGGAAGACTCCAATCTGGTGGCACCATTATAGGGGCCGACGTCAACAATGTCTTGAGCTTGCCGAAAGCTGCTTCACACTCTTCACTCCACACGAACGGGACATCTTTCTGCAAAAGAGAACACAAGGGTTTTGCTACCAAGGAAAAATCCTTGATAAACCTTCGATAAAATCCTGCATGGCCAAGAAACGAACGTACCTCCCTCACAGTTGTGGGAGAGGGTAAGTGAAGCATAATATCAATCTTAGCCTTATCAACCTCAATTCCCTTAGCAGAAATAATGTGACCTAAAACTATCCCTTGATTTACCATAAAGTGACATTTTTCCCAATTCAATACAAGGTTAGTTTCAACACATCTTTCCAAGATTAACTCTAAATTTTCTAAACATGCATCAAAGTCTTTTCCATATATGCTAAAATCATCCATAAAGACTTCAATGATATTTTCAATATAATCAGAGAAAATAGAGTACATACAACGTTGGAACGTACCTGGTGCGTTGCATAAACCAAAAGACATACGTCTATAAGCAAACGTACCGAAGGGACATGTGTACGTTGTCTTTTCTTGGTCATCCGAATGAATACAAATCTGATTGTACCCGCTATACCCATCCAAAAAGCAATAGAACTCGTGTCCAGCTAATCTTTCAAGCATCTGATCCATGAAAGGTAAAGGCATGTGATCTTTTCGTGTAGTCGCATTCAACTTTCTGTAGTCAATACACATCCTATGACCTGTGACCAATCTCTGAGGCACGAACTCATTATTCTCATTCTTTACCACAGTAACTTCACTCTTCTTGGGTACAACTTGAACAGGTGAAATCCATTGGCTATTCGAGATAGGATATATGACGCCACAATCTAAAAGTTTGATCACCTCGTCCTTCACAATCTTCATCATTGGTGGGTGAAGACGTCTCTGGCCTTCTCTTGTCGGCTTGGCATCCTCCTCCAACAAGATCTTATGAACACAAGTTGTAGGGCTTATTCCCTTGATGTCCGCCAACTTCCAACCTATGGCGGTCCTGTTTCTTTTAAGCACATCAATCAGTCTCTGTTCTTGCTGCTCGCTCAGCTTTGATGACACAATCACTGGTAAAGTATCATCGTCTCCAAGATATGCATACTTCAAATTATCAGGTAGAGCCTTAAGCTCTAATGTTGGGGCCTGTTCCACAGATGGTAACAATTTATTAGTAGTAATTGGAATTGACGTGAAACGTTTATACCTTAGATGAGGGACTGCCTCTAGCTCGGCAACAACATTCATGATGCTCGGCTCAAGTTCAAGCCGAGACTGGTCATTCCAATCCGTCGTCTCCTCTCTCTTTTGTTCGTCAATTCCGGCCCCCATCTCAATAGCTAATTGCTATTGATCCATAGTTTCTAATAAAACCTGTGCAAACGAATCAACAACATCAATAGCATAGCAAGGTTTTAAATCAGAAACCGGATACCTCATAGCTTCAAACACGTTGAAGCTAATAACTTCACCATCAAACTCCATGGTGAGGTTGCCTTCTGCAACGTCTATCTTTGTTCTTGCGGTTCTCATAAATGGTCGCCCCAAAAGTAATTGAGTTGAATTATGGGGTGAATCTTCCATATGAAGCACATAAAAATCTGCAGGAAATATCAAATTATTAACCTGCACAAGAACATCCTCAACATATCCCTCAGGATATTTGTTAGATCTGTCAGCCAATTGAATAATCACATTGTCTCTCTTCAATTCTCCTAGACCTAGAGACTTGTAAACATTATAAGGCATCACATTAATTGACGCTCGTAAGTCTAGCAAAACATTAGAAAAACAACATTAACCAATTATACAAGGAATTGTAAAACTGCCAGGATCTTTCATTTTGGGTGGGAGCTTTCTTTGTATGACGGCTGAAACCGTCTCACTCATCTTAACAACTTGCTCCTCTCGTGTATGCCTCCTTGTTGTGCAAAGTTCTTTCAAAAATTTGGCATACTTTGGAATTTGCTTGATGCATTCAAGCAATGGTATATTCACCTCCACACGTCTGAAGATATCTAGTACCTCCTCATCTGATTTCTCCTTCTTTGATTTAGCAAATCTAGAAGGAAAAGGTAAACACGAAGATTGGTTAGTAATAACTAAACCACTTGAGTTAGATTTATTTACCTTATGTGTCTCTGAGGTGGCGGGATCTTTTTCCATGTCCCTCTTCTTCATAGCATCGAGCTCATCCTTGCTCGGTTCACCATTCTTGCCCTTTCTGCCGTGTGCTCCTCCATTGCTGCCGTGTGCAGCCTTATGCTCGGTCTCATCACCCCCATGCTCCACAATCACCGCCTCACTAGCCTTCCCCACACTCGGCCCTTCCAAGATTTTACCACTCCTCGTGGTGATTGACTTTGCTTGCTCATTCTTAGGGTTAGGGATCACTCCTCCAGGTAACCTCCCTTGTTCTTGGATCTGCCCCATAAAATCCACAACCTTTCCCATCTGATTTTTCAGCTCAGAAATATCCTTTGCGTTTGAGGTTGTAGATTGCAACAAAGTATGAGTTGCATCATTCAAAGATTTCAGCATTGCATCATAGTTAGGATTCGATGATGCTTGAGCATTGTTGTTATAGAATTGTTGCTGAGGTCTTGCAAATCCTTGAAACTGTCCTTGAGGTCTAGGTTGATACGCCATGCCTCCTTGATTTGCTTGTGGTGGCGCCAACGGTTGAGGGTTCTGAACATTGCTGTTGTTGGCCCAACGAAAATTAGAGTGATCGTTGTACCTTGGATTGAAATTCGGGTAATTGGAACGTTGCTGCCCTTGAAAACCAACCGAATTGGCTTCCTCAAAACTATCACCTCCTCCCAATTGAGGACACACATCAGCCGTATGGCCCTCCATGCTACACACCCCACAAACTTGGGCATGCTTCTGCTTCATCATTTGGGACATCATCTGAGTGAGCTTCCCCATGTCTTCCCTAAGCTCCTTGACAGCACTAGACTCCTCAAATCCGCTAGCTTCATTCACTCGCCTTGAGGAAGTAGACCCGAACTGTTGTTGGTTAGTGAAATGCATCTCCAACAAGTTCTTAACTTCCTCCTTGCTCTTTTCCATCAAAGATCCTCCAGCCGCTGAGTCAAGAAATCTACGCTCCAAAGGACGCAACCCTTCATAAAAATACTGCAGCAAAAGACCTTCACGTATCTCCTTTCTAATCTGTGTCACCCTTGATGAAGGAAAATATTTGGTGAGAAATTCCTTCACCATTGTGTTCCAAGACGTCATCTTCCCTGGTGGCATTGCATAGAACCACTCGGCTGCCCTATCCTCAAGTGAAAATGGAAATTCCTTCAACCTCACATGCTGCAAATCTGCCCCAGTTGGGCACATTGACTCACATCGAAACTCAAACTTGTGGATATGGCGATTAGGATCCTCTTCACTAAGTCCATAAAACTTCAGCAACTGGTGAATAAATCCACCTTTCAACTCAAACTCTGCTGATTTTCCAGGTGCAACAGCAGGATATGTCACATTACTCGGTCTTGCCGCTCCTCCTTGTGGCGCATCTACTTGCCCATTTTCTTCCCTCAATGAAGTCATATTGAATATGGGATCAGGTAAATCAAAATTCAAATATTGAATTGGTATGGGACTCTGAAGTAGCTCAAACTCTGGTTCTTCGTGAAACAAAGGGTTTAGTTCACACGAAGACTCTGAAGGAAATGGTGATGGTGGTGCAACGAAATTTCTATCAAAAAGTGATGAGGTGGGAGATACAAACTGATGTTCTGGTGATGGTGAACGTGCTTGACCTAGAGTTGCTGGCAATTCTAGATCGTATATCTCTCCAATTCGATACAAACGGCCTCTAATGTCGCGTGACCAATTGGACATTCATGTAACTGAAATTATTTGAAAATCAAGTGGTTTAGGCAAGGAATTCAAAAAGAAAAATAAAAGTATTTGTGTAAATGTTATAATAACCAACGAAATATACATATAGATAGCACACAAGAGTTTCAAAATTTCACAAATTTCACAAATTTCACAAGTAATAAACAAGAATTCGGTCCTAGTTTTCCAAGAGTATCGAAAATTGTGTGAGATTGCCGAACCTAGAGTCTATTTCTTTTTATTCACACAACTTTAAAATTCGAAGTACGTGGAGCAGAGGAGATAACAGTGCAATGGACTGATGCAGCCCAAGGTAGTATCATGCTTATTCCGATATACCTCAAAAATTAAAGACGAATTTTGTTTTGAAGAAAAATAGATTCACATATGTTCAAGTTATTTTCTAGCGTCTAAAGTGAGTGATGCTTCGGCACAAGCGGTTGTCTAGGTCGAACATATTTTACTCTTCAAAGGCGGTGTCGTTAAAATTCACGGAGAGTAAACTCTCTTTAGGAACCAGGCAGGTCTCAAAGTGGGTAACCACGGAGGACAAGTCCCCTATCGACTCACTCACCGAGAATGATCATCAGTCTGTGGGTCTTGAGAACCAGTTTTACAAACCTCGAACCAATCAATGAAAATAACTTTCCCTATACTTTGTAAAATAAACTCGGGTCCTAGCGGTCTATAAGTGTTGATAAAAACCGCTCTCAACCTCATAGAAGTAATACTATTGCTGAAATGTCGCTTGTATGCGTGGGGGGGGGGGGAAGTATCCCGCGTTTCCCAATCTACATAAAACGGATTCAACAAAGCACTATTCGTATGAAGGGTTTTGGTTATGATCAACAAAAGAGGCTTCACCTACATGTTACACTTTAGAAACTACAATAAACTCAAAACATACACAAAAACTATCAACTTCCAAGAAATTTATCTAAGTGTTACAAACAATCACACAAAAATTATAGCACATAATCGGCAACTCATGCAAAACCAGAAACCAAAAACCGAAAATTTCCTACTTACTATTACAAGTCCGAAAATCCTATTATACATATCCCAAAACTAAGGAAAAATTATACACATCCAAAAATTGATACAAAGTTACAAATTAACACTTCATGAATCAAAACATTTTAATTTCCCCGGCAACGGCGTTAAAAATTGATGGAGCTATAATACGAGCACAATCTGTACCTGCAAAACAACTTCATACACATACTACCCTCTCGTGTCATCGTTAGTATAGGACAAGTAGGGATCGTTCAATCCGGGGAAATCAGGGCGTTCAATCACATAAAGCATTACAAAAATCATATGGGGGAGTTTGAGAATTTGATTCTATATTCTACACGAAATTAAATCCTAAATTATATATATACATATGATCAACATCTTTCACACAATACACATCACACAAAGACTCACATGCACATAACAAACCGATCAAACAACAATACGGCAGCAACTTTATTGAATCCGATTTCATGCAATTTAGTTCCAATTATAACTAGAGCCCTTCGTGGTTCATCTAATCATTCAAAACTCCTCAATTATTTAGAATTAGCTTCGTGCATAACCCTAAACATAGTGCTAATCAGTTTAAAGACACTTCGTGTAGAAATTAAACCAAGAAACACATAAGCACAATGAGTCGAATTGGAAATATGCAACAAGTATGGCGTCACCTCACCTTGCTTCAACATGCATATTTTTTGAATTACTCTATCCCTTAGAACCAATACAAGATAAATCAACTTCGTGTATAACTTACCTTATATTTGTGGTTCGGTAACATAAAGAATTAAACCCAAGATCAGCCTAGCTAAAGCTTTTCTTAACCCTAAAACTTGTTGTGCATACGAATTCAGAAAATAAACCAAATAAAATCATCAAATCATCAAACAAAGTTACTGCCCTATTATCATACAATCAATTCGTCATACACATGTTCATCAACTAGACAAAAAGAAAACCAAAACACATAACAGAATTTCGGAAATCCAATGTAAAATTAATAAAACCAAATAACAATTCACAAATCCTTACAAACTTCATAGACAAAGTTAAGTAATTATACAGAAAATTATAAGCCATGAGAGTTGAGTGAATCACACTTTAAAAGAAACCTTGTAGAGGAATCGGCAAAGAGGATTCGGTGGTGGTGATGAATGGTGGAATTCGGCTTGTAAAAGTATATGAGATTTGTGGTGCTAGTTGGACAGAGTTTCGGCTACTGAAAAGTGAGAGAGAAGAAGATGATTTTCTGAATAAAACCCTAGCTATATATAGGCACAGCAAGAAAGGGTTCGGCAACAATGAGAGACCAAAGCCGAATTGGACTTGTACTCCTTCTCTTGCTCGGCAAGGCTATGCAATTTTAATCTTCAATTCTGAACTTGGACTTCAATCAGCCTCATTTGAATAGTATGGACATGTCCAATAAGCCTTTAGGTCCATAATATCTGATCCATGCTTCCAAAAATCCAATGGAGAGTTATCCTGATGCAACCAGGAAAGTTATTGTTTTCCCGGCAGAATGACCTTACTCCAGTAAATCCGGCATAACTTTCTCCTCAGAGCTCCGATTGATGCAATTCCAAGTCCCAGAGAAACTAGACTCGTAGAGCTTTCCAGGGCGTATGACACGTTCTTTGGTTCCAAGCGATGTGTCCCACAGAAATTCTGGAAGTCAGGACACAGTCCCAGGAAAATCCTGGTAGTCCCTGGATTGGTTTGCTCAAACTGCCAAGTTGCAGCCTTCATTTGGGTGACTTCCCGAACTCCGATTGATCTGACATTTTGACACAATACACTTTAGCTTGCCAATTATATGCATACCAAATTTCATCAAATTTGGAGAAGGATAGATCAGTTAAGCACGAGCCTCAAAATCACGAAAAAGACATATTTTACTTTATTTCCAGATTTCTATACTTAGTCATTTTTCTGATTATTAAGCACACTTTCTCCAAAACTCTACCAACATGACACTAAACTAAATTATGACTCAATCTTACTCTAAATAGACATAACAAAGCATAAATAAGGGATAATACACATTAATAACGTCGCACATTGTGCTCTTATCATCCGGGTGCTGGTGATCCTGCTCCGGGCCTCAGTCCGGCCCCGGATGCACTGGCTGCGGGTCTGTGGGCTTGTGTAGCCCCTCTGTGGCTACTGTCAACAAGCTATTTTCTTCTTCTCCTCACACGAGTTCTCTGGTATGAGTCGCCATGTACCTTTCAGTAGATAATAATGTTCTTATTGGTGCAGCAAAAGCTTTTGGAATTACTGAATTTATTAACCCAAATGACAGTAAAGAACCTGTTCACTACAAGAAAAAAAGGCTTTGCCGACGAAAAAAAAAAAAACAGCCGACGAAACACTTTTTTCGTCGGCTATTCCCAAGAATGGCCGACGAAAATTTTTGTCGTCGGCAAAAAAAAAATTTCGTCGGCCATTCCCATAGAATGGCCGACGATTTTTTTTTTCGTCGGTAAAAATGAAAAATCGTCGGCTATACTCCTATAATGGCCGACGATTTAAAGTTTTCGTCGGCTATAAACTTTTGGAAGAATGGCCGACGAAACTTTTTTATTTCGTCGGCCATAAGTTTTTTTAAAAATAATTATTTTACGAATAATGGCCGACGAAAATTAATTATTTCGTCGGCCATAAATTATTTAAAAATAATTATTTTACGAACAATGGCCGACGAAAATTAATTATTTCGTCGGCCATACTTTTTTTAAAAATAATTATTTACGAACAATGGCCGACGAAAATTAAGTATTTCGTCGGCCATAAGTTTTAAAAAAAATAATTATACGATTATTTTTGACAGAAAACGACAAAAGAATAGCATAGCCGACGAATACTAGGTTTGATTTCGTCGGCTATGATTAAAAAAAAAAAACAAAAAAAGAGCAGTTTCCATTTTCTATCACTATCGACAAACCATTGCTTCATCCTTCAAATGCAAATGTGTCGTGAAATAAGACATGACCAAAATATTGAAATACGGCTACGGTTGAAAAATGGGAAGATTCCGACAAAATCTGTGTGCCGAATGTTGCGGTTAACTGTTTTTTACTCCCGTTTTCCTATGGGTAGCCTGACGGTCGGTAAATATTTTGAGGAAAATTTTTATACGATTAGTCGCGTCTCATCAATCTGAAACTATTCTCTATTGAAGATCAGGCCAAAAAACATCATTTAGACGGGCCAATTTCCGTTTTAAAGCGTTTAGAGGTTTGACTCACCCGGTTGACCGTCCCGATCGAGCCTTTAACGTTGTCAGATGTAGTTGGATTTTTTTTCATACATGTATTTAATCTTAACGGTGATATCTGACGGTTGGAATAGATTTTCCAAACTTTTAGATTCAAAATCGGAACATATGCACTAATGTTCCTTAACTTGTTTACTAAGTGTTTAAGTGAATGTATAGTTTCAAATAGTTACTATACGTACACTCTTCAAATGCAAATATGTCGTCAAATAAGATATGACCGAAATAATGAAATACGTCTACGGTTGAAAAATGACAAGATTCCGATAAAATCCGCGTGCCGAAAGAATGAAATCAGTCAAAACCCGGTTTACTGCAGATTTGGCATCCGGCGTCCGAATGACGATTGTGATACCATTCCGGAAAGGGAACGACGCCAGGAACAAAACTCGTAGCTTTGCCACGACGTGTGGGCTTTTTCGGGCTTTCGAGTTCGTTTAGGGCCTCAAAACGGCATTTTAGTATGTTTTCATAGAATAGCCGACGAAACATTCAAATTTCGTCGGCTAAACTCTTGATCCGCGCCTTTTTATTGTCCGCCGTTGGATGGCTCAGATCCGACGGCTGTTGATTTTCCAAAGTATAGCCGACGAAATAAAAGATTTCGTCGGCTATACTTAGAGAATAGCCGACGAAATATTTTAATTTCGTCGGCTATTCTCTAAGTATAGCCGACGAAATATTTTTATTTCGTCGGCTATACTCCTTCTAAATCTTTTAAATCCTCCCGCCTTTTTTCTCTCCTCCTTCCCCCCCTCCTCCGGCCTCCTCTTCCTCCTTCCCCTCCTCCGGCCTCCTCCTCTTCCTCCTTCCCCTCCTCCTCCTCCTCCTCCCCCTCCTTCCCCTCCTCCTCCTCCTCCTCCTCCTCCTCCTTCCCCTCCTCCGGCCTCCTCCTCCTTCCCCTCCTTCCCCTCCTCCTCCTCCTCCTTCCCCTCCTCCGGCCTCCTCCTCTTCCTCCTTCCCCTCCTCCGGCCTCCTCCTCTTCCTCCTTCCCCTCCTCCTCCTCCTCCTCCCCCTCCTTCCCCTCCTCCTCCTCCTCCTCCTCCTCCTCCTCCTCCTCCTCCTTCCCCTCCTCCGGCCTCCTCCTCCTTCCCCTCCTTCCCCTCCTCCTCCTCCTCCTTCCCCTCCTCCGGCCTCCTCCTCCTCCTCCTCCTTCCCCTCCTCCTCCTCCTCCGGCCTCCTCCTCCTCCTCCTTCCCCTCCTCCTCCTCCTCCTCCTTCTCCTTCTCCTCCTCCTCCGGCCTCCTCCTTCCCCTCCTCCGGCCTCCTCCTTCCCCTCCTCCTCCTCCTCCTCCTCCTTCTCCTCCTCCTCCTCCTCCTCCTTCTCCTTCTCCTCCTCCTCCGGCCTCCTCCTTCCCCTCCTCTGGCCTCCTCCTTCCCCTCCTCCTTCTCCTCCTCCTCCGACCTCCTCCTCCGGCCTCCTCCTCCTCCTTCCCCTCCTCCTCCTTCCCCTCCTCCGGCCTCCTCCTCCTCCTTCCCCTCCTCATTCCCCTCCTCCATCCAAAGCATAATTTAATTTTTTTTTGCCTAAAATTTAAGAATAGCCGACGAATTTTACCAATTTTCGTCGGCTATAAGTTGTATAGCCGACGAAAATTCTAGTATTTCGTCGGCTATAACTAATTATGCCTATTAAAATATTAATATATTTCGAGGAAATAGCCGACGAAATTTTATTAAATCGTCGGCTATAGTTAAAACACAATAGCCGACGAAATTCGTCGGCCATACTTAATGGATTTCGTCGGCCATACTCAAAAATACCCGACGAAATTCGTCGGCTATTTCTCCCACGTTTGCCCGACGAATTTTTGGATTCGTCGGCCATATTTAACTATAGCCGACGAAATTTTTTTTTTCGTCGACCATTGGTATTACCGACGGCGTATTACCGACGACTTATGGCCGACGAAATTTTCGTCGGCAGAGGGTATAGCCGACGAAAAAATGGAATGGCCGACGAAAAAATTTTCGTCGGCTATTCTCCCGTATCTGGTAGTGGTTCAACATGTAATTGTTGAACCCAGAGAAAGATCAGATCCCTCACATTGTGTATTTATCATGAAAGAAACAAGAATTTAAGCTTACAGCCTGTCTTAAGTTTATTGGGTTCCAAACCTTAAAAAAAAAAAAATCAATTTTTATTGTTCTTAAATCTAGCCTTAGGTATATCTAAATCCTGGTTCTGCCCCTGGTTGAAAGGGCAAAATGAGACGTTGCTAGAAAAACTATTGATCGGGTTGGAAGTAGCTAGTTTGAATGACATGCAAGTCATTTATCTTTCGAATCTGCATATAAGATATGCCCTTTGCAAGTTTATCTGCATATAAGATTGTATGCATACATTAATTAACCTTTTCATTTGTCATAAAATCATTAATCTAATACCTAACCTTAGGGAAGACCGGAAGAAAATATGAACAAATCCCATGTGTGCTTGAAACATGAAACCCAGCAATGTCCATCTGCATGCATAGTAGGGCAATTGGCAGACGATTTAAAAACTAGGTTGATATGCCAAATACTATCGATCTTGTACGTAATTAATTATCATATGTAAACGTAATTAATTAGTCATATGAATGACGATGTGGCTATCATAAGCCATATTGGCTTAATTAATTCTGAAATATTTTGTACACGTTGTCAAAACATGGCTGCTTCGGTGTTATTTTATTTAGAATAAAACATAGCTGCTTGGGTGTTCCAAAATAATATGCACCTAATCCACCAAGATCAACACATCAGCATTGACCTCATGTATCCCTTCTTCCTAATTAAATACTTTTCAACAAATGATCACCATCTGTGGAAAATGATGTATATATTTGAAGATATATATCTTCAAATATATACATCATTTTCCACAGCCATAGTCTTCTTGTTCATTTCAGCTGCAAGGAGGGAATGACCACACTCAGCAAAAATGCTGCATATTTCATATTGGTTCTTTTTGCGTTATTAGGACAAGTCCGAGGCCGTTCTTTTCGATACATCACTACTGTTACTACAAGCGCTCAATCGGTTTCAGACGGTGTTGATGATGATCGTCATCATCATGTTGGATTCAACCAAAGTAATGGGATCAGAAGCTCCTTCCAACTTGTCAAAGGAATCGACGCCGCGTCTAACGAGACCTGCGAGCAGCTGTACGGGTTCTTGCCGTGCTCGGACAGTGTTTACGGGTTTGTGTTCTTGATGGTGGTGTATGAGTACTTGTTGTTCCATGGAGAGTCGTGTTTGGCCGCCGGAGCTCAGCAGATCTTCAAGATTCTAGGTCCTGGTGTCTTCGGTGCTAGTGCTTTCCATGTCCTCGGCGCCCTCCCGGAGTCTTTGTTGCTTCTTGGTACGTATCAATCTTCCTTCCTCTCTGCGCGCCACACTTTAATTTTCGATCATGCTCTCATATATCTTCTTTGAGTTCTTTCTATTCTGAGTACTAGATACTGTATATAGTTCATTGATCATGATCACTTCGTTTTCTTTCAACAAAATAGAGAGAAATTCCACAAGCACTATACAGAATAAGACAGACAGATAATGGAAATGCAGCTATCACAAATATTTTTGCTGGAGATCGATCATATAAAATAGCTGGCATTGCTGTAGTTGCTATAATTCTCATCAGAAATTGCAAAGAAAATAGATAAAAACATGTGGCTTCAATTATTTAGCTGTTTTGCACATGTACTAGATACATTTAATACAAAATTTAATAGTCGCCGGTACTGTATATATCTACTATCCAATTGACTAGTCCTCTCGTAGTGTTATATTTAACTATAGGGGGATTAGATGCGTGCTAGAACATAGATGTGATCGACTAATTTTTGTAACCATATATATGTTTGTTGAATAACTTGTCACATGCAGCTTCTGGATTCTTTAACACCAAGGAAGTTGCTGAAGATTATGTCTACACTGGAGTCGGATTGCTGGCTGGAACATCAATTTTGCTCCTAACACTACTTTGGGGAACTTGTGTGATTGTTGGCCGCCAACATTTCACAAGTTGTGATGATACAAATTCGTCAACAGCTTTTTCATGGGAAAAAGTACCTGCATTACTGACAAGTCAGTTTTCTTAATATCTAGTTAAATTACAAATTCTTTTCGGATTTATAATTTCTGTCAAAATGGTTTAGGCGGCCGTATAATTACCGATTAAGAGCGTGTCACGTATCACGTGCCATATACACTAATAATCCATGCGCGCGTGACAAAGTTAATTAGGTTTGAAACGTGTTCGCTAAGCCAAAGTGACCACGAAAATCATTTTTGAATGCTCTTACAATTCACCTAGCTCTGAAAAATTTACTTAGGACTTAGAAGCTCCAACTCAACTTAACTAATTTCGTGTTGAACTGATTGCATGTATGACATTTTTGCTTAGTTTGGTATTAAGGTAAAAAAACTCAAATATGAAAAAAAATGTGTTTTAAATAAGCAACATGTCACCTGCTTTTTAAAATCGTGATTTTTTCAATTAAATTTTATAAATAAGCACCTTATAAAAAACTTACCAAACACAAAATCAACTCATAATAATAATTATAAGTGGTTATTTACTCCAAAACGCAATATCAAACAAAGCCTTTAGCTCATTTCTTTGTCTTCTTTTTTTTGTCTCTGAATTATAGATTGTGGCATTACAATTGATTTGGAGACCAGCGTGCTCGCAAGGATCATGATTTTCTCAGTGATTCCGTTTCTCATAATGCAAATCGCCAATATCTTCCACTCTTCTTATGTGGAAAACATTTTTATCTTGGTTGCTCTCAGTGTTTCCGTTATATTCCTATTGCTGTACTTCATTTATCAGGTATACACATTCATCACTAATTTGTCAATAAACTCACTCTATATATTCTTGTACTATTACAAATGTCTATGAAGAACTCATGTCGATCTCTTTTATCTTTACTATGTATAAGTACAGGTCTTCCAGCCCTGGGTTCAAAAAAGAAGATTAGAATTTGTGAAACATGGGCACCTGGTATCAGACATTTTACAACATGTGCAAAAACATGCACTAGGGAGAATCCTCACAGTCCAAGGGGCACCTGATGTACGTGCCATTAGAAGGTACTAAGGCTTTCGTCTCTGTTCTTTCCTCTCTTACTGTGAAAGATCTATGTATGAAGTTCATCATGTTGTTCCATATCCGACCCGGTTGGTGAGTTTGAGTGTTCCACCGCACACGCAATGTCCTGCGCGTAACCACTACATATATACATGTCGATATTCTCTTCAAAATAATCCACATTATGCCATTCAGATATGGGATTTTGCCAAAATGCAGAACAATATAAGCCCTTTTTGGTATGTATACGAACTAATCCATGACGAATATGTTGCAGGCTATTTGAGGAAATGGATGAAGATGGTGACAATCATATATCAGTTCCTGAAGTGCAAAAACTTCTTCATGAAATCAAATTCACATCATTGGAAAATGATGAGGACAAAGGAATAGCAGAAGTGATGAAAAAGTTTGACATCGATAACAATGGAAAAATTAATAAAGATGAATTTGTAAATGGCTTCACAAAATGGGTTGATGAGTACAAGTCACTGCATAAAGAAAATACTGAAAGATCGTTGGAGGATATGTATCAGGTATTATTCTACAATACCACATTATAGTGTGTATATATATATATGCTAACATCAACATAATGTATGCCAATTATGTTTAGCCTCCTCTTATTTTTTCGGCCAAACGATCTTAATAATTTTATTATTGATGTCATTAACATACTCATCTTTAAGCTCCTTTGTTGCTGCGCAGGTCTTTCAACCTTGGATTGAAAATAGAAGAAAAGAACGTGAAATGAAGAAGAATTTGATGTCAGAAGTATTAAGACACGTCCAAAGCAATTCTCTTGGAGCGATACTCAATGAGAATGGCATGCCTAATCTGGACAATATTAGAAGGTGAGAACACATGAAACTCTTGCAGAAACTGTAAGTATGTACCACCATGCCTAGATAGATTATGGATAACATTGCTAGCTATATCTCTTTCAGAGATGGTACCTACATGTTTGTGATAGGGTGTGTACTAATTACCGACTCTTTCTGTATGAAATTACAGCTTGTTTGAACAGATTGATCGAGATGGAAATAATAATATTTCAGAAACAGAACTAAGAGAACTAATCATGAACATCAAGACTGGTAGCATTCCACTTGACGTTGATGAATCGGTTAGCAAGTTGGTACAAGAACTTGACACAAGTGGAGACCATATGATTAGTAAGGAAGAATTTGTTAGTGGAATGACCAGATGGATGAATAAATCCAATGGTACCCAAGCTCATCCCTCATTAGAGTCCGAGGACGATCTCTACCAAGTAAGTAAACTTAACTAAAGCGCGCATCAATTTGATCAAGCTAGCTAACACATTCAACTATAATAGTTTGGAAGTTTAATTCTTCAAAAATTAATGATTGAGCAGAGAACTTGGGATGCAACAGATAAATTGGTGGATGAAGGCACTAAGAGCGGTGGACCTGTTGACAAGTCCTTATGGGGTTGGTTCAAGGCCATTTCATATATGGTGATCGGGTTTGTTGTACTAGCAGTTCTAGCAGAACCTCTCATAGATAATGTTCAGGACTTCTCCACAGCTTTAGGCATACCTTCTTTCTTCGTAGCTTTCGTTCTTGTCCCATTAGCAACCAATGCTAGACAAGCAGCTTCAGCAATCAGTGCAGCAAGTCGCCAAACACCAAGAACCACTGATTTGACATTTTCGGAGGTAATATTCGGTGCCTATCACCTCACCTATTATTCTTACTCTTAATTTGTTGTTCTGCGCTTTTATATATATGGCATATATATATATACATGCATGGCCTTGATTTAATATTGTCTGCATTTCAACTACAGACTAATTGATTAGTTTTCTTTAATTGGATGCAGATTTATGGTGGGGTTTTTATGAACAATGTGCTGGGATTTTCTGTGCTTCTGGCCATAATATATGTTCGCGAAATGACATGGGAATTCTCTGCAGAAGTATTAGTAGTTCTAATAGTCTGCCTTGTGGTAGGTCTTATTGCAAGTCTGAGATCTACGTTTCCTCTCTGGACAGCATTCGTTGCCTTCTTGCTCTACCCACTATCGTTGCTTCTAGTCTATTTTCTCAATGATGTCATCGGTTATACCTAAATACTGAAACTCTCTAAAGTAGAGAAATATGTTTTTGTACTTAGCAGACACATTTGGCAACAATTTTGCCATTTTTTTGTAAATTTAGATATAGTTTCTGAGAATCTCTATGTTAATGGACTTGCTCATTTGTTAGCTCGATCTATGTCCTCTTCTACTTTGTGAATCTCTTTAGGGAGCCTTTTTGCAGTTGATTTTACCCAAAATTGATCAATATAAATTCTATTTCCCCTTGAAAAATAAAAAATGAAAAACGAAAAGAGAGGACTTCGGTCACTAAAGACTAAGGGGGGTGTATTGTATATGGATTTGTATGGATTTTTTTTTAATTCATAGACTTTCATAATAGTCCACAAACTTTTTAAAAAGACCACAGATTTACATAGATTTCTGTCGATTTCTTTAAAATCATTGATTTTGATTACATAATTTTATTGATTTATGAAAATCCACAAAGTTCATTATGAACGACTTCTATAGATTTCACCTCAAAATAATGTTATAACAGAAAATAATTAAAACAAAAAGGAAAAATATCTCAATGTAACGAATAAAACCACAGGTAAATGTATGAAATATAAAACAAAACAATACCAAAAAAATGGAAGAAAAAAATATTTTAACAAAATTTCATGTTGGCGGACGAGTCCCTAAAACAATGAAAAAATCATTTCTCTCATTGATCGTCACTTTCTTCATTGTAATCGTTTTCATATATTATTGGCATTTTGTTGAACATTTGGTTGGGCATCTTCCCACATATGACTGACAATACTCATTCTCCATTCATTAGCACTATCTCTCTGCTGTTCTTGGGTTTGAAAATCATTCCATTCAAAATTATTTTCTTGATCGGCTCTGGGGTCCTCTTCCGGGTCTGGAGGAAATTCATCGGAACGGCATTCCTATCGAAGAAAATTGTGCAATCCTGCACAAGCCAAAACTAGCTATGCTTGTGTCTTGTATGAAAATGATGGTGCTGATTTGAAAATAGTGAAACGTGACTTGAATACTCCAAATATCCTCTCAATTACGTTCCTCAAGGAAGCATGTCGAAGATTAAATAACTCAACTGCATTAACAAGATGATTTCCTTCACCAGCAAAGTCTTTGAGATGATATCAGATACCTCAAAATGGAGATAAAAATCGGGGTCGGTTGGGAAATCCGCAGGCATCTAATAATGAAAGAAAACGTATAGTAATTAGTGAGTTATATATTAGTTACATAATTATTTTATGTAATTATTGAGTTTTTATTTTCTTATATCCTATTATAGACCGACTACAAATATGTAGTTTGATTTATATTCATTTGATCAATTTTATTCATTAATTAACGAGTATTTGAAAAAATGAAATTGAAAACTCCATAACTGACTGGTGCAAACGATAATATTTGTGTTATATGATTTCATAAATAAATGAGAAATAAATTTAAAATATTTGAAAAACAAATTCAACAACAATGAACATGTTAGTATAAAATATTATAGAAAAAATGAAAGGAAAGAAAAACATGAAAGACAGATGATATGTTAAAAAATAAAGAGATGACGGAGGATTAACCTCTTCATAGGCAGAAAAAGTCTATCGTGGACTTTTCGAAATCTTTGGTCTGGAGACTGGAAAAATATTGGAGTTTTTTGTGCATAATTTACACTACAAAGTCCATGATTATTCATGAGTTACTAATTCCATAAGTATGAATGATATTTTGAATACACTCAAAATTCTATTCATTTTTAAAAGTCCATAATGAATACCCCTAGACTTTGGTAGACTTCATATTGATTTTTTTAAATCCTAATTGAATACACACAGATTTTTACAGACTTTTAAATTTCTACATCGAATACACCTGGACTTTCAGATTCCATTGATTTAAATTAAACTCCCACTAATTTCATACACAATACACCCCCCTAAAGGGAGCTTTTATTCATACCTCCAAAAACAGCACTTGGACCTCTTTGTTTTGTAGACCTCCAATTTACTTTTTCAACTAAATAAAATGTTATTTAAACCTCCCTTATTTTCCCAAAATACCCATAGCTCAAAAAAATTAATAAAAATTTTCTTTTTAGAAGATTCTAAAAGAAATCTGTAATTAATTCTTTTTCAATTTTTGAACATCTAATAATCATATTTTCTCATCCATTATCAAATTTGTTGAGACTGTGAAGCTTGTTTATTCTTAATCACTGTACAACTATTTACATGTTCTTTACACTGATCATTGATTATAACAAATGGATTCAAGCAAGCGAAACAAAAAAATAATGTAATAGAAAAGAGAAAGGGGGTTCTATTTGCACCTCCAATATTGCTTTGTACACCTCCACCAATTTTCTATTTTTGTTTGACCTTATTATTTATTATGAAATGACAGGTAAGGACAAATAAATAAATAACAATAGAGAAGAATTCGTTTTCTTCTTCTTTGCTTTTCTTATCTTCTTTTCACTTTTAAAATATATTCTTCTTTCAATCTCTCATGGTTAGATGTGAATTTATACCATGAGAAGAATTAAAAGTTATGTCTCATATCATTTCGTTGTTTCAATTACTTTCTGGTAATTGAAATTTTTTATATAAATATATATTATCATTAGGCACTACTTTGTAATAAAATGAAGCCGCAACCCCTCTCTAATTGTCTTTGAGATTGACAATGCAATTGTTAATATGTAGATGATAATATTAGTTACAGCTTTAGCATAATTTTCATATTTTGTGTGCTCTATATTCTCATATGTGCACATGAGCGATCAAATTGTTGTCGTTCTGCATTCAATGTTGCATAACCATTGAGCAGTAGTCTTTGGCGCGAAATTGAGGACAAATGGCCTAAAGAAGAGTGGACGATTGATTTAACTAAATTGAATATGAGACTATTAGATTTTCGTTTGGTTAGTGAAAAGTCCATGGAACAACTACTGTGCAGATAGAGATACGTTTGGATATTTTGGTAAACAAGAGGAGGTGTACTTAGGTTTTTTTAAGAATCTAAAAAGTAAAACAAAAGTGTATTAAGGAATTGAGGTATACTCAGTAGTTTTGGAGGTGCAACTAGAACACCTTTTTTTTTTTTGTAAGGTGCGATTATTTTAGAAATGTGAGATTTTTTTAGTTAGATGGATATTCTTTTTTGGTAAGGTGAGAGTTATTTGGTAAGATGATTTTTTTGTAAATTCACATGCGTTGACAAAGTCAATACCCATTTGAAAAAAATACAGAGGTCCAACTACTGTTTTTAGAGGTATAAATAGAAGCTCTCAAGACTAAACTCTAGAACGTTACTTGGGCAAAAAGAAGCATTTATATATGGAAGGAACTTGGCTGACCAAGACTGGTCAGTTAGAGCTGACACAAGCCAATGAGGAGAGGTAACGTGACGTTTTTGGTAAAATAAAAGACATAATAGGAGCTGAGTGGGTATTTGCAGGGACTGAATGAGTATTTACATTATTATTTAATTTATTTTAAACGTCACGTGGCCTCTCCTCATTGGCTTGTGTCAGCTCTAGCTGACCAGCCTTGTTCAACCAAGTTGGGCCATCCTAGTAAGCCCACAAGTGCAAATACCTTAAAGCTTCAACTTCTTTCGTCGCTGAGTCTCCCTCTCTCTGTTTCGCAAGAAGAAGAGACGCCTCATTTTATATACCAGGTATTGCTTCTTAAACCCCAACTGTCTTCACCTTTAAAGCCCTACAGACCATTCAAGTTTTCTAGTGTTCACTCTATATTTCTGTGAATTGGGAATTTTAAATTTTCAAGTTTCATGCTTTAACCATTTTCAGTGAACTTTCACTATTGAGGTTAGAGTGACAGCAACACTTGAGTAGTCCCTTATGGAATGTAAAACAAATTGGGTTTAAGTTTTGGGTATCTGATGTTTATTGTCTTGGTCATTTCAAATTTTCTGTATTAGTTTACTTTATAGGTTGATTATCAAAATGGTAGTGTGTGGTACAGTAGTTGTTAATTGGTGGGGTTGATTGAGTATCAATCTCTGTTTTGTGCAGACTTACTATAGTGCCTCTGGGTTTAAATCCCGTAAATACTAGTGACTAAGTTTCGTTTTAGTTTGTTTTAGACAATCGTAAAGTAATTGTCAACTTCTGTGGGCAAAGCCATAGGGAAATATTCATCGTCATTGCCAATTTGCCATTGGTGTAGACAATGTGGTATAGGTGGTTGAATTGATTCTCTTGGCTAAATTTTAGAGAAACTAATTTGTTATCGTGTTTGTGAGTTGTAATAGGACAACATGGAAATAGAAATTTTCTTTTGTATTTAGTCAGTATTCCTAATGTGTTAACCATGTCCTGATATCCTGTGAAATTCTGTAATGACATTAATTGGGTCTCCTTATCACATTCAAAATCTAGCTGCAGAACTTTAATGACTTGTTAAACTTCTATCCACATTTGTGTTGCTTGCTTCATTGTGACAGAAGTTTGCGTCTAATGAAATCTGTGATATTGTATCGGTTAGATGTATTCAAGAAGTATCTCAGCTTCACCTGATAATCTCACTTTTGTAATGTTTAACCTTTGAATCATACCATATATGATGTACACTTTAACGATGACTCAATCAATAGCTAAGCTCTTTGTATTTTTTTGCTGTTATAGACTGCTGAGAAGAGATTGACCTCTCCCTTGGTGATGGTGGAAGTGTGGTGGTCCCTTTTAGCTGCTATACCTGCAGTGGTTGCAGGACAAGCATTTCGAGTGAAGAAAAGACGTGATGAAGAGCAGAAATTAAAGAGGGCTAGAGGAAGGGAGAAAAGTTCTGATGAGATTTTCGTCTGTGAGAGGGTATGCACATCTAAGAGGATGCTGAAGAAAGTGGGTGCATTCTCAAAGGACCCAATTCCTGATACTTGTGTTACTGTGTGCGGTGTTTCTGAGATTGACGCATGTGCTGATGCATGTGCAAGGACTGTTTGTGTAAACCAACATCAAGTACCAAACTGGAATGATGTTTGCCTCCGAAGATGCCAGAGTGATTGTTTGAAACTCTCTTCTTCGATTTCTGATTTGTAACTCATTTTCTGACATCTCTTCTTGATTATGAATGTAATTAAATTGATGATGAGTGTAAGCCTGTACTAGTATGCTTGACTCCTATTATAGAACCTCTATTAGTTTCAAGCTTTAAGATCTAGGAAAGTAGCTTAGTGGACAATGGATGAAAACCATACCAAAACTAAAAGATCACAGAAGTAAAGGACATATAAATTCTCTTTTGTTTAGAGAAAGCCAATCATCAGTGTTGTGCAAGTCTGCTAATCGTCATGATAACTGCCGACCATCCAACACATGCAGTCACTCACCACTCACCATCTCTTACCTACCTTCCTACAACATGTCCAGTATAAAAAATCAAGGATATTGTCACAATATATTTTCTGATGTGTTGGTGATGGAATAGATTTAATTCTTGGTGTTTAATATAACATAGTGAAGGCCATGAAGAGAAGTTTGTGTAACTCTGCCGACATATGTATACTGCATATTTCGAATCTCCTTGTCTTCTGGTCCATTCTTTGGTTGGACTTCCTGGATATATAGTTAGGTAACTCTTCTGGCTGTAGTGTTTTGATGGTTAGTTGGTGTGACAGACCTCTTCTCACCTAGATCAGGCAAGAAGCTCACTTTGTACTGGAATTGGAGTGGTCTTCTGATCTGGTCCACCTATCTGAGTATAGTTCTCTTCTATGTATCTCCTGCACCTTTTCATATACTTTCAGTTAGTTTCTAACCTGTACTTCTGGAACTTGTAGCTATCATTCTATCGCTAGTACTACAATTAGCAACTAATATGATTACATCATAGTTACTGTTAAGTTTCCTATCTGATAGTATTATATTGCATTGTTCAAAATAGAACTACCAAGGACTCTAGGAGTATATATCATCATCTTCTTCTTCTTCTTCTTTGATGGACAAATAAAGATGATACCAAGTATGAGTATGATGATCTCACTTGGTAAAATATCCTCGACACAGTTGATTTTTCTGTACTATATATACATCGACCTTTTGTATCTCACAGTTGATGTAGCAACTGTTTAATTCTCAGGTAGCAATGTACGTATGTACTGTACTTCTGTCCAGTGTGCTTGTTCATAAGTAATGCTGGACTGGCTTGCTAGCTAGATAAATAAAAGATGTTTATGCAGTATATTCGTTGGTTGGCAAAGTTACTAATAATCGAATATGAGAAGATGTGGTGGGAGAAAGTCCTCAATTAATGATGTTAGCCTTTGTTTGTTCGATCTCGTCCACCCGTGGAAAAATATCTTTAAAATCATGTCGATAGATAGAGTTGCCATTTCTTCACTCCGTCCATACTGCAAAATGTAAAATGCCCTTTTATTTTTTATAATTTTGACAAAATTATTTCCATAACTTACGAAGTTGGTGTGATGAGATAGGAGTAACTTTTCTTTTTAATCTTATTCCGGACAGAAATAAAATCTTTTTTATTTACAAGAGGGATGATTCAGAGTACTTACAATTTGATATTTAAACAATACTTAAAAAGATAGTGCTATTAACACATCTTATTTAAAAAAAATTACATAATATATCTAAAAATTTCACTACCAACAAAAATATTAAAAGAAAAACACCCTTTGACCAAAAAAAAAGAAAAGAAAAAACACCCTAATGTAGAGTAGTAACTTGTGATGATGAACCAAGATTAGATTGAGTGGAGCCCCGCGGTTAGTTATTGATAGGTCAAACCAACCCTGAAAAAGAAAACGTCAATAGATTGGCCGCCCCGTAGCCGCGTGAGCTCTAACTCTTTTTTGCCGACAGACGGACGGGCATGCATCCCCTGCTTCATCATTTGCCACGTGGAATTATGTCAGAAATGGGCCAAGATGATAACTTATTTTATTTCTAAAGTACAGAACGACAGATCCAATACTGATCAAACTACAACAAACCCAATTAGCCAATAATAAATAAGGATTTACAGATCACTCAGATCTCCCCTCGGATCTTCTTAAATGCGATTTCACTCTATTCATGGAAATTTCAACAATCATTCAACTGGCAGCAAGATTGTGTGATGATTAATTCTTCCATTTTTTAGCATTTTTTGGAGAGGAACTGCACTAGAGTCTCTGGATATTTCCTGTGTATGTTTTGAGACCCATTATTTTTTTTTTTATTTTAAAAATTACCAATAACTACACTTTTGAGTTCATAATTACCAATAACAATCATATTTTTTAAATTACCACTAACAAGTTTTCATCAATTTAACTAACATAATCTGTTAAATGATAATTATAAAATTATCATTTTACTTTTTTTTTTATAACATTATTAAGAGTCAGTAGCATTACGCGATTTACTATTAACCCTCAGTATGATTAACATTCAAATAATTTACAACAGTTGGTGGAATACTAGTGATTCTAAAAAATGTATAGTTCGTTTTACTTTTTTACAATATTATTGAAGGTCAGTAGCATTACGCGATTTACTAATGACCTTTAGTATGATTAACATTCAAATAGTTTACAACAGTTGGTGAAATACTAGTCATCCTAAAAAATGTGTAATTCTACTGATCATCAAAAATGCCCAATGCTACTGACCTGCAGTAGTATTGTAAAAAGGGTAATTTCGTAATTTATAGATTAACAGATTCTGTTGAAAATTGATAGAAACTTGCGAGTGGTAATTTTAAAAAACAATCTTGTTATTGGTAATTATAGACTGAGAATTGTATCTATTGGTAAAATCTTTTTTTTTTACTAGTTGTTTAATAAAATACGGTGTATGAAATTTACTACGTCGATATGTTCTTTTTATCTGTTTTGTGGAGACTTACAATATTATTGTGTAACATTGTCTATATAAGTTTATTATGATGAGAATTTAAACTCAACGTCTCTTATTGCAATCTATAGTTCTATTATGGTAAAACTAAAGACAGCTTCAACCGTTTCTTAATTTATAAAGAAAATAAATTATGTTTTTTTTAAAAAAAAAGAAAATGAATTATATTTTGAACAAAAATGAAAGGTTAATTAACACGTAAACGAGAAAAAAAGACCTCTATCTATTGATGGAAACTATTGCTACAAAAATAGACATCAAAGATTGTGAAGTCCAACGGCCAAAAAAGAAAGTTCTAATGACCAATGATCATTTTCTTTACTACCAAAACAAATTAGTAACCACTGCTACTAATGCTACTCAATAATGAAGAAGAACATCTCTCTCGCTTCACCTTCCAACTCTTCGGTTTGACAATTATAAGAAGAATTTTCAAAAAAAGAAATATAAAAAGAAGGTGGAAAGAAAATAAATATAAAAATTCGATATTAATATTATATGACTTAATTGAAACGTAAACCAAATCGTGTCCCCACCACAAACAAACACCCAGACACGTCTCACACACTGAACACTCCCTCTCTATATCTCTCACATGTCGCCACCTCACACCCTCCTCCCTCTATCTTCAGCCATGTCCAAACTCCTCCCACCTATTCTCTTCCTCCTCCTAATCCTCTGCGGCCAATCCCACGCCCGCACCGAGCCCCAATCGGATCTACTCTCCGATGGGGTCCACCGATTCGGCACCTCCTCTTCTTACTCTACCAACTTCCTCACCCTCACCCGCCCCTCCTTCTTAAAGGCCGAGTCCACCTGCGACGAGACCTACGGCTTCTTACCGTGCACCACCACCGTGTTGGGGAACCTGTTCCTCATCATAGTCTATGGAGCTCTCATGTACACGGCTGCTACCTACCTCTCCGGCGGCAGCGAGCTTCTCCTCGAGATTCTCGGCCCCGGAATTATCGGAGGTCTGTTCCTCCCCATTCTCGGCGCTCTTCCCGATGCCATGCTCATTCTCGGTTAGTCTCTCTTTTTCTGCTTTTCTATTTTGTTTGGCTCACAAAAAATGCAAATATTTCTTACCAGAAGAAATTATTTTTTTTTGTTTTTTCGAATAAAAAAATACTGAGATTTGGTTCTTAGTGCTGTCCAAGTTGGGAAGAACGTTGGTTAGTGTAGGTGATTTTTACTAATACTTACGGCAAACACGCATGATCCGACGGTTGTGCGTATTAATATCAGCAGCTCGCACACTGTCGGATTATGCATATATTCAGGAATTAGGAATATATTATAGACTAATTAACTTTTTGAAAAATTAGCATGTCACCTTTTTTTTTTTTTATGAAGAAGTGGGATTTTTGTTGCAGTGCACTTTATAATGTGGATCCATGTAGGAAGGAATATAAATCTTATCATATAGTGTGCACTTTATGAATCCTTAGATGAGGAATTACAAAAGAAAAGACCCCACTTGTGAACTGTAGTTGTTTTTCATTCTGGTTTGCTTTATATGTCCCAAGAATATGATCTGGAATCATGGGACTGTGTTTGGCTTAAGAATCTTAAGTGAAGAAAGAACACAGAAGCTAAACAGAATAAAGCAGACATGAGGATGGTTCCTTCGGTCCTTGTTTTGTATGTGTAAAGTGTGGAACTTTTATCTTTCACATCAGACTTGGCCATCCATGTTGCCATGTTGGAATTTGTGGTTTTTTTTTTTTTGGCAATATTTTTCTTGATTAGATGATCACGTATTAGGTAGCTATTAGTTGTTTTTGATACACTATTGTTTTGTTTTCAGTATCTGGACTTTCTGGGAGTACAGCAACAGCTCAAGATCAGGTTTCTGTTGGAATGGGCTTGTTAGCTGGGTCGACTGTAATGCTCATTACAGTAGTGTGGGGTTCATGTGTAATTATTGGCAAGTGTGATATTGAGGATGGTATTGCCGTAGACAGCAGAGATACTAAAGGGTTTAGCTTGACAGGTATGCCCTTGTTTTATATAAATGTTACTGTCTGGATCCTGCCAGCCATCTTTGATAAATTAATTTTTTATATATGCTATGCTCTTTGGGCACTGAGGAATTATTTAGTTACTCAGAGTTCTAGACAAATGATGAAAATTCAATGGCTCGGCTTATGTTTAATTCCTAGAAGGCATGTCAAGGGTTTTAATTCCTAGAAGGCATGTAAAGGGAAAGTGTACTTGGTTAGAATGGTGGCATACCTTTTTCTGCTCAATTTCTTGGGGACCTAATAGACCTCCCAGTCTCTCCTTCATAACAAGTCATGATTACAACAAACAAGACGGAGTCATTGTTCAATCTAACAACTCCATTTGATGGGGTTCCTTATGTGTTTCAAAAGGATCACTAGATCAATAAATAAAGTAAACAGGGTTTATGTTTTACCTTCTTGCAGTCAGTGGTGTGTTTGATGTTTTCACTTATGCAGATTATTAAATAGGTTATTGCATTCATAATAGATTTTGTGTCTCTGTTCACACTATATGCCCCCATGACCTGTGTACTGGTTCACGTTATATGCCCCCATGACCGAGTCTTTTAAGAGGATTGTGTTTCTCACTTAAGAGTAAAGGGAAATCACCGATTTTAAGTATAGACAAAACTAATTAAAGTTCCTTGTAATTGCAGGTTCTGGTGTCAGTACTGATATCTGGACTAGCTATTCTGCAATAATTATGGCTGTATCTGTCATCCCATTTATTATTGTTCAATTACCGCAGCTCCTCAGTTCCACCGCAGCAAGACGGTGGGCAGTGTTAATTGGACTAATTTTCTCTGTTTCACTATTGATTTCCTACTGCTTGTATCAGGTAACTGTCATATATAGAAATTACATCTTTTTGTTTGTCTGACAAGTGTTTAATTTTCTATTTGCTGGACTTACAAATACATATTTGTTGAACTAGTTTTTTCCCTGGATTGTAAGTTGCAATTTTCTTTAATGTAGTTAATGATGCATATCTAACAACTTTTACCATTCTTTCTTGCTGTAATTTTAGTTTGTTTGCATTATGCATGCAATTATTTTTAATTGTGCTGAACCAAAGTTAGTACTTATGTCTTATAAAAAAATGAAGAAAAAAAAATCACTGGACATGAGGACATCATTCACATCACAAGACAATAAGAGAACTCTCTTCTGTCCAAATGGGGGTGTTGGTTATTTGTATCTTTGTTTGGTGTATGTAAGTTTCATCTTTCACAGGAGATCTCAGTTTATATCAATAGATGGGATTCAAATCCATTCTATGGGATGTGTTCCTATCTCCTGCTAAGCTTACTGTTTACAAAGTTTAACCAGGCATCTTGCTCATAATTAGATATGTTCAGCATGTTACTTGTTCAAATGATTTTGATTTCAGTACTGAAAATTATGTTCTGAGAAACTTTTATTCTGAGAGGCAGAGCCCTGTTTGATTATTTAGGTTTCTCTATAAATAGGAACTGGCCTTGATTGTAGCCATTAATGTAAATTGGCTCTTTTATGCTAAAGTTTCGAAACCTGTACTGATTCAATCAGGTGTTTTGGTCTGTTACTGAGTTGAATGGGTTATTGTCGGCTTTTCATATATTCAGTTGTTGATAACAGGTATTTCAGCCGTGGATTCAGAGGAGACGTTTTGCTTATGCAAAGCACAAGCATGTTATATCAGGACTTCTACAGCATCTAAAGATGCGTGCATTGGGAAAGCTCCTTAAAGATAATGGTGAACTCGATATTGACGTTGTAACAAAGTTAGTGTGTTTATACATTATAGCATTATCATGGAGTAATTCTTCATTTATTTACTTTCTTGCCACTTTTTATTCGTGGAGATTGTTGTAACTGCTCTCTATTCTTATTATGTAAACATCAGGTTATTTCATACAATTGATGTCGACGGAGATGACCATCTTTCAGACTCTGAGTTGAGAGCACTGATAGTTGGAATCCGGTTTGATGAAATAGAGTTGGACAAGGAAGATGCTGTGGATAAAGTGATGAAAGATTTTGACACTTCTCGTGATCATAAAATATCGATTAGCGAGTTCATCGTTGGTGTCGAGAAATGGCTTAACGAGGCAAGACATGCAGGAGGCTCCACTTCTAACTCTGGTCCTCCTGGCACTATGAAAATATTAGATGACTTCCATCAGGTAAGGTTTTCTTATTGAGACTACAGTACGTTATCTAATGCTAAAAGACTCACTACTTGGAAATATATGCAGCAAACAAAGAAAGAGCATGATCTTGTGGGGGCGGATGAAGATCAAAGTGATGAGGTCGTCGAGGGTGTTGATAATCCCAAGAAGACCTCAATCAAAGCAGGGTTGATGTTGTTGGCTGGAACTCTTATTGCAGCTGCATTTGCTGATCCACTGGTAGATGCTGTTGACAATTTCTCAGATGCCACAAGCATTCCAACTTTCTTCATTTCATTCATAGCATTACCCCTGGCTACTAATTCTAGTGAGGCTGTGTCTGCGATAATATTTGCTAGCCGTAAAAAGAGAAGGACTGCCTCACTAACATTTTCTGAGGTTTGTATCTGAAATCTCCTCTCTTTATTTCTAATCACGGGGAAACCTGGAAATGATTGACATAGAGAAGAATAATAAATTGGTTCAAGTAGCTTTTCTGCTGGTTGTCTATTTTTTTTATATTTTTATATTTTCCCTAGTGAATCAAGAAATTTGACCTCTTTTCCCTGTGTATCTCTTTGCAGTTGTATGGTGCAGTAACCATGAATAACGTCCTCTGCCTATCAGTATTTTTGGCTTTGGTTTATGTTAGGGGATTAACATGGGACTTCTCAGCTGAAGTCCTCGTCATTGTTATCGTTTGCGTTGTGATGGGCGTTTTTGGCAGTTTACGCACCACCTTCCCTCTTTGGACATCTTCCATCGCTTACTTACTTTACCCATTCTCCCTGGTACTGGTTTACGTTCTGGATTATATCTTTGGCTGGTCATAGACTCCGATATCATATGGATTCATTAGGTTGCTCATAATTTACGTTCTGTTTGTTTCTTATGGTTTCTACAGTCTTTAATAATATTACCGTTGTGAGTAGGCATTCAGTTTGGTAGAAACTTGGTGAGATGTATCCGTTCTGACACATTAGCATCCAATTTTCCCAATATATGTAAACGGCTCATTTTGATTTTTGATATCTGTTGGTTCATGGGTTCTGTAATCTCCATCTGATCGTAGTAGTACTGAAAAGCTTTTGGTTTGCAGGACCTCATTGATCCTTTCTTAACAAAACCAACCATATAGTGATAAGGGAGAGTACTGAGGTCTTCAACTATAAATTCATTTTTCTCTGATATATGCTGCCAAAGGTCTTCAAACTCAAATCCTTAAACCACCAATCAAGAGGATTGAACCAGACAGTAGCCTTGTTAGCAGAGGCGATGATTCGTTCTTGGCTGCAATGATGAGTCTTAAGAGTGCTGAAAGTGGCATTGCAAGAAACCAACGTCTGGAAGGTTTAACTTTCTGGTAGTATAGTTGCTGTGACGGTCTGTTAAAATTGGTATGGATTGTCAAATGCTAGGAAAGAAAAACAAAGAGGAAATGGAGGAAAAAGTATTAATCCAGAATTCAGAATCCAGAACTCCTGAGACAGATGAATCACAAAAACCAGTAATTTTTGGAAGAAAGATTAATATTTGGGAGCTTCTATTCAAACCTCCAGAAATGGCACTTGTACCTCCTTGCTTAATAGACCTCCAATTTACTTTTTACAAGAACCAAAATGTTATTTACACCTCCCTAATTTTCCCAAAATACTCAAAATCTAATTAAATCAATTAAAAGAATTTTCTTATAGAATATTCAGTTCACACCTCCAAAATCGGTAATTAAACATGCTTCAATTTTTGAACATTTATTAATTATATTTTACTTTGAAAATGCATCTCAAATTAGGTAAATCTATTGCTCAAATGATCCGAAATTTCAATTGTTTTTCTCGATCTATTTTCAATAGACAAAAATTATCAATTTCAGTGCGATTGAATGTTATTCATTATTTTTTCATGTAGGTAAATTCAATTCTAAGAATAACCAAATCAATTTCATAAGTCTCTCTCGACTCCTCCCAAACTCTAGCCTCCATGGCAGGAACCTCCCTAACCCTAGTCTCCATGGCAAGGATCTCTATCAGCGGCAATCAGTGTCGATACCAAGCAGATCTCCCTTCTCTGCATCTAAATTTCTTCTTGCAACGATCCATTGTCAATTCTGTTAGGCAAATTCATCGCTGGCTTTCAACGGTGGTAAGCTTCCTATGGCTAGAGAAATCATGGAAGGAACTTCTCTTCGTGGTCGATTTTGTCTACACCCATGGCAGCCATGGATCTACTGTAGATCTGCTACAGCGTTGAAGAATCTGAATGGAGGTTTCACCCATCCTCCCGAATACAGAGATCTTGCAAGCGACTGACTTTATTTAGATTTCGATGAACTGAACAAGGGTAGTGGAGACGCTGCCTTCAATTTGTTTTAGGTGAAGGCTTGCCGATGGCCGTCAACATCTTGGACGGCGGCGAAAACAAGTTGCTGGTGGCTAGGGCAACATTTTCATTTTGGGCCGTATGGGTTGCTAATATAATCATTATGTAGGAGAGATGGGCGAGTAGTTGAAGGCGTAACATTGGAACTGCTATGTAGACTTCTGTTTACCGAGGGTTCGAATCCCTCTCTTTTCGTATTCTTCACCTAATTCATCAATGTTACTGGAATGTAACTGGCCACAATGCATCAAATACGAATGGACCTAAGGTTTTCTGTTTAATTTTTGGACCTAACTTTCTTGGGTCCAAAATATTTAGCTAGTTTTATTTAAATTAGCCTATTACAATGTTTTACCATGCATTGGTAGTAGACTCGCTTCAATAAGTGAGTATGGGTACCATCAAATGATTAGGCCTAATCTATGTATCGTTGTCGTTTGTTCTACAAACTTTTTATCTACCCTTAGTCGGTAGAGGGAGGATATGTAATGGTCTTTTCTGCCTTGAGAATTAATACAATCAACTTGATTTCTTAAAAAAAAAAAAAGACAAAAATTATTATCTGGGTCTTTATTTTATTTTCTCTTATTTGTTGAAGAAATCTGGGTTTTTGGGTTGATTACATAGTTTGTCACTTTACTTTGTTTGCACGTAAATTTGCTTAAATATCATGGGTGTGCTAATCCATTGACAACCTATACAATTAGCTTTGAGTTCTCCATTGAACTTTAGCCTTAGTTAGAAGATATTATTTTTGTTCCTCTTCAAGATCAGATTGGAAAAAAAATTTAATAGAATAAAAATAGAAAGGATATGGAAATATATTTTATGTTTTCTCTTTCCCATTTGTGAAAATATTTTACAAAATGTTTTTAAAAATATAAAAGAACGGTAATTTCACATGGTTTGACAAAGTCAATACTAACTCCAAGTACCGTTTTTGGAGGTATGAATAAAAGTTTCCTTAATATTTTCATTTGGACAGTTTGGTTATATTACAGATGGAAACGTATACAATTCAATCATGCTAAGTCAACCTACAGCAAACCCCCTCATTGTTAGCAGGTAAAGAGCATCAAACTTTAGCTAGTAAAGCCAATTGCGCCTTCCATCCCTCATGTCTGAGTCCCTAGTAGAAGCAGAACGATCATTCTGATAACATCTTCTTGCCCCATTATAGGGCTGAGGAGGCCTACTCTCATAGCGGTGGTGAGGCCGTGCAGCAACCGGTGGCTGAGAGCGTAAGGTTGCTCTCGGGCTTCTGCTTGTTCAGATTGTTGATGAGTGGATGGTGTTTTGCAACGGGGATGTTTTTTTTTATGTTGCTGCTGTTGGTACTGCACTGGTTTCTGACGTATCATAACATTTTCCTCATCTTGCATCTGCTGCTGCTTGCACTTTTTTTCATGCTCATTCTTAATATTAAGCTCATGTGATTGCTGATGACTGGGTGGTGTTTTGCCACGGGAGTGTTGCTGCTGTTGGTACTGCACTGGTTTCTGACGTTTTGCAACATTTTCTTCAACTTGCATCTGCTTGCGCTTCTTATCATGCTCATTTATCATATGAAGCACATGTGATGCCTTAGTCTTTGGGTAGACTTTTCGGATTGCACGGTAATGGATCAGTCCAGAAGTAGTCAGCATCTAAAGCATCCTTTGCAAGTGTTCGTGGCGGATTTGGTATCCGGCGAACAGTCAACACGTTGGGTGGCGGACGTCAATGTCTGTCCTGTTGTGATTTGTGCGAGCGTGCCAATACCTTTGAGTTAGGTATAACTTTGATGCGGACGACCTCTGGCGAGCTTACTTCTCCGGCGAGCGTACGTCTCTGGCGAGCGAGTCGGTCTGCTCCCAATTCCTGACTTCTTGATCAAACGACTGTTACGCGGGCGTTGACAAGGCCGGCGTAAAAGGTTCGAACAAGACCTAATAAGAGTATATTAGGATTTCTTTCTCAACCTATGGCAGATCGAGTAATCTTATTTTGATCCAAAGACGCAAAGCAGAGCAATAATTCAAGACCGCGGGAAACGATTTTTTTCCAACCTAAGGTAGATTGGTCTGTATTTTTGTTACCTGACTAACCTGAGTAACGACTCGATGTGCTACGGCATAGCGACTAACACTTGGTGCTTCAGCGAACACGAACACGAGGTGAACGAGCGACTCTGTACGTATGGCGGCGAGGTGCGGCTCAGTACGTATGGCGGCTGCATGCAACTGCGATGTGCGGATGTGCTGGAAGCGATAGGTCTTAGCGACTCTCGACACGAGTGCAAGGCACCTGTCAATAACCGTGCAGGGATACAGTGACCGGTGGTGGGCGTAAGGTTGCATGAAAGTTGGACGGTGGTTGTTTGCAGTTTGTGGAGGCTGTGAGCGTAAGATGCTCCGGAGAGGCTTTGCAAGGATTGTGATGAGCAAAAGCTTGTGTGTTTGTTTGATTGATCGGGGATCCCTTCTACGTTGTACAAGAGCTCTTTATATAGAGGATGCCAAACTCTAATACTTGCGTATCAAGTAGCATAATGGATTCGGAGATCGATCAGGATTCAATTACCATAAACCAACCCCAATTCGGATTCCTAAAGGAACCCCAAATCCTTCCCAGAAAAGGAAAAGATTAAATGTGTATTTAGATTATTCTTTACTGAATAACCTTACGGGCCTTGACCCAAAGTTTTTAGACAAATGTCAGTTTCGGCCCAACCATTGCCCCGCAGCCTTTGAAATTGAAAGGTCCGTTGAAATTGATAAAGGTTAAAAAGCCCGACCCAAAAAGCTCTTTTAAAAACTCTGAAGCATTCCGTCGTTCCCTCTTCCGAAAAAACTTTACCAAATCGAGCTTATACTACTATTCACCAAAAACCTCGACCGCCGCAACCCTACCGATTCGATTTGAAGAACCCCTTTCGGATTCTACAAAAACCAGATTGAGAACCATTAATTCAACCCTCAACCCCCATTTCTTCAATTTCTCCAACCAGAAACAAAACCATGGCCAACGAAATTAACTATCACCAAGCCGCAAAAGCCAAGGAGACGACCACCTCTGACCTAATCGAGGTCGGAAGTGCCAACCAAACTTCGATCATACCACCCGACGACTTCGGCTGTGCCGGACTGGGCCCGCGACAACAAGTGCTAGGTCCGAATTCGATTCGACCCTTCTTCAGCAAAGTCCGACCCGACCCGGTCATCTTCCGAGAAAAGGGCGTCTCGTGTAAAGATTGGCAAATGTCCAACCACCACGAAGTTCCGGTAGCCTATTCCTCCTGGCCGCTGCCCAACCCATCTATGGTAGAATGGTATCGCCAAAGAGAAAGACGCGATGAAAGTAGATGGCGGGCGGCAGGAATTGATGAAATCCTTCGCCTCAGCTTCACCCTCAATCCCAAGGGAGGAAACAGGTGCGCCATCATGCCCCTAGTAAGCTTCTGGAACCCCTCTGCTAATACCTTTGACCTAAGCTTTGGTCAAGTCAGCATTACCTTGCTTGATATGTATGCTGGTCTAGGTTTTCCCTTAGGGAATAAACCCTTTGATGCCGATGATTATCCTGAGGCGGATGTCCCCTCAATTTCCTTTCCAGAACCCCATACTAAGGGCTTTTCTAATTGGATCAACACATTCCAAGACCAAAGGGATGATATTGGTGGCATAGCTTTCCTAGACTTCTGGTTGAATAAGTTTATATTCTGTTCAACCGCCAACAAGATGACCCGAACCTATAGAAGGATGGCCGAAGCCTTATACGCCAGGAAAGAAATTGGCCTAGGTCAACTAGTACTACACTACCAGAAAAGGGGTTATAGCCGACGATATGGGAAAAAACGGCCGACGAAATAGTATCTCGTCGGCTATAACCCCTTATAGCCGACGAATTACTATTTCGTCGGCCACATCGTCGGCTATAATATTATAGCCGACGACTGCCGACAACTCGTCGGCTATAACTATAGCCGACGAAACGTTTTTGGTTATAGCCGACGAGGATGGTATTCGTCGGCTATAAGAGTTATAGCCGACGAAAAGTTTTTGGTTATAGCCGACGAGGAGGGTATTCGTCGGCTATAACTCTTATATCAGATCGACCTTCTGCATCAGGGAGCTCATTCGTCGATGAAATCGTCCAAAACGCTCTGAAATCGTCCAAAACCTCGGCCATAAGCTTGAAAGGTATGTATATTGCTGTGTGTGTTGATTTAGTTGGTTATATGCAGAGGTGTGTTAATTTAGAGTTTAATTAGAATAAATGTGTGATTAATTTGATATATATATATATATGTGTTGAGATGAGATTATTAATGGGTTGATATATATGTTGTATTGGTTAGATAGAATTGAAGTTTTGTTGAAGATTAGTGATTGATTGTTGATTTATAGGTGATTTTAGATGAATTTGATGAAAAAATGTATATATATATTAATTAATTTAATTGTAATTAAAAATATATTGTTGGTATATATAAAAAATACATTGTGTTTAATTAATTAGGGAGATTGACGATGTTTTAATTAATTTAGGGATGCATGTGTATATATATATATATGTGTGTGTGTGTAATGATGAATTTTTTAATTAATTAGTACGTGCGTACGTACGTAGTACGTGCATATATACATATCTATATATAGCTATATTTATTTCTTGAATTTACAGGATGGACAAGAGTTGGATTACCCTTAGAAGATGGGATCAGGCGTATCATGATGGAGTTAGGAGTTTCCTGGATTTTGTGATGGCTAACTGTGGAGACACTACACTTCATTATTGTCCGTGTAAAAAGTGCAAGTGTGCCACCCCACGACACCGGTTTTCCATAGAGACAGTGGAGCAACACCTGGCTAGATATGGGTTTTGGGTCCTATACACTAATTGGATTTATCACGGTGAACCAGAGTTTGCGGGTCGTCATGATCATGGACAATTTGCGGAGAGAGGGAGTTCCTCCAATGATCCGACAACGAACTGGATCAACGATATGTTTCCTCGTGAGAGCGGTGTCTTTGAGGAAGCACCAGATGTGCAACTCCCACCTCCGGAGATGGAGTGTTTCCCTGATATTGAGCCACTCGAGCCATTACCCCGATCTCCGGTCAACACAAGTGGTATGGAAAAGTACAACAACCTGATCGCATTGCAACAGACTCCGTTGTACCCCGGATGCAGTAAGACTGTCCTTGAATCTGTCATGGGAGTGATGAAGATCAAAACGGAGAACAAAGGCACTGTCAAATCGGTTGATGATTGGCTTCGGCTATGGGGTGGGGCGATGCCCCCCGGACATCGGCTTCCTACCAGTCATCATAAGGTGCGACATATCCTTAAAGATCTCGGCCTTTCCTACATCAAGATTCATGCATGCAGATACGATTGCGTTCTGTTTTACGGGGAAGGACTTGCAGATCTTGAATACTGCCCATTATGCAATACAGAGCGGTATAAGTTCACTCCTAAAGGGAACAAGAAAGCTGTGAAGATACTTCGGTACTTCCCGCTGATTGATAGGCTTGAGCGGTTGTTCATGTGTGCTTTCACGGCCGAAGCTATGAGATGGTGGGCTGAGAGGAATGTGCCTGACGATGACACCCTTAGACATCCCGCCGACGGAGAGGCTTGGAAGAAGAATGTGTTGGAGTTTCCTGAATTTGCATCAGAGGTTCGAAATGTTTGGCTAGGGCTATCATCCGACGGTTTCAACCCTTTTGGCAAGAAAGAGCTTCAGTACAGTGTGTGGCCAGTTATTTTGATTCCGTACAACTTTCCACCGTGGATGTGCATGAAGAAGGAATATAACATGCTCACATTGTTGATTCCAGGCCCAGGTTATCCGGGAAAGTGTCTCGATGTGTATTTGAGACCCGTAATTGAGGAGCTTCGGTACTTGAGTCTGAACGGCCACCTGGTCTACGACCGGTTCAAAAATGAGATGTTCCGGATGCATGCCATGCTTGTTGGCACGATCAGTGACTTTCCTGGGAGGGGTATGTTGTCGGGCAGCGTCACCAGGGGTTACAGGGCTTGTTCAGAGTGCATGACTGTTGATTGCTCCAGTCCTCATTGCAGCAAGATTGTCCAGATGCGTCACCGTCGTTGGCTTCCGCATGACCATCCATTTAGGGACGATGCACAGGCTTTTGATGGGACTGAAGAAAGGGGCTGGGCACCCGAGCAATGGACAGGGGAGGAAATATTGGCAGTGTTGAATGAGTATGACTTTGGTCCGCTTAGCAATCATCCCGATGTGTTGCGCACGATTCCAGAGAGGCCGAATCGGTATAGGTTCTGGTCACACAAGAGCATCTTATGGGAACTTCCTTATTGGGCCAGGTTGGCTACCAGATACTACCTGGATGTCATGCATATAGAGAAGAACGTGGGTGAAGCCGTGGTTGGCACAGTTTTGAATTAGGAGAAGAAAACAAAAGACACCCCCAAGGCACGCGTTGATCTGAGAAATATGGGACTGCGAGACCATTTGTGGTTGAGAGAGGGCAGGAGCAAAATGCCCCAAGCTCCTTACACCGTCACCAGGGACCAGAAACATGAAATCTTTGGATGGCTGAGTAATGTCAGGTAACTTTTTATTAGGCATGTATTCCCTAAAGAATCCGCCATCTGTTGTTGGACGACTATATATGCATGAAATCTAATTGTTGTTAATGGCTATGCAGGTATCCTTATGGCTATGCGGGTAACATAAGCAAGTGTGTTAACTACCGAGACAACAAGATGTACGGATTGAAGAGTCACGACTGCCATGTACTGCTTCAACGCCTCTTCCCTATTTTCATTCGAGCGTACTTGGAGGATGAAGTGGTTGAGCCGTTGGTGGCGTTGTCAAGATTCTTCCAGAAGTTATGCGCTAGAGAAGTTAGAAAATCAGACCTCATGAGAATGCATGAGGAAATCGTTTTTATCTTGTGCAAGTTCGAGATGATATTTCCCCCAAACTTCTTTGACATCATGCCTCACCTGATGATCCATCTTCCCCAACAATTGTTGCTTACCGGTCCCGTACACTACACTTGGATGTATCCCATCGAAAGGTACATGTTATTCATAAATTTGATTTATACATGTTTTTAAATAAAAGTTGCATGCTCTTAACATGCACTTGTTAACCTTGCAGACAACTTGGAGACTACAAGAAATATGTGCACAATAAATCTGCGCCTGAGGGGTGTATTGCTGAAGCTTACATTGCGCATGAGTGTGTAACGTACGCCAAGTTGTACTTGGGAGCGATGGAGGACCCCCCACAACATCCAAGTCGAGATGACCCCGAGTTCAACCTATCTATCGTCGCCAACTCTGTTGTACCATACGGAAACTTCAAGAAGAAGGGTGTGGACAAGTTGCCTGACCATGAGGTAGGGATTGCCCACTGGTGGGTTCTAATAAACTGTCCGGAGGTACAATATTGGAAACGTCACCATCTTCACTGCAAGGAAGTTCGCGGTGATGTCGACTACCACAACACGACGTTTGCTGACTATTTTCCACAATGGGTAAGTGTATAAATATATATATTAGATGGCTTTCTTTTACAGTTCCCTATTCTTTAATCATAAACACACCGAGTGATTTGAGTTATATTTTTCAGCTGATGAAAGTGGCTGCGAGTGGTGGTCATACAAATTACTCAGAGGAATTGAGGCTGTTGTCGATGAAGCCGATATCTTCCACAGTCCGCCCAATGTGTGATGTCAACGGCGTTAAGTATATATGTGAAGCTAGAGACGGGGAACGCAAAACACAGAATTGTGGGGTGATGGTGGATGGTGCAGAGGGGGGCGTGGATTTTTACGGTGTCCTACAGTCAGTTGTTGAACTCATTTATGGGAACCGCATGAAAGTCCACTTGTTCAAGTGTCGATGGTTTGATACTAGGCCGCACCGCATACGGATCGATCAGTACGGCATACTTTCGGTGAATACCGCCACTAGTGTGTATGAAGACGACCCCTTTGTTTTCGCCACAGCGGCCAAAAAGGTCTTTTATCTTGACGATCCTTTGAACAAAGGCACGTGGAAGGTAGTTAACCATGTGTCTCAGCGAGACATATACAGTGCTACCACACTTGGTGTGAGCACAGAGTGTCAAGAAGCGACCGCATACCAAGAGCCGGACGCCGGCGACATTCCAGAATCCTCCACCATCCGCGATAATAATGTGACGCCGGGCAGAGTGGTTCGACTTCCTAGGGGTCAGGTGCCCATGTATGATGTTAATCCGAATCGTCTATATCAGGCAGACGATGACTCAGACGACGAGTACGAGCACCGGTTGCCAGATATTAACTACTATACTACGTCTGACTCAAGTGATGAGGATGATTCTGATTATCATCCTTAGTATACTATTTATGTATGTATTTGTGTACAAAGGTGCATGCATGTATGAAAAAAATTTTTGTCCTTAATTACCGTTTTCCGAATTTTTGGGAAATTGTATTGAATTGTTTGTGCGATATTCAGGAATTTATCAGGTGAAATAGGCAATTTTCAGGCCCTAAATGGCAAATTTTCAGAAACATCAGCATTATAGCCGACGAAATGGACCATAATTCGTCGGCTATAATGCCCATACTGTAGCCGACGACTTACAATTCGTCGGCTATACTGTAGCCGACGACTTGCAAGTCGTCGGTTAAAGTATATTGACCGAAACCATACGTAGACCGTTCAAATGCAAAAGTGTCGTGAAATAAGATACGACCGAAATATTGAAATACGACTACGGTTGAAAAATGGGAAGATTCTGACAAAATCTGTGTGCCGAATGTTGCGGTTAGGTGAACTTTCGTACAACTTGCGAGTGCAGGAGCCGCTGGGGTATGATGAGCTGATGACCGTGGCCGTCAGGCATGCTCAGGCGGACCACGAGACATATGGGGATAAGGCACCCAAGCGAAGACCGGATGACCTACTGTCGCCACCTCCCCGTGAGAGCAGGACCGGGCGGCTAGATCGCAGCCGTGCGCCTATAGCCACCAGGAAAGCAGAGGTACGGGAGGAGTGGCAACCCCGACGAAGCAGTGACAACAGTTCCCGGCCGAGGAGGAGACCACCGCTTGTACGACCGACGCAGCCAGCGGCGACTGCGCCAGTAGAACGACCACCGCGGGCCCTAGCCATCATGCCAGCAGGAAAGCCCGAAGATCCAACCCGTAGGACCAGCGATCCAAGACCCCAGAGAGCGGTTGTAGGCGGTCGATCCCGCCCGGTAGAACCAAGAGAGAACTGACCGGTAGCTCGGCAAGTAGGAACCATAAGCACCCGACCTCCCGGAGGGATCGAGGTGCACGGAAGCATAACCATGATACATGGCGGGGGCCATATAGATCAGCTCACCCGGAGCTCGAAGAAGCGGTGCTTAAGATCGATCCGGGGGAAAGAAGTGTATGCCTTTGGTGGAGGAAACGGCCAAGCCGCCAAAACCGGATGGAAGTCGGTCACTTTCTACGAGGAGGAAGAGCCAGAGGATCTGGTCCAACCGCACAACGACCCCTTCCTCATCACGGTCCAAATAGACCACTGGATAACCAGCCGTATGCTGATCGATACCGGAGCCTCTATCAACGTGATGTTCCGAGACGCATACAAAGGGCTGCAGAGGGGAAGGAATAAGTTATCCCAGGATAACGAACCAGTTATAAGCTTCTCCGGTGAGGTAGTCCAGCCTTTGGGATCGGATTACCTACCACTGATCTTCAGCGAGGGAAGCAAGACAAAAAAGGAGCACCTTGAATTCATCGTTGTGGACTGCCTGTCGTCGTACAATGGCACAATCGGTAGGCCAGGGTTATGGAAACTGAAGACATTTATAGCCGGCCATATGCTGATGTTGAAGATGCCTTCACCGGCCGGTATCATCACCCTGCGCGGGGACCAGAAGCTCGCCCGTAAATATTATGCGGAGGCCCTAACCCACGGGAGGAAGCGGGCCGAGGTCTTCACGGCCACTCAGTTAGCACCAGTGCCGGATCTAAGTATCGACCCCCGCGATGACTCCGATTCAGTCAAGAAAAAGCTAGAGCCGCCTTCAGCCGTAGAAGAAACCGAAGCGATCTGCATTTCGAAAGACCACCCGGAGAGAAATGTGGTGATAGGGACGCAGCTCGATCCGGTTGTCAGGCAAGAGCTCATCGCCTTCCTCCGGGACAACAGTTCGGTCTTCGCATGGTCCTACGAGGACATGCCGGGCATATCCCCGGAGATAGCCGTCCATAAGCTAAATTCATTGCCCAGCGTTCTCCCGGTGAGGCAAAAGAGGAGGTCCTTCAGCCCGGCAAAGTATGAGGCGATCAGAGAAGAGATACAGAAATTGAAGGGCATAGGTTTCATCCGAGAAGTCCAGTACCCTCGCTGGCTCGCTAACGTGGTCATGGTGCCGAAGAAGGGAACCGGCCAGTGGCGCATGTGCGTGGATTTCATTAACCTAAATTGGGCGTGCCCAAAGGACAGCTTCCCGCTCCCCCGAATTGATCAGCTTATAAATTCCACATCCGGCTTTAAGCTGCTCAGCTTCATGGACGCACGCCGGGTACAATCAGATTAGGATGCACCCGGATGATGAGGAGCACACATCATTCACAACCGACCGAGGTACCTACTGTTATAAGAGGATGCCTTACGGTCTAAAGAATGCCGGGGCCACCTACCAGCGGATGGTAAACCGAATGCTGGAGCAAGAAATGGGTAAAACCGTAGAGGTTTACGTAGATGACATGCTAGTCAAAAGTTTGACTGCAGGGGCCCACGTCCGGGATTTGGCAGTAGTCATCGGCAAGATGCTCAAATTCGGAATGCGCCTGAACCCGAAGAAGTGTATTTTCGGGATCTCAGAGGGCCTGTTCCTAGGCCACATCATCAGCCAGCGAGGGATAGAAGCCAACCCACTGAAGGTCCAGGCAATTCTAGATATGGAAACTCCAGGGGAGAGAAACCAGGTCCAGATGCTGACCGGCCGATTAGCCGTCCTTGCCAGATTCATCTCCCGCCTAACCGATAAGTGTGCCCCGTTCTTCAAACTGTTCAAGGCACAACAGACCAGGAAAATCCACTGGGCGGCGGAACATGAAGCGGCGTTCCAATCTATCAAGGCATATCTGTCTGCAGTGCCTCTCCTGTCCAAACCAGTGCCGGGCGAGATGCTATACCTCTATATAGCCGCATCCGAAACAGCCGTCTCCGCGGCTCTCATCAGGAAGGAAGGCACGCTCGAGCTTCCGGTATATTATGCGGGAAAGGGACTTACTGGAGCCGAGGGCCGGTACCCCGACATAGAGAGATTGGCTCTGGCCCTGATTGTTAGTGCCAGGAAGCTCCGACACTATTTCCAGGCTCATTCCATCACCTTATATACCAATCACCCTCTGCGGCAGATCCGGCAAAAACCAGACACCAGCGGTAGGCTGGTGCGGTGGGCAGTGGAACTAGGAGAATTCGACATCACTTATGCCCCGCGAACGGCCATCAAGGGACAGGCCGATGCGGACTTCATATGTGAGCTCACCCCAATGGTGGCAGAAGCGCACCCCACCCAGTGCGACGACATTGAGGCAGGACGAGCCGTAAAGATCGAACCAGGACTCTCCAACGGCTGGAAGCTTTACGTCGACGGCTCCGTAACGAGCAAGCGGAGCAGAGCCAGTGTCATGATAACCTCGCCCGATGCCCAATCGTACGAATATGCCTTACGGTTCCTCTTCAACGCCTCAAATAACACTGCGGAGTATGAGGCCCTCATAGCCGGTTTGCAGCTAGCCAAGGAGCTGGGAATCCCGTCCATGGACATATACAGCGACTCCAGCTTGGTGGTGAACCAGATGAACGGGTCGTTTGAGGTCAAGGAACCCCAGCTATCCTCCTACCAGGCTTTGGCCAAAACACTGATTGGGCCGTTCCAGGGCGCCACGATCCAGCACATTCCCCGAGAGGCAAATAGGCATGCGGACGCCCTCGCAAGGTAATTGGCAACCGGAAACTACCCTCCAGAGTACCGGAGAGCTAAAATTGAAACTCTCCAGAAGCCGAGTATAAGCAAGACCATCTCCGAAATATTTGCGGTGGAAGAAGCGCCACGAAGCTGGATGGATCCAATAGTCAAGTATTTGACTGACAAAACCAGCCCTCCGGATGCGGTGGAGGCCAGGAGGCTACACCTCCGGTGCCCCCGGTACGGTCTCCTCAATGGCCAGTTATACCGAAGAGGGCACAGCTTCCCCCAGCTGAGGTGTGTGACAAAAGAGGCAGGAGAGGCTATCATGCGAGAGATCCACGAAGGAGTGTGCGGTAATCACTCTGGCGCAAGGTCATTATCCCACAAGTCGCTCCGGGTGGGGTACTTCTGGCCAGATATGGCAGCAACATCAAGAAAAATTACAGGCGGCTGTCACAAATGCCACATGTACGCCTCTGCCCCCCATGCCCCGGCAATCGCATTGTCGATCCTGTTAGCACCATGGTCGTTCGCGCAGTGGGGATTAGACATCATTGGCCCTTTCCCTATAGCTGTGGGACAATACAAGTATGCCATCGTAGCAGTGGACTATCAGACTAAGTGGGTCGAGGCGGAACCTCTGATAAAGATCACCGAGGAGTGAGTGAGAAAATTTTTATGGAAGAACATCTACTGCCGGTTCGGGGTACCGCAGACTATTGTCACGGATAATGGAACACAGTTCAATAATGCCGATCTTATCCAGTACACAGCTTCCATGGGGACCCGGATGTTGTTTGCCTCAGTGGCACACCCGCAGACCAACGGCCAGGTAGAAGCAGTCAACAAGATTATCAAAACTCTTCTCAAGAAGAAGCTGGATGCCAAGAAGGGATGTTGGGCCGAGGAACTCCCCGCGGTTCTATGGGCCATTCGGACGACAGCGGCAGAGGCAACAGGAGAGACCCCGTTCTGCATGGCATTTGGGAGCGAAGCGGTACTCCTTGTGGAGACCAGCATACCCAGCGGCAGGGTCGAGAATTACGACGCCGAAACAAACGCCGAGGGCGTACGGCTCAACCTGGACCTTATAGAAGAGCGGCGCGACCAGGCACATATGCGAAACCAAGCCTACAAACAGCGGGTCGCCCGGTACTATGACAGAAGGGTCCGGGAAAGGAAGCTACAAGTGGGGGACTGGGTCATGAAGAAAATCCAGAAAAAACCGTTGGCCTTGGAACCAACTTGGGAAAGACCCTACCAAATCACCGCAGCTGTGGGCCCAGCAACATTCCACATCATAGATACCGATGGCATCTATTCCACCCGCCCCTGGAATATTCAGCACCTGCGGTTCTATCCTAAGTAATATCGCTCATCAAGGGGCAATAGTATAAATTGGCATCAGTATTGCAATACGCAGTTTGTTCATCATCAATAAAGCTGGTTACAAGGCACACAGATAGGGAAGCCAAAAAAGAAACAGCTAGTCAGCGCCTCTGGAGCCCCCAATCCCTGGCCCGCCACCTTTTAGAGTTTGCTCTTGCTCCGCCATCTCGATCAGGGCTATGTCGGCCTCCATCTGCTCAGGATCAAGCCACCCTTTCTCCCTCCACTCCAAATAGGCATCACTTATGCCCTTTGACCGGGCCTCCTCCAGCATCTCCTCAAGCTCCACCGACTCCCGGAAGTCGTCGACAGCCTTATCGGCCACTTCAGCAAGCTGGGATTCCGTGAGCTTCTCCCTTCCTTGGGCGACTACTGTAACCTGGGTCTGTAGCTCCAAAACCCTCGCCTCCAGCTCTGCAATCCTCCATTCCCGGGCAGTAGCCTGGGTTTGCAGCTCCAAAACCCTCGCCTCCAGCTCCGCAATCCTCCCTTCCCGGGCAGCAGCCTGTCGATCGGCCTCCTCCTTCTCCTGCGACAGTTCATGGTACAACCGAGCGGTTACTTCTTTCTCCCGCACGAGCTCGGTGCCCAACCGACTGACCTCCTCTCTTTCCTCCGCAAGCTTGGCTTCCGCCACGTCCACCCGCACACTCAGCTCCTCCACCCGCCTCTCCAAAACCACAGCAGACTCCCCTCTGGGCTCCGCGGCATAAAGGCTATGAGCTAGCTGCCAAACGTGAACAAAGGAACATTGGCTCATATCACTCCAGGGAAAAAGAAGCACAGGAAACACTTACCCGAAGAACTAGTTCCATGGGCTTCGTCCCGCTCTCGCCCGGTTGTTCCGTCCCAGGGTCCTCCCGATCAAGTCCCAAGGTTTCGATGGCAGAGGCCACAAACCTACCAAAGCCACGCCCGGAACTATGATCGGCTTCCGGTCCTCGACTGCTTCGGCCGCCCACTTCCACTCCCGGAACTACTGCCCGCTCGATCGGTCCAGCCTAGCTTGACGCCCCGGCATCAAAGGTCCTTGCCCTCTTCGCCGAAGCTTCGCCGTGGCCGCTTCGGCGAAACCCGGTCATCTCACTTTGCCCACAGCAGAAGCTTAATAGAGTTGTCGATATCCCACTTTGCCCGAAACTCCCTGATCTCTCTATCATTCATGCTTCTGACTGGCTCATCACAGAAAATCGCCCTATCACCATCCAGCAGCTCATGCCGCATGGGCCCGCGGTTTGCACCGGCAGAATGCGCAGATCTCCCATACGCCATAAAGCCTAAACAAAAGAATTCACCTCTGAAGCACAGACAAACAACAGGCAAAGAGTAGCAAGATGCGGCAGGAGGAAGGCAGAGGGGATGATAAATAGGGCAACAACAAAAGTGAGGCAACCCCAGCCGTGGATCCCCTCCATCTCAGACCGCCCCCTGCCGACACGTGTCCCAGCATCAATAAGGGATCCCATACTATCATAATTGATAGGTCTGATGGGCTCCCCCCCTTTATCGCATGTCTGCCACCTGTCCCACTTACAAGCGCAGTTGGGGGAGATAGGAGCGCACAACGAGGCGTCCATTCCCCTCGCTTCCCCAGAAAGCCAACCTCGAACTAACCAGCTCCGCAGCCTCTCACCGGCTATGCTTTTTCAACCGCCTCGAGAAAATCGTTCCGAGTATGAGCCATCCATCCGGTACCCTGGCAAATCTCCGGTTGCGCATCATTCAAACCGGCTGCATGGCATCTCACTGGGGGACTCGTCTCGATATGGCAGAACGCCCGGTCGAGCTCCGCCCGGAACCATGGCATTCCACCGAACATATGACATTCAACCAACTCCAAAGCATTCTACCGGTTGTCACTTTCCTTCGCCTACGGGCAGGAACGAGCCAGCAACAACTCGAGGCTTCTAAACGCATGGGCTTTATAAACCCGGGCAAGCTTACATCTAACCCATGTACTCTTGTCCAGCAGGATAAAAACCCTGCATCACACTGAACTGTGATACATTTGGGGATACATGGCGAGACTCGTTATCTCAACGCCACTCCACCGGGCAGATTGTTTCTCTAACACAGAACAAGTCTCCCCGCAGGCTAACAAACCTGCACATTACCTCAACGCTTAACCAACAAAAGCTGAGAAGAACTAGCAAGTGTTAACCGATGCCCCAATATGGCCGTAACACTCTCCGATAGTACAAGCCCATGTCAAGGGTTCCTTTAAGGTATCGAAAGATGTTCTTGATTCCGACCCAATGACGTTGTGTTGGCGCCGAGCTAAATCTAGCTAACAAGTTCACCGAGAAAGCAATGTCTGGTCTAGTACACTGAGCAAGATATAACGAAACCCACATCCTTTGGCTCTATCAAAAATTATCTAGTACTAGGTCTTTCACAACGAGATCTATTTATACAGTAACGGTATTTAATTATGAAAATTTGCTGAGTAGCTGACCCTGTTAGTCCGTTCTTGCAAGAATAAGGCCTAAAATTTTGACTTTTTAAAATAAGATTTCCCCTGCTTAATGAATACCATTTGCTATCAATGGGGAATCCTTTCTCATATTAAATTTTAATTTCATAGAAGTTCATTGATATCTTCTTTTTATAAAACAAATCGACTTCGATTCTTGAATAATCCACATCACTTCTGCTTCGATTGTAACAAAGGATTCCCTTTTTTTGTGGAAAAGGCCCGTATCAATAATTATGATTTTACGTATGGACAATTCCTCAATATCTTGTTCATTCGCAACAAAATATTTTCTTTGCGCGGCGGTAAAAAAAAAATGTTTTTTTGGAGAGAGATACTATTTCACCATTTGAGTTACAGGTGTCTAACATATTCATACCTAACGATTTTCCACAAAATGGTGACGAAAGGTATAACTTGTACAAATTTTTTGTCATTTTCCAATTCGACCCGATCCATTCGTTCGTAGAGCTATTTACTCGATCGCAGACATTTTTGAAACACTTCTAACAGAAGGACAAATAGTCAGTTTTGAAAGAACTTATTGTCAACCCCTTTCAGATATATTGAACTGTTTAGGGGCTTATACTGATTCTGTTGACATACTAAAAATGACGAAACATATTACTTGTGGAGGATCTCTAAGCCAGGGACTCAGAATATCTGAAAATCAACTTGATAGACAGAAAATGAAGAAACAAATACATGCAACCCAGCATTACAACATGGGGATTCAACATCCAACAACCATACCTACCAGATCAATCTAGTCAGAAAAGATGTATTGGATCCAATTCTAAGAGGGCTTCTGTTCCATAAGGTTCGATTAAGGGCAATTTCTGTGTAAAGAGATATGTACAGTATGTTCTCTAGACAGAGAATAATAGGTTGTAAGTATTCCCAACTTTGTTGCATACCATCACCATCCGGAACTGAATGAACTCTGATACAACATAATTGACAGAGTACGTAACTGCATCTACAGAAACTAGAAAATAGTACAAAGGCAACAGAAATGGGCAATTTTACATGGTGTTGATTATGACATAACAAGATGATGTGACTTTGGTATTAAAATATCAACATTTTCCAATACCTACTCAAAGCTAATCCTCAGCTTCATCAGCTATAGCATCCACCATCTTGAAACCCACCTAAAAATGAAACCCCACCGTTTCGGCAGACCATACATCGATCAGAAGCACATTCCACTATAATCATCAAGGAAACTAAGCAAACACTCATATTTTAAATAATACACCTTTTTTAAATATTAATTAATACACGATCCATTTCATTTATGATCTTCTGATTGATCATACGGGGTTTCTTGCAATCCCTAAAAAAGAATATAACTTGCAATCCCTAAACAACATTAATGGGGCACCTATCTAACGTAGAGAAAAATCATAATTTTTCCCTGCAATACGATTTCTAAAGTAGCCAAATCGATCATCAGATTCATCATCATCCCAGAAGTGAATTAAAGGCTAGTTACATTTCCATTGTAGGGACTAAAAGAAATTACAATTCAGGTCAACTTTTTTGAGTTCTTGATAGATTCCTATCAGACAAACCCAACACCGATGGAATGGAAGGATTTGATCGAGACACTCTAATATTGAGCCTAACAAAAACATACAATTTGAATACTACAACTTGATTCTTGTTCTTAATTTTTTTTTTCTTTTTCATTCCAAAGAAAGAAAAGAAAAATATTCTTGTTCTTTTAGTAGGATCGTACATGGGAATGGATCAATCCGGATGGAGATTTGAGAGACGAGAAAGCTAGCGCTCAAGAAAGTAATAGCATAAGCCTTGAATCCCTTGAAGCCCTTGATCATCTGCCTCTCTGTGATCTTTTTCTTCTGTCGACTTCTAGTTCTTCATGTCCAGTGCCGTCCCGTCCCAAGATCTGAGAACAAAGAAAACAGTTAAAGATAAAGATTTGATCATAAACTTGAACTTGATTTCATCTCTTCTTGATCTTCTTCATTCACTCCCAAATGCTTTCTCACACTCTATCTCTCTCTCTGTTCATCATAAATCAACTCACCTACAGAAGAGGATGAGGAACATGAGGAACGGAGAGAGAGATAAAAGGGAAAGAAAGCAGAGAGGTTCTTCTTCGTCCTTCATTTTTTTTTTTCTTTCTGGAGACAAAGATAGAAAGAATTCAGGGGGAGGTAATGAAGGATGAGAAGCTTATATATATATATACTTTCCTTCTTCGTTATTCAGTTACGCAAATGCCGTACGTAGGGCAACCGACTCTCATTAGGAACAACTAGATACAGCTAAATTATAGCTGGCCCACTCTCATTAGGAAACCCACTATCATTAGGGAACCAACACTCTACGCTTATAGCTAAGTTTCTCCCGACTCTTCTATTCTTACTTCGTCTTCCCAACAAAAAAAGGAAACAAGAAAAAGCCCTCTCTGCTTTCTTTTGCTTTCACTCTCTCCCTGTTCCTCATTGCGAATCGCATGTATGAAGAACCGGGAAAGAGTGGAGGTGTGAGAGAGCTTATGAGAGTGAGTGATTGAGATTGAAGAACAGAAGAGATCAGTGTTTATGTTTTTTACTGTTGTTCTTGTTGGCAGAAGAAACCCTAGTTTAACAGATGCCTTTTTTTTCCTTTAAATAACTTTTTCTTTCTTTGTTTCTCTGTTCTCAGATCAAATTCGCACTGGGCATAGAGAAGTTGACAGAAGAGATAACAGACCATATTGTGCGCCATTGGAGGCAAAGACCAGCTGCAGGTAAAATGTTTCTCTCTTAGTAAATATTCTGATGATCGATCGTACTTACAACCCTCATATCTTGTTCTTTTTCACCGAATCAAGAAGATGTATATCATCTCATCATTCTTAAGGGTCAAGAAAAAGAATATTATTACTGGCTTTTCATATACCTTTCTTGAAATTTCTTTCAAACTTGCGTTGTAATAAAAGATTATCTCTGCAACTCATGGCTTTCTTTCTGTAGTTCTTGTATTACAATAGCCTTACTGAATATGAATTCATTATATATTCAAGGTTTCTTATGAAAAGACAAAGGTATAGTTTATTTGAAGTATACACACTACATCAAAACCTTTTGAGTATTTTATTTTTGATTATTTTTAGCCGCTTTCTTTACGTCTTCATGCATAGAATCAGCTTGAATTCTGTATCTTTTCTACAAGAGCATTTTATTGCGTTAATGACTTGGAAGGCTATTCTATTTCCCATCCTGGTCAAGATTGTGTTGTTGGCATCCGTTATCTATATATACTACTCAGTTCATCTGCGCGCTTAAGCAAGTATATTGGTCTTCTTTCAAGTTCATGTCAATTATCTGTTTATTTACTTCTTTCAAGTTCATGTCATTTTGCCTTTCCTTGGATTTTGCTTGGTGAGATTCTTGTTTATATGTTGTTAATGATACAATAGTACTATATATGTTTAACGTTTGACAATGTTTGGTAACTGCAGGGTTTGACGTTTGAGCTGGATTACTGGCTGGGAAGAGGCATCACTGCAACTCAGTCACAGAATCCCAATATTTCTTCTCTAGGGGAAGTCGATCTGTATGGAGCAAACTGGAGTGACGGTATGCTCATAGCTGAACCTCAACCAAGGGAAGAAAACTTGGGGCAACAATGTCAGATACCAACATTTCCAGCTAATGAAGTAGTTGATGGCCTTGACTTTCACCTGGATGAAAATCTAGCGCAGAATGGGAGCTGAAACCCTAGGGGAAGTCGATATGTATGAAGGGAACTGGAGTGGTGCTATGCTTGGTGAAAGCTGGCCTATGTCTTTTGTTGAAGATCTAATGTGTAATAACCCGATTTTTATTACTAATTACTTGTAATTTAATTGTGAACTATTTGGAGGATGATTTTTGAGGATTTGTGTTTTGTACGTTTTAATTAGTTGTTGCGTGACGTCGGAAGTAAGTTTCGAGAGTTAAAGATTTGAAAAACGTTGAATTTCCAGGGGCTAAAAGTTGACTTTTTGATCCGTCATGAATTTCGACAAGTTTCCTTCATGACAGTCGTAGAGCTCGACGATACGAGTTCGTAGACACGTGGCACACTTGAAACGGACGTCGTATGAAAAAGTTACGACCTGTTGAAGTTATTCCAAAAATATGAAATTTCTATAAATAGTAATTTAATTTCAGAAAAAAAATCAGAAAATTCCGAAAATATCAGAAATTATCGCGAAACACTGTTCATCGTCCCCGAATCGAATCCGGAGCTTCTTTCGCGTAGTTCTCCCTCGTCCGACCACCTTTCAAGGCGTGCTACCTGTCAAAATGCTCAGCACGACTTCTTTTTTCGTTTGAGCCGCGCCACGCCAGGAGCCACCTCCCGTGCACGGAGCAGCGGAGCCCGATAGTTTTCGCCGCTGTCGGTGGCGGTGCAGCAGCCGTTACAGGCGTCGCCGGAGCTCGAGCCACCCACCGTTCGGCTGGGTTTCTCCTTGCGCGCCTCCCTGTGGACGTGGTTTGTGCCATTTCAAGCTCGATCGATCGGATCGAAAACGATCCGATCCGATCTGCAGCCGACCCGTTTCCTGCAGACGACCCGACCCGACCCGGTTCAACCCGACCCTAACCGCGTTGACCGACCCGACCCGTGTTGACCGTTGACTGACCCGCGTTGACCGTTGACCTGCTTTGACCTGCGTTGACCCGACGTTGACCTGCGTTGACCCGACGTTGACCAGACCCGGAACTGTTGCGATTCGATCTGACCTGATTCTGCAGCGATCCGATTCGACCATAAACGGATATTTACCATTTCTGGTGAATTAAGGTGAGTAAATCTCAGTGTATTAGTATTAAATACGAGTTGATTACGAATTAATTATAGTATATGGATCGTTATGGAATTGATATTTGTTTTAAATTGAATGAACTTGATCGACTACGGTTCATTGGTAAGTAAAATAATTTTAATATAAAAATAATTTTCAAAGGGTTTTACGATCAATGACTATAGTTGGTATTAGTGGACTATTCCTGAGTGGATGTCTACGTATATATATATTTACGTGAAATATATGATGTGAGTGTGCAATTGGGTGAATGTATTATGTTATGAATTTATCATATATGTGATTATGTGAGTGGTGTGATGTGTGGTTGTGTTGGTATAGAAACCAACGGTTGAAGTAAGATCTCACCAATAGTGGTGAAAGATCTTACATGTGTGGGGAGAGGATCTCGCCTAAGTGGTGAAAGGGATCCTTATGGCAAGTATGTCGGGACCAAGCTTTTGGCCGGGTGATTGGTTACGATCAGTTAGAGCTCTAGTCTGTTTCCCTTGTGAGATTTGTAGGGGAATGACGTTGGTCAGTGCGCCCCTAGTCTTACTCTTTTGGTTGATTATGCATCGTGAATTTTATAATGTACGAGTCGTGGTTGGTTGGGAGTGTTTTTCTTTGTTGATTTAATTATTTTATCCTAAACTTGTTTGTTTTACTCACACGAGTTTTGAAAGCTTACCGGGTTCGTTGTTTACAACCCGGTGCACCAATTGATGGTGTAGGGATTAGACCTGCAGGTGAGGACCAGAAGCCAGGGAGCGGCATCTGAGTCGCACGGCTAGTAGGTGTAGGCCTTGGTCTAGCTTGTAATTATCTTTTTGGGTTAGAGAGTAATAGTGAGAGACTCTTTTCTTACATCTATTTTGTTAATGATGTAATATTTTGAATGTATCGAGCCACACACTTAAACTCTGTTGTTTTACTTAGTTATTGTATGATAACTTTCAAGTGATTGAGTTTATTTGTAAATTTTAACATTGTCGAATTTGAATTTTATTATTCAAAATTCGGAGTGTTACATAATGAATGATCAGCAGCCAAATACCATGGAAGAGGGAGAGTGTAGTGCTTTTATTCTGATTTGTGGTCATCGGTATTACTGGGTCCAGCCCTCTTTAAAAAGAATTTCCGTCTCCTTCGCACGAAAACACAACATCTGACCAATACTAGAGCAAATGTGGATGCAGCTGAGTAACTTTAACTTGCAAGCACACAAGAGAGAATGTAACGATGCTTGTATATACTATCACATTATGTTTACTAGTACAGTCATTTACTACCTGATATCTCCCTGCATTACAGTGAGTATACAAATGATAAGATCTGATTGTTGATTCATATTAAACGCAAACGCCTACAGCTAGACTCCAGAGGCATGTAATGCAACATGGAGTTACAGTAAATATAAACAAAAGATGATACGCACAAGTTGGAGTTATAAGTTACAGTTCTGGACTAAGAAAATATGCACACCCACCGTTACTTTGTCTTTGTCATGCTTATATATTGTGCTAATGAAACCAAGAAATCAAGGTTTCTAGCCATAATAATTAGTTAAGTAGCAATTAGCCATCACAAATTGGCACATTATGTGATCAATTAACCTGGTTCTGAAAGGATGAAATTATCACAAATTGACAACAGTAGTTAAAAAGCTTTTCGTATGACTTCTGCGGGAATGCAAATGAAACTTCCGCTTCATGCTTCGCATCAAGAAGGCATAACTGGATAACTCTATTGTATAGTTCAACTTTAAGTTTGAAACAGTATCCATTTCATGAACTGCTGTAGACTTCTATGCATCTACTGCAACAGAAAACAAAATCATGTTCTAATTATACTCTAGTAAGTGGATAACTCTATTGTATAAGTTTGATAAAGTATCCACTTGATGAACTGCTGTATAGTTCTATACATCTCCTGCAACAGAAAACAAAATCATGTTCTAATCATACTATAGTAGCATGAAGAGTTATAGGAACTTTTTGAGAAATTTCCGCAGAAGCTTTTTCCCATTTGCCTTTCAGCTCTTTACTGAGGGTTTTTTGCAAGGCAAATAAGGGTAGCAAATTTAATCAGCACAAAGAATTTCAAACTCTGGTTATGCTAAAATGCAACAGTCACAAGTCACATAAATTAGCCACTCATGCATTTGAACTATTACTCTAGACGAGAACATAAACCAGAGGTAGCAAGTGCTGAACATATCACCATACCTATTCTTGCCCTCAGTAACAAGCTGCATCTTCCTGGTTCTACAAGAAAATGCTCTCTATATAAATGTCAACAGTGCATACAAATCCAAAGATTTTTGAACTGGTTGTTCACAAGGTCATGTAAAATGAATTAATGGAAATTTGCTCAAGATTTCCAAGGCATGAAAAGTGAAGATACTTCACGTCAATATAAAACATGGAGATGCAGTCAAAATATTACAATACAGAACATGTTTTCACTGTTTCCAATATTGCATATCCAGAGTTACAACAATTAGTTTGTCCTGCTTCCAGTTCCCACATTGGTAGTTTTTGAGGTATAAATTTGTCAATTCATAAGCCTGGCGATGTTATGATGCCTATTCAACTCAAATAATAAGCAATCAAGCTCCAAAGGACATAACAATTTATGTCAAAAGTACACCCGAGTAGCAGGACAGAATGCATCTGTATACCACATCATCCCCCATTTTAAATCCTATCAAAATCTAATTTCTTTTCAGTATGAAAACTAAATATTTATTTTTAATCTACCAGTGTCATTTGTCTCATAACATTTAAGAAAGCATGTAACATGTTAAACATTTGTAACAGAAGAAAAGGTTAAATAAACAAAAACAACATATCAGTATGTGATTCAATGCAATGTATTACACTTGGTATCAGTAGTCATGAAATTTTTTCCTATTAATTTCTCCGGGTTGTGCATGCTACTTCCTCTTCATTCTTTGCATGAAGAAATCTAAAGTGAAAACTGAACCAAAGTATAATTCAAGGCTAAACTGGAAAGTAGAATGACTAGCATCAGTTGTATAAAGTGAACAGGTCTAAGCTTATTAATTATAGCTATCTATAACAGTGAACATGCCTAAGCTTATATTACTAGAGCTAACTATAACAATTTATATCAATTACATAACCAAACGGTTATACTAGCACAGAGAGTTGCAGAGTTCCCTGTTTAAGGTCACACCCACTTGATGTTACATTAAGCAGAAAACTACAAGCAGTTAAGCAGCAATGTATTACTATTTTGTTTCTAGAGCCTTGTATTCCAGTGAATTAAGCGCATTATTTTGTTTAAATTCTTGTTTCCAAAGAGACTTTACAACATAGCTGAGTTAAATTTGGTAAAAAAAAACTTGTCTTATGAGATAACACAAGCAGAAAAGACACAACAACCAGAAGCTAAGTACAGGAAAGAGAGAACAGAGAAAGAGAGAAGCATTACCAACATTAACTTGAATACACAACAACCAGAAGCCTAAGTACAGGACCAAAATTTCTAAACTGCACAGCAAAAGAAAGGTATCGCGATTGGTCATTCATCAGCATACAGAAAATCAAACTTTATTGCTGTCATAATTCAATGTTCATAGGTCAAACAGAATTAGAGGCATATACATTTGGACAAGAAACTAAAAACAGTAGGAAACCAAAAGTATACACAGTTGCCAAACTGCTTGCTTTCCCTCAGATAGAAACACCATATATAGTTCCTATCAAGTAATACACAATTGCCAAACAGTTTGCTTTCCCTTAGAAAGAAACACCATAGTTCCTATCAAGTAATACAGAACTACCAAACTGCTTGCTTCCCTTAGAAAGAAACACCATAGTTCCTATCAAGTAATACAAGGCTCTCTCCATAAGAGTCAACAGAGCAATACGGACCTCCATAAACCCCAAGTGTTTTGAATTTTCTGCTCGCAAGGTCAAGTGAGACTAGTTCACAGCCTTCTTCAAGTACCAACAGTTCACCTATCTTCCTGAAACACAATGCCTTGAGTAAATTTCTTTGTGGAACTTGTGCACTGAGAATTATAGACTTGCTCCACGACTTCTCCATGCAATACTCTTTCATTACCCATATATCAAGAAAATAATCGGTGTGACTCTTGCGCCAATCAGTGAAGACCGCAATGGATTTCCCATCTCCAGAAACAGATATTCGCAATGCAAATGACGGATCCCATTTCAAACTCTTCGGAAGCATGATCTCACGAAACAGCTCACTGCTCACATCAAATGCCAAAACAAAACACTTAAAAGCACCATTTCTCCTTCCCATTGCAGACCAGTGAAGTGCTCCATTCACAAACGCCTGGGATGGGCAGCCCAACACTTGACAAGGAGGAAGATCCGAACAAAGACTGCTCCATGAGCCTCTGGCTAGCGAATAGACCTGAAATAGTGTTCGCCACTCATAGAAATTCTTACACTGATCCGAAAGTGTAACGAGTCTGACAACCTTATAGTCACTGCCCGTGGCATCATAACCAAAACCAAAAGAGACTTCACAACCGCCGCGCAGCACAGCAGGAGGCTCAGGAATGGTCACAAACTTTCGTATACAAGGATTCCATATGATCAGGTTGTAACCATGACACCCAAAATCATCCACAAGACACACTAATCCATTACAAGTACCGACCACACGATAACACGAATTCAACATAATATCCTCAAGATCACTAGGAAATTCAATCTTGCAGTACTCATAGAAACCATGGTTATCAAAATACAAAGAGTAAAGGTCCTCCCTTTCACCCCTAACGAAATCTCTGTCGAATAAGCTGCAATGTCTTTTACTACAAACACTGTGGACTAGTAGGAGATGAGTCCCATCCTGATTATCGCTACTGATTCTATGGCTGAGGTGTGCCCCAATAAAGCTAGGGTTTTGGATCAAAGATTTCCAAGACTTGCAGACCGATGTGCATTTGATCAAAGACTTAATAGGTAATCTAATCAGGATATTCGATATGATTTCTTGAGGGAAATACTCAAATCTTGCCTCGGATTTCAATTCAATTGCAGCAATTTTCATGGCGGAACCAACTTTAGAGACGGAGGCGGGGATTGAGAGGGGTGTGTACCTTCGCAGCAAGATTCCGGCGACGGCGGCGGCGGAGGAGTGAGAAGGAGGCGCCGGAGTCGGAGTGGGAGGAAACCCTAGAGAGAAGAAGAGGAATTGAATTTGGGGATTTTGGAGTGGAAACTCTGAACTCAAGCTTAGCGTGTGAACTTGAACATGGATTTGTTTAAAAGGCAAAAGGCTTCCCCCCAATTTCTGCGCTGAATATCATTTTTTTTTACCGCTACGGGGTAAGTTTGACCTTTTATTTTACTCTTAGAAAGTCATTGGTTTAGGGACAGTGGGTCACTACTCACTAGTAACATTTTTCACTCACTTCACTGTGACCAGATGTTTATTTCCACCTTTGGATAACTCGTGAAACCCATATATTTATCGTAATATAAAATTTTAGTTATAAAATGTCACATTCACAGTGAGTAAAGTTATTTTTCGCCGTACAAAATTTCACACTTTAGATGTTTCCTCTTTGAATTGATCTATTATGCATAACAATTTAAAGGATGATAAGCCCCACTGAGGCCAATGTTGTTTACTATTTTTCTTTTGAGCTTAGCGGTTCATTAATCACAAATACAAGTTCAACTTCTTCGGAAGAGGCAAAATTATGTCAATCGAATCCGAGAGGGTTGCACAAATCATGAGCTGCGTCATCCTCCTTCATTAGTGGTCGGTGACTCGGTAAGGCCTGGTGCTGTCATAGCCTGAAAGTTGCTGCTCTATTTCCTGGAGTCTTCGAAGAACAAGGATCTAATTTTGAGCTTGAAAGTTGGAAGGGTAGTAATTTAGAATCAAGGTAACATTGGCATACACAAGGTAATAAAGTGAATGAAGAAGAGGATGTCGGGTATTTGATTTAACTGACGCATAATTACAAATCTTAGCAGCTGCCATCACCGGGTATCAGAACTCGCTCATTATTTCAAAGCAACATTTAGTCACACATACAACCTAATATGGATCATTTATGTGAATTATCAGATAGATAATGAGAAATATTAATTCTCTTGTCAAACAAATGCTTGAACTATGGCAACTACTTCTGCATATAACATGAAAGATAAATATCGACACACATATGCAGAACACATAAATGGTTCTTCCTACCCAATAGAAACAAAGTAAATTATATAATTAACATCCATCATAAGCCAGAATAGCAATTCGACACTACAGGCAACTACCATGATAAACTAAGAAACAGATATTAAAGAGATAGTAGATAGCTACTTCAGGACTTCTGATGTTAGACGAAGTGATATTCATGCACAAATCCATCTAGCAGAGTTCTATCTCACTTCACAGCTACCTGTAGAGAGCAGACTTGAAACTCATTAAACGATTTATTCCACCTGCAAATAATCAATCAAACGATGTTAGCATATATGAGTCAGCAGCATAATCTATACATCTATAGAAACAGGAGAGTCCAATAATGATATTAAATGCAACCATTCAAGTTTAATTTCAATGGTTTTTCCATACATCTGTAGCACACTCTTGCTGCTCTGAATCCAATTGCGTACACAGGCATGAAAGAGAAGTGAAGGTTGTTGGTATAACATATGTTGGCAATCCTTGTATTTAACAAAACACAACTAGCTTAGTATATTAAGCCCAATCAAGTGAAGTTTGAAGTCGAAGATCAAGTTAAAGAACCAATGTGATCTCTCTGCACTCAGGTAAAATCATGCATATTCATCTCATGAGTTTTTCACTGAGGATGGGAAGTTATCTTGCCATCCTGTACTTTCTGGGTTTTATTGTTTATCACCCAGCCACTTGTATTGTTAAAATCATTCATTGATAATGTTTTGGATTCTCTGTTGAATTTCAAAATATCTTCTTAACAATACGTTTGGTATGTTAGGTTTTACTATTCATAAATATCTTCTTTACTATTCATAAATATCTCATAAATATCTTCTTTACTATTCATATAGATATTTTGTGTTATATATTGGGTAATAAAAGACCTTTTGTTTTTGAGATATTTAGGGCTTGACATGCCTCATTAATTGCTAAGAGATTGTGTTCCCTCTTGTTAATATCTTCAAGCCCTATCTCATTGAATGTAAATGAGATTGTGTTCCCTCTTATTTATATCTTCAAGTTGGTATTGACATATTGCATGTCTTGGAGATGCTCCTAGTCAAGTGGATTGTACTAGGTTTATCCTCCGTGAGGCCTTCTCATTGGTCTATGTAAAGGGGTCTCTTTGCCATGATAATTGTGTCCCCTCTCCCCTTAATATCTTTCTACTTAGGAAGATATTTTTCTTTGGCAAAATAGTGTCCGATCCAATATTTTGATCTTGGAGATATTTGGCTATTTTGTACTCCATGCATTTAGTGCTTGTCATGCCTCATTAAATGCAAGAGAGATTGTGTCCCCTCTTGTTAATATCTCCCCTTAATATGTTTCTTGTGTTGAAAGATATCCTTCTTCTAGTTGGCTACTTGGCCACTTGGCCACTATGCCATGATGGTTGTTATTGGCTATTTGGTGTGCTCCCATGGAGCCTCACTCATGCCTATATAAAGAGGCACAATTCTCTTTGTTGGGTGGTTGTTCAAAATGTAATATTACATTTTCTTTGTTTGGGTTTTATTCCCTTGTGTGTTCAATTGCTCTAAGTCTTCCATGGATGATTGTAAATCTTAGAGCTGGACACAAAACCTTTTTTAGAACAACCCATATCATTATTGTCTCCATTGAGATCTTGTTTATATATTGTGTGTCTCATATCATTTATTGTGAGAAGTGTTTATGATAAGTTCAGTTTGTTTGTATGTTTGTTTGTTAAGGTTTATACCTTTGATATTGTTTCTTGTTAAGCTCCAAGTTATACGTGTGTTATAACCTTGTGAGCTTGATCAAAAACTCTTTAAAACTCATATTGCATTTGCATACCAGTTGTGGAAGCTTGGTGATGCAACAGTCCATGAAGTGTCCTGAATAGATTCAGCAAAGTGTTGCTAAGATATTGTGTGGAACTTCTGTTTAGTTTGCTTGTGAACAAATACTCTTGAGATAAGCTAGGTAGGTCTGTCGAGAGACTAGGATAGTCTGAGACGGGATAGAAACGTGGTTTCGTATCCAGTAGATGCTACAAGCTTGTAATAAGTATTGTGTGATTCATAGTGCAAAGTTTTGCTCTCCAAGAGTTGGGAGCACGCAGTTTTCCTCCCTGTTGCAGGGTTTCTGCGAGTAAAAAACATCTTGGTGTTGTTTGTTTATTGCTGCACCTTTATACTTTTTATTTATCGTATTTCTGCTATACAGGATAGCACCAACTCTGCTATCCCTGTGAGCAAAATCGAACGAAAAAGTTTTCAGGGCCTATTCACCCCCCCTCTAGGACCGTCAAAGGTAACTGTGCAGTTAACAGATAGAGGATAGATGTAGAATGAACAATGATCAGGATTTCCAAAGCATGAAGCCTGCCTGTAAGATAACTTGGAGATACTTTTGACCAACAACGAAACAAGTAACACAAGTACACAGTCTAGATATTAAAAATGAATCGAAATACACAGAAATTAGTAAGTTATACCACTACCATCCTACTTTTAGTTCTTCGTGCTTGATTTTTCGAAGTGTCACCTTATCCTCTATGGTCTAGTGCTCATTTCATCAGGTTATGTTATATATATATCGACTGCTATCCAAATGGGAATAGTGAAATATAAATCAAAGCTAAATTGATTAAAGCAGCCATTGCATGAACAGTTGTTCTAGACATCTAACAGAAAATCATATAAGTATTGTGTTAGAATGTTATTTCAAGTGCAGTTAAGTAGCATCACCAGCTCCACAGATACCACAGTCCACAGTATATGGTACTACCAAGCTGGTGTACATAAAACACCGCAACTCCAAGGGCTAATAATTGGAGCAGCATAGCTAAATACGCATGTACTATTTCACCTGTAACAACTCTTCCAATTTTTGTTTTCTCTGAGCTGGTCCATCAGAGTAGGATTGCATCATTTCAATTGAACTAGTTATAAGGTTGTGTTTTCAGACAACATAAGCAAGAAATACACCCTGTTTCTGCCTAAACCCGGGGGGCTAGTAGATACTTGATGAATCCAACTCGATCTCCTGCAATCCTGCTCACTAAGGGGAATACCGGGCGGGCCGGCCTTCTCCTCTCCGATGCCTAAGTTAGTATAGTTGGAATATATATAAACAAGGCACGTATGTAAGCAGGGAGAGAGATAAGTTACCTAATAAAGAGGGTAGTTGGGGCCCACATATAGGTGGTTGGGGGTAAGGGCTGGCCTTACTCTTCGATGTGGGACTGGTTCCCTTCTGTTTGTAACTTCTGATTCCCTCTTTGGCAGGCTGGCGCCCCCGACCCCAGGGTCCCTGGAGGCAGGATAGAGTGCTGGACCCCGAGGCCGGGTGCTGGTGATCCGGTCCCGAGCCTTGGGCCGGGTGCTGGGGCACTTGCTGCGGGTCTGTGGGCCTGCTGTAGCATCTGCGGCTACTGTCAACAAGTCCCCCAAGTTCCCGGTCAAGTGCAATCTTGAATGGGGACTTAACTCTGTCTTGCTCTTGCCCTGCAGACCCGCAGGGTTACCAACCTACCGGTGCCCAGTCTCCCAAGTCCGCGTTAAAGATTGGGCGTGACCGAGGTGAGTACCTGTTGCTGACGGTAAGTAAAAATTTTTATAAGTACGTTTATAATATAGATAGTACTGGACCTCGCCCGGGCGTTCTGCCATATCGGGACGAGTCGGAGTTCTCGGGAGCTCGACCGGGCATCCTGCCATATCGAGACGAGTCCCGGATGAACTTGCAGACTGGACCTCGCCCGGGCGTTCTGCCATATCGGTGCGAGGCGGAGTTCTCGGGAGCTCGACCAGGCGTCCTGCCATATCGAGACGAGTCCCGGATGAACTTGCAGACTGGACCTCGCCCGGGCGTTCTGCCATATCGGTGCGAGGCGGAGTTCTCGGGAGCTCGACCGGGCGTCCTGCCATATCGAGACGAGTCCCGGAGATGCTAGCCTACGGGAGGGCCTGTTGGTGCGTGGACTAGGCCAACAGGCATCCCGGAGAGTGTTACGGCCGTACCGAGGCATCGGTTAGCACTTGCTAGTTCTTCTCAGCTTTTGTTGGTTAAGCGTTGAGGTAATGTGCAGGTTTGTTAGCCTGCGGGGAGACTTGTTCTGTGTTAGAGAAACAATCTGCCCAGTGGAGTGGCGTTGAGATAACGAGTCTCGCCATGTATCCCCAAATGTATCACAGTTCAGTGTGATGCAGGGTTTTTATCCTGCTGGACAAGAGTACATGGGTTAGATGTAAGCTCGCCCGGGTTTATAAAGCCCATGCGTTTAGAAGCCTTTGTTGTTGGCTCGTTCCTGCCCGTAGGTGAAGGAAGGTGACAACCGGTAGAATGCCTTGGAGTGGGTTAAATGTCCCAGGGTCGGTGGAATGTCATAGTGCTGGGTGGATCTCGACCGGGCGACATGCCATATCGAGACGAGTCCCCCAGTGATATGCAACGAAGATGGTGTTAGAAGGAGGGTGCATACCTGGATAGATGCTCTCGAAGCGGTTGGAAAAAATCACAAGCGGTGAGAGGTCTTCAAGATATACAATGAAGAAGCCATGCAGCCGGTTGGATGATCATACTCGTGAACCGCCATGGTGCCAGATTGACTCGGAGTTGACTTTCTGGGGGAACGAGGGGAGTGGACGCCTCGTTATTCGCTCCTGTCTCCCTAAATGCTGCTGGTAAGTGGGACAGGTGGCGGACATCGGTTTCAGATGTCTGGAGGAAGTCGGTGGTGCTGGCCGGTGGCAGGTGGCAGCGTAACTGGAGGGGCTATCAGGTGCCCGGGGCTTATCAGCCGATCGGGGACCAGTCGTTCCGGCTGGAGGACTTGGAGAAGCAACGGATATTCCGGTTGTTCTATGGCTGGGACCAGCTAAGTCGGAGCTCCTACAATTTCATCCGATGGAACGTGCTGGAGATATGCGAGATGGGGAGAAAACCTGGTAAGGTGTCTTGCACAATTTCATCCCTTTGCATGGTTGCTTGTGTTCTGACCGCTCGACTTATCGGTTTGCAGCTAATGCCCCCCGGCTCACGCTTAAAGTTGAGGATACTATCGAACCGGATGAAGAGCTTGTAGTCTCGAGATTAGCAGAGACGGGGGAGGTGGCCGCGAAGACCGTTATTGATACGGCTACCCAGAGACGCAGGGATCATGACAAGCCAGTGCCGCTTGTGTTTCCGGATGCTTACTATGGAAGGCTACCGGGCGGTGGGAATAACTCCCCGCTCTTTATTCGGGAAGGGCGGTCTGCGGGACCACCTGGTCCAGGACCGGTGGCGCGACCGATGGCTGTTCGGACCTCGCGGGAGAGGGAAACGGCAGAAGTGTTCGGGCACCGTCGAGGCGGCCATGGTGAAGCTCCGGCAAAGAGGGCGAGGACCTTTGATGCTGGGGCGTCGAGTTCGGCTGGGCCAATCGAGCGAGCGGTGACTCCGGTCGTGGAGGTGGTTGGTCGAAGGACTCAGGTGCCGGAAGCCAGTCGCAGCTCTGGTGATGGAATTGGCAAGTTCGTGGTTGCTACCATCGAAACCTTGGGGCTTGACCGGGAGAACCCTGGGACTGGTCGATCGGGCGAGAACAGGGCGAAACCCGTGGAACTAGCTGTTCGGGTAAGTGTTTTTGTGCTTCCCTTTCTCTTGGAGCGACACGAGCTAATGTTCGTTAGTTTACGCCTGGGAGCTGGTTCATAGCCTTTATGCCGCGGAGCCCAGGGGGGAGGCTGCTGCGGGTTTGGAGAAGTGGGTGGAGGAGCTGAGCGTGCGGGCGGACGTGGCGGAAGCCAAGCTTGCGGAGGAAAGAGAGGAAGCTGGTCGGCTGGGCACCGAGCTCGCACGCGAGAAAGAACTAACCAGTCGGTTGTACCATGAACTGCAGCAGGAGCAGGAAGAGGCCGATCGGCAAGCTGCTACTCGGGAAGGGAGGGTCGCGGAGCTGGAGGCGAGGGTTTTGGAGCTGCAGACCCAGGCTGTTTCCCGGGAGGGGAGAATCGCAGAGTTGGAGGCAAGGGTTTTGGAGCTCCAGAGTCAGGTTACAGCAGTCGCCCAAGAAAGGGAGAAGCTCACGGAATCCCAGCTTGCTGAAGTGGCCGATAAGGTTGTCGACGACTTCCGGGAGTCGGTGGAGTTTGAAGAGATGCTGGACGCGGCCCGGGAGAAGGGCATTAGCGACGCTTATCTGGAGTGGAGGGAGAAAGGATGGCTTGATGCTGAGCAGATGGAGGCTGATATAGCCTTGACTGAGATGGCGGAGCAGGAGCAAGCTCTAAAAGGTGGCGGGCCGGGGATTGGGGGCTCCGGGGGCGGTAGCTAGCTGTTTACCTTGCACATGCACATGCACATCTTGCAACTGCTGTAGTTTATTTGTTAATGACGTGACTGCGTATTGCAATACTAATGTTATACACTGTTGTCGCTCTGTGACCGCTATTACTTAGGGTAGAACCGTAGGTGCTGGATATTCCACGGCCGGGTGGAATAGATGCCCTCGGTGTCTATAATGTGGAATGTTGCCGGTCCCACGGCCGCAGTGATCTGGTAGGGCCCTTCCCATGTTGGTTCTAGGGCCAACGGTTTTTTCTGGACCTTCTTCATGACCCAGTCCCCGACCTGGAGTTTTCTCTCCCGGACCCTTCTGTCATAGTACCGGGCGATCCGCTGTTTGTAGGTTTGGTTGCGCATATGCGCCTGGTCGCGGCGCTCCTCAATGAGGTCCAGGTTGAGCAATAGCCCCTCGGCATTTATCTCGGCGTCGTAATTCTCGACCCTGCCGCTGGGTATACCAGTTTCTACAGGGAGTACTGCCTCGCTCCCGAATGCCATGCAGAACGGGGTCTCTCCTGTTGCCTCTGTTGCTGTTGTCCGGATGGCCCAGAGCTCTGCGGGGAGTTCTTCGGCCCAGCATGCCTTCTTGGCATCCAGCTTCTTTTTGAGAAGGGTCGTGATAATCTTGTTGACCGCTTCTACTTGGCCGTTGGTCTGTGGGTGTGCCACTGAGGCGAACAACATCCGGGTCCCCATAGAGGCTGTGTACTGGATAAGATCAGCATTATTGAACTGTGTCCCATTATCCGTGACAATAGTCTGCGGTACCCCGAACCGGCAGTAGATGTTCTTCCATAGGAACTTTTTAACCCGTTCCTCAGTGATCTTTATCATGGGTTCTGCCTCGACCCACTTAGTCTGATAGTCTACTGCCACGATGGCATACTTGTATTGTCTCACAGCTGTTGGGAAAGGGCTGATGATGTCCAATCCCCACTGTGCAAATGGCCATGGTGCCAACAAGATTGATAACGCGATTGCCGGGGCATGAGGTGTAGAGGCGTACATGTGGCACTTGTGGCAGCCGCCTGATATTTTTCTTGACATTGCCGCCATGTCTGGCCAGAAATACCCCGCTCGGAGCGATTTGTGGGATAATGATCTTGCGCCGGAGTGATTACCGCATACCCCCTCGTGGATCTCTCGCATGATAGCCTCTCCTGCCTCTTTTGTCACACACCTCAGCTGGGGGAAGCTGTGCCCCCTCCGGTATAACTGGCCGTTGAGGAGACCGTACCGGGCGCACCGGAGGTGTAGCCTCCTGGCCTCTACCGCATCCTGGGGGCTGGTTTTGTCAGTCAAATACCTGACTATTGGGTCCATCCAGCTTGGTGGCGCTTCTTCTACCGCAAATATCTCGGAGATGGTTTTGCTGATGCTCGGCTTCTAGAGAGTTTCAATTTTTGCTTTCCGGTACTCTGGAGGGTAGTTCCCGGTTGCCAGCCTTGCGAGGGCATCTGCATGTCTATTTTCCTCTCGGGGAATGTGCTGGATCGTGGCGCCCTCGAACGGCTCGATCACGGTTTTGGCCAAAGCCTGGTAAGAGGACAGCTGGGGGTCCTTGACCTCAAACACCCCATTCATCTGGTTCACCACTAGGCTAGAGTCGCTGTATATCTCCATGGACGAGATTCCCAACTCCTTGGCCAGTTGCAGACCGGCTATGAGGGCCTCATACTTGGCAGCGTTGTTGGAGGTGCTAAAAAGGAACCGTAAGGCATACTCGTATGACTGGCCATCGGGCGAGGTTATCATGACACCGGCGCCGCTCCGCCTGGTCGTTACGGAGCCGTCCACGTAAAGTTTCCAACCGGTGGGGAGGCCTGGTTCGGTCTTTATGGTTCACACTGCGTCGGTGTCCTCGTACCGGGCGGGGTGCGCTTCTACCGCCATTGGGGTGAGCTCACATATGAAGTCCGCAGCTGCCTGTCCCTTGATGGCCGTTCGCGGGGCGTAAGTGATGTCGAACTCTCCTAGTTCAACTGCCCACCGTACGAGCCTACCGCTGGTCTCTGGCTTTTGTAGGATCTGTCGCAGAGGGTGATTGGTATATAAGGTGATGGAATGAGCCTGGAAATAATGCCGGAGCTTCCTGGCACTAATAATCAGGGCCAGAGCCAATCTCTCTATGTCGGGGTACCGGCCCTCTGCTCCAGTGAGTCCCTTTCCTGCATAGTATACCAGGAGTTCGAGCGTGCCTTCCTTCCTAATGAGAGCCGCAGAGACGGCCGTTGCAGATGCAGCTATGTAGAGGTATAACATTTAGCCCGGCACTGGTTTGGATAGGAGAGGCACTGCCGACAGATATGCCTTGATAGACTGGAATGCCGCTTTATGCTCCGCTGCCCAGTGGATTTTCCTGGTCTGTTGTGCCTTGAGCAGCTTGAAGAACGGGGTGCATTTGTCGGTTAGGCGGGAGATGAATCTGGCAAGGGCGGCTAACCGGCCGGTCAACATCTGGACCTGGTTTCTCTCCCCTGGCGTTTCCATATCTAAAATCGCCTGGACCTTCAGCGGGTTGGCTTCTATCCCTCGCTGGCTGATGATGTGGCCTAGGAATAGGCCCTCTGAAACTCCGAAAATACACTTCTTTGGGTTTAAGCGCATTCCGAATTTGAGCATCTTGTCGATGACTACGGCCAAATCCCGGATGTGGGCCCCTGCAGTCAAGCTCTTGACCAGCATGTCATCAACATAAACCTCTACGGTTTTGCCCATTTCTTGCTCCAGCATTCGGTTCACCGTTCACTGGTAGGTGGCCCCGGCATTCTTTAGACCGTACGGCATCCTCTTATAACAGTAGGTACCTCGGTCGGTTGTGAATGACGTGTGCTCCTCATCATCCGGGTGCATCCTAATCTGATTGTACCCGGCGTAAGCGTCCATGAAGCTGAGCATCTTAAAACCGGACGTGGAATCTATAAGCTGGTCAATCCGGGGGAGCGGGAAGCTGTCTTTTGGACACGCCCGGTTCAGGTTAGTGAAGTCCACACACATACGCCATTGGCCGGTTCCCTTCTTCGGCACCATGACCACGTTAGCGAGCCAGCGAGGGTACTGGACTTCCCGGATGAAACCTATACCCCTCAATTTCTGTATCTCCTCTCTGATTGCCTCATACTTTGCCGGACTGAAGGACCTCCTCTTCTGCCTTACCGGGGGAACGTTGGGTAATAAATTTAGCTCATGTACGGCTATCTCCGGGGATATGCCTGGCATGTCCTCATAGGACCATGCGAAGACCGAACTGTTGTCCTGGAGGAAGGTTATGAGCTCTTGCCTGACAACTGGATCGAGCCGTGTCCCTATTACGACAGTTCGCTCCGGGTGGTCTACCGAAATGCAGATTGCTTCGGTTTCTTCCACGGCCGAAGGTGGCTCCAGTTTTTCGATGAACCGCCCTACTCTTTTTGACTTGACGTCATCACGTGGGTCAATGTTCAGATCCGGCGCGGGCGCCTGCTGAGCGGTTGTGAAGACCTCGGTCCGCTTCCTCCCGTGGGTCAAGGCTTCTGTGTAATACTTACGGGCGATCCTTTGGTCCCCACGTATGGTAATAACTCCGGCTGGTGAAGGCATCTTCAGCATTAACATATGGCCGGCTATAAACGTTTTAAGCCTCCATAACCCTGGCCGACCGATTATGTCATTGTACGTTGATAGACAGTCGACAATGATGAACTCCAAATGCTCCTTTTTCGTTCTGTCTCCCTCGCTGAAGATGATCAGTAGGTAATCCGATCCCAGAGGCTGGACGACCTCACCGGAGAAGCTTATGAGCGGCTCGTTATCCTGTGATAACTTGTTCCTTCCTCTCTGCAACCCTTTGTATGCGTCTCGGAACATTACGTTGACTGAGGCTCCGGTATCGATCAGCATACGACTGGTTATCCAGTGGTCTATTTGGACCGTAATGAGGAAGTGGTCGTTGTGCGGTTGGATCAAATCCTCCGGCTCTTCCTCCTCGCAAAAGGTGATCGATTTCCATCCGGTTTTAGAGGCTTGGCCGCTTCTTTCGCCGAAGGCGTACACCTCCTTCCCTCGGATCGATCTTAGGCACCGCTTCTTTGAGCTCCGGGTAAGCCGATCTATACGGTCCCCGCCGTGTATCATGTTAATGCCCCCGTGTACCTCGATCCCCCAGGGAGTGCGGGTGCTTATAGTTCCCACCTGCCGAGGTCGCGGTCGTTCGTTGTTGGGGTCCTTTGGGCGGGCCTGGTCGTTCACGACCGCTATCTGGGGTTTTCGGTCATCAGTCCGAAGGGCTAGATCTTTGGGCTTTCCTGCTGGCGAAATATCTAAGGCCCGCGGTGGTCGCTCTACTGGCGTAGCTGCTAGAGGCTGCGCCGAACGCACAAATGGCGGTCTTCTCCCTGGTCGGGAACCGTCGCCATCGCTCCGGCGGGGTTGCCATTCCTCCCGCATCCCTGCTTTTCTGGTGGCTGGGGGCGCTCGGCTGCGATCTAGCCATCCGGTTTTGCCTCCACGGGATGGTGGTAGGTCGTCCGCTATTCGCTTGGGCGCCTTGTCCCCATATGTCTCGTGCTCTGCCTGAGCGTGCCTGACGGCCACGGTCATCAGCTCGTCGTACCCCAGCGGCTCCTGTACTAGTAAGTCGTAAGAAAGTTCCCCGGGTCTTAAACCCTGCTTGAAGGCCATCCCTGCGATCTGCTTGTCCAGGTTCATGACCCCGGCCGTGGCAATTTGCCACCGGTTAACGAAGGCGCGTAGCGGCTCGTTGTCAGTTTGCATGCAGTCAAAAAGGATTATGGATGCCTGGGCTGTTCTGGTTCTGAGAATGAAATGGCCGACGAACTTATCTGCCAACCGCTCGAAGGTTTCGACTGAATTCACTGGTAGCTCGTAGAACCAATTCAACGCCTCTCCCGAGAGCGTTTCTTGGAATACGTTGCAGCACATGGCGTCCGAGTTGCCCCTCGCCCCCACTTGTGACTTGAAACTGTCCAGGTGCTGGTACGGGCAGCCCGCCCCTGAATAGGTCAACTTTAGAGGCCTTTGGCTTTCAGATCTTCCCGATTCCCTAATTCGGCGCGGGAAAGGTCCAATACGCTCGTTGAACCGCGCGCCACCCTGCGGTCGCCCTGCCATCCTCTCGCTGGTCTCCATGCGGCCCTTCATGTCCGCCACCGAGGCGGAGAGCGCCTCGAGCTTTCGAGCGGTAGAGCTTTCCTGTCCGGTTGACGCCTGGCCCGTGCGGTACGGGGGCTCGGCCGGGCCTGAGTTTTTTAGAGCTTCCGAAAAGAGTGGCGTGGCCACATGTACGGTCTTTCTTCTTCCTGTGGCCTGCCCTACCTCAAGATGCGGGAATTCGCTAGCCTTGCCTGCTGACCGCGGTGATGTTTGAGGAGTGCTCTGCTGACCCTCTCGCTCCAGGGCCGCTAATAAGGCAATGTTTACTGCCTTCAATTCTTGGCACCGGGCCTCCGCTCTTAGTCGATCTTGATCGCCCTCTTCTCGCAAGCGCTCGACCTTTGCCTTCATCTTTTTTATTTCTTCCGGACCCTTCTGGTCGGTGTTTTCTGGTTCCCGGTGATTATGAGCTCCGTCTCGGATGGAAGAAAGGGCGAACCTCGCACCGACCTCAGCCTTTATGTTACAGGCCGGGTCGGGGAACTGAATTCGCGCTTTCGGTTTTTTCCTGCTGGCTTTTATCTTCCTCCCATCCATAGCTTCCGGACTGAAGGATGTAGCTACTTCTCCAAAGGATTAATAGAGCAACACAACTTTTCGTACGAATTCCCATAGACGGCGCCAATTGTTTCTGCCTAAACCCGGGGGTCTAGTAGATACTTGATGAATCCAACTCGATCTCCTGCAATCCTGCTCACTAAGGGGAATACCGGGCGGGCCGGCCTTCTCCTCTCCGATGCCTAAGTTAGTATAGTTGGAATATATATAACCAAGGCACGTATGTAAGCCGGGAGAGAGATAAGTTACCTAATAAAGAGGGTAGTTGGGGCCCATATATAGGTGGTTGGGGGTAAGGGTTGTCCTTACTCTTCGATGTGGGACTGGTTCCCTTCTGTTTGTAACTTCTGATGCCCTCTTTGGCAGGCTGGCGCCCCCGACCCCAGGGTCCCTGGAGGCAGGATAGAGTGCTGGACCCCGAGGCCAGGTGCTGGTGATCCGGTCCCGAGCCTTGGGCCGGGTGCTGGGGCACTTGTTGCGGGTCTGTGGGCCTGCTGTAGCCTCTGCGGCTACTGTCAACACACCCTACATACTAACTAAGACGGAAACAATATCAAAAGCAAGCTGACAGAAAAGTAAGAACAAAGCAACAGTATACAAAGAAAAAACTATCACTTGACAAGGAGAGACCTACTAAATCAAACAGCATACAGAATATGACACAATGTTTTGAAGTAAACTTCAGTAGTCACATGTCTAATGAACTTAGCTGCAAACTCATTTAAACAAGAAGCAAGTTCTATAACTTATCACCTTACCTATTGTTGACAGTAGCCGCAGAGAGGCTACAGCAGGCCCGCAGACCCGTAGCAAGTACACCAGGGCCCGGCCCAAGGCTCGGGACCGGATCACCAGCACCCGGCCTCGGGGCCCAGCATTCTATCCAGCCTTCAGGGACCCTGGGGCCGGGGGCACCAGCCTGCCAAGGAGGGCACCAGAAGGAACAAACAGAAGGGAACCAGTCCCATATCGAAGGGTAAGGCCAGCCCTTACCCTCAACCACCTATATAAGGGCCCCAACTACCCTCTTTATTAGGTAACTTATCTCTCTCCCTGCTTACATACGTGCCTTGGTTATATATATTCCAATTATACTAACTTAGGCATCGGAGAGGAGAAGGCCGCCCCCCCCCCCCCCCCCCCCCCCCCCCCCCGGTATTCCCCTTCGTGAGCAGGATTGCAGGAGATCGAGTTGGATTCATCAAGTATCTACTAGACCCCCGGGTTTAGGCAGAAACAATTGGCACCGTCTATGGGAAGCTTGAACGAAAAGCCGTGTAAGCAACACCGTTGGGAAAGAGCTAGGAAATGAGTCAAGAGAAAGGTACCGCCGAGGAGGGACGCCTTGCAGTAGTGCAGACGCTCACCTCCACCCCAGCCGTCACGCGGGAGCCGCGCGGCGACCGGGGCAACGGTCAGGAAGTAGGGAGCTGTGGGGGACCAACCGGCGTGCCGGATCCCCACCACGACAGCTCGCGCGGGAAAGGCCCGGTAGAGGAAGAAGACAGTCTAGAGCGACGGGGCTTCTCCTTAAAATTCTCAGATGATTCAAGCGATCGATCTGAGAGCCCGGACCAGGACCCCACGTACAGCCCCGGCCATAGCCGTATGGCGGAAGAGCTACGGGCGATGGCCGTGGAGGTCAGTCGTCTAAGAGAGGAGAGCGACAGGGACAGAGCCAAGTCAAACGCTCGGTACGAGGAGATGGAGGCGGTGAATATTGCCATGGTAGCTTCCCTGGAAAGGGGACAGCAGCGCAGTGACGCCATGGCCGAGGCACATGCGACACTCCCGCCAATCCCACCTCAACACACCGAAGCAGGGCGATCTTCGGGCGGTCGGCCCGGTGACCCTGTGCGAGAAAAGCCGCTAGCAGGCGCAGGCCCGCCGAAGAGCACGACAACCTCCCGCCAGCCCGGCGCTTCATCAGTGGATGAAGCTGAGACTCCGACTACACGAGCGCTGCAAATGCTGGCCGACACCGTGTCGGACTTAAAGGCCCAAATGGAGGCCAACGAGAGAAGAGCCGCGCGGCCGATGGAGGGCGCCCGGTTTAATGAGCGCATGGGTCCCTTTTCGCACCGTGTCATAGAGTCAGGAAGATCTGGCAACAAGAAGTCCCTCAAGCTCACCTATTCGGGATCTGGCTGCCCGTACCAGCATCTGGACAGCTTCAGGTCCCAAACCTGCGCCAAGGGATACTCCGATGCAGTCTGCTGCAACATCTTCCAGGAGACTTTGTCTGGAGAAGCGCTCAGCTGGTTCTACGAGCTTCCAGCAAACTCGATCGAGGCGTTCGAGCAGTTAGCCGACCGGTTCGTAGGCCGCTTCATCCTCCGAGTCGAGGGAGCCCGGACGTCGACCATCCTCTTCAATTGCAGACAAGCCCCCGGAGAGGAGCTGAGAACCTTTGTCAACCGCTGGCAGACGGCTACGGCCGGAGTCCGGAACCTGGACAAAGGCATAGCCGAAATGGCGTTTAAGGGCTCCGAGCGGGCAAGTTTTCCTACGCTGTCCGGGTAGAACTCCCGCAGGGGTACGACGAGTTGATGGCTATGGCCATCCGGCACGCTCAGGCCGATCATGAGACCTACGGGCATCACCTACTGAAGAGGAAGCGGGATGAGCAGCAGGAAGACCATCCCCGGGAAGAGAACCCTCCGCCCGGCCAGGAAGCCAAGCCCAGTCAGCGGACTGAGAACCGCACCGCTCGGCCCAGCCGGAACGCCAACAGCAGAAACTGGCCACAACGGCAGCAGAGGCCCTATTTTGATAAACCTCAGAACGAGCACAAGCCGGCGCCGTAACCCCAAGAGCGCCCCCTGGCAATCATGCCAGCACCACCACCGGCCGGTCAAGAAGTCTTCACCGCTCTCACCACTTCCTACGAGGATATTTTGCTTGAGAACGGGAGCGTCATTCCCCCACCGCCCAAGAGAAAGTACCCGAAGGGGAAACTTACAACGGCGCAGACGGGCAAGTACTGCTCTTATCATGATGAGGCGACTCATCGGACGAATCAGTGCTGTGCTCTCAAGACGGCGGTACAGGTTTTGATTGATAACGGCCAGCTCCAGCGGTATGTGGGGTAAAGAAGAACATACCCCGACCGGGAACGTGACCAAGCCTGGTAAACTCGCTAGCCCGAGCGGTTAGTTTGGCATAGTTTGTGGTCCAACCGTTGTAAAGACAAATATATATACAAACTACTTTTGAGAAAATTTCACCGGCTCTGCCAGTTCCAGTATATTCATATTCAAGCAAGTATACAAGCAGTAACCGATCCGAAAAGATTACAAGGAAAAGGGCAAGGAAAATCCTAAGGAGCCGCGACTCCGCCTTCAGCAGGCAATCCGCCAGCCTCTCCTGCGGTACCCTCGTCGTCAACCTCAGTTCCGATGTTGACTCCAGCTCGGGGAAACTCGGCACCGTCGGTAAAAGAATCCAAGTCCGAGCGAAGCACTTCTTCCGGCTGCCCCTCCACCGCCTCCTGATGAATGTCCGACTGCTCATGGATATCTCCTTCAGCAGCAGTCGGCATCAGGGAAGTATCTAACCATCCCTTCCCCGTCCATTCCGTGTACGCATCCGAGATGCCCTCTTCCCTAGCCTTCACCAAAAACTCCAGGAACTGATCGCTCTCGCGGTATTTGAGAACGACCCGCTCGTAGAGTTCTGGGTCATCTTCCCCAGTCGGAGCAGCAGAGGCGGCGCGCAGAGCAGCAGCTCCCACTTGGAGCTCGTCCACCTTGGCCTCCAGTTCGGCCCGCTCCTTCTCCAGGCTCCGGTTCTGCTCCTCCAGCTTCTTGGCCCTCTCCTCCGATCTGGCCTTCTCCCGGTCCGAGCGAGACTTCTCCACCTCCAGGCGCTGTCGGATCTCCGATAGAGCAGTTATCTGTCTCTTCAGCTCCGACAGCTCCTCGCTCGCGTTAGTTAAGCAGCAACAAAGGCAGTTAGTTAAGCAGCAAAAGAAAACAAGCTACAAGCAGTATAGTGGTACCGTGCGGTATTTACCCGAAGGACGGATTCCTTGCATTTTGGGCGATTCCCGCCCACCAGGGCTCCAGCAACCCCGGGTCTATCCAGACCAAGGCCGGCCAAGTCTGCCGCCACTTGCCAGGCGAATGCACCATCCGGGCTTCCCCTCGGTGCCTCCGCAGGTGCGGGACTACTCTGCCGGGCAGCAGCAGCAGCCTTCTCCCCAACAGCGCTACTTTGCGCACCGCTGGTTATCCTGAACCGTTTGGCCAGGTTCTCCCACGCCGACTCACCGGTAAGCGTCACCAGCGCGGAGGAAGGAATGTCCCCGCCTTTCCGTTTCTCTCCCCGGCCCTCCGGAGAAGAAGATTGTGCGCTTACCCGGGCGGGACGAGCCACGTGCGGCACAGGCACCGGCCGGTTGGGAATCCTGTTCATCCCACCGGGAATCCTCACTGCCCCCCCGGTGCTCCTGCCCTTTCCAGGCGCTAGAAGGCCCGCAGCATGATGGGTCTTCACCCGCTTCAGGACATAGGCGTCGTCATCCAAGTCCATGGCCCTCGGCTCCGCATGGGTCGTGAGCCGGCCGGACACGTCGTCCACCGACGTCCGCAAGACGATCTCGCCTTTCTCCCTCAGCTGGTTCAGGAGGTCTTCTCCGTCCATCGAGAGAGTGGTTTCGGGCTTGATAGTCGCCCGCGAAGATGCACCTGCAAGAAAAGGCAAACAGTTAGTATTTTGGCAAAAGCCAGCGCAAAGTATCACCGCTCAAGAGCTTCCTACGCACCGGGACCCCGCCCGAGTTGGCAGTATTCCAGCACTTCTCGTTGGATGAAGTTGGAAGAACTCCGTTCCAGTTCATCCCAACATCCGGTTATGGTCGAGACTCTCTCATACTCCAGATCGGATAGTTCGTACGACTGGTCGCCAATGGGTTGGAAGGCGCCAAGAACCCGGTACATTCTATTCCTCGCCTGCCACCTCCCGCCCACCATCACCACATTCTTCCTCCAGCTGTTGTCTACCCATGAAGGCATATTGGTTATGATCGGTGGAGGTTTCCGGGCGTTGAAGGACAGGCAACCCCGGGACCCCTGTTTCCTTGAGTAGGACAGCCTATACAAGGACCGGAATTCGTTTACCGTTGGCATACTCATTCCGGACAAATCGTATAGGCAGCTAAGGCTCAGTAATCGCCTCCACTGGAGCCCAGGAAGCTGCGCGGGCGACACTTGCAGCGCACTCAGCATATACTGCACGAAATTTGGCAGCGGGAACGAGAGTCCATGCCAGAACTGATCCTGATGCGCGGCAACCCAGCCTTCTTCCGGGTTGCAGGCTGACTCACCAGGATTCAAGGGCCGTAGCAGAACGTTATCCGGGATACCCCATGTCTCCCGGAGCGCTGCAATCTCTCCAAGGGTCATGCTACCCTCCGGTTCATCACACACCACAGCATACTTCCCTCTGCCAATAGTGTAGCTCACGGCCGGAGCACCCGCAAGGCGCACCCCGCGCGGTATTTCAGTCTCCGAGGATTCAGCCCCGGAAGAGGAAGACGAGGACGGAGTCGAAACCCTGCTCCCGGAGCAGTCAGCGACTTCGGTTTCCGGGGATTCCGAACTCAGCCAGTCATCCAGCCTCTCCGCATCATCCACAAGGGGACCTCTGGCAGCCGATTCGGAAGCCCGGTCAGAACCTGAAGATGACATCTTAACCTAGGGGAAGAAAACAAACCCTAGCGCTCGTCAGCAACAGGCTACAACAACGCCTTCTACGGCCTCTCTCCAAGTTCGCCATAAAGCAATTCCGCCAACGGCAGAGATCCCTCTCATCCCCGCAAAACAACAAAACCAAACAAGAACAACACCGGGGCAAAGAAATCAACAAACTTACCGATTAGTATGCTCAACCGAGGACAATCGGCCCTGGGAAAGCAGCGCGCAATGGTAGGGAGCGTTCAAGAAAACGGATCTCGTGGGGCAAGAAGGGCTCAGAATGGTCGCCGGATTCCTCTCTTTCTCTTAGTTTCTCCAAAGCAAGAAGCAACAGCAGAAAGAAGAGCAGAAGAGGCCTTTTTATAGAGGGAGCTGATGCCCTAGGCAATGGAAATCCCGCCAAACACGCAAACAGGGCAACTCAAATGCCTGCGAATCCAGGCCCTTCATCTCAAGACCGCCCCCCGCTGGCACGTGTCCCAGCATTGGTAAACTGCCCATTGCCATCATAACTGACGGGACTAATGGACTTCCTCCTTAAATGCACGTCAGCCACTTGTCCCACACGCTGGCGACAAGAAGGTAGGAGCGGGAACCAAGGAGTCAGGCCCTCCCACTTTCCCAGATTCCACGGTTGCACGCCACCTTTGCTGCAAGGGTAACCGGTCATGATTTCTCAACTGGCTGCATGGCTTCTTCGCTGCATATCTCGAAGACCTCTCACCGGTTATGATCATCCAACCGCTTGGAGAGCACCCATCCGGGTATGAGCAATGGGGGACTCGTTTCGATATGGCATGTCGCCCGGTCGAGTTCCGCCCGGTCCGTAGCAGTTCGCGGTTATGATCATTCAACCGGCTGCATGGCTTCTTCGCTGCATATTTCGAAGACCTCTCACCGGTTATGATCATCCAACCGCTTGGAGAGCACCCATCCGGGTATGAGCAATGGGGGACTCGTTTCGATATGGCATGTCGCCCGGTCGAGTTCCGCCCGGTCCGTAGCAGTTCGCGGTTATGATCATTCAACCGGCTGCATGGCTTCTTCACTGCATATCTCGAAGACCTCTCACTGGTTATGATTTTCCAACCGCTTCGAGAGCATCTATCCGGATATGAACCCTCCTGCCACCATTTTCGTTGCATATTACCGAGGGACTCGTCTCGATATGGCATGTCGCCCGGTCGAGTTCCGCCCGGTCCGTAGCAGTTCGCGGTTATGATCATTCAACCGGCTGCACGTCATCCTACTGGAGACCTCGTCTCGATATGGCATGTCGCCCGGTCGAGGTCCACCCAGCTGCATCTCACTGGGGGACTCGTTTCGATATGGCAGAACGCCCGGTCGAGTTCCGCCCACCGGTTACGACGCATCCAACAGGCTCGAGAGCATATTCCGGGAATAGGACCCACCCGGCCCCATGGTATTTCACTGGGGGACTCGTTTCGATATGGCAGGACGCCCGGTCGAGTTCCGCCCAGTACCATGGCTGACCCCGGTCGAGAACAGTCGACCGGCGGGTTTTATACGCCCGGGTGAGTTTGCATCTAACCCATGCACGCTTGTCCAGCAGGATAAAAACCCTGCATCGCATTGAAAGGTGATCAACATGGGGCCACACGGCGAGCTTTGTCACCTCAATGCCACCCCCCTTACCTCAACGCTTATTTAGCACAAGTTGAGAAGAACTCGCAAGTGTTCACCGGTGCTTTAAACAGCCCGCAACACCGGGGAAATCTCCCTGCAGCCTAGCAATGGGGAACTCGTTTCGATATGGCAGGACGCCCGGTCGAGTTCCCATACTCCTGGCCTCGTCTCGATATGGCAGAACGCCCGGTCGAGGTCTAGTACTGAAGTTCACACGGGGCCCGTCTCGATGTGGCAGAACGCCCGGTTGAGGTCCCATAAACTTCACCCGATTCCGCTTTGGCAGATAGCCCGGTAGAGGCTCAGTGAACTCCGCTTTGGCAGATAGCCCGGTAGAGGCTCAGTGAACTCCGCTTTGGCAGATAGCCCGGTAGAGGCTCAGTGAACTCAGCTCCGTTTCAGCAGATCGCCCGGTAGAGGCCCAGTGAAGCTCCGCCTCATACCGATAGGGCAGAGTGCCCGGCCGAAATACCGTGCACATTTCTTGCATGGCGGATTTCAACGCCTCATTATCATACCGTGCACATTTCTTACATGGCGGATTTCAACGCCTCATTATCATACCGTGCACATCTCTTGCATGGCGGATTTCAACGCCTCATTATCATACCGTGCACATTTCTTGCATGGCGGATTTCAACGCCTCATTATCATACCGTGCACATTTCTTGCATGGCGGATTTCAACGCCTCATTATCATACCGTGCACATCTCTTGCATGGCGGATTTCAACGCCTCATTATCATACCGTGCACATTTCTTGCATGGCGGATTTCAACGCCTCATTATCATTCCATACACACATCTATTGCATGGCATCATCGCATTATGGCATCATGGCATCAACTCATACACTCACCGGGTTCCACCCGGCTCCATGCTCATAGCACCACAACACTTAGGCATGTTGCTGCTTATATTGTAAACGTTTTATGTACTATTGCTTCCCATCGGTAACAGGTACTCACCTCGGTCACGCCCAATCTTTAACGCGGACTTGGGGGACTGGGCACCGGTAGGCTGGTAACCCTGCGGATCTGCGGGACAAGAGCAAGACAGATTTAAGTCCCCATTCAAGATTGCACTTGACCGAGAACTTGGGGGACTTGTTGACAGTAGCCGCAGAGAGGCTACAGCAGGCCCGCAGACCCGCAGCAAGTACACCAGGGCCCGGCCCAAGACTCGGGACCGGATCACCAGCACCCGGCCTCGGGGCCCAGCACTCTATCCAGCCTTCAGGGACCCTGGGGCCGGGGGCGCCAGCCTGCCAATGAGGGCACCAGAAGGAACAAACAGAAGGGAACCAGTCCCACATCGAAGGGTAAGGCCAGCCCTTACCCTCAACCACCTATATAAGGGCCCCAACTACCCTCTTTATTAGGTAACTTATCTCTCTCCCTGCTTACATACGTGTCTTGGTTATATATATTCCAACTATACTAACTTAGGCATCGGAGAGGAGAAGGCCGGCCCCCCCTCGGTATTCCCCTTAGTGAGCAGGATTGCAGGCGATCGAGTTGGATTCATCAAGTATCTACTAGACCCCCGGGTTTAGGTAGAAACACCTATTATTTCCCCTCAGTAAGAAATTGCATCTCTCCTGTCAAGCAAGACAAGGCTCTCTTCATACGAGTCAATAGAACAAACCAGACCTGCAGCAATCCCGAGACTTTTGAACTGTTTGCTGACAATGTCAAGTGAAACCAATCCACGGTCATCTTCAAGCATCAACACCACTTCACCATTCCTCCTAAAACACTTTGCAAGGGGCAAACTTTTTTCCGGACCTTGTGGAGTGAGAATCATCAATTTGGTCCAAGACTTGTGAACACAGTACTCCTTCATCACCCATATATCAAGATAACAATTAGTATCAGTCTTACACCTCACAAACAGACCAATTGATTTCATATCTCCTGAAGCACTCAATTGGAACTCCAATATGTCATCCGTCTTGAGGCTCTCGGGCAGCAGCAACTCTCGCAATGACTCACTTCCAACATCAAATCCCATTACCATTAACTTCATATGATCATCGATTCCACGGAGAGCCAGACAGTGCAGAGCCCCATTGACTAAAACCAGGGCTTTGGAGCTAAGCATCATACATGGAGGAAGAACCCGAAGCATGCCCCAAGAGCCTGTGGCCAGTGAAAAGTACTGAACTAAAGTCTGGAGGTGATGATCAGGTGGATCCTTAAGAAATGTCACTCTCACAACCTTATAGTCATTGTTAATAGCATCATAACCCAGACCATAGTACGGATCATGCTTACCATGTGTCGAAAGCCTAACAGTGGGCTTAGGAAGGATGACATACTTTCTTATACTAGGGTTCCATAAAATAAAGTTGTAATCATCACGGCATACATCATCAGCAAGCAAAACGACCCCATTACAAGTACCCACAACGCGAAAACACGGATTCTTCATCATTATCAGTTCCTTAAGAGCAATTGGAAACTCAAACTTGCAATGCTCAGTAACACAACTGTTATCATAATGCAGAGAGTATGATTCTTCTTTAAACCCGGAATTGGGAATTACTCCGTAAGGCTCGGAGGTGCCTTCACTGGAGACATTGTGTAGTAAGAGTAGGTTTTGGTCATTTGAACATTTGAGGTTGTGGGTGAGGTGGGTGCGGATAAAGTTCGGGTGTTTGATAGTGGAGTTCCAAGACTTGGAGACAGAGATGAATCTGATGAGGGATTTAACTGGTAGTCTAATGAGGATGTCGGGTATGAGTTCTTGAGGGAGTGATTCCAGCCAATTTGTCAAGACATGAGAAATGGACAGACAAAGCTTAGAGATGGACTCAGGGGTCAACACAGACTTACCTTGATAGCAATCGTCCCACATTGTACAAGAGTCTGAGACTGAGCCCCTTCCGAACTTGAGAGAGCGCCGTTTGCCTTAATTTCTTAGACCCTGTAACGAAATGTTTTTGGTCCGAATACCCTAGGAACCAGGAGGTCTCTGTATTTATAAGCTGAAGCCAAAAAGGAAAACGATTACAAAATAATTGCAAAAGCTACCGGGTCAATTTCATTTCACCAGAACGTACAGTAATTTTTATTTTTACTTACCCCTCCTATTTTTTTTCACTTTCCGAATGTGAATCTTCAGTCTCCAATAGTCTTCCGTTAGCTTCTTCGTCCTACTTCAAAACCTTGGCTTATTATGAGAGTTATCAAGTTATGAACTGCATTCTTGATTTAACTGAGAACTTTGGTGGTGTTGAGGCACTCAAATATTTATATGATTCATTTCATGAAGTTTCTTCATTCTTGCAATTTAGTCTTACCTGCAAACCAAAAAGGCAATGATCCTATTTATGAACGATTGGATCGAGTACTCTTAACTTCTGACTTACTCCAACATTATCCTTGATGAATCTACAAAACTTACTTATTGTTCATTCTGATCATGGTGTTAAATTTTGGTCCTTCAGCTCCTGTTTCATGACATAAACCTTCTCGCTTCGAAGCCATGTGGTTAAGACTTAAGAGTTAGGACATAATGCTTATAGAGATACTTATAAGGATCACCTTATACAAACTTACCTATTAGAGTATTTATACTGGATCACTTCTACAGAAATGTGTGTCTTTCACTCGTTGTTTTCAATTCTTGGCTCGTAAATGGAATAGAGATACTTTTGGTAATCTCTATTTAACCATAAAAACCTTTCTGATTCACCAGTTGGATAGAATTCAGCAAAAATCTATGCGTCCTGGTTCTGATTCCAACTCACTGCGCAAGAACAAAGTATTCTAACTCGGCCAATTTTGGCAGCTGCTAGTTCCTTGCATAAATGATACATCAGATATTTTGATCGTTGATGCTCTTGCCTTGCAAGCTTCTCTTCAAGCTGCTTGGTTACATGGTTTTTGTTGCTTACAAGTCGAAGGGGATTCTAAACTTTCAATTGACAGCATACTTGGAATCTCTCATGTTCCTTGGAATATATAAACTCTGATTTGGATATTCTATAGTTTGCTGAAAAGGTTGCTGTCAAGAGCTGGAAAAACATGTCAAAGAGAGAAGGCAATTTTGTTGCTGATGGCTAAAAAGGGTCACTTTGCTGCAGCAGCTGGCAACATTCTCTAACTAGTTCATTAAAGATGCAGTCATTCAACAAAGAAAATCTGCAGAGATTAGTAACTCTAATTTATCCGGTAACATGTAGTAGTAGCAGTCGACACTATTTTGAGATTACCTAACACCATATAGTCTTCAGCAGTAGTCCCTCCATCGTAAATAAGAGGTAGGCTTACTAACTAAATGCTGTGTATTTCAAGTAATTATGTAATAACAGACTTGATTAAAGATGGTTGGGGAGTACAAAAATAGTTTGCTCAGAATTGGCTCAAGTTTTCTGGATACTAACAGGACCATTTACGCAGACCACCCCAACAGTCATCACAGGGGGATAGGGATACTTGATGCAAATCATTAAATAGATATGAAGAACATAAAGATATGCCTCTGATAAACACAGTTCTTTCTATTAATAGGCAATAACAACACAACAAAGATAGCATTGCAAATCTGGTGAGCGAAGATTAATCATAAGGCAGGATAGAAGATTCATATTCCAAGAAATATCTCCACATGTTAGACGGACATTTAGATAGAGTGACTTCAGAAACTCAGATGGTAGATGTAGTGGCTATAATAGCTAAATCCTTGCAGAACTCACTTCACAGCTACAGAAAACATCTCAAAAGCATTTGCCAATATCTCCCACCTGTAAACAGTTGAATGAATGAAGTTAAACAATTATTGCTTTAGCAAGATGTATGTACAAACACGCACACACATATAATCCAATGCATTCTAAATCCCTCTTGATAAATTTTCACATAACTGGATATATATATTTAGTTTTAGGATACCCTCCCTCAATACTTTATTTCGCATCAAGTCTATTGACATGGCATGTCAGAACAAAATGAAGCGAGGGCTTTACAGTTGAAGTCATATGAGTAAAATGAATAGTTGCTCAGAATTCCCAAGGCATAATGCAGCATGAGGACATTTAGACCCAACAATGAAACCATGGAGATACAATGACAATGTAAAAAAATTAAAAGACAATCTGCAGAAAAACAAGTGATAACTATATCCTACTTTCAGAGTACTGACATTGCATATGGTCTAATATTGGCTACATCAGGATACATTATGGTGATGCCTAATCAAGTGGGAAATAAGCAACCACGTATTACAATGTGATCAGTTAAGGTTCTAGGAAAATCTGATATAATCCTCCATTACATATGCAGTATGCAGTACCACCTATGCCGTTCCTGAGTTCACAGAAATTGGCTAGATGACAAAATAAGTTGATACACTGTAGAAACTAAATTGGTTAAGCCTACTGCATGCCCTATGCTATAGTTTATTTCTTTCTTTTTTTGTGTTCTGAAACTAGTTATAGTCCTATCCATGACAGCAAAGAAATACAATAGTTCAAGCACACTATAGTAAACTGGTAACATCAGCAATTCCACTAACCATTATCTAAGGGTTATACCAGGTCCATATAGCATAAAACATGATACTGCAGGCGGATAGTAGGAGTTGCCAAATTATGTAACGTTTGTCTTCAACAACTTTCTTTCCAAACAAATACTATCTTGAGATATTATTCTTTCAATTTAACGTTTGGCTATCGTCCTTCAAATTTGAGTCAAGTTTAGTTAACAAGATTCAATTGAGACAACAGATGTTAGAAAAACAGTCAGCTAACACAAGCGATGTACTTTACCGAAAAATCAAAGACATACAAAACAGTACCAACAGCAACCAGAGCTAAGAGCGTAATGACATCATAACAAAGCAACACTAGGCAAAAGTAGTAAATCAATCAGTGGACAGAAAATAGGATGCTTGAAATTTAATGGCAGAGGCATCTGAACTAGAGTAAACCAGAAAGTCAGTGCTAGATAACCACCTTACCTCTTTTCTCCCTCAGTATGAAGCTGCATCTTTTCTGTCGAGCAAGACAAGGCTCTCTTCATAAGAGTGGACAGAGCAAACTTGCCCTTTAGATATCCCAAGATGTTTAAACTCTAGGCTCACAACGTCAAGCAAAACTAACTCATGGCTAGTGTCAAGTTCCAATATCACTTCACCATTCCTCTTTAACCAAAATGCCCAGGGTAGACTTCTTTCCGGACCTTGTGGACCGACAACCACCAATTTTGTCCAAGATTTCTCCTCACCGTACTCTTTCTTCACCCAAATATCAAGAAAAGGATCAGCCCCATCCTCAGTTCTCCAACACCTCACAAACAGAGTAATAGACTTCCTATCTCTAGAAAGAGACAACCTCAAGTCCACAAACTCCTCCAAATCGATCCTCTTGGGCAACATCATCTGTCCAAATGACTCACCAGCCACATCAAATGTCAAAATGAAATAGAGCACATCTAACTCGCTGTCTATCCAATGTACAGCCGGCCAGTGAAGAACTCCATTGACAAACACATTGGAAAAGGTGTCAGGCACAAGACATTCCGGAACACAACGAAGCTTGCTCCAAGTGCCCTCAGCCAGTGAATATACCTGAGCTAAAGTCCGGCAATCCTCAAGTGGGTTAGCAAGGGTGGTCAGTCTCACAACCTTATAGTCATTCTTAACATGATCATAACCAAGACCAAGGGAAACCTCATACTTATCGTGTGTCGAAAACCTCACAGATGGTTCAGGAAGGGTCACGTACTTTCTCACACTAGGGTTACATATCACAAAGGTGTAACCGTACTCCGCCAAATCATCAGCAAGCAAAACCAACCCATCACAAGTACACACGACACGAAAGCAGGGGTTGATCAGTTCTTGGTCAAGAAGCAGAGGAAACTCAATCTTGGAATGCTCAGAAAGAGTAGTGTTGTCACAATGCAGAGAGCAAGAGTCTTCTTTGAAGTTATAGATTTCATATCTTTGTCCCGGGTCGAAGTAGCCTCGAGTGGAAAGAGTGTGGATGAGAATGAGGTGAGTGGCGTTTTGGTCATTGGAACTGAGAGTGCGGGTGAGGTGGGTGCGAATGAAGGTTGGGTGTTTGATGGTGGACATCCAAGAATTACAGACAGAGGTGAATCTCATGAGGGATTTGACTGGTAGTCTTAGTAGGATGTCTGGTATGAGGTCTTGAGGCACATACAAATTGGACAAACCAAGCTTAGAAGATGATGCCTGTGTCAAGAGAGACTTACCTTCATAGCAATCTTTCCTCCTCATCCTGAAAGATTCCGAGAGAGTTGAGACTGAGAGGCCACCGTTGCCTTAAACCCTCTCAAAAACACTGGAAATACAGTATTATTGTCTTGAGCTCAACTTTTGTAGTCATTTTTTTTTCTATTTCTTTTTATAGATAAATGACCAAAAGAATAGTAAAAGTGAAAGTACTCAATGTCTAAATCTTTGGAAGAGAGTAAAACAGAACTGAGCGGTCAAATGAGAATTTGTCATAGATCAAAAGCCCTATTTATTACATAGCTCTCTGGTAGGAAGTTAATAATGATAGAATTAAAACTATGTAATTTAAAAGACTTTCATTTCTTTCCTGCCTCAACTGAGGCTGCTCAATACACACACATATATATATATGGTGCTTCTCTACAACTGATATGGGGAGCAGAGACCGCCCTAGCTGGAAGAAGACAATAAAGCAGTCATTGAGAAATAAGACAATAAGTAGGAAGTGGCTGCAACACATAGTGGGTGTACTGAGCAGAAGTACTTCTCGTCTTGATTTACAGGTTTTGATTGGAGAGTAATGAAGTGGGTTTGAGGAGAAATTAGGCTTAGTCATTGGGTTTAACCCCAACAAGTCCTCCCCCCATGAGAACAAGCTTGCCCTCAAGCTTGGAAGTCTGGAAAGGTAGAGACGATGTATTGGGCCTCTTCCCATGTCGCGTCTTCCAGGGGTAGTCCAGACCAGGCAATGAGCCATTTGGTGATAGGTATGCGGCGTTTGGTAACCACTTGCATATCCAGGACGCGCTCAGGTCGTGGCTCAATGACGCCATTCTTGTCAAAGTGAGGTAGAGTAGCAGTGATGGGAGTCCGGTCACCTATCCGACGCTTCAGTAATGAGACATGAAAAACAGGGTGGAGTTTGCAGGATTACGACAAACAGAGCCGATAAGCTACCTTGACGATTTTGGCTTCGATCTGGAACGGCCCATAGAAACGAGGAGCTAGTTTTTGACTTGGTCGATGAAGGAGCGATTTCTGTCTGCAAGGAAAGAGTTTGAGGAACACCCATTCATCAACTTCAAAAGAGCGCTCAGTTCGGTGTTTATCCTGGTGTTGCTTCATTCTGTTTTGGGCTATGAGGAGGTTAGACTTCAAATCCCGAAGTAAGTCGTCTCGATTCCTAAGCCTGGTATCAACAACATCATTGGTGGTGGATCCCGGTAGATAGGTAGAGAGTGCTGGTGGTGGGTAACCATAAACTGCCTAGAAGGGGCTCATGTCAATAGCAAAATGGTAGGTGGAATTGAACCACCATTCTGCCCAGTGGAGGAGATTAGCCCATGAATGGGGTTTGTCAGTTATGAAGCAGCGTAGGTAGTGCTCCAAGGTCCGGTTGAGCACCTTCGATTAACCATCGGTCTGAGGGTGATAAGCCGAACTGCGACAAAGCCTAGTGCCCTGAAGTTTAAAGAAATGTTTCCAAAAGTTGGAGATGAAGATGCGGTCACGATCACTGACTATGGATTTGGGCATTCCGTGCAACCGGAACACTTCCCTTGTGAATACCTCAGCAATCTGGGCAGCAGTGTAGGGGTGAGACACTGCGATGAAGTGGCCATACTTGGACAGCCTATCCACAACTACCAGTATTGATGTCTTGCCATTCGAGTTCGGCAACCCATCAATAAAATCCATGGCGATGTCAAGCCAAATATTTTCAGGAATAGGGAGGGGTTGTAGAAGGCCCAGAGGGTGTGAAGCTTCGTAATTGACTCGCTGACATTGATCACAAGAAGCGACATAGTGTTTCACATCTTGGCAGATGCCTGGCAACACGAAATTGCTTTTGAGCATATGTAGAAAGCCGGAGGAACATAGATGCGGTCCTTGTATAGTAGGCGGCCATTGTGTAGACTAAACCGCTTCTTGGTTTCTTGGCCTGCTTCCAAGGCGGAGATGATGGTACTAGTTTCAGGTCCCCTCTTCATCACTTGTCAATGGCAGCGACACAATCAAATGTGGGTGTGGAGAAACTTTGGATGCTGCAAAACTCATGGCGCCTAGATAGTGTATCTGGAACTGTGTTAAGGTGCCCTGCACGGTACTTCACCGTATAGTCATACCCCAAAAGCTTGGAAATCCACTTGTGTTGTGCTGGGGTGTTGATGTGTTGGGTGAGCATGTGGAGAAGGGGTTGGTGATCTGTGATAATGGTGAAATGGTGCCCAATCAGGTAATGACGCCACTTGGTCACTGCTTGCAATACTGCTATAAGTTCCTTTTCATATGTAGATAGAGCCTGGTTTCTTGGGGACAAAGGCCTGCTAAGAAACTCCACCGGGTGTTTGTTCTGTGTAAGAACTGCTTCAATACCTTGCCCACTAGCATCTGTTTCAATATAGAATTCTTCATTGAAGTTTGGCATGGCCAGCACAGGGGCTGTGGTGATAGCAGCCTTGAGGGTTGTGAATGCTTCTTCAGCCTCGGGTGTCCAAATGATATTGTCTTTCTTGAGCATGTTGTGGAGTGGCTGCGACTTGATGGAGTAGTCTTTGACAAATCGTTTGTAATACCTTGTCAAGCCGAGGTATCCCCGAAGTGTCTTCACAGAGGATGGTTTGGGCCACTGCAAAATGGATTGAACCTTGTCGGGGTCCATGGATATACCCTGGGCTGAAATGATATGCCCCAAATATGGGATGCTGGCCTGGGCAAATTGACATTTAGATAACTTCACGTGCAGCTTGTTGGCCTGTAGGATTACACTACCAGATTTGACAGAATAGCCGACGAAATTTTTTTCGTCGGCTATTCCTTCTACCGACGAAAATTTCGTCGGCTATAATTCGTCGGTAAAAGCCCGTCGGTAAAAGTAATGGCCGACGAAAAAAATAGACATCGTCGGCCATTCCAACCTTGGCCGACGAAAATGATTTCGTCGACCAAAGCGTGGCCAAATATCCGACGAAATTCGTCGGCTATTTTCGAGTGTGGCCGACGATTTCGTCGGAATATATTAATATTTTAAAGTTATAGCCGACGAAATTTGGTTTCGTCGGCTATTTGTTCTGAAGAATAGCCGACGATTTGGGCTATTTCGTCGGCTATTTCGTCAGAATATATTAATATTTTAAAGTTATAGCCGACGAAATAATGTCAATTTCGTCGGCTATAAATGCATTTTGGGCAAAAAAAATTACCGGATCGGAGGAGGAGAAGGAGGAGGAGGAAGAGGCCGGAGGAGGAGGGGAAGGAGGAGGAGGAAGCCGGAGGAGGAGAGAAAAAAGGCGGGAGGAAGTGATTTAAAAGATTTAGAAGGAGAATAGCCGACGATTTAAAAGATTTCGTCGGCTATACTTTGGAAGATCAACAGCCGTCGGATCTGAGCCATCCAACGGCGGACAATAAAAAGGCGCGGATCGCAAGAGTTTAGCCGACGAAATATAATTTCCGTCGGCTAAACTTAGAGAATAGCCGACGATGTACAATATTTCGTCGGCTATTCTATGAACATCGTCGGCTATACTTTGAAAACATATTAAACTGCCGTTTTGAGGCCCTAAACGAACTCGAAAGCCTGAAAAGGCCCACACGTCGTGGCGAAGCTACGTGTTTGATTCCTGTCATCGTTCCCTTTCCGGAATGGTATCACAATCGTCATTCGGACGCCGGACGCCAAATCTGCAGTAAACCGGGTTTTGACTTGCAACGGTCAATCTGCTCTTCAACGCCAAATCTGGCCTCACCTTCAATAGATAATAGTTTCAAATCGATGAGACGCAACTAATTGTATAAAATACCCACAGATTTTTCACTATTTCTCCCGTTTTTTTTTCGTTTTTTTTTAAATGAGCAGCTGCTGTCTAGATCTGAAAATATATAGACTTATAGCCGACGAAAATGCCAATTTCGTCGGCCAAACTTTCAAAAGTTTTCGTCGGCTAAAGTTTCAGAGAAAGGCCGACGAAAATTCAAATCGTCGACTAAAATATGAATATAGCCGACGATTTTTTTTTTACCAACGGAAAAAAAAAATCGTCGGCCATTCTAGGGGAATAGCCGACGATTTTTTTTTTTTAGCGACGAAAATTTTATGTCGTCGGCCGTTTTTTTTTATTTCGTCGGGAAAAGCCTTTTTTCTGATAGTGTTAGTAAGACTTGTTCCAAATGTTGTAAGTGGGCTTCCAAGTCCTTACTAAAGATGAGAATGTCATCAAAGAACATAAGAACACATTTACGGAGCAATGCACGTAAAAGAATATTCATAAGTGCTTGAAAAGAGGAGGGCGCGTTTGAGAGTTTGAAAGGCATTACCACGAACTCGTAGTGACCTTTATGAGTGCGGAAAGCGGTTTTGAAAATATCGTCCTCAAACATGCGAAGTTGGTGATACCCGGAGCGGACGTCCAACTTGGTGTAAATGGTTGAGCCATGAAGCTCGTCAAACAACTCTTCCACTACGGGAATTGGAAAGCGGTCCTTGATTGTGGTTGCGTTCAATTCCCGATAGTCGACACAAAACCACCATGTGCCCTCTTTTTGGCGCACCAACAGGACCGGAGATGAGAATGGGCTGTTATTGGGACAGATAATGCCTTGGGACAGCATGTCCGCTACTTAGGTCTCAATCTCGGCTTTCTGGGAGTGTGCATATCTGTAGGGATGCACGTTAATTGGGCCTGTATTGGGTTTTTAAGGGTCAAGTGGGCGCGGTAGGCCCTGTGGTGGCTGGAACACCGAGTCAAACTTTGTTAATAAGCTGGAAATTTGGGGGTGGTGGTCAAGAGTTGCAGATTGGGGGGTGATGGAGCAAAGGGGTGGGGATGGGTCCAGGTGCTCGGATGGAAAGAGGTCGAGAATATCTACGGGATCAATAGTGCAGTTGGGATTAGGATGTATGCCCTTCAACACGTGACGTTGCCCATTGACCTTGAACACCATGATTTTATCCAGAAAGTGCCACTCGATGAAACCCAAGGTGTCAAACCACTGGGCTCCGAGGACAATATCACAACCCATCACTGGAAGTAGGAGAAAAGAGTCTGCGAACTCATAGCCTTGAATACAAACTGTAATATCATGAGCAATGACACTTGGGGTGAGAGTGTTAAGCCTTTCGGTGGGTGAATGGGTAGTCCCAACTTGTGTATAACTGCAGGATTGAGGAAGTTCATTGCCGCCCCACAATCGATGAAAAACTCTATGGGTAGTCCCCGGATAGAGCCCTTCAAGCGCTTCATGTCACTGATTTTAGTAGTGGTGATGGCATGGAGTGGGTATAGGGGTATGTCTTCAATCGGTGGTTCCTCAAAAGGGGACTGAGGTTGTTCGTCATCCTGTGAGTCTTCATGGGATTGGTTATAATCCAGTATGGCCATAAATGGATTGCGACACACATGGTTGTCGGACCATTGTTCATCGCAGTTGAAACAAAGTCCTTTGTCTCGGCGCTCTTTCTGTTCTGCAGGGCTGAGATGGTGGAAGTGCGAGGGCTTATAGCTGGTGGGTTGGGATGTACTGGTGTTGGGGATGTTGGGTCGGTCGAGGGAGGTGGTAGGTGGTAGGTGCTGAGGCTTTGAAATTGGGGTTGCTGGTGGGGGAATGAGGAATGTATTGGTTTCTGTGGTAAGAGTAAGGCTGGGGAGCACGACGGTTTGGGAATGGTTGTCTGAGCTCTTGATTTCTGGTCTCGTATAAGCGTGCTAGACGTTATGCCTCCTCAAGAGTGCAAGGGTTGTGTGCCTTGATATTGTGCCGTAATTTAGGTCGTAGCCCTGCAATGAACATGTGAAGCAGCTCCTGGTCCGGCCAATCGGATGCACGACATGAAAGCTTGGTAAAAGCGGTGATGAATTCGTCAACACCATTAGTCTGCTGCAGGTGAGACAGATATCAGAAAGGGAACCAGCTCTGAAAACGGGATGTGAGAGCCACTACGCCATTTCATAGGTTAAGCAACGGACTTTGAAAATGTCTGATAAAGTCTGTCGCTTAAGAACCACTAAAGCGACAAACAAATATCTCGTCGCTTAGAAAAAAAGGTCTGTTACTTAAAACACTCTAAAGTGACGGGGACTTAGGCGATGACTATGTTAGTCGTTTAAGAACATCTAATGCGATGGGACTTAGGCGACGTCTATGTTAGTCGCTTAAGAACCTGTAATGCGACAAGACTTAAGCCTCGCTTAAATTCGTCGCTTAAGAAGAGCTTAAGAGACGTACTTTGATAAAGTCCGTTGCTTAAATTTTTTAAAATCTATTATAAACCCTCGTCTTCAAAAAAACCCAGAAGTTGAAGAAAAACAGAAAAAAAAAAAAAAAAAACTGTGCTGCTGCGAAAAACTTCAGAAACGGCTGATTTTGTCAAGTTCGGGGTCCAAAAGTTTGGGTCTTCTCTTCCAATTGCTTTGTAGGTTAGTGTAATCTCTCATCTTCATTGTAATCACCATATTTGGTTTTGATAGGTTGAATTTACTGTTTGAAATCTTGAGTTGGATTTGGTTTATAATGTGTTTTGTGTTGTTTTTAGTGTTGGGTGTTTGAATATATGATGGAGTTAGTGTTGATTTTGGGTTTTTTCACCATATTTGTGTTAGATTTGTTGGATTTAGGATTTGAAATCTTGGTTTGGATTTTGTGTATTATATATTTTGTGTTATTTTTAGTGTTAGTTCTTGAATATGTGAAGGATTTAGTGTTAATTTTTTGTTTTTGCACCACATTTGTGTTAGATAGGTTGAATTTAGTGTTTATATTGTTGGTTTGAATTTTGTAAATGATGAATTTTGTGTTAGTTTTAGTGTTTATTTGTGTTTGATTAATGAATTAATATTGAATTTATTAATGATTTGTGTGTAAATGTGAAAACCATTAGTGTTTCCATGTTTTTTATTAATTGATAAATTTATGTTTATTATCCGGATGAGTATGTGAGAGTGATTCAACTCTTGCATTCACCGGTTTGTTTTTAGCTTAGCATTCCTGTTCAAGAATCAAATACGGACATTTGATTCTCGAATTGTCCCTTTTTTTGACAGTTTGGGAGAACATGACTTTGTCGAGCGTGCTTGCACTTCCTGCGGTTACGTTTTTGATTTTGGGTATTGATTTCGACATGATCTCTCTATACTGTTCCTTAAGTGCACACTAGGTTGTTAGATATTCGTGCACTTGTGGAACTGTAGGGAGATGCTGCCGAAATTTTTTCAAACCGAAAGCGTAACCCAGGGGGCAAGAGGCTTGATAAAGGAAGTGTTCTACTGAATGTGATAAGACCCTAACCGGAGGGATAAGGTGAAGAATATGTGTAATGTTTATGTTGTTGTTTGGTAAATTTGTGCAATTTTTATGTTTTTTCATATGACAGGCAATATGGACAAGAGTTGGATGAAGTTATCTAGAGATGATCCAAAGTTCATTCAGGGGGTAATAGATTGTTGTGCATTTGTCAGACAGAATAGCAGTAATGAGACGGAATTGCACAGGTGTTCGTGCAAATGGTGTCTGTTGTAAAAACGGAGGCTAACAGTGGATGAGATATTTACGCACTTGAAGAAGAATAATATGATGCATGATTACACTACATGGACATATCACGATGAGGTTGCAACCATTCCTTCATTGTATGAGCAGAGAGAACAATACCTTGAGCAGATGGCCTCTTGTAGTAGTAATGTGAGTTTTGATAATGTGGTAAACCCCAGTATGAACATTTTGTATAATGTTTTTCCATATCTTGATAGATTTTTTCAGACAGAGAATGTTGATGGTTTAAATGATAGAAATGATGTCGATGATTTAGACCCTATTGTCAGAGATGCTTATGAGAAGTATAACAGACTTTTATTAGAAGCCCAGACTCTGTTGTATGATGGTAGTGATGAGACTGTTGTAACTACCATCCTTAAAGCAATTAAGATAAAAATCCATAACAGATGGTCAAACAAAAGTTTTGATGATAACTGTGAGTACATCAAGCAAATTCTTCCTCTTAGAAACAAGTATCCTGATTCATACCGAGCTGTAATAAAGATCCTAAAGAACATGGGTCTGGGTTATGAGATCATCCACGCATGCGAGCATGGTTGTGCGTTGTTTTACAAAGAGAATGCACACCGCGACAAATGTCCCATATGCAAGGAGTCAGGATGGATATATTCTGAACAAGGTACACTGGTTCCTATAAGAAAGGTTCGTTACTTCCCTCTAACACCCAGGTTGCAACGCCTATATATGTCGCCGCACACAATAAAGGAAATGCGGTGGCATGGGAAAAGGATTTCAGATCCAGATTTTCTTAAATACCCGACAGATGGGGAAGCATGGCAAGAGTTTGATAATGACTTTCCAGAATTTGCCAACGACATTAGGAATGTGCGCCTCAGACTAGCTACAGACATGTTCAATCCTTACGGTGCAACCGGTCTTTCTCACAATACTTGGCCTATTATGGCGATGCCTTACAATTTGCCTCCTTCAATGTGTATGAAAAAGGAGTTTAACATACTTGTTATGTTACTATCTGGTCCAAAGTCTCCAGAAAAGTGTTTGAATGTGTTTATGAGACCATTGATTGATGAGCTAAAGATGTTGTGGAGTATTGGAGTTTAGACTTATGACCGACATGAGCAAAAATCATTCATAATAAGAGCAGCAGTGATGTGGACCATTAGCGACTTTTCCGGATTAGGGATGTTGGGAGGCCTCCAGACAAAAGGCTACAAACCATGTCCCCTTTGTTTGGAAGATCTTGATTCAAACAACTTAACCTGGAGAATAGCATACCAGGGTCATCGCAAATGGCTACCCCGGACGCATCCGTAGTGTCGACAAGCAGATAAGTTTAATTAGAAGGTTGAGTTAAGGGAAGCACCACGCTCTTGGTCTGGGGATGAGATTTATAGCAGTACCCTCTCTCATGACTACCTTGTTCAGAGTTTGCATCCCAAGTTCAAGCCTAGAGAAACTAGAGAGAAACTTTGTTGGACTCATGTTAGTATATTTTGGGAGCTGCCGTACTGGAGCACATTGAGAATAAGGTATACCTTAGATGTCATGCACATTGAGAAGAATGTGACAACATCAGTGGAACCATTTTCTGTCTCGAAGGAAAGACCAAGGACGATCCAAAAGCTCGTGAAGGTCTGGAACAACTAGGGATACGAAATAAGCTGTGGAAGAAATTCAAACACGGGTCAAGTAAAAGAAAAGAAAAAATATCTCAAGCACCGTATACAGTTCTCCCTGAGGCAAAAAGCGAGATTTTAGAAGGGATTAAAGATGCTCAGTATCCTTATGGTTATGCGGGAAGTTTGAAGAGTAAGGTCAATGTGGATGATAAAAAGTTTTATGGATTGAAGACGCATGATTGCCATGTACTGCTCCAACGTCTTCTTCCAGTGGTTATCCGTCCATATTTGCCAACTAGTGTCATTGAGCCGTTAATAGCGCTGTCCAGATGGTTTCAGAAATTATGTGCTAGAGAGTTGAAGAAAGAGGACGTCCGCGAAATGAAGCTAGAAATTGTTATGATTCTTTGTAAATTGGAAATTATCTTTCCTCCCGCTTTCTTCACCATCATGGTTCACCTCATGATTCACCTTCCCGAACAAGTTCTGCTTGCCGGCCCAGTACATTTTACCTGGATGTTTCCCATGGAAAAGTGCGAATTATTTTTGTCATTTTAACTACATGATCCTCTATATATATATTGTACTAACTATAATATTTTATAGGCAACTCGGGGACTATAAAAAGACTGTTAGAAATACATGTTTCCCAGAATGGTGTATTGCTGAGCAATACATTGCACATAAGTGTGTGACATACTGCAGTTTTTATCTTGCTGATGCTACAAGAGATACAAACGTCGCCAATGAACCTTCGTTCAATATCTTTGTTGTTTCCGAACTCGTGAAGCCCGAAGGTTACGTAACAAATGCTCACTTAAGTAGGGAAGAACTGTATGAGGCTCACTGGAATGTGATGGAGCACTGTAAAGAACCGGCTCACTTCATTGAGCTTCATCAAGAGCAATGGATTCAAACATATCCAACCATGAATTAATGATGAACAACGTATTGAGAGCTTTCTTCCATACTTTCAAGATTGGGTATACAATCACTATATTTTGATCAATATATACAGTTGCACATTTATATTACATTGCATTAATAGCTTATATTAATGTTTCAGATCATTAAGCTGCAACAAGAAGGAAGTCACTATTATACGCCTGAACTGCACATTTTGGCATGCCGCCCTCAAGCACACAGTATTTATTCACAATGTTATGTGAATGGAGTTAAGTTTGTCACGTGGCAGCAAGATCAGAAATTGAAGACTCAAAATAGTGGTGTCATGGTAGAGGCGGAAGGCATCGCATAGTACAGAATTCTTGAAGCAGTTGTCGAACTAGTATATTCAGAAGGCATGCGGGTTATTTTGTTCAAGTGTAAATGGTACAATACTGACCCTACCGTTTCTGGGAGCGTAAAGTTAGCTCACGGTCTTTTATCAATGGACACATCTACCAGTTGGTATGAGGAAAGACCATTTATTCTTGCCGCCACGGCAAGACAAGTGTTTTATCTAGATGACCCGAAAGCTGGTGAACCTTAGAAAGTCGTTAATGTGATGTCACACAGAGGTACGTACAGTGCTAGCACACTTGCAAGGGATGAAAGTAACAAACCTGCTAGGAGGAATCGAGTTGATGAACCCTATCAAGAACCTACCGCGGACTCAATTCCAACTTACACCCCCTATATCTGGTTTCACCATCGACTTCGGTTCTCTTCCACACATAGATGTTCTCATTCACTGTTACAATGATATGAATGCGAACGAGGATGATGAAGATGACGATCAAACTGAGTTTGACGATGATGAGGACGACGATGACGAAGAAGATGAAGGCCAAAGTGAGGAAGATGAAGGCGAAAGTGAGGAAGATAGAGAGGATGATTATGCTGATTATGAGGAAGAACTATCTGATTAAAATTGATCATTTCATTAATTAAGTGTTTTATGTAAACTGTAATTTGTAAACCCTAATTTCATACATGACCGATTGGTAATTAAAATTCAATTTTTATTGCATTTTTTTTTAATGTTTTTGAAAAAAAGAACAAAAAAAACCAGTAGATTAGCGACGGATTTGGCTATGCAAGTTGCTTAAGTTCTCTAAAGAGACGTCCATTTCCCATTTCCGTCGCTTTAGTTTTAGTTATTAAAATTTAATTTAATTACAAAATATAAATTAAAAAACAAAACCAGTATACTTTAAAGCGACGGCTTTAGAGTATATCCGTCGCTTAGGAAATCTAAAGCGACGTGTAATTTCTTTATCCGTTGCTTTAGTTTTGGTTATTAAAATTAAATTTAATTGTAAAATATTAATTAAAAAACAGAACTAGTATACCACTACCAGAAAAAAGACTTTTCCTGACGAAATAAAAAAAAACGGCTGACGACTTAAAATTTTCGTCGGCTATTCCCCAGAATGGCCGACGATTTTATTTTTCGTCGGTGGAAAAAAAAAATCGTCGGCCATAGTTTGGGAATGGCCGACGATTTTATTTTTCGTTGGTAAAAAAAAAAAATTCGTCGGCTATATTCATATTTTAGTCGACGATTTGGATTTTCGTCGGCCTTTCTCTGAGACATTAGCCGACGAAAAATTTTGAAATTTTGGCCGACGAAATTGGCATTTTCGTCGGCTATGATTTAAAAAAAAATGACCATATTCCATTTTCTATCACTAACGATAAACCATTGCTTCATCCTTCAACCAGAAAAAAGTCATGAAATAAGATATGACCAAAATAATGAAATACGTCTACAATTGAAAAATGACAAGATTCCGATAAAATCTGAGTGTCGAAAGATGCGGTCAAAGGTTTTATTCCTTCGTTTCCCTAATGGTAGCGTTACCTTCGGTAAATATTTTGAGGAAAATTTTTATACGATTAGTTGCATCTCATCGATTTGAAACTATTATCTGTTGAAGGTCAGGCCAAAAAACATCATTTAGACAGTCCAATTACCATTTCTAAGCGTTTAGAGGTTTGACTGACCCGGTTGACCGTTCCGATCGAGCCTTTAACGTTGTCAGCTGAAGTTGGATTTTTTTTTTCCATTCATGTATTTAATTATAACGGTGATATCTGACGGTTGGAATAGATTTTCTAAACTTTTACATTAAAAATCAGAACATACGCACAAATGTTCCTTAACTTGTTTACTAAGTATTTAAGTGAATGTATAGTTTCAAATAGTTACTATACGTAGACTCTTCAAATGCAAAAATATTGTGAAATAAGATATGACCGAAATAATGAAATACGTCTACGGTTGAAAAATGACAAGGTTATGATAAAATCTGTGTGCCGAATGTTGCGGTTAACTGTTTTTTACTTTCGTTTTCCTATGGGTAGCCTGACGTTCGTGAAATCAATTTTGTAAAATTTTTATATGATTAGTTGCGTCTCATTGATTTGAAATTATTATCTATTGAAGGTGAGGCCAGAAACTGATGTAGAAAGGATGACAGCAAACATTGAAGAGCAGATTGACCGTTGCAAGTCAAAATCCGGTTTACTGCAGATTTGGCGTCCGGCGTCCGAATGACGATTGTGATACCATTCCAGAAAGGGAACGACGCCATGAATCAAACTCGTCGCTTTGCCACGACGTGTGGGCCTTTTCGGGCTTTCGAGTTCGTTTAGGGCCTCAAAACGGCAATTTAATATGTTTTCAAGATTTAAGTTTTCTAATTTGTTTTGGATTCGTTTTGTTTTAATTCCTTGGGCTTTTAGGTTTCCTTGTTAGTTGCCCTAGGGTTTCTTTTCAGTATTTAATCATATTTTATCAAAACCCTAAGAGTTTTCTCTTGATTCCTGGTGGATTCCAGACCTGTTCTTTAGAGTACAACGTTGATTGTACTCTCCATTCATTGAGGGTTCGACGTTGATCAACCCTTCCACACTTCTAATGCGTCAGAAACCGTCGTTTAACTAGACTAATTTCCGTTTTTAAGCGTTTAGAAGTTTGACTTAGTGGTTTGACCTATAGTTTAGCCGACGAAAATTATATTTCGTCGACTAAACTCTTGCGATCCGCGCCTTTTCACTGTCCGCCGTTGGATGGCTCAGATCCGACGGCTGTTGATCTTCCAAAGTATAGCCGACGATGTTCATAGAATAGCCGACGAAATATTGTAAATCGTCGGCTATTCTCTAAGTTTAGCCGACGAAAATTATATTTTGTCGGCTAAACTCTTGCGATCCGCGCCTTTTTATTGTCCGTCGTTGGATGGCTCAGATCCGACGGCTGTTGATCTTCCAAAGTATAGCCGACGAAATCTTTTAAATCGTCGGCTATTCTCTCTGTTTTAAATCTTTCAGCCCGCCTTTTTTCTCTCCTCCTCCGCTCTCCTCCGCCGATCTGCGTCTCCAATCCGCCGCTCTCCTCCTCCTCCTCCTCAAATCGGCGCCAGCGTCCTCCTCCTCCTCCGGCCTCCTCCTCCTCCGCTCTCCTCCGCCGATCTGCGTCTCCAATCCGCCGCTCTCCTCCTCCTCCTCCTTCCCCTCCTCCTCCGGCCTCCTCCTCCTCCTTTTCCATGGCATAACATAACTTAATTTAATTTAATTTAATTTAGTTGACTATGACTATGGCATCCTCCTCCTCCGGCCTCATCCTCCTCCTCCGGCATATTCAGTTGAACCAAAACATAATTTAATTTTTTTTCTCCAAAATTTAAAAATAGCCGACGAAATTGACCTTATTTCGTCGGCTATAACTTTATAGCCGACGATTTTTACCAAATTTCGTCGGCTATAACTTTTATTACCGACGAAAATCACATTATTTCGTCGGCTATGCCTCTTAAACTATTAATATATTCTGACAAAATAACCGATGAAATAGACAAAATCGTCGGCTATATTTAAGAACAAATAGCCGACGAAATTGATTTTCTTCGTCGGCTATAGTTGCCAAAATCGTCGGCCATACTCGAAAATATCCGACGAATTTCGTCGGATATTTTGCCAAGGTTTGGCCGACGAAAATTCATTTTTGTCGGTGATAATTTTGGAATGGCCGACGATTTCGTTATTTTCGTCGGCCATTAGTTTTACCGATGGGCTTTTACCGACGACTTATAGCCGACGAAATTTTCGTCGATAGAAGGAATAGCCGACGAAAATTTTGAATAGCCGACGAAATTTTTTTCGTCGGCTATTCTATCAAAACTGGTAGTGTACTTTAAAGCGACGGCTTTAGAGTATATTCTTCGCTTAGGAAATCTAAAGCGACGTGTAATTTCTTTATCCGTCGCTTTAGTTTTGGTTATTAAAATTAAATTTAATTACAAAATATTAATTAAAAAACAAAATCAGTATACTTTAAAGCAACGGCTTTAGAGTATATCCGTCGCTTAAGAAATCTAAAGCGACATATAATTTCTTAATCCGTCGCTTTAGTGCTTTAGTTTTGGTTATTAAAATTAAATTAAATTACAAAATATTAATTAAAAAACAGAACCAGTATACTTTAAAGCGATGGCTTTAGAGTATATCCGTCACTTAGGAAATCTAAAGTGACGTGTAATTTCTTTATCCGTCGCATTAGTTTTGGTTATTAAAATTAAATTAAATTATAAAATATTAATTAAAAAACAAAACCAGTATACTTTGAAGCGATGGCTTTAGAGTATATCCGTCGTTTAAATCCTCTAAAGCGACTGATTTAGTAAAGTACGTCGCTTTATTGCTCTAACAGATTGTATAGATTTATGGATTTATGCTTAATTGGAATATTTGAAATCATGATCGGTTCTTGCGCATGCGGATAGTAGATTGGCATGACCACGGGGTCGGGAATATGGCAACCTCACATCCCGAAAAGCCCCAGGGATGAGGTCCACCCATAGGGCATTTTAGTGGTGTTTTCGGATTTTTCAACGATCGGACGCCCAAACGATACCCGTTCCTTCCCAAATGTTAACCGTCTCCCTTATTCTAAGTACATGTCACATCCGACGGTCATTTTTACTGACGGAGGTCAGCTCCGAATAACACATTTAAGAAGTAACAACTTCTTTGTTAACCTAATATAAATGTTAAATAAGATAAGGGGATACTTGGGTTTTCAATTAGAAAAATAATCCATTTAGACTAATTGACCGTTACATGTCAAATGTACTTATATTATGGCACGAGGTTAAAAATCGAGAAGTAACAGACATTGTTTGGCCGTCCGATCGTCGGAAAAACCAAATAAAACCAGTAGGTTTTTATGCGACGTACTAATTTATCCGTCGCTTATGTCTTCTAAAGCGACGACTGTTGAAAATATACGTCGCTTAAGTCTTTTAAAGTGACAGAGTTATTATGTGTTAGTTGCTTAAGTATTGTTAGAAAATGGCGCGTGTCCTTGTGCCAAATTTTTAAAATCCGGAAGCGACGGGGTTAGTCTTTGCTTGTCGCTTAAGATACAATTTAAAGCGACGTGGTTAGCATTAGTCCGTCACTTAAGAATAGATATATAAGCTGAAACTGTAGAATCCGGAATCAGAAATCCCTTCTAGTTCTTCACCTGGCCCTGATTCCACCACTACCCGATCATTCAGCTGCAGCACCACCACCACCGCCTAGTATCCTCTCCCTCATCTTGCTGTTTCCGCCCCGAGTCCACCACCACCCTCTCCCTCACCCCAAATCCCTAATTCCCCTCTCCCTCATCTTGCTGATTCTTCCCCGAGTCCACCACCACCCTCCTCATCTTCCTCATCTTCCTGTTTCTGCAAACCTCTTCTTTCCTCAATATCTCCAGGTTTCTTTTTTCTTTTTCTCATTTTGGGCCTAATATATGAATGTGTGTTTATGTTATACTTTCACTTTCTGATAAGATGCATAAATGGTTGTGATGATATGCATTTGGTTCAATTATGCTTCTTTCCGCAAACTTCTCCAGGTTTCTGCTTAATGGGGTTGTCTTATTTGGTTCAATTATGGTTTGTGCAATTTGGTTGTGATGATATGCAATTTGGTTCTGACTGATTTAGTATTGGTTATGTGGGTTATGAACTCTGTGGGTGATATAGGTTGATTGAATTGAACAGGGAGGGAATTGGTTTTGGAAAATGGGTTATTGTTCTAATAGAGCAGGAGATATCCGATAATAGTATAAGTGGCTGATGCGGCAACCTACGTATCTAGTTGATGAGACAGGAATTGTGTTTTGGGAGTTCCTAGTAACAGTCTAGCAAGCAAACTGCAAAGTTTAACGTAATTTTTTTTTATACCTCTTGTATCAGCGATGCCTCCAAAATCTCGATACGAAAAGGCGAAGAAAATTGTCGAGATTGAGGACTGTGAGCTATGGCAAGAGATGATGAGACGATCTCTACGAGCACCACCACTACCGACGGCGAATGCTGATGCGGCAACCTCACCTTCTCCTTCTGCTGGTCCTTCAACTCCTGTGGTTTCAGCTCTAGTTCCGAATGCTGCTGCTCCTTCTGGTCCTGATCCGGTGGAGCATTCTCCTACTGCTGAGTCACCGTCCTTGCAGTTAGTCGCTCCCCCACTCCCACGAATTGGGCCAACGACGTCCACCAGCCAAATACCGGTTCTGCATCTACCGGCGCTTCGACGACTGAGCAAAGCATTCGCTGCAAGGCCTTGGTGACGAGAAGTAATATTCAGTTACTATCTTTCATTTCATTAAGGATAGATATATGTGATATGAAAGCTTAGAATTAATTTGGTAATTAAGGATTTAATGGTTATATTAATGTTTTGGCTTTTATGTGTAGAAACACCAGCAAAGAGGAAGAAAGGTATGGTGATCGGTGCCAAGACCCAGCATGTGGTCCAGACCACGAGAGGAAAGATCGTGATGGAGTATGATGAGTACCACCACGACCCGAAGAATCCGAAGGTCCGAAGCATGCTCTCTAGGGACATAGGGAGTTGTGTGAAGGACTCGGTGCTGATGATAAAGCCCACCTACAGGGAACTATCTCAAACAAACCGAGCGATCGTAGTTAACTACGTCACAGTAAGTTTGTTGTTTAATATGTTTTTTTTACTTTTCTTACTGATTTTATTTTTCTTCTGTTTTCTTACTAATGTGGGTACATTGTGTATATGTAGGCACACTACGCAATCCCACTGGATCATGATGGCCTGTGGAATTATGTTGGCGATACTGCAGCCGATCGGTACAAGGATTGGAAATCCGACTGTAGACAACATTGGCTAGTGTGGAAGGAAGAGGTTCCTCTTGAGTTCCTCCATCGTCCAGCCGAGTGGGATTGATTGTGCACACACTTCGAGGACCCTGATCATATGGTAATCAATCTCTCTCTCTCTCTCTTTGTTTCAATCCTTTTGGTTGTTTTATATAAATGATGTGTTACAGGCCTTATGTGCGAAAATGAAGGAGATCAGATCGGGTCCTAAAAGGATGAACCACCACTTAAGGACGACCGCCTTCAGTTACCGGGCGAAACAGTATGAGGTGCAAGGACATCCAGCCCCTTTCGTCCGTGCCTTCGAGGATGCATATGTCAAAGACGCTGTGGGCGCTCCACACGTGGTGAGACTCTTTTTTTTTATTCCATTTCTTATTTTAGAAATTATGTACCGTATTTCTTATTAACATTGGTTATGTGTGTTATTGTAGGAGGCGATGAAATCACGTGTGTCCGAGCTAGTAGGGGAAAGAAGGGAGAAATACAAGGATATTCCTCCCCCCCCCCCCCCCCCCCCCCCCGAAGAACCTCTCCCCATTCAATCACAAATCAATGTGATAGTGGATCAGATTGGGGAGAAGAGAGGCACAGACATCCAAGAGGTGGGAAGGTGCATGCAGCGAGAACCGAAGAAGAGAGGAGGCGCACGGCGTATCAAAGTAGACAGACTCGTGAAGGAGTGAGTTAGTCAAGTGAAAGATGCATTGATAGCGCAATATAGGGAGAAAGAAGAGGCACTGGAACAGCGTATCCGCCTGGCAGAAGCAGCCCAAGCAGAGAATCTCCACCAGCAACGATTAGCCCAAGATGAGCGCATGCGGCAGTTGGAGGCTTAAATTGCGATGATCTTATCGCAACAATACTTAGGGGGTGGAGGTACTTCTTCTTCTCAAAATCTATGACTTCTCAGCAACCGCTGCACAGTTTATGTATAAACAATTTACATGTTTAAGCAATAAGTTCAATTGTTCATAAATAAAACTAAACTCTTGCAATTCAAATGCAAATCTCCACAAGTCCACAACATAACAAATCACATATTGAATTACATAGCAAATCTCATATTGAACAACATAGCAAAGTTAATGTCCAAATAACATAACAATTAACAAGTTAATGTCCAGGTAACGTAACATAACAATTGCCTAGACTATAGACAAGGTTGCTTTCACATATCTGTTATGTTACAAGGTAAATGATAGGACATGTACTGTAAACTCCAGAGAAGAACTCAAGAAAGCATCCTGAAGACCTGAACAATCAGCAATTGTACCACGCTACCAGCGAGAGCCTTGTTGCCCCTGCTGTCCCTGCTGAGTGCTGCCCCTAGCCTGCTAATCTGCAAGCAAGACCTCTATTTCATTTTTTGGGTATAAATAGGCATATCAACAAAGCACACCAAATAGACATATCAACCACTACCAGATCCGAATTCATAGCCGACGAAAAAAATTTCGTCGACTATGGCATAATTTCGTCGGCTATAGCATCTGCCGACGAAATTTTCGTCGGCTATACTTCGTCGGAACAACCCCGTCGGTAATACAATGGCCGACGAAAAAAACGAATTCGTCGGCTATAGTAGAGTATGGTCGACGACTGTACCGACGAAAATATATTTCGTCGGCCAAACCTGGGAGAAATTGCCGACGAACGAAATCCAGTAAGTATAGCCGACGAAAATTTATTAATTCGTCGGTTATTGGTTGTTGACAATAGCCGACGAATTAATAAATTTTCGTCGGCTATTTGTTGAAAACAATAGCCGACGATTCTGTAAATTTTCGTCGGCTATTGTCTCGAAATATATTAATATTTAATAGGCATTAATTAGTTATAGCTGACGAAAATTGGTAAAATTCGTCGGCTATAGTTATTATAGCCGACGAAATAATGCCAAAATCGTCGGCTATTCTTACATTTGGAAAAAAAAATTAAATTATTTTCTAAATTACCATTCCAAGCAACCTGCAAATCACAAAAACAGTCCATGCATTTGCACCAACAAAAAACACGTCTAAATACCATTTTTATTAAATTCGTTCTAATATACATAAACCCTAAACCCTAATCATCACCTAAGCCACTAAAGTCCAGCAGGTCATCCCCAGCATCCTGCTCTCCATCAGGGTCGTTATCCTGGTGACCGAACTCGGGAGGTTGAGGCATTGGAGGTTCCGCTAACCGCTGAAACGGGGTCGGGGGTGGAAGGTCTTGGTTTTGTGCCACGAACATCTCATACCACCAGGTTTGTTGGCCGTCGTAGTTGTGTTGCCGAATTCTTTCGCATTCGGCATGCCAACCGGCCATATCCAACTGATACTGCTGTGATCTGCGGCGCATCTCCTCCTGATACTGCTGTGTTCTGCGGCGCATCTCCTCCTGATACTACTGTGTGCTGCGGCGCAGCTCCTGTACTGTCTGGGACGAGGTCGCCAATTCTGCGGCCAATCGCTGCACTTCCCCCCTCATATGCTGGCTCTCCCCGCCTCCCTTCTTTTGACCTCCCTTAGTGGTCTTCAGAAGCCCTAGTCCAGAACTTCCCAAACCCCGGCAGTAGAAGTTGTTTGTCCGGTTTGGGAAGGCTGCGTCGAACATCCTCGCTGCCGTTTGGACACTGGACCGGTCGACATGGTGCATGGCTTCTTCCAGACCTGGCTCGGAAATGTTCGGTTGTGTCTCCCGAACTACTTGCTGGAACACCTCTTCTTCGGCCCGGTTGACCCTCTCCTAAGTGGACGGGAAAAAAAATTAATATTATAACAAATATATAATTAAGTAAAATTAATAATTAAAATTTTAAAATTGTAATGAACGACTTACTAGTTGTTCTGTCGCTTGTGGATAAGCGATCTTGAACGTCTCCACATACGGGTTGCTATCAGGATGATCTCTGAGCGCCTCCTCCTGATATTATGCAAACGGCCGTGAACCAGCATGATGGGGGGTTGTGTTCCGGCGGCGGTTCTCAGAGTTTATCCGAGAACGTTGCTTCAAACAAATAATAAAATGTTAGAAAAATGCATCAAAAAATATTAGTGTAATAATTATAAAATAATTAAACTAATAATTAAAATTTTAACAAAATGAACATTTTTACTGAAGTTTAGTATTTACCGGCATAATTGGGTTGTTGAAGTCTACTGTCTTCAACCAACGCCACTCGTACTCCCGGAATATGAACTCCCTAGGAGTACCCATACGACCAAGGTAGTCGTATTCGTTATAGTGGGAACGCAGCTCGTTCTTCCACTCTTTGAACCTACGAAAAAAAAAAAGTGCATTAGAAATATTATTAATATCATAAAATATTAATAATTATAAGATAATTATAATATCATAAAAACAAACGTACCTCGAGTTCTGCTGGGTGTCCGCCCAATCCCGCCTGTGGTCGGCAATCTCGAAGAATGTCTGAAAAATAAAATTTTATTAGTTTTACAATTGTAATAATACCGAAAATTATTAAATATTACGATAAATAAATTAATTTTTTTAAATTACTCACCGACGCGGCGTTGTTCACCTCCCTCTTGATCTCCTGGGGCACATCAGCCCACCGGGTCCACAACATAGGGACTCTGTCCCTAATCAGTGACCCCACGCAACCCGAGTAGTCGCGTTTTTTCTTCCCCGGAACCTCCTGATTAGGAGGTTCGTTGATCTGGATCCTGCCTCTGCGCTCAACAGTTTTCCTGAGCATGTCAAAACAGATGACACCTCTCGTATTCCTCCGTGAACTGCTAGCGGCTGTCCCTATCACAAAAACGACGATTGGTTAATAAAATTAAATATTAGTGCGTTAATTTTAATAAAACATTTAATTAATAAAATCAAATGTTACCTGAAGTAGATGACTCGTCTGTCGACTTCCCTTTTCTCCTTGCCGAAATAAGGTGGTCAGGGTCCTCAAATGGCTGCTGCTGGTATGCCTCCGCAGCACTAACGTACTGAGACATATCCGGCCATAAGGGCACACCCTGATAGTCGACCTCCGGTATAGCCGGAATGTTGTACGGGAGGAATAGCTGGTTTGGGAGAGTAGGAGCTTCAGTCGAGTCAGCAGCAGACTGAGTCGGACTCGGCATCGGCTCCGGATGAACCTCAGGCATACGAACCTGAGGAACGTCGGCAGCTATCTCCTCGTGAAACAGCTGCCGACTAAACCTCGGAGCCACAGAGGGACCGGCAGGCGGAAGTGAAGTGCTCGACGGCCGCCCCGCCTGGAGAAGGGTCTGGTGCCGAGCACTCACACTCCGTCGCGGCTGGTCTGCATCCATAGTCCTCTGCGGCTGGGATGAATCTACACTCCTCCGCGGCTGGCTAGTGGTCCTCTCAGGCTGGCTAGCGGTCCTCTCGGAGTCTGCGGAACCGCCGGAATTTCTAGAACCTCTAGATCTGCCGCCACGACGGCCTCCGAATAGGTTTCTTAATACATCGGCCATCTAAAGCCCGAGGCATTAATACATTAATTGATATTAAATTATATTATATTAAATAACAAATTCTAATTAATATAATAACCAATAATACTAACATATTTTAATATAACAATTTATATACTAACATATTAAATTATATTATATTAAATAACAAATTCTAATTAAATATAATTAAGCTGTATATATAATTAAGCTAAATTATACAATTAAGTTATCAATTTATATAATTAAAAAACCAATTTATACGTATAAATTATACAATTAAAATAAATTTGAAAACAATTACCGAAATTAACATAAATACCTAAAATTTATCTAAATTAACATAAATACCTAAAATTTACCTAAATTAACATAAATACCTAAAATTTACCTAAATTAACATAAATTTAGCTTAAATTAACAATTATAACTAAATTAACAATTAATTAACATAAATGAAAAAAAAAAAAAAAAACTTACATTGATTCGGGCAGAGGAGAAGGAGGCCGGCCGGAGGAGGGAGGAGGAGGGACAGGCCGGAGGAGGAAACTGGAAACGGTGGCCGGCCGGAAAAAAATGGAGGAGGAGGGAGGAGGTGCCGGGGCTGCCGGATTGGAGGAGGAAGAGGGAGGAGGCCGGGCCGGGGCTGCCGACGTGGAGGAGATAGAGGGAGGAGGGCCGGATTGCACGTCGAAGAGGAAGAGGGAGGGTTTTGGAAATATGCAGCAAATGGAGGCTAGGGTTCGGCTACAACAAACTTATACCCGATAGTATAGCCGACGAATTAAAAAGATTTCGTTGGCTATACTTAAGAATAGCCGACGAAATGCTTTAATTCGTCGGCTATACTTAAGAATAGCCGACGAAATATATGACTCGTCGGCTATTCTTTGAATATCGTCGGCTATACTTTAGGCGCTCAGCAGCCGTCCGATCTCCCCCATCCAACGGCGGACAATGAGAAGGCGCGGATCGCAAGAGTTTAGCCGACGAAATTAAATATTTTGTCGGCTATACTTTGGAAAATCACAGCCATTTGATCTGAGCCATCCAACGGCGGACAATAAGCGGATCGCAAGAGTTTAGCCGACGAAATTAAATATTTCGTCGGCTATATTTTGGAAATAGCCGACGAAATATTTAATTTCGTCGGCTATACTGTGGAAATAGCCGACGAAATATTTGATTTCGTTGGCTAAACCTTTGGTCAAACTACGAAGTCAAACCTCTAAATCCTATAAATTAAAACGGAAATTGGGCCGTCTAAATGACGTTTTCTGGCCTTATCTTCAACAGAGAATAGTTTCAAATCGATGAGACGCGACTAATTGTATAAAAATTTTCCTCAAAATATTTACCGACCGTCAGGCTACCCATAGGAAAACGGGAGTAAAAAACAGTTAACCGCAACATTCGGCACATAGATTTTGTCGGAATCTGCTCATTTTTCAACCGTAGACGTATTTCAATATTTCGGTCATATCTTATTTCACGACACATTTGCATTTGAAGAGTCTACGTATAGTAACTATTTGAAACTATACATTCACTTAAACACTTAGTAAACAAGTTAAGGAACATTAGTGCAAATGTTCTGATTTTGAATCTAAAAGCTTAGAAAATCTATTCCAACCGTCAGATATCACCGTTAAGATGAAATACATGTATGAAAAAAATTCCAACTACATCTGACAACGTTAAAGGCTCGATCGGGACGGTCAAACTGCAAAGTCAAACCTCTAAACGCTTTAAAACATAATTTGGCCCGTCTAAATAACGTTTTTTGGCCTGATCGTCAACAGAGAATAGTTTCAGATCGATGAGACGCAACTAATCGTATAAAAATTTTCCTCAAAATATTGACCGACCGTCAGGCTACCCATAGGAAAACGGCAGTAAAAAACAGTTAACCGCAATATTCGGCACACAGATTTTGTCGGAATCTTCTCATTTTTCAACCGTAGACGTTTTTCAATATTTCGGTCATATCTTATTTCACGACACATTTGCATTTGAAGGATGAAGCAATGGTTTGTCGACAGTGATAGAAAATGGAAGCTGCTCATTTTTTGTTTTTTTTATTAATCATAGCCGACGAAATAAAACCTAGTATTCGTCAGCTATTCTTTTGTCGTTTTCGGTCAAAAATAAAATATTTATTTAAAAAAAAACTTATGGCCGACGAAATAATGAAGTTTTCGTCGGCCATTATTGTAATATTTGTTTTCAAAAAAACTTATGGCCGACGAAATAATGAATTTTTCGTCGGCCATTGTGAGTATAGCCGACGAAAAATTCATTATTCGTCGGCCATTATTGTAATGGCCGACGAAATAATGCATTTTTCGTCGGCTATTCTCTGGAAAAAAAACAAAAAAAATCAGTGCTTTTACACCTCTCCTATTCCGATGTCCTGTTCACATATAACCAAAATTGAACATAAAAAACCAGAAACCCAACAGTCAACATATTTCAAATTTTTGTTTAAGGGGTTTGGAACCCAGCCTAGCTGGGAGGCTCATCCCCACGCCCGTTCATTAGAAATGAGTTGATTACAAATGAAAGGATTACATCATTTAAATTACTTAATCCGTCGGATTGTAATCGGAATCATCGGATGAGTCTTCTTCGGTTTCTGAATTGCTCGATAGGGGTAATCTATGTCTTTCCTCACCACTAGAGTCCTCGTTAGTTTTTTCAGTTGGATCAACATCAACAAGCAGTGGCTCTTCACGTCGAATTCGCACCGGCGTGTCTAGGCGAATAAAAGAGGAGTCAGGAATACCGTTTGAGTTGGGCTCTTGATACGCGGTGCCCCCTTCCTCGTTCTCTTCAGCCACTCCAAGTGTAAACGCCCGGTAAATGTTGCGATGGTGGATAGTGTTGACTACTTTCCACGGGTCACCCTTGGCGAGATCATCAAGATAAAACACTTGTTTCACCCATGTGGCTAAAACGAACGGGTCGTCCTCATACCATGATGTACTAGTGTTCACAGAACTTATGCCGTATTGATCGGTTTTCATGCTCTGCGGCCGTGTGTCAAACCATCTACACTTGAAAAGGTGCACTTTCATGCCTTCCCCGTAATGCAGTTCCACAACTGAATGGAGAACACCGTAATAGTCAACTCCACCATCCCCACCATGTGCCATAACCCCTGAATTTTGTGTTTTTAGTCTGAGGTCTCTGTCTTCACATCGAAATAACACACCATTCACCTTGCACGTCGCATAAACTTTTGAATAGACCGGCCTCCTCGCTAAAAGTCTGAGTTCGTGCGACCAATTTGGGTGATTATCATTTGCAATAAGGTCCATCTGCAACCATCAGAATCAACTATAAATATGAATAAATATACACAATAATATATGAACACGTATAGAATAGTGTTCAAGGTACGTACCCAGCGGCCGAAATACTATGCGAATGTCTGGTTGTGGTAATCGCGATCACCTGCTACTCCTTCACAGCGTAGATGTATGTCCTTCCAAAACTGAACTTCTGGACAGTTGATTAGTACCCACCAATGTGCAATGGCTACCTCATAATCTTTCAACTTGTAGGAAACTGGCATGTTTCCACCGAGTACAACATCGTCGGAGAGTATGGAAAGATTGAACTGTGACGGTACATCTTCCTGTATGCTTTCCTGTAACGCTCCGAAATACAGCTTCATGTAGGTGACGCACTCGTGCGCAATATATGCTTCAGCTATACATCCTTCAGGTGCGGATCTGTTTTGGACAAAACCACCGTATTGTCCAAGTTGCCTATAAATCAAGTTTTTAAAGTGTTATGATAATACATTAACACTATATCACATATATTGATGAGGAAATTAACATAAGGTGTAAAATACGTACCTTTCCATCGGATACATCCAAGTGAAGTGCACAGGACCGGTAAGCAACAACTGCCGAGGAAGATGGATCATGAGGTGAGGCATGATGTCGAAAAAATTTGGAGGAAATATCATCTCAAATTTACACATGATATGAACGATGTCTTGTTGCATTTCCCGGAGGTCAGATTTTCTCACTTCCCGTGTGCATACCTTCTGGAAAAATCTTGCCAACGCTACTAACGGCTCCACAACATGACGAGGAAGGAACAGTCGAATGAAAACAGGGAAGAGACGTTGTAGCAGGATATGATTGTCATGACTTTTCAACTCGTACAGATTGTTGAATTGTCTGTTCACACACTTGGTTATATTTCCAGCAAAGCCTGAAGGATACTTGGCCCGACTTATCCAATGGAAAATTTCTGATTTATGCTCAGGCTTGACGGTGTAAGGAGCTTGAGGCATTTTTCTCTTCCCTTGTTTCAACCATAGTGGTTTTCTGATATTCATGTTTTGCAGATCAGTGCGAGCCTTAGGACCGTCTTTCGTCTTCCCCTCCAAGTTCAGCGTTGTGCCCACCACACTTTCAGAAACATTTTTTTCTATGTGCATAACGTCTAGGAAGTGACGGATCAGCAACTCACACCAGTACGGGAGTTCCCACAATATGCTCCTATGTGTCCAGAATTTGTACTCCTCAGGCCTTTCAGGTATTTCCGCTACAATATCGGGATAATTGCTGAGGGGCCCAAAATCGTACTCATTAAGTCTTGCTAAAATTTCTCTTCCTGTCCATCTTCTGGGAGCACGGCCGTGTTCTTCGGTTCCATCAAATGCGGCGGACTCGTAACGCCAGTGGTGATCCGCCGGAAGGAACACACGATGACCCATTCGGCATATCTTGTTGCAATGAGGGGTGCTCCCATAATCGCTGAGGCACTCTGGACAAGCCTTGTATCCCCTAACAACGCTGCCCGACAACATCCCATAAGCAGGAAAATCACTGATGGTACCAATAACCATGGCATGCATCTGGAACGTCTCCTGCTTGTACTTGTCAAAAGTGGGATGACCAACGTCCCACAATACCTTAAGCTCTTCAATCAATGGTCTCATATACACATCGAGACATTTCCCTAGGTAACCAGGCCCCGGAATCAACAACGTCAACATATTATATTCCTTCTTCATGCACATCCACGGAGGAAGGTTGTAAGGTACCAAAACCACCGGCCATATACTGTATGAAAGACTCATGGTGCCGAAAGGGTTGAACCCGTCGGTTGAGAGTCCGAGCCTGACGTTTCTGACATCTGACGCAAAATAAGGAAACTCATTGTTTATATGCTTCCAAGCCGCTCCGTCAGAGATGTGTGTCATGATATCTGCGTCTCCCGCGTCCCGCTCACCGTGCCACCTCATAGCTTTTGCGGTGGTTTCTGACATGTACAACCGCTCAAGCCTATCTCTCAACGGAAAATACCGAAGCACTTTCACAGGTTTCCTATTGCCTGCTCCCGTCAACTTATATCGGTCAGACTGACATATCGGACATGCGTCAAGGCTAGCAAGGTCATTCCCTTCTGCATCTTCACCCCAGAAGAGAACGCAGTCAAATGCGCATGCATGGATCTTAATGTAGGAAAGCCCTAGATCTTTGAGGATACTTCGGACCTGACGGTGATTGGTAGGATTACGATGACCCTCCTCCAACACTGAAGAAGTGTACTGTAGATATTCATCCACTTGCCTGATGCTCCCTTTTGTCTCGACTTTAATCCTCATTACCTCCATCACACTTTGAAGAACTGTCTTCTCAGAACTTGAAGACACAGGGGTCTGTTGCAATGCAATCAGTTTGTTGTACTTGTCAAAGGCAGCAGTGTTGACAACTTGTGGGAACGGCTGCACCGGGTCCTGCATATATTGTTCCCCACGTACACCGCTTTCAAAAGGAAACACGTCGTTGACGAATGCCATTGTTGGATCGTTGGATGTACTACTACTGCCCGCCTCAAAATACTGCCCATGATCATGCGATCCATCTAATGATGGCTCACCGTGATATATCCAACGTGTGTACTTCGGCCAAAACCCATTACTCTTTAGGTGCTCCCATACTGTCCTAATCGAAAATCGACACATATCACTACGACACTTACATTTCTTGCACGGGCAATAATTGTAATTCGACTTTGCATTTTCCTCGACGAACTGCATAAAATCCACAACTCCTGTAGTTTATCGTCGGTCATTCCTTGGAAGCGAAATCCAACTCTTATCTCGATCCATATATAGCCTGATAATAATATATATGTATAACTTTAATTATTAATAAATTAATTAACACATATATATATTACAATATATATTATTATCAACATCAACTCATATATATATATATATATATATATATATATATATATATATACCATTAATTAACAACCATTATTTAAGTTCATTACACTATCAACAACCATTAATTAACATATTTATATATATTTTAACACTAATTAAAATAACATTATTAAATTAAAACACATAATTATACTCTAACTGAAATCAACTCAACTACAACTCAAAATCAATATATATACATACATTCTAACACTAAAACAACAACAAAACAAAAAATCACTTACTATATCAAAATCACTAAAACTCAAAATCAACTCAACTAAAACTCAAAATCAACATATATACACATATACGTACCTATATATTGCTCCACAATGTAAGAGAGGACGGATTTCAACAATACCCACAGATTTTTCACTCTTTCTCCCGTTTTTTTTCGAATGAGCAGCTTCTGTCCAGATCTGAAAATATAAAGACTTATAGCCGACGAAATTGTCAACATCGTCGGCCATTCTTCAAAAAGTTGTATAGCCGACGAAAACTTTAAATCGTCGGCCATTATAAGAGTATAGCCGACGAAAAAAAATTTTTAGGGATGACGGAAAAAATCGTCGGCCATTCTTGTAGAATACCCGACAATTTTTCATTTTTACCGACGAAATAAAAAATCGTCGGCCATTCTATGGGAATGGCCGACGAAATTTTTTTTTTTGCGACGACAAAAATGTTCGTCGGCCATTCTTGGGAATAGCCGACGAAAAAAGTGTTTCTTCGGCCGTTTTTTTTTTTCCGTCGGCAAAGCCCTTTTTTCTTGTAGTGAACAGAGCACACCAAATAGGCATATCAACAAAAACACACCAAATAAACATCTCTATTTCATTCTTCAGGTAAATTTCTACGTTTAATCAAAGTATTCACTACATCAGAATCACCTGGAGCTGCCGAAGGCGTTTGCTGGCTCGAAGGAGTTTGCTGACTTTGCTGGGTTGAAGGAGCTTCTTGCACTGCATCTCAATTTGAAGGGGATCAGAGGGTGGAGAAGGTGATGTTGCTGAGAAGGTAGTGTCGTTTGAATCTTCAAGGCCTGAAGCTTCTTCCCTCTAGCCATCAATCGTCGAGTAACAAGCTTCATCTCCAATTAACCTTCGTTTTCTGCAATTAGTATTGCAATTCAGTTAGTATAACTGATATAAAACTCAAAACGATATCACATGATGCAAACTCATTTAACAGCATAGATCCAACAAGGATAGCAATCATAACATACCAGCACAGGCGACCCATTCCTTGTAACAATCAGTCTAATCACTTAATCTATGAACTTCGGCCGATTTGGGGCTATCGGGAGATTTGGGGATTCGGGCGAACGCCGACCGGGAGAGGAACAAGACGGGCTCGGAGACGGGAGAGGAGACGACAATGGCTCGAAGTGCGTTTTAGGGCTTCGAGCGAGCGCCGACCGGGAGAGGAACATGGATCAGAGACGGGAGAGGAGACGACGATGGAGACGAGGTGATGGACTACTGGACTGGTCGAACCGTCGAGGAGAGTCAAGAGACGAAGTGTTCCCCGAGGGACGAGAGTGAGATACAGAGAGCAGAGAGTCAACAGAAACAGAGAGTCAAGAGATACAGAGAGTGAGATACAGTGAGAATGTGAGATAGGGAATTACGGTAAATCTAACGGTCCAATATTTTTTGGTTTTTTATTCAACGGTTGAGATTAAGTAAATATATATATATATAATATAAATATTTTTTTATTTTTTTCTGCGGGACGGGACGAGACGGGATTTATTTAGCTAATCCCGGTCCCGTCCTGTCGTTTTAGAACAGGATCGGGACGGGGCGGGATTAGCATTTTTCAAACTTCAATCCCGTCCCGTCTCGGAACGGGATCGGGACGGGATCGGGATTACGGGACCAAAAGCCCAGCCTTAGTAGGAATTTGGTTTACAGGTTTTGGTTTTGTAAATGGGCAATATAGAGTCTGCTTTTGGAAAAGCAGAAATCAATAGTTTTGCGACAGACATGGTTACGTCCGTCGCTTAGGTACTATCTTAAGCGACGAAAAAAAAAAACTAAATCTTTCACTTAGGTACAATCTTAAGCGACGAATTTTGTTGTATACACGTCACTTAAGATGTACATAAGCGATAGACATAACATATATCCGCCACGTACGTACATCTTAAGCGACAGATATACAACAAAATATGTCGTTTAAGATTGTACCTAAGTGACGGATTTTGTTTTTTTTCGTCGCTTAAGATTAGAATAAAAAACCTACTTTCCTGAAGCCAGCGGATTTGTTAGTCGCTTAGGTATATTTAAAGCGACGGTTAAACACCAAATACCGTTGCTTAAGCTGCATGTGTTTAGGGGACGCATTTATATGTCCGTCGCATAAGAGATATACATAAGCAAAGAGGTATGTATTTTCCATCGCATAAGTTCTTAAGCGAAAGGACTTAAGCAAAATCACCTAAGCGACGAATTACAAATTACGAATTACGTAATTAAGCGAATTACGCGTCTCTTAAGACTTAAGCGACTGACAAACTCTCTTAGTGACAGCAGAGGTCCGTCGCTTCACTCCTTCCATGGCGTAGCTGCAACAAATTCCTACCAAGTAGCGTGGGGGTGACGGAGCTCGAAGGAGTTCATCCAGAACGAGATGTCATGACCGAAATGGAGAGCAGCCATTTGAATTCGGTCGTACTCGGGCACGTGGTTGACTCGCAAATACCTCTCCGCCATGGCTAACCAGCCGTAGACGTCGTCGCCGTTGAATCGAGGTAAATCGACCTTCGGAGGCCGGTAGAGAGGTTCGTTGTGATGTGGTCTGGGTGGGGGTTGTTCAAAAGCTTGGAAATCATTGGGATTTGGAGGTGGGGAGGGTGGTGGTGGTAGCCTGTTGTTGAAAAGATGTTGTCTGTGGTGCGGAGGGGAAATAAAAGGATGGGGTTGTTGGGCAGTTGGCGGAGTGAGCTGAAAATGGGGTTGGGGTGTAGAGTAGTCTGGGTTTCTACTCGTACTTGGGTGCTGGTGAGAAGAAGAGGGCTGTTGTGGTGGAGGTGTGAACATGGTGAACTGGGGCTGGGGTAGGATAAGGTTGGGAGTGTTGTCGGAGTATATGATCCAAAGGTGAGATGTGTGGTGGGTGGTCTGGTTGGTGACACCGGTTCGGCTATCGATGCGCGTAGGGTGTGCAGAGGAAATCCCAGTGTGTTGTAGTTCGCCGAGATTGGTGGTGCCGCTGCGGTGGGTGGAGCCGGCGGCGGTGGTTGGGTTACCCAATGATGGAGCACATGGTTCTGGAATGTCTGAGTTCCAGCGATAGCCACTACCAGAAAAATAAGTTGTGCCGACGAAAAAAAAAAACAACGGCCGACGAAATGATTTTTCGTCGGCTATTCCCAGGAATGGCCGACGAAAATTAATAGCCGACGAAAATTTTTTTTCGTCGGTAAAAAAAAAAAATCGTCGGCCATTCCTATAGAATGGCCGACGATTTTTATTTCGTCGGTACAAAGTAAAAATCGTCGGCTATACTCCACTAATGGCCGACGATTTTTCTTTTCGTCGGCTATACTCCAATAATGGCCGACGAATTAATATTTTCGTCGGCTATACAACTTTTGGAGTATGGCCGACGAATTTTACAATTTCGTCGGCTATAAGTCTTTATATTTTCAGATCTAGCCAGCAGCTGCTCATTTGCAAAAAACGGGAGAAAGAGTGAAAAATCAGTAGATAGTGTTGAAATCCGTCCTCTCTTACATTGTGAAGCTATATATAGGTACGTACATGTGTATATATGTTGATTTTGGGTTTTAGTTGCATGAGTTGATTTTGAGTTTTAATATATGTTTTGATGTTATTTTAATCCTAAAGAGTAATCGGTTTTGATGTTATTTTAATTAGTGTTAAAAAAATAATGATGATGTTAGTGACAGTTCGGGTAGGATAAGTCCTCTTTCTCGTGCTTCGATAAAAGGAAAACAGAATATCTGACGGTTTCTGGAGCTTTTATCAAAACAGAATGATGATCAGAAGGTCATCCAGGCTACTAAATTGGTCATACCGAAAGATCCTTTTTTCGCAGTTATCTTGCAACCATTCAACTTCATTAACTGTTATCTGGTGAGGATTAAGTAGTTAATGAAGTCGAATGGTTACAAGATAACTGCGAAAAAAGGATCTTTCGGTTTGAACATTTTAGTAGCCTGGATCATCTTCTGATCATCATTCTGTTTTGATAAAAACTCCAGAGAGCTTGACATTCTGTTTTCCTTTCATCGAAGCACGAGAAAGAGAACTTATGCTACCCGAAGTGTCACTAACATCATCATTATTTTTTTATTTTTTTCATAGAATAGCCGACGAACAATGCATCATTTCGTCGGCTATAATAATAATGGCCGACGAAAATTAATTATTTCGTCGGCCATAAGTTTTTTTAAAATAAATATTACATTTATGGCCGACGAAAATTAATTAGTTCGTCGGTAAAAATTAAAAATCGTCGGCCAAAGAAAAAATTTCGTCGGCCATACACATAGAATGGCCGACGATTCATTATTTCGTCGGCCATACACATAGAATGGCCGACGATTTAAAGTTTTTCGTCGGCTATAAACCTATGGCCGACGAAATTGCTTTATTTCGTCGGCTTTACTATATCATGGCCGACGAAATAGCTTTATTCGTCGGCTATAATTCTATAATGGCCGACGATTTAAAGTTTTCGTCGGCTATATAACTTTGGGAAGAATGGCCGACGAAGTGGGCAATTTCGTCGGCTATAAGTCTTTATATTTTCAGATCTGGACAGAAGCTGCTCATTTAAAAAAAAAACGGGAGAAAGAGTGAAAAATCTGTGGGTATTATTGAAATCCGTCCTCTCTTACATTGTGGAGCTATATATAGGTACGTATATGTGTATAAATGTTGATTTTGAGTTTTAATTGAGTTGATTTTGAGTTTTAGTGATTTTGATATAGTAAGTGATTTTTTGTTTTTTTGTTGTTTTAGTGTTAGAATGTATGTATATATGTTGATTTTGAGTTGTAGTTGAGTTGATTTTCAGTTAGAGTTTAATTATGTGTTTTAATTTGATGTTATTTTAATTAGTGTTAAAATATATATAAATATGTTAATTAATGGTTGTTGATAGTGTAATGAACTTAAATAATGGTTGTTAATTAATGGTATATATATATATATATATATATATATATGAGTTGATGTTGATAATAATATATATTGTAATATATATGTGTTAATTAATTTATTATTAATTAAAGTTATACATATATATTATTATCAGGCTATATATGGATCGAGATAAGAGTTGGATTTCGCTTCCAAGGCATGACCGACGATACACTACAGGAGTTGTGGATTTTATGCAGTTCGTCGAAGAAAATGCAAAAGGACCGTACCATTATTGCCCGTGCAAGAAATGTAAGTGTCGCAGTGATATGTGTCGATTTCCGATTAGGACAGTATGGGAGCACCTAAAGAGCAATGAGTTTTGGCCGAAGTACACACGTTGGATATATCACGGTGAGCCATCATTAGATGGATCGCATGATCATGGGCAGTATTTTGAGGCGGGCAGTAGTAGTACATCCAACGATCCAACAATGACATTCGTCAACGACGTGTTTCCTTTTGAAAGCGGTGTACATGGGGAACAATATATGCAGGACCCGGTGCAGCCGTTCCCACAAGTTGTCAACACTGCTGCCTTTGACAAGTACAACAAACTGATTGCATTGCAACAGACCCCTGTGTGTTCAAGTTCTGAGAAGACAGTTCTTGAAAGTGTGATGGAGGTAATGAGGATTAAAGTCGAGACAAAATCGACTATCAGGCAAGTAGATGAATATCTACAGTACACTTCTTCGTTGTTGGAGGAGGGTCATCGTAATCCTACCAATCACCGTCAGGTCCGAAGTATCCTCAAAGATCTAGGGCTTTCCTACATTAAGATCCATGCATGCGCATTTGACTGCGTTCTCTTCTGGGGTAAAGATGCAGAAGGGAATGACCTTGCTAGCCTTGACGCATGTCCGATATGTCAGTCTGACCGATATAAGTTGACGGGAGCAGGCAATAGGAAACCTGTGAAAGTGCTTCGGTATTTTCCGTTGAGAGATAGGCTTGAGCGGTTGTACATGTCAGCAACCACCGCAAAAGCTATGAGGTGGCACGGTGAGCGGGACGCGGGAGACGCAGATATCATGACACACATCTCTGACGGAGCGGCTTGGAAGGATATAAACAATGAGTTTCCTCATTTTGCGTCAGATGTCAGAAACGTCAGGCTCGGGCTCTCAACTGACGGGTTCAACCCTTTCGGCACCATGAGTCTTTCATACAGTATATGGCCGGTGGTTTTGGTACCTTACAACCTTCCTCCGTGGATGTGCATGAAGAAGGAATATAATATGTTGACGTTGTTGATTCCGGGGCCTGGTTACCCAGGGAAATGTCTCGATGTGTATATGAGACCATTGATTGAAGAGCTTAAGGTATTGTGGGACGTTGGTCATCCCACTTTTGACAAGTACAAGCAGGAGACGTTCCAGATGCATGCCATGGTTATTGGTACCATCAGTGATTTTCCTGCTTATGGGATGTTGTCGGGCAGCGTTGTCAGGGGATACAAGGCTTGTCCAGAGTGCCTCACCGATTATGGGAGCACCCCTCATTGCAACAAGATATGCCGAATGGGTCATCGTGTGTTCCTTCCGGCGGATCACCACTGGCGTTACGAGTCCGCCGCATTTGATGGAACCGAAGAACACGGCCGTGCTCCCAGAAGATGGACAGGAAGAGAAATTTTAGCAAGACTTAATGAGTACGATTTTGGGCCCCTCAGCAATCAACCCGATATTGTAGCGGAAATACCTGAAAGGCCTGAGGAGTACAAATTCTGGACACATAGGAGCATATTGTGGGAACTCCCGTACTGGTGTGAGTTGTTGATCCGACACTTCCTAGACGTTATGCACATAGAAAAAAATGTTTCTGAAAGTGTGGTGGGCACAACGCTGAACTTGGAGGGGAAGACGAAAGACGGTCCTAAGGCTCGCACTGATATGCAAAACATGAATATCAGAAAACCACTATGGTTGAAACAAGGGAAGAGAAAAATGCCTCAAGCTCCTTACACCGTCAAGCCTGAGCATAAATCAGAAATTTTGCATTGGATAAGTCGGGCCAAGTATCCTTCAGGCTTTGCTGGAAATATAGCCAAGTGTGTCAACAGACAATGCAACAATCTGTACGGGTTGAAAAGTCATGACAATCATATCCTGCTACAACGTCTCTTCCCTGTTTTCATTCGACCGTTCCTTCCCCGTCACGTTGTGGAGCCGTTAGTAGCGTTGGCAAGATTTTTCCAGAAGGTATGCACACGGGAAGTGAGAAAATCTGACCTCCGGGAAATGCAACAAGACATCGTTCATATCATGTGTAAATTTGAGATGATATTTCCTCCAAATTTTTTCGACATCATGCCTCACCTCATGATCCATCTTCCTCGGCAGTTGTTGCTTACCGGTCCTGTGCACTTCACTTGGATGTATCCGATGGAAAGGTACGTATTTTACACCTTATGTTAATTTCCTCATCAATATATGTGATATAGTGTTAATGTATTATCATAACACTTTAAAAACTTGATTTATAGGCAACTTGGACAATACGGTGGTTTTGTCCAAAACAGATCCGCACCTGAAGGATGTATAGCTGAAGCATATATTGCGCACGAGTGCGTTACCTACATGAAGCTGTATTTCGGAGCGTTACAGGAAAGCATACCGGAAGATGTACCTTCACAGTTCAATCTTTCCATACTCTCCGACGATGTTGTACTCGGTGGAAACATGCAAGTTTCCTATAAGTTGAAAGATTATGAGGTAGCCATTGCACATTGGTGGGTACTAATCAACTGTCCAGAAGTTCAGTTTTGGAAGGACATACATCTACGCTGTGAAGGAGTAGCAGGTGATCGCGATTACCACAACCAGACATTCGCAGAGTATTTCGGCCGCTGAGTACGTACCTTTAACACTATTCTATACGTGTTCATATATTATTGTGTATATTTATTCATATTTATAGTTGATTCTGATGGTTGCAGATGGACCTTATTGCAAATGATAATCACCCAAATTGGTCGCACGAACTCAGACTTTTAGCGAGGAGGCCGGTCTATTCAAAAGTTTATGCGACGTGCAAGGTGAATGGTGTGTTATTTCGATGTGAAGACAGAGACCTCAGACTGAAAACACAAAATTCAGGGGTTATGGCACATGGTGGGGATGGTGGAGTTGACTATTACGGTGTTCTCCATTCGGTTGTGGAACTGCATTACGGGGAAGGCATGAAAGTGCACCTTTTCAAGTGTAGATGGTTTGACACACGGCCGCAGAGCATGAAAACCGATCAATACGGCGTAAGTTCTGTGAACACTAGTACATCATGGTATGAGGACGACCCGTTCGTTTTAGCCACATGGGTGAAACAAGTGTTTTATCTTGATGATCTCGCCAAGGGTGACCCGTGGAAAGTAGTCAACACTATCCACCATCGCAACATTTACCGGGCGTCTACACTTGGAGTGGCCGAAGAGAACGAGGAAGGGGGCACCGCGTATCAAGAGCCCAACTCAAACGGTATTCCTGACTCCTCTTTTATTCGTCTAGACACGCCGGTGCGAATTCGACGTGAAGAGCCACTGCTTGTTGATGTTGATCCAATTGAAGAAACTAACGAGGACTCTAGTGGTGAGGAAAGACATAGATTACCCCTATCGAGCAATTCAGAAACCGAAGAAGACTCATCCGATGATTCCGATTACAATCCGACGGATTAAGTAATTTAAATGATGTAATCCTTTCACTTGTAATCAACTCATTTCTAATGACCGGGCGTGGGGATGAGCCTCCCAGCTAGGCTGGGTTCCAAACCCCTTAAATAAAAATTTGAAATATGTTGACTGTTGGGTTTCTGATTTTTTATGTTCAATTTTGGTTATATGTGAGCAGGACATCGAAATAGGAGAGGTGTAAAACCACTGATTTTTAGGTTTTTTTTTTCAGAGAATGGCCGACGAAAAATGCATTATTTCGTCGGCTAAACGGAAAATGGCCGACGAAAAATGCATTATTTCGTCGGCCATAATGTATTAAAAAAAATATTTTACGACCAATGGCCGACGAAAACTAATTATTTCGTCGGCCATAATTTATTAAAAAAAAATATTTTACGAACAATGGCCGACGAAAACTAACTATTTCGTCGGCCATAAGTTTTTAAAAAAATAATAATATTACGAACAATGGCCGACGAACATTATATATTTCGTCGGCCATAAGTTTTTAACAGAAAACGACAAAACAATAGCCGACGAATACTAGGTTTGATTTCGTCGGCTATGATTAAAAAAAAAACAAAAAAAGAGCTGTTTCCATTTTCTATCACTATCGACAAACCATTGCTTCATCCTTCAAATGCAAATGTGTCGTGAAATAAGACATGACCGAAATATTGAAATACGGCTACGGTTGAAAAATGGGAAGATTCCGACAAAATCTGTGTGCCGAATGTTGCGGTTTGCTGTTTTTCACTCCCGTTTTCCTATGGGTAGCCTGACGGGCGGTAAATATTTTGGGGGAAATTTTTATACGATTAGATGCGTCGCATCGATCTGAAACTATTCTCTGTTGAAGGTCAGGCCAAAAAACGTCATTTAGGCGGCCCAATTTCCGTTTTACAGCGTTTAGAGGTTTGACTTTGCAGTTTGACCGACCCGATCGAGCCTTTAACGTTGTCCGATAACCTTGGATTTTTTTTCATACATGTATTTCATCTTAACGGTGATATCTGACGGTTGAAATAGATTTTCCAAACTTTGAGATTCAAAATCGGAATATATGCACTAATGTTCCTTAACTTGTTTACTAAGTGTTTAATTGAATGTATAGTTTCAAATACCTACTATACGTAGACCCTTCAAATGCAAATGTGTCGTGAAATAAGACATGACCGAAATATTGAAATACGGCTACGGTTGAAAAATGGGAAGATTCCGACAAAATCTGTGTCCCGAATGTTGCGGTTTGCTGTTTTTCACTCCCGTTTTCCTATGGGTAGCCTAACGGTCGGTAAATATTTTGGGGGAAATTTTTATACGATTAGATGCGTCGCATCGATCTGAAACTATTCTCTGTTGAAGGTCAGGCAAAAAAACGTAATTTAGACGGGCCAATTTCCGTTTTAAAGCGTTTAGAGGTTTGACTTTGCGGTTTGACCGTCCCGATCGAGCCTTCAACTTTGTCAGATGTAGTTGGATTTTTTTTCATACATGTATTTAACCTTAACGGTGATATCTGACGGTTGGAATAGATTTTCCAAACTTTGAGATTCAAAATCGGAATATATGCACTAATGTTCCTTAACTTGTTTACTAAGTGTTTAAGTGAATGTATAGTTTCAAATACCTACTATACGTAGACCCTTCAAATGCAAATGTGTCGTGAAATAAGACATAACCGAAATATTGAAATACGGCTACGGTTGAAAAATGGGAAGATTCCGACAAAATCTGTGTCCCGAATGTTGCGGTTTGCTGTTTTTCACTCCCGTTTTCCTATGGGTAGCCTGACGGTCGGTAAATATTTTGGGGGAAACTTTTATACGATTAGATGCGTCGCATCGATCTGAAACTATTCTCTGTTGAAGGTCAGGCCAAAAAACGTCATTTAGACGGCCCAATTTCCGTTTTACAGCGTTTAGAGGTTTGACTTTGTAGTTTGACCAAAAGTATAGCCGACGAAGTTATATTTCGTCGGCTAAAGTCTGGTGATCCGCGCCTTCCCATTATCCACCGTTGGATGGGGGAGATCGGACGGATTCTGAGGGACGAAGACTATAGCCGACGAATTATGTAATTTCGTCGGCTATGCCATACCATGGCCGACGAAAATGATTTCGTCGGCTATGACATAGTATGCCCGACGAAATGACTGTATTCGTCGGCTATACTATACCATGGCCGACGAAATTGCTTTATTTCGTCGGCTATACTATATCATGGCCGACGAAATAAAGCGATTTCGTCGGCTATACTATCGGGTATAAGTAAAATGCAGCCGAACCCTAGCCTCCATTTGCCCGATTTTCCCTATCCTCCTCGAATCCGGCCCTCCTTCATCCGTCGATCCTCCTCCCTATTCCGGCAGCCCGGCGCCTCCTCCTCCTCCTCCTTGGTTCGGCAGCCCGGCGACTCCTCCTCCTCCTCCTTGGTTCGATCCGCCGCCCCTCCTCCTCCTCCTCCTCCCTGTTCCGGCAGCCCCGGCCGACCCTCCTCCTCCTCCTCTCTGTTCCGGCCGCCTCCCCCTCCTCCTCCTCCCCGATTCGGTACCGGCCGGCCCCCTTTTTTTTTTTGTTATTTAATTATTAATAAATTAAATTATGGTTAATAAATTATATATAATTGTTAATTTAGATATAATTGTTAATTTAGGTATAATTTATGTATTTATATGTTAATTTGTGTATAATTTATGTATTTATGTTAATTTATGTATTTATGTTAATTTAGGTATAATTTATGTATTTATATGTTAATTTGTGTATAATTTATGTATTTATGTTAATTTATGTATTTATGTTAATTTAGGTATAATTTATGTTTTTATATTAATTTAGATATAATTTATGTATTTATGTTAATTTAGTTATAATTTATGTATTTATGTTAATTTAGGTAGAATTTATGTATTTATGTTAATTTAGGTATAATTTATGTATTTATGTTAATTTAGTTATAATTTAGGTTTTTATGTTAATGTATGTAGTTTTTAGGTTTTTATGTTAATTTAGGTAATTTTTGTAAAATTTATTTTAATTGTATATAATTTAGGTGTAATTGTATAATTTATATGTATAAATTGGTTATTATATAAATCGGTAAATATTAAAATATGTTAGTATTATTGGGTATTATATTAATTAGAATTTGTTATTTAATATAATATAATTTAATATTAATTAATGTATTAATGCGTCTGGCTTTAGATGGCCGATGCATTTAGGCAGTTGTTCGGAGGTCGTCGTTCTAGATCTAGAGGTTCTGGAAATGCCGCCGGTTCTGGAAATGCCGCGGGTTCCCCAGACTCCGAGAGGACGGCTAGCCAGCCTGAGAGGACCACCAGCCAGCCGCGGAGGAGTGTGGATGCAGCCCAGCCGCGGCGGAGTGTGAGTGCTCGGCACCAGACCCTTCTCCAGGCGGGGCGGCCGTCGAGCACTTCACTTCCGAATGTCGGTCCCTCTGTGGCGCCGAGGTTTAGTCGGCAGCTGTTTCACGAGGAGATAGCTGCCGACGTTCCTCAGGTTCGTATGCCTGAGGTTCATCGGGAGCCGATGCCGATGCCGAGTCCGACTCAGTCTGCTGGTGACTCGACTGAGGGGCCTACTCTCCCAAACCAGCTCTTCCTCCCATACAACATTCCTGCGATACCCGAGGTCGACTATCAGGGTCGGCCCCAGTGGCCTGATATGCCTCAGTTCGTGAGTGCTGCGGAGGCATACCAGCAGCAGCCATGGGAGAGCCCTGACCTCCTGATTTCGGCGAGGAGAAAAGGAAAGTCGACGGCAACCGAATCATCGGGTTCAGGTAACATTCGATTTTATTAATTAAATATTTTATTAAAATTAACGCACTAATATTTAATTTTATTAACCAATCGTCGTTTATGTGATATGGACAGGCGCTAGCAGTTCAACCCAGAGGAATACCAGAGGTGTCATCAGTTTTGAGACGCTCAGGAGAACGGTTGAACGGAGCGGGAGGATCCAGATTGACGAAGCTCCTAATCAGGAGGTTGGGGCGAAAAAGAAACGCGACTACTCGGGTTGCGTGGGTGCACTCATTAGGGACAGAGTCCCTATGTTGTGGGCTCGGTGGGCTGATGTGCCCGAAGAAATCAAGATGGAGTTGAACAACGCCGCGTCGGTGAGTAAATAAAAAAATTTAATTTAGTTATCGTAATATTTAAAAATTTTCGGTATTTTTATAATTATAAAACTAATAAAATATTATCTTTCAGACATACTTTGTGGTTGCGGAACACAAGCGGGGTTGGGCGGACTCCCAACAGAGCTCGAGGTACGTTGGGAATGTCTTATTTGATAATTAGAAATATTTTATGATATTAATAATATTTCTAATGCACTTTTGTTTTCTTCGTAGGTTCAAAGAGTGGAAGAACGAGCTCCGTTCCCACTATAACGAGTACGGCAACCGTGGTCGTATGGGTACTCCCAGAGAGTTCATGTTCAGGGAGTACGAGTGGCGTTGGTTGAGGACCGTAGTCTTCGACAACCCGGCTATGATGGTAAATATTAAACTTCACTATAAATGTTTATTTTATTAAAATTTTAATTATTAGTTTAAATATTTTATAATTATTTCAGTTATATTTTTTGATGCATTTTTCTAATATTTTATTATTTGTTTGAAGGAACGGTCTCGGATAAACTCGGAGAACCGCCGCCGTAACACAATCCTCCATCACGGCGGTTCAAGGCCGTTTGCACAATATCAGGAGGAGGCGCTCAGAGATCATCCTGATTGCAACCCCTACGTGGAGACGTTCAAGATCGCTTATCCACAAGCGACAGACGATCTCGTAAGTCGTTCATTATGATTTTAAAATTTAAATTATTAATTTTACTTAACTATCCATTTGTTAGAATATTAATTTTTTTTCCCCGTCCAATTAGGAGCGGGTGACCCAGGCCGAACAAGAGGTGCTCCAGCAAATAGTTCGGGAGACACAACCGGACATCTCAGAGGCAGATTTGGAGGAAGCCGTGCGCCAGGTCGACCGCACCAATATCCAAACGGCGGCGAGGATGTTCAACGCAGCCTTCCCACACCAGTCCAACGAGTACTACTGCCGGGGTTTAGGAGGTTCTGGACAAGGGCTCCTGAAGACCACTAAGGGAGGTCAAAAGAAGGGAGGCGGCCAGACCCAACATATGAGGGGGGAAGTGCAGCGATTGGCCGCAGAATTGGAGACCTCGTCCCAGACAGTAGAGGAGCTGCGCCGCAGACAATATCAGTACCAGCAGTATCAGTTGGATATGGTCCGTTGGAATGCTGAGTGCGCCAGAATTCGGCAATACAACAACGACGGCCAGCAACAGTGGATTTATGAGATGTTCGCGGCACAACAAGAAGGCCGTCCACCCCCGCTCCAGTTTCAGCAGTTAGTGGAGCCTCCAATGCCTCAACCTCCCGAGTTCGGTCAGCAGGATGATGCGCCTGATGCTGTAGATGATATCCTAGACTTTAGTAGTTTAGGGGATAATTAGGATTATATTTTATGTATATTGGAACGAATTTAATAAAAATGGTGTTTAGACGTGTTTCTTGTTGGTGCAAATGCATGAATTGTTTTTGTGATTTGCAGCTTGCTTGGAATGGTAATTTAGAAAATAATTTAATTTTTTTTTCCAAATGCAAGAATAGCCGACGATTTTTGCATTATTTCGTCGGCTATAACAAGTATAGCCGACGAATTTTACCAATTTTCGTCGGCTATAACTTGTATAGCCGACGAAAAGTGCCTTATTTCGTCGGCTATAACTAATTAATACCTATAAAATAGTAATATATTTCGAGGAAATAGCCGACGAAATTTTATTAAATCGTCGGCTATAGTTAAAATACCATAGCCGACGAACTTTTATTAAATCGTCGGCTATAGTTAAAACACCATAGCCGACGAAATTTTATTAAATCGTCGGCTATAGTTCAAACAGCATAGCCGACGAAATTTTATTAAATCGTCGGCTATAGTTAAAACATCATAGCCGACGAAATTTTGGTAAATCGTCGGCTATAGTTAAAACACCATAGCCGACGAAATTTTAGTAAATCGTCGGCCATACTTAATGGATTTCGTCGGCCATACTCAAAAATACCCGACGAAAGTCGTCGGCTATTTTACCCACCTTTGCCCGACGAATTTTTTGACTCGTCGGCCATACTTAACTATAGCCGACGAAATTTTTTTTTTCGTCGGCCATTGGTATTACCGACGGCGTATTACCGACGACTTATGGCCGACGAAATTTTCGTCGGCAGAGGGTATAGCCGACGAAAAAAAAAAAAGGCCGACGAAAATTTTTTCGTCGGCTATTCGTCCGTATCTGGTAGTGAGCGGCCATGGTGTGCTGAATATCCTAGCTTTGTTGTTGGAGACTATCGATGGCTGCTTGGAAAGTGGTGAGATGGTCAGTGGAGATGGTATACGAGTTGTGCTAATTTACATTTGGTGGAGAGGTTGTGGCGGCGCCAGGAAGGATGGAGGTTGTGTTTGATCGTGGTGGGGTGAGGGACACTGTATTGGGAGGTGGGGGAAGGGGGGATACATGGTCGTCAGGTTGAGGGTGGGAAGGGTGGGTGTTTTGAGTGCCACCCATCGGAAAGTGGCTCTTGATACCAGATGGTAGGAAGTTAACTAGGATAGAATTAAAACTAGGTAATTTAAAAGACTTTCATTTCTTTCCTGCCTCAATTGAGGCTGCTCAATACATGTATATATATGGCTGCTGCTCTACAACCGATATAGGAGCAGGGACCGCCCTAGCTGGAAGAAGACAGTAAAGCAGTCACTGAGAAAGAAGACAATAAGTAGGAAGTGGCTACAGCACATAGTGGGTGTACTGAGCAGAAGTACTTCTTGTCCTGATTTGCAGGTTTTGATTGGAGAGTAATGAAGTGGGTTTGAGGAGGAATTAGGCTTAGTCATTGGGTTTAACCACAACACTCTCATTTTTAAAATGCTGCAGTCTCGTCCCTCGCCCCTCCGCAATTCTCCCTCCAAAGTAAGTCTCTTCGGCCATTGTTTGTTCGTCTCTAAGTGAAGTGAGGCAACATATCTTTATAGTTTGTCAAATTCCTAGGCTGCAATAATGTGTAGATTATGCCAATGCTTGGTTCTGTAATTTAGGGTCTTTGTAGTTCGCTGATGGTCTATTGGGTAGTGAGTGTAGAATGGTTAATTAAGAATGTGGTAGATTAAATCAGAAGATTGTTGGGTTTAAGTTCCAATTTTTGGGCTTCTTTTTCTTCGAAAAGTTTATCTTTATATTTTGTTATCTGCTGTATATGGAGATGAGCTATTTTCTGTGCATAAATTTTCTGGTCTTAGTTTTAGTGGTTAACTGATGACGCCGTTCGTTTTCCCCTTATTGTAACCCAGAACTGCGATAAACAGTTCACAGAGGTAACTATATATAGAGAGCAAGGGAGTTGTTTTTGGGAGACCTCATTTTGAAGCTTATTGGCCTGAGTGGGAGCTGTAAGTGTTGAGGATATGGTTGACTAGTTTGATGGCACAAATTTCGATCTTTGGAGGACGCAAATGATGAGCTTCCTGCGCCTGAAGTGTCTTGATAAACCTTTAGAGGGGGACAAACCTCAGGACATGAGTCAATTTGAGTGGGACAAGCTTGACATGAAAGCTGTACTTGCTATTCGACGAACGCTTGCAAGAAGTGTTAAAGACAAAGTCAAATCAAAGACAACAGCAGTTGGAACTATGAACACTGTCGAAAATATATGAGAAGCCACTTGCTGTGCACAAGTTAAATATGATCAAACGCCTGTTCAAAAGATGGATGAACAATGTGGCTATGTGAATCAGCATTTGGACGAGGTCAATGAGCTTGTGGAGAAGCTGAGGTCCCTAGAAATCAACTTTTGTGTCTGTTATCTTCTCAGTCGGGCCGAGCCTAAAATTTTCAAAGCCCGACCCCCTCGGTCTGAGCCGAGTAGGGTTTTTTTCAAGATGAGGACCGGTCCAACCCCGAGCCCGACGGGCCGAGCCAGGCTTTCGGGCTTTTCGGGCCCAAAGCCATGAAAATCTGCAAGCAGTATATCTGAACACAAAATCAACATTTCAACAGAAAATAAATCAAAATCTCAAACCCCCAAATCAGCTAAACCGAGCAATAGATCGCCAGCTCCGGCAAACTACCTCGTCCCTCCATTACTCAAACAAACGTCGACCAACAAGCCGCTGACCTCAATCACAACCCGGTCTGATTTTGAGGTGTCGGAGATTAGTAAGGTTGACAAAACCAGAAGAGAGGGCACCCAAGTTGTTGTGAGAAAGGTCGAGGATTTTGAGGTGGGGGAAACCGGAAAGCGGAACAGAGTTGGTGAACCTATTGCTAGAGAGATTGACTGCCGCCGAACTTATTCTTGGGCCAAGCTGGAGCAGGTCGCGATTAGGGAGATTAGGGTGAAGTGGAGATGCCGAAGATGCAGATGAGAGACGCGAGGAAGAGCTTGGGAGAGGTTCGGTGCAGTGGAGTCTGGGGGGAGGGGGCTGTGGGCTTGGGGGGAGGTGGGGGGGGGGGGGGGGGGGGGGCGCGTGATTCGGATTAGGGATTAGGTATTAGGTCTGCAAGATAGAGTAAGTAACTGCAAGCAGGTCTAAATCTGGGCCTGGCTAAGAGTTTGACTTGGTTTCGGGCCGGGCCAAGCTTTCGGACCTAAAAAAATCAGGGCCTGAGCTTGGAATGACATCTTTATTTTCGGGCCGGTCCTTTAAAAAGTTGAGCTTAGCTCGGACCGAGCTTTTTTCGGGCTTTCGGTCCTTCGGGCCCAAACGCCCAGCCCTAGTTTACAATGAGTCATTGGATGTTGTGGGTAAGGGTGATGTTCGTATCAAATTGCCCAATGGTGGTTTCTGGGTATTGCGTGATGTGAAACACATACCAGGTTTGAAGCGAAATTTGATTTATGTGGGTCAGTGATAGGAGCATAAAATGCGACGTTCTTAATATGTTTTACCTTCGTTTATACTTTGCTTTAACCCTTATTTATGTAGAATTGAGTCATAATGTAGAATCGTGAGCTTTGGTAGAAGTTATATAAAAAATGTGCTAAGTATAGGAAATTTACAGAAATTTGACAAAGTGTTTAACATAGAGTTTTTGAAATGTCTTATTGATTCTATAAAGTTACAGAACTTGGAATCGCATCAAAAGCTGCCATGAGGAGAAAGTTATGCCAGTTGCAATGCCGGAAGGTCACTGCCCTGCCGAGAGAAAGAACTTACTGCCCATTTTCATGATTTTCTGTATTTGGGCACCAAAGTTGTTTATAAATTCATCAAATGAGAGTTGATGAGCTACATGAGACATATGGGATTCAGCCAAGCCAAAAATAAGTGAAAAAGATGGAAATAATTGATCTCCTAGCTCGGATAGGAAAACCTGCCGGTACTAGGAGAATTATGCCGGTTGTGAAAGGGAGGACAGCTGCTGCGTATCCATGGACCATTATCCATCAAAGAAAGTTGCTGAGTCCACAAGAGATGTCCATGAAGTATTGCAGCTGATCCATGAAAGAATTAGGCAGAAAGAAGTATCCTAGAAGAACCAAGAAAGGAAGAAAACCTAAACCAGATCGGTTTGGGATTTGTGTTCCCTAGTTGTTGCCGGCCTTGTGCAGATTTTTCCCTATAAATGGCCACGAATTCCATACAGAAAAATCATCTCATCCTATATACAAACACAAGCCAAAAGCTCTTTTAAAGCCTGACCATAAATCCTATACAGAAAGTAGTTTAGCCAAACCACCACCACCATGTATATCCGTCCCACACCCTTGCCGAATTTCTTTATAGGTTTCTACAAGGCGTGCTCCATCTTCTCATGGCTTCTTTATTTTTCTGTAATTTTACAATACTTTGTCTATGAAGATTGTATGTTTTTATGGTTGTCGAATTTGGTTTTATTCTTTGTTTACAGACTTTGAATGCATGCGAATTTTGTATGACAAATTGTAATCTTTTTCATGTAATATTTTCGTGTGTTAGATAATTAGGACATTGGTATTAGATGCATGTTTAGGATTTAATTCGGTTAGTAACCTAAGGATTGGGCATGAAAATCGGTATTTAGTGTTGTCTTGAACATGATCTAGATGCTTGGTTTAATCGGCGAGAGTAATAACAAACTAGATGAACGTGACTGTCTCTGTGATTTGTGTTGCTCACCTAAGAGTGTAATACCTTAGAACTTGCATGTTAAATAAGATGATTGACAACCTTACTTGTTTACATGTTTTTGATTTTAGACTCTTGTGTTTCAATGTTACATGTTGGAAAACGGTCACATAACTTTTAGGATCCATAACGGAAGTTCGGTCTTAAAAACGTTAGAAGTCTAATAACTAGGTACATAGCGGAAGCTCTAGTTATGGTTGAAACTGAATTAAGTCTAAAGTGTGTCCATACTTGTTCCTTACTTTCTTACATGCTTATTTTACTTGTTAAAGAGTCTTATGTGCTAAATGCTTTGTGTGAAAGATGATGATCACTTGTAAATATTAGTTTTAGGTTTTATTTCGTATCTTTAGGTTTAGAAGGCAGCTTGCTGCCGATCCTTCTTGCAACCCCCATTCGTGTGTTTTAAATGTGAATATCTGTGTGAGTATGTGTTTTTAACCTTTTACATGTCAGGTACCCTTAATCCCCGGCTAGAACGATCCCTACTTATTTCTATACTACTAACGATTGTAGGGTTATTATTGAAAATGTGCTTAGGCAACTCATCAGTCAGTTGGTTAATGAACGCTATGGAGTATCTTGCTCTCCTGACGGCTGGATGGTTACTAGAGGAAACTTTAATTTAACTTGCTCTGCTGATGATTCTTATCTAACTTTCAAGGTTGTCTCCCTTTTTCCTCCCGATCGTAGTCAAACATTACTGGTATGAACGCTGAAGAGCTCAACACTGAAGAGCTCAACACTGTCAAGCAGAGATATCACTTTTGAGAAGGAAAAAATGGTAGATTAAGTTCTTGAAGAGCTCAACTTTTGGATTGCACACCAAACTATAAGCATGAACTTTGTAAGGGCGTATTAACTTGGAAGAGCATTAGCTTGTTGCTTGTATTCAATCATCAGTGTGGTAGTAACAGTTGATTATGTTTGTGTTTTTTTTATAAAAATAAAAAATAAAAAAAAATATAAAAAGAAACTGATTAGCAACTGCTTATATGTGTTAAGTTTCAATTAAGAGTATATGCTCTTTTCAGAATCCTAAACTCCTGTTTCATAAGTTGGTGCTGATGGAAGAATTAGATTTGTGAATGTGCATTGTTACATGCTGAAATATCAGCATTGGCGCCACAAGCCTTTTGGAAGCTCCATGGCCCATCTTGGGTAACTTTTTAACACTTCCGGATTGTTGCAGATGTGTTAGAACTTATTGGAATATATTCACTGCAGCCTGAAGGCATGAAAAGCTAGATAAAAAATAAATGCTTTCGATTCAGCTTGCTAATTACTTAACTGAAAGTTTTTTTTTTTTTTTTTTATAAAGATGCTTCACTGAAAGTTTGAAGACGTATAAAAGGAAAGAATCTTATATCTCGAGATTTATTGATAACAATCATAACATAATAATAAAAATAAAAAAAGTTATGCATGCCATATTCATGCAATTATTGATAACAAAATCTAGAGACTGATGGTGTGTTAATGTAATTGTTGTCATCTATCTAAAATCTCTCGAGTTGTCAAGCTGAGCAAATTGATGTAACATCTTTATTCCGCTACTTCGTCGGAGGCGTTTGAATCTGCTTCTGCTCCTTCAGGGTCTTAATCGATTTTTCTTTAGTTGCAGACGAAGTTGGACACCGAACAAATCCTTATTTTCTCATATGCTCAGAGAAGGGCACTGAGTCATCATCCTTGGAACAGCTACTGAAACAAGCACCCACGACGTGTGTGTGTATGAGAGATCTTTCAAGCACTATAGGTAGAAGAAAGAGTTCTCATATGCTCAGAGAAGGGCACTGAGTCATCATCCTTGGAACAACGACTGAAACAAGCACCCACGACGTGTGTGTGTATGAGAGATCTTTCAAGCACTATAGGTAGAAGAAAGAGTTGGTTGAATTGTATGTCTTTAGCCATGAGGTTGGTACTGCATTTATAGAGGTTGTAGTTCTTCATATTTGGTAAGTTTATATCTTTTCCTAGATTTGGTTAAGATTCTTAGAAACATAAGGAAAAAATTTGGGTCCAAATTCCGCCTTATGTTTTTTGTGTATTTTTTCTCCTAGTTTTGGTTAGGATTCTTAGGAACATAAGGAAAAACAAATGGGTTAGGTTTTCCGCCTAATGTTTTTTGTACTTTTTTTTTCCGCAAAGGGGCTTGGAATCAAGCTTATATCAGTAGCTCAGTCGACCCATGTCCATTATCTGTATTATTTGGTAAACTTTGCTGCATTAAATGGGACGTAATTCTTAAACCTCGAGCAAGCATATTTGTTAATCTCAATGTTTTTTGTATGTTTAAACTTATTTGCATCATAGTGTGAAGATTATGGGAAGAATTGTTATTGAAGTATATATCAGATATGGATCAGGTCGTTGGTCGATGGAGCAATTGGTCTATGATGTACATGTACCGATACGTTTATTGTATACTTTATCGGTGAACTGTGACTTATCCGGAAGTTATAAATCTATAATTGTAAAAGTTATGGATTAATTTGATGCTCATTATCATATATTGTTATTTTCATCCACAAAAATATTGTATATGAATTCTGCTAGTAGTCAAACGTGTGTTCTCTTCATATATTTCAAATTCCATGATTACATTTATTTATGCCTCGATATATATCATCATACGATCCAGCCCTTCAAATCACGCTCAAGTGGGTCGACGTTCTGGTCGTGATATATATAAGAGTGTTGTTATTGGAACCTCCACGTTTGCTCACTTGACCTCCCTCTATTTTCAATTATTGAATTACATTTGTATCTTCTTGTATAAAGACTATTGAGGACAATAAGTGTATAAAAAAAGTATTATATTTATTGTCTATAGACTTTCCAATTCAATAATAATGTTATTTATTATTTTTCTTATCAAATTTATTTTTCAATTTCAGTAAGTGCTGAAACTAAGCAAATATATAAATTATAAGATTGTTAATGTGACATAAAGTTACTATAATTATACATGTTTTAGCGCATATACAAAATATAAGGTCAAGAGTAAGTGTTTAAAACTAAACGCATATATTTAAATAAGTTTGCAACATGAAAAAAAAAAAAAAAAAGGTCAATTGTTTTGATATATATATATCAGTCCGTCTCTGCTGCGGACGTCCGTATGGTGCGGATTCGCTGCAAACGGCCGCCACGGCAAGCCGATGACGGCGCGGATGGTGCCGGCCTGCTCCTCCTCTCCCTGCACTCCTTCCCTCCCGGCTAGAGCTCCAGCGCCGGCTCACGGCTGCCAGAATCTGGAATTTTCAAGTTTCTGAGCAGCAACTTGAAGTTTACAAGAATTTTCCAGATTCCGGCCGCCGTGGGCCGGCGCTGGAGCTCCGCCCGACACAGGCAGGAACGTGGGGAGGAAAGGAGCGGGCCGGCACCATCCTCGTCGTCATCAGCTTGCCGCAGTGGCCGTTTTCGGCAAATCCGTACGGTGCGGACGTCTGCACCTAAGAATTTTCCTATATATATATATATATTGAATATTTTTATATATCTTATTAGACCTTAAATATATTTACAACACACTAGTAACTATTGAAATAGTACAAGGGCATATGCTAGTGTGTTTTGAAATATTTGTATATCCTATGTTTTGATTTATCTCATTAGATCTTACACATGAAAGAAAAAAAATTAAGAAATAGAGGTCTAGTGAGTGAATAAGAGGTTGAATGAGTAAGTTATTGAAATATATGTGAATAACATATTTAAGATTATTTCGGTAATTTAAATGGATGTTTAGTGAGTAAATACTTATATTCAAAAGTATAATAGAGGTGTAGAAAATATTGGAGATTGAGCAAATGTGGAGGTCTCAATAGCAATACTCTATATATAATGATACCAATCCCGTAATGTTCACAACAGCCAAAAATATATATGGAAAGAACTAAACAAAATGCACTCCAGATTAAAATGCTACTGAGAAAATCAGAGCTGCAATGAAAGAGGCTGCAAAACCAGATTCGCTGAAACGAGAGGCTGCATTAGCTGCTGCTGGTGGTGGACTGGTCGGGGTTTCACTTTTCGATGGCGATGGCGATGGCGATGCAGAATCCTTGGTATCCTTTTGCTTACTGTTGCATTTTGATACGTCAGCCTTCAAGCCACAAGCATTTGCGAGATCCAAGGCCTCATCCTGGGTTACGTTCAGGTTCTTCAGCACAAGAGGGTTGCTCAAGGCGCCGCAAATGCAGGTCCTATCGTCCGACTTGTCGGATAACATATTCTTCATCGGGTTACAGCATGTATCAGGAACCTTGTCCAGATGCTTGAAATATTGTTTACAAGGCATCAGTTTCTGCATGCATCCCATTGATGCCATGGACTCAAGACCTACCCCTAAACCTACAACGGCCCATGAAGCCAAGAGAATCAGAAACATATATTGCTTTGAATTAGCCATAGCTCTGATGATCGAGGTTCTCAATATAATTAAACGCCTCTGAAAGTAGACTCTTTATTGTATTGATTGGCAAAATGCAGGTGAAAACAATGAGCCAATGAGGTGTGGGAGGTACTGGTATGGTGTTAATATAGATCCTCTGCATCGCTATATATATGTAGAATTGTTAACTAGGCAGCCCAGATGTTATCGTCTTTAATTGGTGATAAGCAATAAGACATCTAATTAACTATGAAATAGAACTGTCGCCAACTTAATTGGGGAAAATGAGCTGGGAGGAACTCCACAATCTTCTGCTAAAACATGATGAACTAGTAGGTAAATCGTTTCAATGTTTTGTCCGTTATTACATAGCAGGCTAAATTTAGGTAAGTTATTTCTAACCAACAAACAAAATTCAGTGAACTACATTTTATAATCAAACCCCTCAAATTCCCTCTCAAAACTAGTAATATAAACCTCAATATATATAATCTTTGAGTGCTCCTCATGTAAGTCTTCCCTCTCGATCTCAAAAGTTTTATGAGATATTACAAAATTAATTACAGTAAGGCAAATAATGACAAGATAGAAAACATCATAAATAAACACTTACAAAATGAGTTCTATGATATAGTACGTGCAAAATGCATATATAGGTACGTTGAGATAAAAAGAAGAGAAGGTCTAGCATGAGAGAAAAGAGCTCGTCAAGTTAGCCAAGCTGACTGCCAGAGAACCCTACTAGGTTTTGATAACTAAACCCTGTACAGGAGGCTGGCAAGTCATCCTTGGCTACCAAACCAGACTCTTTTTTTCATGTTCGACGTCGATCTCTTCATTTCTTGAATTCGCAAGATACACACACACACACACATATATATATATATATATATATATATATATATATATATATAGGTATTCATGCTCCAATACTGGGATGTTAATACAACGTTTCACAACCCTCTATTTATAACAATGGATATCAGGATAAACCTGGATTCGTATTCGCTCAAATCAAAAGTCAGCTATATATCCTCATCGATCAATTTGCATGCCTCATATTCCTATTGCTCTTCTCTGAAATCATTATTTTTTGACGTCCCTCATCAAGTTGACTGATCGACCACAATGGAATTTATTCGATCCATGACTCCATATCCTTACTAATTTTTTGTGACAAAACATCCCAATGTGTGTAAACTTTTCTCACTATTTGGATCATTTTGACAACTCGATATTCTCATATAATCTTGAATTAGACCATTCGAAATCCTCCATCAATTAATTCATGTCAATGCGATTTCCTTTCAGAACAATATATTGGTTGGTTTGACTAGCTTGATTCCCACTTTCCATATGATCATTAAGCTTTATTTTCAAGTTCTACAATGCGTGTTAATTACATGCATATGATGTATGCATGACATGAAGTTCTTAAATTTTGTAACATGACTCTTTAAAGTGATATATTTTTTTAGTTTCCACATGAATCCTCAAAACTCATAGTGGTAAAATGTATTTTAATTGTTGGAAAAATTATTGATGTATTAAGATATGATAGCTTTAACCTGTATATAGTTGCCTGCTTTGCTCGATAAAAAAAAATTAATTAGTTGTCGGAAAAACAGAAAAAGAAGGTAATCATCCAATCAAAAAAAAAGGAAATTACAATTCTCCACTCACATGAACTGTTATTTGGGCTCCCCATTTCTCAACAAAAAATTGGGTCAGCCCTAATATCTCTGTTTAAGAGAGAAATTATGTTTCGTCCTTCTGTTATGCAAGTAGGATTTGTTTAACGGAAATTCTTGAATGCACATACAATGCATAATTTTAGTCATTTAAAATACTTTATACGTAGAGATTATCATGTATAAGTCAATTTATTTTTGACCATTCAACGTATATGTGTAAGATTGATTTAATCCGTTTCCATATTTGATTAAATATCTACCGTTATCTCGTAGTGATAGGAATTTTAAATCCTAATCAATGAATAAGGTTACGGTTTCTCCGATTGTCTTATTGTGCAATTTCTCCTCCTAGAACAAAATCAAAATAAAAGAACCGCTCACAAAACCACTCACTCTTATAAACTAGGCACAATGGGGAGTGTTAAATGAAAATACCATTAGTGTGCCTTCATCAAAGTAATGACGATAGTGAATTAGGAAATTAGTGAATATTTATCGGATAGGTATGTCAGCCTTGTTTCTAAAAATTTTGATCTTGGCAAGTGGTGGAAGGGCAATGAATCAACATATCCAGTCTTATCAAAGGTAGCAAATGATGTATTTGCTGTTCCGAGCTCAACAGTGGCTTCAGAAAATGCATTCAGTTTAGGGTCACGAGTTGTAGATCATTTTAGAGCTTCATTGACACCAAAAACAGTAGAGGCCCTGGTTTGCACTGCTGATTGGTTAAGGTCTGATCCCCCAAACTTCAGCTTATATGATACTCCCACAGAAGATCAGTTGAAAGTCTACCTTGAGTTGGAGGATCTTGAGAGAGGTAAGCTGCTGTTTTCGACTTCTCCTACGATTTATGTTTTGATTAATTATTGAACTACACTACTATTTTTATTACTTGTTTAGTTGTTTATACATCTTTGTTGCTTGATTGTAGAGAATGCATATAACCAAGGATTTGAGGCCTCAAAGAATGTCCTCAGCAACAACTCAACCCAAACTAATGTCTAGCAGCTTCAGCTTCAGCTTCAGACTTATAACTTGATTTGCTTTTGCATTTAAATTCCATACTTTCAAAGTTCTGCTTTCTTAATTTCATTAAATTTGGACTTGTGTTGTTTAATGATCCAGACTTGTGTTGAGATTCTAGAGTTTGAACTTGATTTGAACTGTTTGGACTTTGGAGTATGAATATGTTCATTATGTTGTTGACTTGTAGTGTGCATGGTTTGTACTTATTGAAGTCATTGAACTATTGAAGTATGGAGAGGTTTGTATTTTGTAGTGTTTTGAGTTTGAAAATCGTTACAGGATAGTGAGAAAACTCAGAAAAGTTTTCTAATTGGTTTAGGCCTCTTAGAGTTTTGGCCCATTTTCTAAACTCGGTAGAGGCCCAATACCAGCCGAGCCAACCGATATTTCCGGTATACCGAAAAGTCGGTATACGAAGTTTGGTGGCTGGTTTTTGATAGCTGATTTTTCCTACCGACTAGAATTTGGTTGGTAGACGGTTTAGGGGAAAAACACCTGGTTTGAAGTTGAAGTTGCTTTAGTGTCCCTCTTGATCTAAATCCTCCTCCTAACCGCGTCGGTTACCTATCCACTTCACCCTAGTTTGAAGTTGTCGGTGTGGCTCAGTTTCGGAAGGTTATATCCAATATAAGTATGGAACTTCGTAGCCTTGTTAACTTAGATTTTCTCTAATGAACTAAGTAATGATCCTCTGTTTATTATGGATTACACTACTCTCATTTGAATGTTATTCAGAAGATATATATATTTGGTGCGTGTTTATAGTATATTGCAGTTCCTTGCCGATTTTATTTTGTCTGTGACATTCTGTATGTTTCTTCATGTGCAGAAAATAACTTCAGCGAACCATCTTTCATTCTTTCAGATTTTACTTTTCTCTCTTCTGATTACAATTTGTTTGTTTAATGTGAAAACTGAAATACTTTTATAAGTTACATGTTCAAGCCCCAAACTGCAATAATGATCCAGAGGTTTTAGGGAGCAGTACTCTGGGTATGTTGACAGACCTGAGCTTGCATATTTCGATTTCAGACTGTGTCGTGCTGCGGCAACTTGCAAGTTGGAAACTTGGAATCCTCCAACTTTTATGTTCCAAGCCAACAGACACAGGGTCTTTGCAGTATTCTCCAAGGACTATCAAACTAGGCCTAAAGCAGCAGCAATTGCTTTGCTTCTGCAGACTCTTCCCGGAAGTCTGAAAGGTTCACGGCACAGGCAGCATGCCTGATTGATGATTAATACAGAAACAACCAGACCAGCATTGTCATCCTTGATGAATGAGAAGGAAACCAGCACAATCAAACAGTTAGCATTGTATTCGGTACATCAACTAATCCATTCAGAAGGAAACCAGATCATTTGCAAGTCCACCAAATGAGAAGTCATTTCTCAAGGATCTTTCTCTGCATTTACATACTGTACGTTTGAATATTGATCAGGTTAGCACACCTATTCTCAATGGAGCTGCATTTTGTTGAAACGGTCCATCTTTTTGGAGTTTACAGAGCCTCCCCTGGCCAAAGTACTTCATTTACGAGCTCGTATCGTTTCCACACGTAGTCTGAGTGTCTAATATTTCAGGTGATTTTCAAAATGCTGGTGTCTATTTGGCATAACGATGAAAAATGCAATAACAACAAACACTTACAGAATGAACTTCTACGATAAATTGCAAATTCAAGAGTCTATAAATAGGAATAATATATATATATATATATATATATATATATATATATATATATATATATATATATATATACACACACGCAGTTAAACTTTAAACAAGAGAATGTCGAGCATGAGAGAAAAGAGCTTGTCAAGTTAGCCAAGGTGACTGCCTGAACCTGTTAATTTTAGGAGGCAGGCAAGTCATCCTTGGCTACCAAACTAGACTCCTTTTTTCAAGTTCAACGTCTCTTCATTTCCTTTGAAATATATATGGATTTCATGCTCCAATACTGGGATGTCAATACATTGTATCAGAGCCCTCTATTTATAACAATGACATACAGTTTAATTAGATTCGTATTCTCTCATTCTTTTTTTTTTTTGTAAATAAACGAGTAAATTAAACCAAAGAGGGGAGGGCAATGTCCAGTACAACCAAAGCCAAAGGCAAAGAAACAACAAACCAAATGAAAAACAAGCTAACCCAAAGGAAAGCAAGAGCAGAAGCCAAGTACTAGCTAAGTTCCACTTTTCAGCGATGGATCTATTAGTACTTGTAGACTTAAACTTAATGGCCATGAGACTGTATCTAATCATAGTGATAATATTCTTTAAAACCACATAGGGAGCACATCTTTTATTCTTAAAGATGCGATTATTTCTCTCTTTCCATATGAAATAAACAGTAACCGACAAACCAAGGTTTTTGATGGTAGAAGAGAAAGACTTACCTCCCCACCTATAAGAAGCCCAACCAACAAAAAGTGGCCACGGATGGTTCAACCAAGGCACCCCACAAAAACATAAAACATTCTTCCAAATAATCATCGAGAAAGAGCAAGCAAAGAAGAGATGATTGATGTTCTCTGGAACCAACCCACATAGATGGCATAATGGACTGATTTGAGGAGAGTAAGCAATAACTCTATCAAGGGTAGCAAGCTTACCATGAATAGCCAACCAGAGAATAAAACTAGCTCTAAAGATATTGTTGTTAAACCAAATAAGCTTCGCCCAATCAACAACAGGGTAATGAGTCGAGCCTCTACTATATACCCTCATCAATTCACCTCATATAGCTGATAGACCATAATATATGGCTCGAATATGATTTCTCCACTTAGAAGGCAATCAAACAACAAATAAATATTACATTGAAATTTTTAACCAAGTGTCCAGTGTGGAAGATAGAACACATGAATTCCACTTTATCAGAGTTAGCTATCTACATGATAAAAGCAAATATTGAGATAGCATAGTGTCACGAGCTTAAGTTTGGCGACTCGATCGCTCGTGCGGCCTTAGAGTCTCCAATGCCTTGATGAGTACCCTAAGTAAGCCTTCACGTCCAACGCAGCGGAATAGGCCCAACACACTCACAATGATGTTAGAAAGGCTAGAGAATGGAAGAAATGAAGTTATATTGAGTTTAGAGAAACTTTACAAGAATTGTAAAAATTCCTGAAATGGATGTTTTCCCCGTGCCATGCCAATGTCGCCCCGACAGCTTATATATAGACATGGCCAACCGACCTTGGCATGCCTCCGGAATTATCTAGGCCTAGCTAGATATATACAAGGGCACTCTAGATCTTTCTACACACACTAGAGATGCCATGACTATACAAGAGTATCCTAGAACAATCTAGACACCTCGTATCCTAGAATGTCCCGGATACGCCGAGGTCTTCTCTAGAACCTCCCGGAGAGTGTGGCGTCGCCCTACGCCACTCCGATGTTGCCTCGCGTGGCCCTGCACCACGCTGCTCCGCCTTGCGTGGCCCGATGCTGCATGCTCGGTTGCTCTGCCACGCCGTGTCGGGCTGTGCTGCGCCTCCGACACGCTGCGCCTCCCTGCGCAGCCTCGCGCTGCGGCGCCCTGCACAGCCTCGCACTGTGCTGCGCAGCCCTGCACTGCCCGGCATAGGGCTGCGCTGCCCGGCACTGCCCTGCGCAGTGCTGCGGAGTTGCCTAGAGTCGTCCGGACCCTTCCGGAGATCTCTACGACACTCGTGAACCCTTGGGAATGCCCTTGCATTCACCAAGGCTGCCCTTGAGCCTTGCTTGTCTCCACAATGCTCAAGGGAATCGGCGGGTTGTGACACGTTCGCTTCGCTAATGCCTGCGATGCCCTTGTCATGGCCCGGCATTATTGTTGGCGAATTGGCGGGACGTGACATTCTCCCCCACCTAAACTCGCGACGCCCTCGTCACGTCACAGTGGTGTCGCTGGACTCATGTCGCTGTGGACTCGTCCTCGCGACATCGGCTGAAGGTGTCCTACTCCTCGGACGCCCAGCTTGCTCTATCATCAGGCTGCCTTCTCTACTCGATGATGTACTCCCTCGCACACCTCGATGTCGGCTGGCTCCTCCTGCAAGCACTTCACCTCCCTTTTCGAATGAAGTGTCGGTAGCCTTCGATGCCTGATGTGTGTCTTCCTCGTCACCCAAGTATGACTTCAGCATACTGACGTGGAAGATTGGATGAATATCCAACTTGGGCGGCAAATGAAGCTTATACGAAACTTTGTCCACACGTTCGGCAACCTCAAACGGCCCTTTGTACCCTCGTACTAAGCCTCGGTGCACCTTCTCGAAGGTCTTGAACTGTCGTGGCAAGAGTCTCGCGAGAACAAGGTCCCCTTCCTTGAACTCCTTGCGCTTCCCCTTAATGCACACCCGCTCGGTTCCGTACCGGCTGACGACATCGGCAACCAGGATCTCATCGCCTTGGCTGCGATGTTCCTTACTCGAAGAGGGTCGCTTGCCCTTCTTCTTCTCCAACGACGCAGCCTTGCGCAAAGCCGCTCGAGCTATCCCTTGCTCGTGCCCTAACTCGGCAAACGCGGCGGGGCGCTTCCCTTCCCCTATGATGTCGCCTCCTCGGAGTTGTAATGCCGACAGCATCTTCACATCTTGCCCTGTACCTCTCCTCATGGGTACTATGCAAGTCTCATCACATCCCGTGATGATCAAGCTGTTGGCAAACGACATCGGGATTGCCTTGGCCTGCTCGTGGAAATCCACCCCAAGGATGACTTTGTTGTCGTCCATTGGGACAATCGAGAAGTCTAATTTCCCCGACCAAGCTCCCACGCTGGTCTTGACTCCTCGAGTTATGCCATAAATAGGTCGCGCTGGCGAATTGACCGCTTTGATGGAGCCCCCTCCATCACTCCACCTAAGTCCCAGCCTCTTCGCTTCCTCTATGGCGATGAAGCTGTCCGTCGCACCCATGTCGAGCATTGCTGTGGTCGGCTTGCCTCCGATAACCACGTCGACATAGAGTAGACCCTCACTTCGGACTTTCGGTGTCGATCGCATCGCGTTGAGCAGCTGCACCGACCCTATGCGTGCGACACAATTGTCGTCTTCGGCTGCTCCTTCGCTTTGACGACTGGCTACGAGTGCTCTCAGTGCTTGTTTCTGTGGGCAGTATCTCGTCCAATGAGAACCGTCACACAAGTAACACCGGATGTCCTTCGACTTCACACTCGAGCTCGCTTCCTTGCGCTTTGACGAATATGCGTCCTCTTTGGGCTTTGGCGAGTGGTCGTCATGACGGGGTACATCGTCGCGTCGGCCTTTATCTCCCCCACCATGATCATGGTTAGCCTTCTTCCCTTTAATCTTGGAGTCGTCGAGGTGGCTAACCTTGAATTCGATAAGAGACTCGGCTGCAGCAATAGCTTGCGACAGGGACTGCACTTGTCTTCGCTGCAACTCGAGCTTGGCCCAACCCTGAAGTCCACTCATGAAGTACATGAGCTTGTCCTCCTCCGGCATGTTGGGTACTTCGAATAGCAAACTAACAAAGGTATTGACATAGTCCTTGACACTACCAGTTTGCTTGAGCCACCTAAGCTTCTCCTTGGCCTCATACCTGGCATTTTGGGGATAGAAGTGTAGCATGATATCGTCCTTGAAATCCTTCCAAGTCGTGAGGGTGAACGTGCCTTCCTCGACCTCCATGCTCCTTCGACGCCACCACATGAGGGCATTGTCGGTTAGGAACAAGCTCGCCGTCGAGATTTTGGACTCGTCGTCCTCCACCTTAAGGCACTTGAAATACCTCTCCATATTCCAAAGGAAGGTATCAAGCTCTTTTGCCTCCCTTTTCCCGGTAAAGGGTTCGGGTTTAAAGGAGTCCAACATCTTCACGTTCTTCGGCCCTTGCGACATGCTTAGGGCAGCTTCCTTGCAAAGCGCCCAGTCTCCCTTAACCTCCTTCACTTCTTCACGGAGTGCTGTGAGTCCGGCATTAAGGTGGTCGAGACGCTCTTGGACTTTCCTTCTGATAGTATCGGCCATCATGTTGAGGGCGCCGTCCATGCTCTCTCGCAAGTCCTCCATCACGGACTCGAGATCCCCCTGCTTCACGACGTCTTCCTCAAGTCGAGTGTCGAACTCGACCACGGCGGTCTCCATCCTTGCCAGCCGCGCATCCAAGGCAGCTATCAGGTCCTTGGCAGTCTTCTTGCCACCACCAACTACGGCCTGCTCAACCGCAGCAGCTCCCTCTGCTCCAGACATCTTGCGTGTTGGCTCACGAACACCCTTGGCTCAGTATCGGATACGGCTCCGGTATCGGATATAGGCTCAGTATCGGATACGGCTCCGCAATCGGATGTAGGCACGAATCAGATACGGCTCCGGTATCGGATGTAGGCACGAATCGGATACGGCAGGTATCGGACGCTGCTCTGATACCAACTGTCACGAGCTTAAGTTTGGCGACTCGATCGCTCGTGCGGCCTTAGAGTCTCCAATGCCTTGATGAGTACCCTAAGTAAGCCTTCACGTCCAACGCAGCGGAATAGGCCCAACACACTCACAATGATGTTAGAAAGGCTAGAGAATGGAAGAAATGAAGTTATATTGAGTTTAGAGAAACTTTACAAGAATTGTAAAAATTCCTGAAATGGATGTTTTCCCCGTGCCATGCCAATGTCGCCCCGACAGCCTATATATAGACATGGCCAACCGACCTTGGCATGCCTCCGGAATTATCTAGGCCTAGCTAGATATATACAAGGGCACTCTAGATCTTTCTACACACACTAGAGATGCCATGACTATACAAGAATATCCTAGAACAATCTAGACACCTCGTATCCTAGAATGTCCCGGATACGCCGAGGTCTTCTCTAGAACCTCCCGGAGAGTGTGGCGTCGCCCTGCGCCACTCCGATGTTGCCTCGCGTGGCCCTGCACCACGCTGCTCCGCCTTGCGTGGCCCGATGCTGCATGCTCGGTTGCTCTGCCACGCCGTGTCGGGCTGTGCTGCGCCTCCGACACGCTGCGCCTCCCTGCGCAGCCTCGCGCTGCGGCGCCCTGCACAGCCTCGCACTGTGCTGCGCAGCCCTGCACTGCCCGGCATAGGGCTGCGCTGCCCGGCACTGCCCTGCGCAGTGCTGCGGAGTTGCCTAGAGTCGTCCGGACCCTTCCGGAGATCTCTACGACACTCGTGAACCCTTGGGAATGCCCTTGCATTCACCAAGGCTGCCCTTGAGCCTTGCTTGTCTCCACAATGCTCAAGGGAATCGGCGGGTTGTGACACGTTCGCTTCGCTAATGCCTGCGATGCCCTTGTCATGGCCCGGCATTATTGTTGGCGAATTGGCGGGACGTGACAATAGTCTAACTTAACCCTCATATTACAACCTCTGGAAAGAAAAAACCGTAGACATCTGTGAATTTAAAACATTTTATTATAATGAACTTATGATCATGGTAATGGGTATCAAGTAAGTTAAGACTGATAAAGTGTCGACACCAAGATCATAAGTTAAGACTGATATTGCCAATCTGATCAACTGTAGACATAGATCATAGATTGGCAATATCCACATTATCATGGAAACAGTCGATACCATAAACTTATCGATCATTCTAGATTCACGATAGTGAAAATTACATTGACATTATTAAATAACTGTCAAAGTGTCGACACCAAGATATTCCTCATCCATATCTACAACTCTGTCTATCCCGGCCAATACAAAGTCAAACCAACAAATATATTCCTCCCCAAAATGGTATTAGATATTGGAGAATCTCAATTGGCTGACCATATTAAAGTGGTTCACATGCAACACGAGGATGATTACAACAGTGAGTCTCCAGTGCAGTGCAGTGCACGGTGTGTAGATACACGAGTTGTTATAGGTAGTTAAAATTTATGATTTTATTATGAATACAAGGTAGTCAAACTATATAGATGACTAAGATTACGCCATGTACATACAGTCATACATAGCTAAAGAATTTCCGTGAAAATCAGGCTTTCATCTTAATATTTTTTTTTTTAGAATTAGAAAATCAATTAATTTTATTACTCAACGAACAATACAAAGAATAACACATCTGTTAGGACCGACAATCTCTATGACTACTAAAATTCGTAATTGGTAATGGTCTATATCAGGAGTAGTGATGACGATAAATAATTCAAAAATAAAAAACAGAAATCAATCCATCAAAAAATGTTCTCTCGTTCCCCCCTAGGAGAAACCCTAAGGAACCTTCGGCTACGGCGGCTCGGCACACCTACTGCCTCTAGGAAGCAAACTCTCTTGCTCTCTTCTTGGAGAAACCCTACGGGCGCCGACGGCATCCTTCGACGGCGGCGGCTCGGCAAATCTACTACCTTTTGGCAGTAAACTTTGGATTGGGAAGGGCGGCCCTGCTATCCTTTATTTTCCCCTCTCAGACGGCCACGAAGATGGAATACGACGAGGTATCAGTTGGTTGAATCTACGATGCCATTTTGGTAATCAGATTCAGATCTCTTCGGCTTCGAAGCAGATTAGATGCTCGGGTTCATATTCTTCGGCGTTCATGGACGACAGAGGCTATGGGCGCTGGAATCAGAGTGTCTCGGGGATCGTTGAGTGGTGGGAACCATTTCAAAGCGGCGGTGGTTTCGGCCGGATTGAGGGTGACGCCATAGGCGGTGGCTCCTTGGTATGGTGGGGTGGTGCTAATTGTGGTAGTGGCGGCTCCTCTGAGGGTGACGACTTCCAAGACGGCGAGTTGTGGAATATGCTAGGGTTTCTGTGAGGTTGGACTTGTGGGTCATTTTCTTGGGCTTCATTTCGTTTGACTTTTTTTGGAGCTGGACTAGCATTGTGGTTTGGGCTAAATAAGTGAGGGAAGAGTTTTCTCCTCTTATCGCTAGTTTGGACTAGTTTTGAATCTGGTCACGGTGCTTTGGGGTATTTGATTGGTCCTTTTTAATCTTGCTTCTAAATATTTCCAAGTACTAGTTTTTGTGTTTCAGTTCCTTATGAAAGGTGGGTGTATTCGTGGCTCTATTAGCCTAGTTTAGGTTGGTGTGTCATAAAATATAGTTCTTATAGGTCGGCCTGATGGGTGTGTTAAAGCAAGTCCAACAGATTCCCTATAATAGAGATTTTACTTAATTTTGGGGATTTTGGGCTCCAACAGATTCTTTATCTCATTCCCTAGTGAGGATTTGAATGAGAGAGAATATATTCATCCCTATAGAGAAAGAAAAATTTACAGAATGAAAAATTAATAAACAAATCAATTTAACACAGAAAACTAAAAGTAATCATTAATGAGAGATAATATATTCATCCATATAGCTTGAATTTTATTTAAATAAATAAATTTATTATCATAAAATAATTTAAAAGTAATAAATAATTATAATTTACAATAAATGTTGAATATTTATTATTATATTATAAATATCAAAATCTGCAAAATAGAGAGTCTGTTGGAGTTGGAGCAAAAAATTATAAAGAAAATCAGGTTTGTTTCTCCATTTTAGAGAAATTTTTGGGAAATCTGTTAGATTTGCTCTTATCCTCATACTGCATGCTGAATAAAAGTTGATGACTTTCGATTAAAAAATAAATAAATAAATAAAAATAAAAAATAAAAAACCGCCACTTGTGAAAAAGAAACCGACTCACTTCACTTATCTCCTCTACTATTTCTCAAAAGTTGGTCTAATAAAAGGTCGCCGCAAACCCTGTTGCCGAATCTCTACCGTCTCGTTGTCGAAGTTAACTCTCCGACCAACTTTTAATCTACGTTTAGTGAAGCCCGTGAATATGTACGGTTCTGAGTCATATCATATGGATTAGGATAAGTTCATGATTCCTTTGCAGTACAACAGTACTATTTCTCTGTTTGTTCATTGATTTTAGAGTTGACAATTGTTTATGAGGAAGTTGCTCACTGAAGATTGTTATGTAGTTGAGACTGCTTGATTTATACATAGAGAGATGGAATGATGTATCAGTTAGGCCAATTTGATGATCGGGTTTGGTTCCTTCCTATTTGCTGAGTGTTAATTGGGTAGTGGGTTATGGAGTTGTCTTCTAAACTTTGACAGAAGATTTAACATTGAAGATGAGTACCTTTCAACTTATGTTGATACTATGTAATCTATAGTTTAAAGTATGAATTGCAAACTATCTGATCCTACTTTACTGATTTAAACAGAACAGGTATTTTACAAAGAGAGTAAGAAGGATGGAATTCGAAGGTATGCTGTCTTTTGTAACTACTTTTTTTCTGTTTCTCCCCTAAAATGTTTTTCATTTTTAGTCTTGTGTTGTTTTTTAGATTACCAAATTTAAATCTCATGGATGGATATTGAATTTGGTTTTGGTACATTCTAGTTGATGAACGATTGTGTAATGTATATTGCTCTGGGGGAAGCCTAATTTTATGTCTTTGGGGCAACTGATCCAACTGCAGCAAACCAAGATGCTCCAGTTCAGAGCGTAGATAGTTCAGTAGAGTCATGGATCTTTAGCACTGCATCATGCTATCATTGCACAACAAATCGGGAGATTATGGAGAACTATACTAGTGGCAATTTTGGCAAGGTCTACTCAATTATGGGTGATTCCCTGGATGTTGTGGGATGATCGCCTCAAACTGTCCGGTAATACCACATGGATACTACGTGACGTGAAACACATCCCAGGTCTTGCGTGGAATTTAATTTCTGTGTGTCTATTGTGTGATAAAGGCTATAGAATGATGCTCTCTGATGGCTGTTGGAGGTTTCAACAGGAGATTTTGATTTTACTGTCCCCCTTGATCCAAATCCGTCTAATCACATAAGTACTTACCTATCACCTTCACCAGTTTCAAGGGGTCGCGGTGTGACCCGTGTCAGTGTGGCTTAATTTCTCAAGGTAATAATCTATCATTTAAAGTATTAGTATGGAACTTCGTAACCTTCTTATGGTAGATTTACTCAAATAAACTTATAAGTAATGGTCTTCTGTTTATTATGGTATAACACTTCTCTTATGTGAAAACTATCAGAATATTAGTGTATTTGGTGCGTGTTCCTTTCAGCTTTATGTTGTCTGTGACATTCTGCATGTTTCCTAATGTGAGTGGAGAAAAGCTTGAGCAAACCATCTTTCATTCCTTCAGATTTTACTTTTTTTTATTCTGATTCAATTTATTTGTGTAATGTGAAAGCTAATAGCCTTATTATATGTTTAGAACTTATTTATTTATACTTTGCAGTTTTTACTTGTTCAATCCTCCAAACTGCGATAATGATCCAGAGGTCTTAGGGAACAGTACTCTGCAGGACTCCTGGTTTGTGTAGACAGAACTGAGCTTGCATTATTTAGATTCCAGACTGCTTTGTGCTAATGCATCCATTATGAATGCATGTAAACCAAAAGAATAATTGCGGATGTCCTGTGAAAATGAATGTGCTCAAATGCTGCTGGGGTTTAGACTAGCCGTTCTACCATCTGTTTCTGAATCCAAGCATTTCTAAGATGCCGGCGTGCTCTTCTCCAAGTCTAGAAGCTTCACCTCTCTGTTACCTTTAGCATTGCTTCAGAAATAATGGTGATCCCCTTGAAAATACCTGTGGCATAATTATGTCTGGACAAACCAGATGAGAAATTTAAATGTGTGTACTTGTTACTTCTAAAAGATTTGCTGGTAATCCTTGATAGATTTTCAGTTAGCTGTTCAACTTGCACAATCAAACAGTTAGTATAGTGTCAGGTACATCATTTAATCCGTCCGGAAGGAAAAGCGCAGATCAATTGCAAGTTCACCAAATGAAAGTTAATTCTCGAGGGATCTATTCTGCATTTACATACCGATTGAATATTAATCTGGTTTGCACACCTATTCTCAATGGCGATGCACTTGTTGATTCGCGCGGTTCAATCCTTTTGGTGTTTACAGATCCCCCTGGCCAAAATGCTGGTGTGTATTTGGCATAACGATGCTATACATGCAATAATAACACACTTGCAGACTGAACTTGTATGGTAAATTGCAAATTCAAGAGCTTATAAATAGGTAAATAGATACACTATGCACAGCTAAAATTTAAACTAGAGAATGTCGAGCATGGTAAACAAGAGCTTGTCAAGTTAGCCAAGATGACTGCCTGAGAATCCAGCTAGGTTGTGATAACTAACTGATCGCCTCTTTTAGGAGGCAGGGAAGTCATCCTTAGCTACCAAACTAGACTCCTCTTTTCATGTTAAATATCTCTTCGTTTCTTTCAAAATACGGACGTACTCTACTCCACTTTATAAGAGATAGCTACATGATCGAAGCAAATGTTGATAGCATAGTCTAACTCAACTCTCATATTTGTCCACACTCTTTGGCCGTCATTCCGGGCCTCCGTCGCAACCCATCTTTGTCACCATCACCTCTATCATGACTTTACCTTCCTACCTTGGGTGACACAACCTATCTCTAGCAAATAGCGAGAAAGTTCTTTGATATATAGCATCCTAGAAAGTAAAATTAATTTTCATATAGCTATCAACAATGATGGACTATTTTGCCTTCATATTTAAATTCGATCCAAGTTGCTATTAGTTCCTAACGTGGTAACATGACTCCTTAAAGAGGTATATTGTCTTAGTTACCATATAGTAACTCCTGAAGTGATAAAACGTAGTGAAGATGGTAATTACAAATTTACAAAGGGCTTCCTATTTCTCAAAAAGGTCAAAAAAAAAAAATGTTGTGAAAACCCCCAATGAGAGAAAAAATAATTCAAAATAAAAATAACTGCTCACTGCCTCAGTCTTATAAGTTTAGAGTTCCCCTTCATTTCTCGAAGCGTCCATTGAAGTGTTGCCGCAAACCCTCGTCTTTCTGAATCTCTTCCGTCTCGCCGTCGAAGGTAACTCTCCGACCAACTCGTGATCTGCTTTTTTTACTTTTCACTGCACAATCATATCATATGGGTTAGGATAAGTCGGTTGCTCCATTTTTTGGATTGATTACTATGCAGTAGTATTTCTATTTCTATCTGTTAATTGATTTTAGAACTGTTAAGTTGTTTAGTGGAGATTGTTATGTAGTTGAGACTGATCTGTTTGATTTTAATTAACACAGAAACTATCAGTTAGGCCAATATGATTAATTATATAGGGTTTGGTTCCTTGCTATTTGTTGATATTGGGTAGTGGGTTATGGAGTAGTTTATCTAATATGTGGAAGACGATTCAACCTTTACATATGAGGATGAAAACCTTTAACTTGTTTTGAGACTCTGTAATCTATAGTATCTGGAGACAATTTATGAATTGCAACCTCTCAGATCATACATTTTTACTGATTGACATCAAACAGGTATTTTATAAAGAGAGTGAGAAGGATGGAAGCCGCAGTTATGCTGTCACTTGAACAACTTTGACTGTATAACTCGCCAAAATGTATTTCCTGTTGTTCTTGTGTTCTTTTTAAAGATACCAAAATCTAAGTTTTTTCATGTATTTATTGAATTTGGTATTGGTGGTATATGCTAGATGAAGTTTGGTGGAAGCCTAATTTTTTGTCTTCAAAATTATCAGGGAATCCTGGGAAGCCTGGACGCAAGAAGAAAGGTGGTAAAGCTTCAGGGGCAACTAATCCCACTCCCACTCAAGCAAACCAAGGTGGTAAAGCTTCAGGGACAACCAATCCCACTCCCAGTCAAGCAAACCAAGATTCTCCAGTTCAGAGTGTAGGTAGTCCTGTGGAGTCGTGGTTTTTAGCACTGCATCATGCTATCATGCTACAGCACAGCGGGAGATTATGGAGAACTATACTAGTGGTAATTTTGGAAAGGTCTACTTAGCTACTGGTAGTTCCATGGATGTTGTGGGTAAGGGTGACGTTTGCATCAAACTGTCCAGTAATGCCACATGGATTCTACGTGATGTGAAACACATTCCAGGTTATGCGTGGAATCAACTTTCTGTGGGTCTGTTGGCTGGAGAAGGCTATGAGATTACACTCTCTGACGGCGTTTGGAAGGTTTTGAAAGGAGATCTTTCTTTTACTGTCCCCCCTGATCCAAATCATCCTAAGCGGATCACTGTTCTATCTGCTTCACGCTTTTGAATGTGTCGGTTTGGCTTAGTTTCCGAAGGTTATAATCAATCATTTAAGTATCGGTATGGAACTTTGAAACTGTGTCATTGTAGATTTTCTTTATTGAACTTCTAAGTGAAGATCTGTTTATAATGGCATAACACTACTCTTGTTCGAATGTTATTCAGGAGATTAATATATATTTGGTGTACTTATAATATATTGCAGTTGCTTGCAGATTTTATGTTGTCTGTGATATTCTGTGTGTTTCCTAATGTTTTCTATGTTGATTTCAGTTTATTTGTGTAATGTGAAAACTAATAGCCTTCTTACATGTTAGAACTTTTTTTAATGCTTTACAAGTTACATGTTCAAGCCCCAAACTTCTATAGTGATTCAGAGGTCTTAGGGAACCGGAACAGTACTGTAGGTAGTAGAGTATACCCTTTCTGGTTGTGTAGACCTGAGCTTGCATATTTAGATTCCCCCATTGGTTGATTACAGACTGCTTTGTGCTAAGCATCCATTTATCATTTGTGAATGCAAATAATTGTTGCAGTCCTGATAAAATAGATAATGCTCAAAAGATGGCATGTAAACCACCTGCTCTACCACCTGTTTTCAATCCTAGCTAGAATTCCGAGTACTGGTATTCGGACTTGTTAGTAATATAATTACCGTTGGTTGTCATTAATAGTTAGAATTTAAGGATTGAAATTGATGCCATGTAATTAAAACTCTGTTTTTGGAAGACCAGGGATTTCAAGAAAAGCAGTAGGAATAGCTTTGCCTCTGCAGACTCTTCCGCGAAGTTAATGTGATTAGGGTGGAATTGCAAGACTTTCCTCTACTTCGAAACAAATGATTCCCAACTATACATAACCAACAAAGCAATGCTTTGTAGCCATAGAAATTCATCAACATTTTTGACAGATGGTTCAAGTTGCTGGCTGGCGGTGCACGCCTGTGATGATTCGTGCGCACACAACCAGACCATCATTGTCATTCTTGATAAATTTCCATCTAGCTGTTCTCCTTTGCACATTTAAATCGGTTACTCGGTTAATCCACTGCAGAAGAAAAAGTTCATATTAAAATTCTAAATTAACTATGAGATGCATATAATTAGCTTACATCATATGTAATATCCCCCTCTGGCCAACGGAGAGAGGGTGATGTGCCTTATATGTGCATGCCCACCTCCATCTAACACGAGGCCTTTTGGGAGTTCAGTGGCTTCGGAGGGGATAGGAACTCTGAAATTAAGCTTGTTGAGCCCAGAGCAATCCCATGATGGGTGACCTACTGGGAAGTTACTCTTGAGCTCCCAGAAACAAAACCGTGAGGGCCAGAGAGTGCCCAAAGCGGACAATATCGTGTTACGGCGGAGCTGGTCTCGGGATGTGACAGTTTAGTATCAGAGCCACTCTGCCGTGTGGTGGGTGTATGCCGACGAGGACGTCGGACTCCTAAGGGGGGTGGATCTTAATATCCCCCTCCGGCCAACGGAGAGGGGGTGATGTGCCTTATATGTGCATGCCCACCTCCATCTAACACGAGGCCTTTTGAGAGCTCAGTGGCTTCGGAGAGGATATAAACTTCGAAGGTCTCGGGATGTGACAGTTTGGTATCAGAGTCGGACTCCTAAGGGGGATGGATTGTAATATCCCCCTCCGTCCAACGGAGAGGGGGTGATGTGCCTTATATGTGCATGTCCACCTCCATCTAACACGAGTCTTTTGGGAGGGTGGCTTCGGAGGGGATAGGAACTCCGAAGTTAAGCTTGTTGAGCCTAGAGCAATCACAGGATGGGTAACCTACTAGGAAGTTGCTCGTGAGCTCCCGGTCACAAAACCGTGAGGGCCAGAGAGTGCCTAAAGCGGACAATATTGTTTTTTCATGTGTATTATTAGGCCTTGTTTTTTCGTGGAAAGTGAGCATAAGGAAAGGAAATGGTTCATTTCCTGTGTTTGGAGATTTTACAAGAAGGAAACACTTTCCTGATTGAAAGGAAAATATAGAGGAAAGTGGTTCCTCTCAAAATTCAATGAAACAACTTTCCTACCTCATTTCCTTGCATTTGTTACTCACACCTTATTTTTTTTATTGCATTAGTAACTAACTTTCCCGGTACCTTTCCTTGTGTTACCAAACATTGGAATGAAAAGTTTTTAGAAAAGTTCATTTCCCTTCTCTTTCCCTTTTCATGAGAAAGACGAAGGAACTACTTTCCTTTCTATGAACCAAACGAAACTTTAGTTCTTAAAAGAGTAAAATGACTCCTTAAAGTGGTATATTGCATTTGATACTATATAAATGTAGTGTAGATGGTAATTACAATTTACCACTCACATGTAAATTGGGCTTCCCGAAAAGGAAAAAGAAGTTGATTGGGCTTCAAAAGTAAATGATCTAAAGTTAAAAACCCGATGACAGAAAAAATAATTCAAAATCAAAATAAATGAACCACTCAAATTTAGGGTTCCCTGGCCTCATTTCTCGAAGTGTGTATTGGAGTGTTGTCGCTAAGCCTCGTCCTTCTGAATCTCTTTCTCGCCGTCTAATGTAATTCTCTGACCAACTTCCGATCTGCTTTTTAATTTTTTACTGCGCAATGATATCATGTGGATTAGGATAACGTTTGTTTTTATTGATTATATTTTAGTAGTATTTCCATTTCAGTAGTATTTCTCTTTGTTAATTGATTGATTCCTTTACTGTGTATGAGTAAGTTGCTCAGTGGAGATTGAGACTGATCTGCTTGAACTAAGTTAACATCGATAGCAATAATTAGGCCAATTTGATTGTAGAGTTTGGTTCCTTGCTATTTGTTGATATTGTTAATTGGGTACTGGGTTATAGTAGTTCAGCTAAAATATTGAGGAAGATTCAGCCTTTACATACGAGGATGAGAACCTTCAACTTATGTTGATACTCGGTAATTTTTAGTATATGGAGACAACATATGAATTGCAACCTCTCTGATCCTACGTTTACTGATTGACACCAAACAGGTATTTTATAAAGAGTAAAAAAGGATGGAAGCCGCAGGTATGCCGTCTCTCGAACAACTATGTCTGTATAACTCGCACTAAACGTGTTTCTTGTAGTTCTTGTGTTCTTTTTTCAGATATTAAATCTATGTTTTTTCATGTATCAAATGAATTTGGTTTTGGTGGAACCTAATTTTTTGCTTTTCAAATTATCAGGGAATCCTGGGAAGCCTGGATGAAAGAAGAAAGGTTGTAAAGCTTCAGGGGCAACTAATTTCACTCAAGCAAACCAAGATGCTCCAGTTCAGAGCGTGGAAAGTCCATTGGAGTCATGGGTCTTTAGCACTGCATCAAGCTATCATGTTACAGCACAACGGGAGATTATGGAGAACTATACTAGTGGCAATTTTGGCAAGGTCTACCTTGCTACTGGTAGTTCCATGGATGTTGTGGGTAAGGGTGGGTCATGTTCGCATCAAACTGTCCAGTAATGCCACATGGATTCTACGTGACGTGAAACACATTCCGGGTTATGCGTGGAATCAAATTTCTGTGGGTCTGTTGGACGGAGAAGGATTTGAGATGTCACACTCTTGTGGCGTTTGGAAGATTTCGAAAGGAGACTTTTCTTTTACTGTCCCCCCTGAGCCAAATCCTCCTATCCGTATCACTTACCTATCCTCTTCACCCCCCCTAGTTCGAAGGTGTCAGTGTGGTTTGATTTCCTAAGAGTCACTCATTCAAGTATTAGTATGGAACTTCGTAGCTTTGTTATCCTAGATTTTCTGAAATGAACTTATAAGCTATGATCTTCTGTTTATTATGGCATATGTGAAAGCTATTCTGAATATTAATACAGCTTTTAGGTTGTATGTGACGTTTTGTAATCTGCTTTTTACAGTGAGTGAAGAAAGTCTCTTTGAGGAAACCATCTTTTTATTTTTTCTGAGTTGAGCAAACAAAGAACAGTGACGGGATAATATTTTGTTGATGTCTCTGTAGAGAAAATGATTATTGCTCAAAAGCTGGGATTTAGACTAGGCGTTCTACCATTTGTTTCTAAAACTAGGCATTTGTAAGCTGCCGGCATGCTCTTCTCCAAGTCTCGAAGCTTACTAGTTACCACCTTCTTTAGCATTGCTTCATGTACACTAGGGAGTAACGGTGATCCTCTTGGAAATACCTGCGGCACAACACAAACTAGATGAGATTTTCTAAATGTGCTTGTTACTTATAATAGATTTGGTAATACTAATCGGGATGCTCCAACCTTTTATGATGGTCCAAGTCAACTGACATAATCTTTGCAGTATTGTCCAACAAATATTTTGGCAAAAGGGACTCCAAGAAAACCAGCAGCAATTGCTTTGCTTCTGCAGACTCTTCCGGGAACTCAAACTGCGGAATGTGATTAGAGTGGAATTGCAAGACTTCCTTTACATCGAAACAAAGGATCCCTACTGTATAATGGCCTGTCAATTCCGACACGACCCGATAACACGACTCGAAACCCGCACGAAATAAAGCGGGTTGAACCCGCACGATTAAAAAGCGGGTCAGCGGCGGGTCAACCCGCCATGACCCATTTATTAAATGGGTCAACCGCGGGTCAACCCGCCAACTCGAAATTAACCCGTTTAACACGTTTATTAAATGAGTCGGGTTATATTATATATAACATGCATACATGACCCATACATTACCTGTTTATAAGGGTCGATTAAGTCTTTTCTTACAATTAGGGTTACCGTTAACACAATAAATTCTCTTGTTTAAGCCTTGTATCAACACACCCTAAGTTCCACCGCACATCAGCATCAAAACTTCACATTTTCTCGAGAATGTATTATCGTCAAGCCAATGGTACTTTTATATATGAGATATGTTTATCTGATACTTGATTTTGATCAACTCTTGTTCTAGATCTTCCAGTTCAAAACTGGGATGAGATATATGATTATTATATATATGCTATCGTAAGGAACTTAGGGTTTATACATATGAACAAACATATATATATATATATATATATATATATATATATATATATATGTGTGTTCTCGTTTCCATGATTATTAGATAGCATGTTCAAACCCTAATAAGATTATTGTATTCATGTTTGTTCTCGTTTCCATGATCTTGCTTTGTTATAGGTGGTGATTACTTGTTTCTTTTATGCTGAATAAAGTGAAGCAGTGTTTGCAAGTTAGCATTTGATGCTTTACATTCAAACTTAAATTTCAAACTCAGTTTATGGATTATGTATATTTTTTTTTATACAATGGATGAATTTTTTTAATTTTAAACTTATGAGAGTTTTTAATTTTATGAATGGATTTATATATGAATTACAGATAATTGTGGTCTTGTGTAGTTTGTTGTGAATTTAATCAAGTCATTAGTTAAATGGGTCACAATGTTAATGAGTCATTTGTCCAACACGGCACGACCTATTTATTAAATGGGTTAAACGGGTTGGAAACGGGTAACCCGTTAATAAATAGGTTGGGTTTGGGTTTAAATTTTCGACACGATTATTAAATGGGTCGGGTTTGGGTTTGTGTTTTGTGACACGCGAAAAATCTTGACCCGACACGAACCCGACACGACACGACCCATTGACAGCCCTACTGTATATCACCAACAAAGCAACGCCTTGTAGCTACAGTAAAACCCATCTAAAGTGATAACCTCTCTAAACTGATAAAAAGTTTCGGTCCTAAGTCGGGACCAGTGTTAAAATTTAATAACCCTTCTATCGTGATAATTAATATTTTTTCAGAAAATCGTAGTGCTAAATTCCAGTCCCAACTTTCGCATAAAGTGATATTTTCGATTAAATACATATTTTTTTATATACTTTACGAATCTTGTCGGTCATTGTAACATGGGGAGATTGCTTCGGAGCCATACCTATGGAAATTGTTGATAAACTTAGAGAATGTTAACTAATTTATAAGTAATTTCTTGGGGTGAAAGTGTTAACATACATGAATGTTAGTAAATCTTTTGGAAATCTAAGAAACTATTGAAATTTTGGTGAGTTGAATATAGACAAAGAAATAACTACATGAATGTTCAATTTTGGTGAGTTGAATATAGACAAAGAAATATGTATATGTATATATTTAGTGGCTAAAAACACAATTTTAATCATTTTGGAGCAAAAAAAATGTAAATCTCTCTTATGTGATAACCTCTTTAAAGTGATATTTGCACCGGTTCCAAAAGTATCACTTTATAGAGGGGTTTTACTGTATATAAATTCATCACATTTGCTTCAGATGGTTCAAGTTGCAGCACGGTGATCATACTCCTGAGGTTGGTGGTGCACGCCTGTGATGATTTGTGTACACACAACTAGACCAGCGTTGTCATCCCTTGATAAATTTCCAACCAGCTTTCTCCTTTGCACAATCAAATTAGTTAGCATAGTATTAGGTACATCATCTAATCCATTGCATAAGGAAAAGTTCAGGTTAAAATTCTAAATTAACTATGAGAACATAGGAATGAGGACAGCCAAATCAAGTTTCAATTTGATTTAGCAGAGAACCTTTGAGTTCAGGAACGACAAAATTTATGAATAGACCTTTTGTTGCATAGTTTTGATCCAACTGGAACTGTTTATTATGAGTCCTGATTCTGAGTAGTGTATGAGATACCATACACAGTTAAATGTCAACAAGAGAAGGTCGAGCATGAGAGAAAAGAGCTTGTTAGGTTAGCCAAGGTGACTGCCTGAGAACCTCAACTAGGTTTTGATGACTAACTGAACCTCTTTTAGGAGGCAGGCAAGTCATCCTTGGCTACCAAACTAGACTCCTTTTTTCAAGTTCAACAACTCTTCCTTTCCTTTGAAATATATATGGATTTCACGCTCCAATACTGGGATGTCAATACATTGTTTCAGAGCCCTCTATTTATAACAATGACAAGCAGTTTAATTAGATTCGTATTCTCTCATAGTCGAGTCTCTGCTATATACCCTCATGATATCCATATGTTCTTTTCAGTGATCAGCTAATAAAGTAGTTGACAGACCATAATATATGGAACATATTCGCACAACTTGAAGGCAATCAGTGAATCAAATGTACTGCATTTCTCCACATTGAAAATTTCTAACAAGTATCAAATGTGGAAGATAGAACACATGCATCAATTAAACTAAATCAGAGTCAGCTACATGATCAAAGCAAATATTGATAGCATATATCGTCTAACTTAACTCTCATATTACAATCCTCTGATCTGGAAAGAAAAAACTGTAGATATTTGTGAACTTGAAGCATTTGTTATTAACTTATGATCATGGTAGTGATCGACCATTCTAAATCCTCGATAGCGGAATTGCATTGACATTATTACATCACTGCCAAAGTTTCAACACCGAGATCTCTTTCACTCTTTGCATGCATATATACTCCTCATCCATATCTACAACCTTGTCTAAATATCCCAGATTATTCCCAGCCAATACAAAGTCAAACCAACAAATATATTCGTCCACAAAATGGTATTAGATATGGAGGATCTCAAATGATTGACCATATCAAGTTTACATATATAGAGTGAAAGGATAGGACATTTCATAGTCGTTAGGTCTTCTTGCCATATCTAAAAACAGAGGGAGAAAGAATCCGCAAAGAGCTTGAGTTGATAGTAATATGCTAGAGAATCTATTCCATTCTGGTCCATCAGTCAACTTGATGAGGGTGGTCAAAAGTTAATGAAAACAGAGAAGAACAATAGGAAAATGAGGCAATATATAGCTGAATATGAGCGAAGACGAATCTAATTGTGCTATATATCATACTATTAGCTAGTGTTCTTCATTGTATATAAATAGAGGGTCGTGAAACTTTGTATTGGCATACCATTGGAGCATGAAGAGATGTCAACCATGAAAAAACGAGTTCGTTTGGTAGCCAAGGATGACTTGCCTGCCTCCTAAAACAGGTTTTTATTCAGTCATCAAAACCTAGTTGGGTTCTCAGGCAGTCACCTTGGCTAACTTGACAAGCTCTTTTCTCTCATGCTCGACATTCTTTTCTTCAGATTTTAATTCAGAAACGCTTTTGTCTCTCACTCTCAAAACGACACTTAATCTATTTCTCTCGTTCAAACTTCAGCTTAGGCTGACCTATATTATCTATGGCGCTTGGTTGTGAACTTGTGATGAATGATGATAACCTTTTGTTTTCTACCTAAATATCTAAAAATCATAAATATGATAGTGATATAGGAAAGAAATAAATAAAAATAGTAAATTATACGTACAGTAGCACCCAACCAAATTTACAAACACAAAAAACTCACTTTCAATAGTTTTTATACAAAAAAAGATATAAGTTGGCCTAAAATTGAGTCGACTCAAAACTGATTGAATAATTGAGGTTATAATGCCTAAAATACTACTGATTTCGCCAAAACTACCATGCTGTCACTCCACTAACTGACAAGTTTCTCTCTCATCTTTTTAAAGTTATTTCCGACAATTTCAAGTTTTCCGGCCAAACCATTGATAATTTGGAGAAAATTCAAACTAAAAAATTTTTCTTTATCTCATGAGCTTTCATTTGAGTATAGTGTTGCATATATTTTGAGAAACTTTGAAATTTCAAATTTCAACCACCACAAGTCACAGTAGCAGCAGAGCAAAGCAGTAGCAGCTTGCCTCAAGGTTGATAATCGTAGTTTGTCTTAGGGTTGACAGTAGTAGTTATCTTTAAGATCGGCAACGAAATCTAACTTCACGGTCGGCAGTAGCAGCTAGCTTCTTTATCGACAGTAACAGTTGATTTCTCTATCCACAATAGCAGTTAGTTTCTCTGTCCACAGTAGCAGTTAGTTTCTCTATTGAAAGAAGCAGCTAGCTTCTCTATCCACAGTAGCAGCCTTTAAGTCGGCAATAACCTTTTAATTCTGCAGTAACAACAATTAAGACTGCATACAAGTGTGAATATTAAGAAGTGTAAAAGAGTAAATTTTCAGTGACAAGTGACAGCTTTACAACACATTGTCTTGATTTGTAAAATTTAGTCATAATTTATATAAAAAATAGGGTACGTGACCTATTTTTTAATTAAATTGTTGTCAGATATTTTTGTGTAGTTTGTTATAAAATAAAAGGAATCCTAGCAGAAGAAGCCACTGATAAAATATGCTAAAACGATAACAAATCCCGTTGGAATACCTAATCCTCCAACACAAACAGCCAAACCTTGTCACTCCAAGCCACCATGAGACCTCATCATCATCTTCTTCCTCAACCCTCCAAGTCAACCCCTCCAGCCGTAGAAGACCCTGCTGGATCCCACCGTCCACCGGCAGCCGGATTAGTTGGCCTTCATGGTCCCAGGAAAAAAGGGACCAAGGCTACGTCAAGTGTGCGTGCTTGGCTGGTGATCGACTCCAAAGGCAACTCTCAAGTTGTGGAGGCCGGAAAACACTCCATCATGCGGCGCACGGGTCTGCCGGCAAGGGACCTCCGGATCCTCGACCCGGTTCTGCAGTACCCGTCCACGGTGTTAGGGAGAGAAAGAGCTATTGTCATAAACTTGGAGCACATCAAGGGCATCATCACTGCGCAGGAGGTTTTGTTAGTCAACTCCGCTGACCTTTCTGTCACTCCCTTCGTTGACGAGCTTCGACGTAAGCTTGTTCGCCATCAACAAGAAATTAACCATCATAGCTTCGGTTAGCAGTTTATCTCTTATTCATGCCATGACTTAATGTTAGAATCATTTTTTGGTTTTTTTGTTTGTTTTCATTAGTATGTTAGTATGGTTTCTTGGTGGCTCTATTTTTAATTAGATTGCTTTTGGATACTATAGTTTAGGGTCTTGGTACTCATATATAATCGTTGCAGGGATTGCCAATGCATAATCATTTTGCATAATCATTCTGTTTGAACTTCGGGTTTTTGGTATTCATTTGATACATAACTCTCCTCTCCCCATTAATTTGTGAAAACGTTTATGTGTAGGAAGGTAATGAGGATGGCAATTCAAAGTTGGATGATATGGGAGAGTCACGGCTCATAAAAGAGAGCCGTCAGAGTTCTCCAAGTGGGTTTGAGATTTTTAAACATGATGGAGTAGGGCAAGAAGTTGTGAAGAATCAATTATCTGGATCCAAGGTTACTCCCTTCGAGTTTGTGGCATTAGAGGCTTGTCTTGAGGCTGCTTGCACTTCCTTGGAAAATGAAGTAAATATCTACAAATCCCATGTTTATAGATATAGCGTTTAGAACTTCATTGTTTCCATGCATGTTTAACTTAAATTGCCGGGTTTAAAAACAGGCAAAGGGATTGGAGGAAGAAGCTCATCCAGCTTTGGATAAGTTGAGTTCAAAGATTAGTACTTTGAATCTAGAACGTGTCCGCCAAATCAAAAGCCGCTTGGTTGCTATAACGGGACGTGTTCAGAAGGTACTTAGATCTTCACTTAATTGGTAGATAGCTCTTCTTCGTTTTTGGATGTCTGTATGTTCATGATCATGTGAATGTTTATACTGTATACATATGTTGATTGGCAGGTGAGGGATGAAATGGAACATTTGCTGGATGATGATGAAGATATGGCTGAGATGTATCTGACTGACAAGCTCTCTGTTGAGTCAGACCTGGAGAACTATTCTGATTCATCCATCCATGTGCAGATGAAAGACGAAATGGACGACGAAATTCATCAAGCAACAGAAGTGGACGACAGGCACGTAGCTATATATAGCTAGTAATCTCTCTCTACAAACATGAAAAAGTTTGAAAACCATGTAAGAACATCTATGTTTTCTTAATTTGCAGGAACAGTCATACATGTACAGGTACAAGCAAGCAGCTTGACGTTGAGGAGCTAGAAATGCTTTTGGAGGCATACTTTGCCCAAATTGATGGTACCCTAAACAGGTTATCCACGGTATATCTTTTACTGGAGCCAGTTTATCACGTATATATGAGTTAGTCCTAAAATGATTACCTTTCTAGGCCACTTTTAACGAATCACTTATCCGGTTGGTAACATGTCACACGGTACACTAAAATTTAGCATTTACAACTGAAAGTCGACTAGTTTGTTCTGTTTTTCTTTCTTTTGTTTATGATGATCATACCTTGGAATTTCAGCTGAGGGAGTACGTAGACGACACAGAGGATTACATTAACATTATGCTGGATGATAAACAGAATCAGCTGCTGCAGATGGGAGTAGTTTTATCCACTGCAACACTTGTGGTGAATGCGTTTATCGTTGTCGCCGGGATCTTTGGCATGAATATAGGGATCGAACTGTTCAATGAGGAACTAGAAAGGGGAAATAAAAAGTTCATGTGGACGATTGGTGGGAGTTCCATCGCGTGTGTATTCTTGTTTATCATTGCCATTGCTTGGGGTAAGCATATGCGCTTGCTGGATTAGTGACACTGGAAACAACAAAGGCACCCAAATAAACTTGTACATGTGTTGGTGTTTTACAAAATTGAAGCACCTTGAAGTCATTGAACCGATGTACAAAGTAGATATGGGTTTCTGTCAGACAGGTTTGATAACATGCACGATAATGGAAATTACTCCCTAAATATGAAAAGTAATTGCATTATTACGTACATGATCAAACTTCTTTCTCTACAAGTTACGTGTTTATGCCTCAAACTACTATAGTGATCCAGACATAAATCTAGTAGTCAAAATACCATCTGGTTATCTAGACATGAGCTTGCAAGTTAGGGACATTTGCAGAATTCGTCAGAGTTACTGGATATAGGTCACTATCTCTTCTTGAGAACCTCGGCATATTTGGAGTCTGCAAACATTTGTTGATTACAGCCAACATTAACTTCCAGACTGTTTTGTGGTTAAGCATTGATTTATCAACGCGGAAAATGTAAACACCAAGAGCAATTGTTGATGTCCCTCCTGAGAAGATGAACAGTACCCAAAAGCTGCTGGGGCTTAGGCTTTGGGTTCTACCATCTGTTTCTGCATCCAAGCATTTCTGAGCTGCCAGCATGTTGTTCTCCAACTCCCGAAGTTTACCACTTTCGGTCACCTTCAGCATTGCTTCATTTATACTTGGAAGTAATGGTGACCCCCTTGGAAATGCCTGCGGCATAATTACGTCACAAATCACAGAAAGAATTTTAATCATGAGTACCTATAACTTAAAAGTTGAAATTTGAACTGCAGAATAGATTGGTAGAGCATTACAAATCCAAATCCTCCGACTTTGAATGTTGGCCCAACTGACGCAAAATCTTTGCAGTATTGTCCGAGGAATATCTTGGCAAAAGGGACTTCAAGAAAAGCAGCAGCAATTGCTTTGCTTTTGAGGGCTTTTGCATACTCTTCCGGAGAGCTAAACTCCTGAATGTGATTAGGGGAAAATCGCAAGACTTCCTTCAGATACCTAGAAACAAAGGATCCTTTACAATAACCAACAACGGCATTGCTCTGTAGAAGTGCATCAACATCTGCTACAGCTGGTTCAAGTTGCTGCACCGTCAGCATGCTGGTGAGGTTGGCGGTGTACGTCTGTGTAATGACTAGTGCAACAAATAACCAGACCACCATTGTCATCCTTGACAAATTGCTATGCAGCTTTTCTCCTTTCTCAATCAAATTGGTCAGAGTAATATTAGTCACATAATCACACCAATGCAGAGGTAAAAATTAAGATTAAAAGTTTGATTACCATGCAAGGAGAATAGAGTGGTGAAGGAAAGCCAAACCAAGGTTCCAATTTGATTTAGAAGAGAACCTCTGAGTTCAGGGCAGTGGTTTCGCTCTATCAACCAAACAACAAAGCCATTATAGATATTGATGGCGACTATGAGCGCCCACATGGCTTGTGTAAAAGGTTTCATAAATAACCATGCTTTGTTGCAAATTTTGGACCTGACTGGAACTATCATCATCACTCCTGCTTCAGAATAGGGGTGTGTGAATTCTGCATACTGATATCTTCGCGACACTATTGCTACATCACCAACTACAGCATCAAATTTCTGCTTCAAAGCATAGACAATTTCCGGTCAAGGGTCATCAGAATTGATGATAAAAAAAAACATAATGTCACATTATTATAATTAGTTGGAACTAATTAAGTTCATCAAGAATTCAAGAGAGGAGAATGCAGGTAAGTCGCTTACACTAGAATATATTTGCTGCACTAAAGAATCATATGTGCCATCAAATGGAACAAAATCATATGGCAAAGGATAAGGCAACTCCATCAGGGTTTCTTCAAAGAGATCAATTGCAATCCCACTGAATGAAAAGTTTTTGCCAGAGGGATCTTTTTCTGCCTTTACATACTGTTTGAATGTTGATCCGGTAGGCACGCCAATTTTCAATGGCTTTGAACTTGTTGATACAGTCCATCCTTTTGGAGTATAGTGAGGCCCTCCTGGCCAAAACACTGGTCCAAAATCTTTCATGGATGAACTGACAGTATCACTTCCCCTGCTAGTCTTTGTGAAGCCTATTCCTTTCGACCAATATCCAAGTTCTCGATAACTCTTTCCTATCACATTGATAATCTGGAACATTTGTTGTGGTGGTAATTTTTTGTCTGTGAACTGAATTTTTCCGCTTAACCCATGAAAATCACTTTGAAGAATACTTTCCAACAAGGGCCTCCCATTGTGTTTTATTTGTGTCACTGCTTGAGCCACAGCCCTTGTAGCATCATAGGCCTGCGCAGCAAAGACCCCAGGATCATTGTTTTCCTCTTTAGGATATTCTAAGCTAAACCTTTTACGAAATCTACGATGAAAACCATGAAATTGGGTACTCTCACTTTCGGGAAAGTAGCTCTTGACACCGATAACCCCTTGCATTGTGGAAATGGTGGAGGCATTGAAGGAATGGACCAGGCTAGTAATACGATCTGTGGTGATCCATACATAGTCCGATTCCATCATCTTCAGTTCTTTAGCCTTCTGAAATAGTTGCAATGCCAACGGCAAAGATAAATGAACGATGATAACTCTATAATTGTCTTGTCGAAGCTTCTTAAGCTCCTTGACTAATGAAGAAGAACCGAAAGGTGGAAGAGGTACGAGCTGGCTAATTTCTGCACCAACCTCTCTCAAGGCAACAGAGAGGTGAGGCAAGATTTCGTTGGACGAAGAATCTCTATCTTGGTATATAACAGTGACGTGATGCCATTCAAAAGACTTAACTATAGCAGCTATTGCTTCCATTTGTTTTAGCTCATTATGAGAAGCTTGAACTAGGGAGGGCCAGAGCTCTGTAGCCCAGCTTGGAGTGGCCTCGGCAAAAGAAACAATAGGGGTACTGTACTCACTGCCAACCTCAGCAACTAATGATGTCTCTTCCCATGTATGTGGTCCGAGAATGACTTGAACGTCTTGCATATTTATGAGATCTCTAGCTGTGGAATATTGAGGTTTTTTCAGTTTATACTAAGCTAGTGTATAAATACTAGAGAGAAACTTGTATAATTGGAATATTGTCCTCCCAAATGAGTTGAAAATAATATCTGGTTATAAAATGCCCTAGAAATGTCATGTGTAAATAATTTATACTGAACCATATGTTGAAGACAGAAAGTAAACCAACCTGCAAGAGCCGCCTGCATGGGGTCCCTCTGAGAGTGTCTAATCTGCAAAACAAATCCCTGATTGTTATTGGCATAAAAATCTTCCATTGCCATTTCCATTGCCACTCTCTCTTCTTTGCCAATTCGAGAACTATCATCTATGATGGCCCCAATGTTAACGACGATGCCCATTCCAGCTTCAATATTCCTCTCTGTACTGGGAGTAACTGGCCTAAATAGAACTATGATAACAAAGTAAAATAGAGGAGAAAACTGACTCATGTTTTTTTAGAATTTGCCTTAATCTCTCTCTTCCTAGCTACCTGATGAGCTATATATATATATATATATATATATATATATGCATTAGAATTTGCTGATCACTAGCTAGCTACCAGGGTTTTTACTTGTTCAACTTTAAAATGATTCCTTCCTTTTTGTCTTGGGTCGTAGTCAATAGTAGAGATCAATTCAACACGTACGTACGTACGTAGACTTCGGGTTTTCCTCTGTTTACTCCATGTACATGCAATTTCGCTACGTATGCATTCTTTATCTGCTCCGTAACTTCCTAGTAATCATAGGTAAACGTATATTAGCATAGGTAAATTAAAATTTCCTAGTAATCATAGGTAAACGTAACTTAGTCCAGTGCAAATTATGGGAGCTACATATTAGCATAGGTAAACGTATATTAGCATAGTAAATAATTTTCCTAGTAATCATTCTTTGTCGATAAAATTTCCTAGTAATCATAGGTAAACGTAACTTAGTCCAGTACAAATCATATGTCGATAAAATTATTTACTATGCTAATTAATATACGTTTACCTATGCTAATATGTAGTCCCGTAACTTAGTCCAGTACGTGCAAATCATATGTCGATAAAATTTCCTAGTAATCATAGGTAAACGTAACTTAGTCCAGTGCAAATCATATGTCGATAAAATTATTTACTATGCTAATATGTAGTCCCGTAACTTAGTCCAGTACGTGCAAATCATATGTCGATGAAATTTCCTAGTAATCATAGGTAAACGTATATTAGCATGCAAATAATTTTCCTGATAAGAGATAGCTACTGTTGATCAACAGTGTTTTCAAATTACGGAAAATTATGGCATGTGGACCGAGTCAGCCAGTTCTGCATGCAATTTAAAGAATATTGGAAGGTAGAACGGAATTGTTCGTGACCTGCAGTTCTAGATTGTTTACTTCGAACCAACCAAGTCTAGAACCAATAACTTCATATATATAGTATGAGTGAGGAATTGGTACACCCTATATATGGTTTTACGAGTTGCAGACTACTAATTAAACCCTTTGAGCTAATATTACTTATATAAATTTTACTCGCGTACGGGTTAAGCAAATACATTCTTGTATAATTAATACGTGGAAACTTTGCTGTAGAGTATTAGAGGCATATTTGCTAGAGTTGAGGCGTTCCGTTTGGTTAATTGTCTCCGTCGATCATCTTTGAATAGAGACTAACGTTATTGAATGGTTCCGACTTCCGAGTTCGATCATCAAGCAGAATTCTTGTTCTGTCAATTGTGATAGATATCATAATAAATATCACAAGTCTAATTGTCAAGTATCCCCTGGCATGGGCTACTATTCAAATTTGTATTGACAGGGAAATAAATTAAGGTCTAACTTGACATGTACGTACGTAGATAGCTATGTAATTGCATGTAGGTGGGTCTTTGAATAATCTTGTAAAATTCAAAAAAAAAAAAAAACAAACATCATCAGTCCTATTCTGTAGATAGCGATTCGAACCCCATAATCGTTAAATTAGTCACAATTTTGGTTGAAAATTGTTATAGTCAATGTTTGCGGTGTAACTTACATAATGAGCTAAATCTTAAGGCTCTTTGTTCTAAAGTATCAAACTTTGAAGTAATTATTATAAAAACCCTAGAAATATTGTCATTTTTTCTTTCTGCAAAATGACGAAAACAAGAATGACCAAGAATTCAAGATAATCGATCGGATCATCTTAATGGAACTGTAAAACAAGAATGATATACATCTTCTTGATTCTGTGAAAAGAACGTATTAACAACCATGGATCAATCATCTTAATTTTTCTTAAGAGATCGAGAAATGTTTTTTACCTGCAAGTCTTTGATTGCCTCTAATGGCACACAATATGGCCGGTGTGTGATCTCTGTCTATCTCTCTTCTGTCAGCTTCTCTATGCCCGGTGCGAATTTGATCTGAGAACAGAGAAAATAATTAATTAAAGAAAAAAAAAATCTGTACTAGGGTTAATCCGGCGCGGCCAACCACAGTAAAAAAGCATAACCTCTGATATCTTCTCTTCTTAAGTCACTCACTCAGTCACTCCCATAAGCTCTCTCTCACCTCCTCTCTCTCTTTGTTCATCATAAATCAACTCGCAGATGATCGAGGAACATGAGGAACATAGCTGAGAAAGCGAAAGAAAGCAGAGAGGCTAGGGTTTTTTGTTTCCTTTTTTTTTTTTGGAATTTCTGTTGGGAAGACGAAGTAAGAATACAAGAGTCCTCTATATATTGGATTTAGAAAATGTCCATTTGATACATTTTTGGGGGTCTCTTTGCCCAAACTAATGATCACTTTTAAAAATTACCAAAGCCAACATATAGGTAAACAAGCTATTGCACAAATGATACAAAAAGTTTTATTTTCTATATTTGTTAGAGTTTTTTGCCCTCACCCCCTTATACACTCATATGAAGAAAAACTGCAAGATAGAGAAGACTCTGCCGGAAGGTTACCAAACTCTGCCGGCGTCCAATGGCCGGTCGCCGGATTCCAGTCATAGGACTCCGGTCGCCGAATTCTAGTCACCGGACTCCAGTCGCCGGATTCCGGTCACCAAATTTTTTTCGCCAAAATATTATTTTTCCAATATTAAATTACTGACTCTGACTTTAAGCATGTTACTAACTCTCAGTAATCAAGTTACTGACCCCCAGTAAGCAACTTACAGATTCCAGTAAGCATGTTACTGACTCTCAGTAATCAGGTTACTGACCCCCAGTAAGCAACTTACAGATTCCAGTAATCAAGTTACTGACTCTCAGTAATCAGTTTACTGACTCCCAGTAAGCAACTTACAAATTTCAGTAAGCATGTTTCTGACTCGCAGTAACCAGGTTACTTACCCCCAGTAAGCAACTTACTGGCCCGAGACGGAGATTCTACTCCCCCGAGACGGAGGTTGACATCCAATTCCTCGCCGATAAAGCTGAGCCCGATTGCCTCGGTCGCGGAATTGCGCAGCCGCGAAGGAGAAGGCCAATAGTATTGAAAAGCCAATTAATATTCCCTACACGGCGACACCAAAAGCAAATGTCGCAACTCCCACCCAAGTATTAAAGCAGCCTTTTCTTTTATCTCTCTAGCTTCTTCTCTGTTTTATTCTCTCACTCCCACTAGTAAAGAAAGAAAGATCTCACCTTCTCTCTCATCCCCCCAACTCTGACAACAACAATCACAACCACCTCCAACAATGAACTAGCCTTATCTCGGCATCGGCGAACACTATCCTCGGTGGCGTCGTAGGGAAGGCCGCGACATCTTGACCTCCTCTGCCACATTTCGACCTCCGATCCACAATTGTTGTTGAAAGAAAGAGACCTGAGGAGAAGGTAGTCGGAGTGAAGCTGGCCGGCGAAGTCCAAAGAGAGTGTTGTCTAGCTTCAAGCGCCGGCGCCATCTCTGCGCTAAAGGTAGAGATCGGAGTCGAAGAGAGAGAATGAGAGCCGAAGTGTTGAGAGATGGGCTGTTTTTTGTTTGAGAAAATGTGAAGTGACATCATAGTCTTTTACCTAGAAAACATTAGAGTGGGCAACTAACATTGAATTTGACAATTTTTAAGATAATTTTGTGCAATGGTCATTTTCCCTATTGGATTTAGCTAAAACAAAGTTGTAGGTATCCTAATGAGAGTTGATTTCCTAATGAGAGTAGGCAGCTATATTTTAGCTGTTCCGTAGCTAATACTTGGCTAACTGAATACGGAAAGCATTTGCTTGACCGAAGAAGGATAGGTGTCACGCCCTTGAATATAAAAATTTCAAAATTCGGAAACGTGATAATTCAATAATTCAAATTACTTAGAAAATAAATTACAATTTACTAAGTATTAAGGAGTCCAAAGAAATGCGACTCCGACGACCACAAATATTACATCACCATTATTTATACAAGTTGTAAAATATCAGACAATGTAGAAGTTCACTCATAGCTCTCTACACGCTGAAAAAGCAAAGCTAAAAGTAGAATCACTTCTAATCGCCGCAGCTATCAGTCGTTGTCTTGCTAATCCTCACTTGCAGGACTAACCCAACACCATGGATTTGTGCACCGGGTTGTAAACAACGAACCAGGTAAGTTTTTAAAGCTCGTATGAGTAAACTTATTAGCAATTACTCGGTCAACACATGCTTATAATTTCTCAGATAAACGCTACAACATTTAAACCCACAAAATACACCCGCGCACAAATCAGAAGGTAAAGATCAGCCATGCTTAAATAGAAATATAGTTCAAGAATGTACATATCTTATATAATGAAAATCATGACTCATGCATATAGTTTAGTTCAGGAAGCCAAGCTCAGATAACACCATTGCAAAACAAGGGAAAGTAAATAAGAAATCTGTCAATACGAAATGAAGTCAAGAAATTGTCATTATAAGCCCCAAGAAAAACAACGCACACCTTATTTTCTTTCAAAACCCGACTTTCCTTACTCATAAGGAATACAAGTCAACTAGTGACAAAATCACATATTATCACGACAACATTTGTAAATAAGGAAACATGTCCCTCTTGGACAACAAAAGAAAAACACAAATAAATTACTTTAAAAACATGCACGCATGAGACCCAGATAACCCCACTTGGTTACCCCTCATGCCGTGCAACGGCATACAGATTAGAGCTCTAACTGATCGTAACCAATCACCCGGCCAAAAACTTGGTTCCCTATATAAATGCCTCCGTCACATTAGTGACCGTCCGAAGACAAAATAAAACGTCACAACAGTGATCGTCCGTATACTAGAAAAGAATTTTAAAGTCCTACTTGACTCAACATAATCACAACGCAGGTTACTCAACTACAACAACAACAACATATATCAACCTTACACGAGGTAATTGTACCAACCACAGTTCCAACAAGTTCACAATTAACACACATTCTAAAATTCCACATCACCAATACACATAGATCACAGTTCCACATCATCAACACATCGATTTCATGCTTCCACATCAATATATATATATATATATATATATATATATATATATATATATATATACACACACACACACGTAGGCATTCGCTCAGGAACTGCCAATTAATACCAATTATAGTTTATTGATCGCAAAACCTCTTTAAAATAATTTTTATATTAAAACTATTTTACTTACCCATGAACCGTAACCGATCAAGTTCATATGATTTAAAACAAATATTTATTTCTATAAAACAATTTCACATTTTACGATTCAATAACTATAAAGTAACGTGTTCATGAGAATATTGTGAGGTTTACTCACCTCTTATTCTCGCTGCGTCTTCAATGGCACCAACGTAAGGTACGCTCATTCCGACAATCACCTAAGTGACATATACTAGCTAGTACATAAGTCACTCTCAATATAGTTTCATGATCATTTGTGGAACCATAACACCACTCATCAAGTGGTCTCCATACGGCGGTACTGCGGCAGCTAAGCCTTGTTTAGGGTAATGTTGGTGATTAAGGAATAAGGCCTCTCTATTGTTGGGAAAATGAAGTCTTCCAGTAGCTATTTTGGTGAATATCCAAGATTTGTATACACTTGTGTGGCCTCTCTGTAATGAACATATTAACAGCCTCGTTTTTTTTTTTAAGTCATAGAAAGGGAAAGAGAAGGGAATGTAATTTTAAATTAAACTGTTGTAAAAAGGTTATTCACCCCAGTAAAAATGTGAGTCACCCCGGTTGCTTCAGCTTATAAATACAGAGACCTCCTGGTTCCTAGGGTATTCGGACCAAAAACATTTCCTTACAGGGTTTAAGAAAGAAATTAAGGCAACGGCGCTCTCTGAAGTTCGGAAAGGCTCAGTCTCAGTCTCAGACTCTTGTACAATGTGGGACGATTGCTATCAAGGTAAGTCTGTGTTGACCCCTGAGTCCATCTCTAAGCTTTGTCTGTCCATTTCTCATGTCTTGACAAATTGGCTGGAATCACTCCCTCAAGAACTCATACCCGACATCCTCATTAGACTACCAGTTAAATCCCTCATCAGATTCATCTCTGTCTCCAAGTCTTGGAACTCCACTATCAAACACCCGAACTTTATCCGCACCCACCTCACCCACAACCTCAAATGTTCAAATGACCAAAACCTACTCTTACTACACAATGTCTCCAGTGAAGGCACCTCCGAGCCTTACGGAGTAATTCCCAATTCCGGGTTTAAAGAAGAATCATACTCTCTGCATTATGATAACAGTTGTGTTACTGAGCATTGCAAGTTTGAGTTTCCAATTGCTCTTAAGGAACTGATAATGATGAAGAATCCGTGTTTTCGCGTTGTGGGTACTTGTAATGGGGTCGTTTTGCTTGCTGATGATGTATGCCGTGATGATTACAACTTTATTTTATGGAACCCTAGTATAAGAAAGTATGTCATCCTTCCTAAGCCCACTGTTAGGCTTTCGACACATGGTAAGCATGATCCGTACTATGGTCTGGGTTATGATGCTATTAACAATGACTATAAGGTTGTGAGAGTGACATTTCTTAAGGATCCACCTGATCATCACCTCCAGACTTTAGTTCAGTACTTTTCACTGGCCACAGGCTCTTGGGGCATGCTTCGGGTTCTTCCTCCATGTATGATGCTTAGCTCCAAAGCCCTGGTTTTAGTCAATGGGGCTCTGCACTGTCTGGCTCTCCGTGGAATCGATGATCATATGAAGTTAATGGTAATGGGATTTGATGTTGGAAGTGAGTCATTGCGAGAGTTGCTGCTGCCCGAGAGCCTCAAGACGGATGACATATTGGAGTTCCAATTGAGTGCTTCAGGAGATATGAAATCAATTGGTCTGTTTGTGAGGTGTAAGACTGATACTAATTGTTATCTTGATATATGGGTGATGAAGGAGTACTGTGTTCACAAGTCTTGGACCAAATTGATGATTCTCACTCCACAAGGTCCGGAAAAAAGTTTGCCCCTTGCAAAGTGTTTTAGGAGGAATGGTGAAGTGGTGTTGATGCTTGAAGATGACCGTGGATTGGTTTCACTTGACATTGTCAGCAAACAGTTCAAAAGTCTCGGGATTTCTGCAGGTCTGGTTTGTTCTATTGACTCGTATGAAGAGAGCCTTGTCTTGCTTGACAGGAAAGATGCAATTTCTTACTGAGGGGAAATAATAGGTAAGGTGATAAGTTATAGAACTTGCTTCTTGTTTAAATGAGTTTGCAGCTAAGTTCATTAGACATGTGACTACTGAAGTTTACTTCAAAACATTGTGTCATATTCTGTATGCTGTTTGATTTAGTAGGTCTCTCCTTGTCAAGTGATAGTTTTTTCTTTGTATACTGTTGCTTTGTTCTTACTTTTCTGTCAGCTTGCTTTTGATATTGTTTCCGTCTTAGTTAGTATGTAGGGTGTATTTCTTGCTTATGTTGTCTGAAAACACAACCTTATAACTAGTTCAATTGAAATGATGCAATCCTACTCTGATGGACCAGCTCAGAGAAAACAAAAATTGGAAGAGTTGTTACAGGTGAAATAGTACATGCGTATTTAGCTATGCTGCTCCAATTATTAGCCCTTGGAGTTGCGGTGTTTTATGTACACCAGCTTGGTAGTACCATATACTGTGGACTGTGGTATCTGTGGAGCTGGTGATGCTACTTAACTGCACTTGAAATAACATTCTAACACAATACTTATATGATTTTCTGTTAGATGTCTAGAACAACTGTTCATGCAATGGCTGCTTTAATCAATTTAGCTTTGATTTATATTTCACTATTCCCATTTGGATAGCAGTCGATATATATATAACATAACCTGATGAAATGAGCACTAGACCATAGAGGATAAGGTGACACTTCGAAAAATCAAGCACGAAGAACTAAAAGTAGGATGGTAGTGGTATAACTTACTAATTTCTGTGTATTTGGATTCATTTTTAATATCTAGACTGTGTACTTGTGTTACTTGTTTCGTTGTTGGTCAAAAGTATCTCCAAGTTATCTTACAGGCAGGCTTCATGCTTTGGAAATCCTGATCATTGTTCATTCTACATCTATCCTCTATCTGTTAACTGCACAGTTACCTTCACTTCTCTTTCATGCCTGTGTACGCAATTGGATTCAGAGCAGCAAGAGTGTGCTACAGATGTATGGAAAAACCATTGAAACTTGAATGGTTGCATTTAATATCATTATTGGACTCTCCTGTTTCTATAGATGTATAGATTATGCTGCTGACTCATATATGCTAACATCGTTTGATTGATTATTTGCAGGTGGAATAAATCGTTTAATGAGTTTCAAGTCTGCTCTCTACAGGTAGCTGTGAAGTGAGATAGAACTCTGCTAGATGGATTTGTGCATGAATATCACTTCGTCTAACATCAGAAGTCCTGAAGTAGCTATCTACTATCTCTTTAATATCTGTTTCTTAGTTTATCATGGTAGTTGCCTGTAGTGTCGAATTGCTATTCTGGCTTATGAGGGATGTTAATTATATAATTTACTTTGTTTCTATTGGGTAGGAAGAACCATTTATGTGTTCTGCATATGTGTGTCGATATTTATCTTTCATGTTATATGCAGAAGTAGTTGCCATAGTTCAAGCATTTGTTTGACAAGAGAATTGATTTTCCGAAGAAGTTGAACCTCTAAGCTCAAGAAAAAGAAAGAGTAAACAACATTAGCCTCAAGCCCTCAATTAATTCCCCCTCTTTATGTTCTGAAGAGGAAATATCCGATAATTAATTGTAATTTGACTCGTTATAAATGTTTACATTCTCTAATTGAATTGAATATTAACTGGTTTTGGATAACAAAACAACCGATCGCCGTGAAGAAGACTATCTGATAGATCAATAATTATTTCACGAGTTAGTAGAGTAGATACAGCCATGAACTGCGGTGAGGAGCCGGATACGAAGAGGAAGAAAACCTCCCACTCCGATGAACCTGAGCCGGATAGGATACGGAGAAGATCCTCTGGATGGAGCTCCCTGAGGGGCCGATGAGGTGCCTGAGAACTGTGTGTTGTATATGATGGAGGAGCTCGCGGTTCGCCATAATATCCCGCTCACGCGTAAGCACATCTATATATGTGCTTTTGATTTGATTATGATTTCAAATTTCATCTTTGTGGTTCAATTTTGTCATCGGTACCGTAATTGGAAAAAGTAATGATCAGATTGAGTTTTGACAGCTTATGATCCTAATAATAAGGAGAAAGGAAGCAAAATTGTACTGGTTAAGTAGAGTGATCTCGAGGAGGAGAAGCACTGCGACGCTTGTGGGAAGGAGAATGGCCACTTCAGTTTTCAGTGCCCTAATGATCCTGGTATGTTTTTGCGCAAGCTTTCAAGGAATTCAACTGATATTGTTTCAAGTACTTTATATGGTTAATAACTTTTTACAATAGCGAAACTTTCTTGAACTAGTACTTGTAAGATGACCGTTTTAGGGTGGATTTTAGGATCATCATACATGATGGCATCAATCTATGACTACATTATCTATGTCTATGTTTATCCACTATTCATTTTCTTTTGTGAAGACACACACACACACACACTTGATACATTTGTAGTACCAAGAAGCTGGTCCGCATTAATTTTTGGAATTTTGTCACAGATCCGCAAACTTATGGAACAAAATGTTATTAATGGGGTCAAGATGGTTCTGTACTGCGACATTTGTAAGAAGGAATATGACCACTCCAGTTGGAGGTGCCCAGACCTGAAACTCATCCCATATGACCCAACGGATGGGGGAGATTTGATTTGTAAAGCTTGTGGTGTTGAGGGTGAGCACTGGACTGATGTTTGTCCCGAGCAGATTGGCCCACCACCAGAGGTAGAGCCTGGTTTAAGGGAATGTTTGATTTGTCACAAGTATGATGACCGTGAGCACGGGACTGAGGACTGTCCTGAGTTGGTAAATGGGGATCGCAAATTTTGTTTTAGTTGTCAGGAGCTGGGTGACCACTCGACTGATGATTGCTGCAAGTTTGCTGAGACAGTTTTTTTTTTGTTCGTGCTGTGAGACCACAGGTGACCACTTGACTGAAAATTGCCCTAGTGAAGCTAATGATGGTCGCGAGTACTGTGAAATTTGTGATTGGTTGGGTGACCACTCGACTAATTGTTGCCCCTCGAAGTGGTGATGGCAATCTGATCATGTGACCACCTGTTTGGAGGATTCGTGGGAGCCTGAGTTTGACCTATGGTGTTGGATTAATAACTCGTTCTGCCGGACTAGAAGTTACTTTGATATGTTGTTGCTAGTTGGATATATGGAGTTTATGTTCTTGTTAATGTTTGGTGTGTACGTGCTGTGTTTGTCTCGAATGCTATTAGTGTTTGCAGAAAATTACGTACTGACCTTTTTAGTTCCAATCTTTTCTTTTAGTATTCCCAGTGCTGACAATTAGGAGATAATGACTGAAACAATGTGCTTCAGAACAGGCCTCTAGTCTAGCAAAAGAAACATAGTTGCTTTTTTGCTGTTGGGTGAGTTGTTATATATGTACAACAACACTTTGTGGCGTTGCAACATTACCTCACCGTGGAGATCAGGAGATTATATAACATTTTAGAGAGCCTGCATTTGATACTGTTTTCTGGGTATTTTGTTTTCAGCTTGCTTTTGATACTGTTTCCGTCTTAGCAAGTAGGTTGTATTTCTTGCTTATGTTGTCTGAAAACACAACTCTGTAACTAGTTTAATAGAAATGAAGCAATCCTACTCTGATGGACAAGCATGGAGAAAACAAATATTGGAAGACTAGCTGTTATACAGGTGAAATAGTACATGCTTATGTAGCTATGCTGCTCCTATTATCAGCGCTTGGAGTTTCGTGTTTTATGTACTCCAGCTTGGTAGTACCATTACTGCCATATACTGTGAACTGTGGTCTCTGTGGAGCTGGTGATGCTACTTAACTGTACTTGAAATAACATTATAACACAATACTTGTATGTTTTTCTGCTAGATGTCTAGAAAAACTTTTCATGCAACGGATGCTTTAATCAATTTAGATTTGATTTATATTTCACTATCCCAATAGGATAGCTGTCAGTATATATAACATAACCTGATGAAATGAGCACTAGACCATAGAGGATAAGGTGATACTTTGAAAAATCTAGCATGAAGAACTAAAATTAGGACCTGGTAGTGGTATAACTTACTAATTAATTTATGTGTATTTTGTTTCATTTTTAATATCGAGACTGTGTACTCATAGTGTTTATTTGTTTTGTTGTTGGTCAAAGTATCTCGAAGTTACCTTACAGGCAGGCTTCATGCTTTGGAGATCCTGATCAACTGTTCATTCTACATCTGTCCTCTATCTGTACACTGCACAAGTGCACAGTTACCTTTACTTCATTTTACTGCGCATGAACTCTTCTTCTGTTCTTCAAACAGATGCAATAGTCTTTCATTTCCCATATGACAGCAATAAAGTTTGATTTTCTGTATGCTTTTGAATGACCAATCGTGCTACCTTTCTTTTGCTGTGCAGTTTAGCATTTTTGGTCCTGTACTTAGCTTCTGGTTGTTTTGTGTTCGAGTTAATATTGGTAATGGTTCTCTCTTTCTTTCTTTTTTCTGTTTTTCTCATATTCTTAAAGAACTGTCTTTCCTGTTTGTTTTCTCATAAGACAAGTTTCTTACCAAACTTAACTCAGCTTTGGTCTTAAGTTTATTTGGAAAACAAGAAGTTAAAATAAAAAAATAAGTTTCATTCACCGGAATACAAGGCTCTAGAAACAAAATAGTAATACATAGCTCTTTAAATGCTTGTAATTTGCTGCTTCTTGTAACATCAAGTCGATGAGACCTTAAAAAAGGAACTTTGCAGACCTACTGGTATTTGTTGTTGTTTGTTTAACCTTTTCTTTTGTTACAAATGTGCTACATACTTACATACTTTGTTAAATGTTATGAGATAAGTGACTCATAGATTTTTTAAACTTATAAGAAAGTAGATTATGATAGGATTTCAAATGAGGGATGATGCTGTATACAGATCAGGTGTACTTTTGACATAAATTATTGTGCTGTCAGGAGCTTGATTGCCTATTCTTTCAGTTGAATATGCATCATAACATCACCTGTATATGAACTGATAAAAATATACCTCAAAACTACCAATGTGGGAACTGGAAGCAGGACAAACTAATTGTTGTAACTCTAGATATGCAATATTGGAGCTGAAAGCCAAATGGGAAAAAGCTTTTACAAGAAAAGAAATGTACAGCAGTTCATGAAGTTATCCAGTTATGCCTTCTTGAGGTGAAGCGTGAAGCGGAAGTTTCATTTGCATTCCCGCAGAAGTCATATGAAAAGCTTTTTAACTACTGTTGTAGACTATATAATAGCTGGCATAGACTTGAGTCACTTGACACAGTGGCCTTTTTTTTTGGTTGATTAGCTTCATTCTTTGCATACTTTTTGTGAAACAGCTGCTAGATTTTGACACTGCAGCCAAACTTTTTCTAATTGCTCATTCTGTTTAATAGTCAAGTGCTGCATATTCAGAATTTGGCATTCTGATAATTTCATCCTTTCAGAACCAGGTTAATTGATCACATTATGTGCCAGTTTGTGATGTCTAATGTCTACTTAACAAATTTTTATGGCTAAAACCTTGATTTCTTGGTTTCATTAGGATAATATAAGCTGATAAAGACAAAGTAATGGTGGGTGCGCATATTTTCTCAGTCGAGAACTGTAACTTATAACTCCAACTTATGCGTATCTTCATCCTCATATGTCTAAATGGTTCCTTTTGATCTCATTTCATTTGCTGCTCGAGAATCTTTTATTCTCTTTGCTTTTCCAAGTTCTGTTGAAAGATGTTCTTGGGGCATGCTTGAGGAACATCAACTATATTTGCAGAACACGATTTTTGGCTTTTGATTAATGAGCAATGACATTTATAACTAAATTGATAGAACCGTTGTATTCTATTTTGTAATGCACATGAAGAACATCATTGGTAATGAATCCATGGTTCACTCTAAGTTATTACTTTCACATTGTATTTTATCCTCAGACCTCAGAATTTGTATTTTCATGTGAATTCAGGAGATAGAAATTTTTTTATGAGGGCTGGAACCCAGTCTAGGAAATTTACATGAATCAATTCTCTTAAGAGACTGATATAAAAGGGAACAACTGTGAACTAAAATGCCGAGGACAACAAATCAGAATAAGCAGCATTTCACTCTCCCACTTCCATGGTAATATGGTATTTGGCTGCTGATCATTCATTACATCTTCCATAAAATACATAGGCTGATTTCCACTAAGCATAGCGTCACTCCACTTCCCTCCATACAAATCAACTTCCCCTCGACAAGAATACTGGGATTCTGTGACTGTGTTGCAGTGATGACACTGTCCTTTTCCTCAAACTTAAAGCCCTGCAGTCACCAAAACAGTGTAAACCGTAAAACATATATAGTAGTATAGTACCATGCCAGTGTACTACTGTATCATCAACAACATAAACAAAATATAACAGATTACCATGTTTTGTTAACATAAGTAAATAAGCAGATCATAAGTAAATAAGACGACCAATCTACTTGCTTAAGCAGATGATGAACTGAGTAGTATATATAGATTAAGGATGAACATCAACAACAAAAAATATATCTTGATCAGGATAGGAAATAGAATAGCATTCCAAGTCATTGATGCAATAGTATACTCTTAAAGAAAAGATACAGAATTCAAAATGATTCTATGCATGAAGACCCAAAGAAAGCGGCCAAAATAAGGTTATGCTGTAGTGCGTGTATATTCAAATAAACTATACCTCTGTATTTTCTAAGGAAACCTTGAATATATAAGGAATTCATATTCAGTAAGGTTATTGTAATACAAGAAGTACAGAAAGAAAGCCATGAGTGAACTTAAGCTCCTGCCTTAGTTGCAGAGAGAATCAAGAAATTAAAGAATTACAACGCAAGTTTGAAAGAAATTTCAAGAAAGGTATATGAAAAGCCAGTAATAATATTCTTTGTCTTGACTACCCTTAAGAATGATGAGATGATATACATCGTCTTGATTCGGTGAAAAAGAACAAGATATGAGGGTTGTAAGTACGATCGATCATCAGAATATTTACTGGTCTTTGCCTCCAATATGGTCTGTTATCTCTTCTGTCATCTTCTCTATGACCAGTGCGAATTTGATCTGAGAACAGAGAAACAAAGAAAGAAAAAGTTAGTTAAAGGAAAAAAAGGCATCTGTTAAACTAGGGTTTCTTCTGCCAACAAGAACGTACAACAGTAAAAAACATAAACACTGATCTCTTCTGTTCTTCAATCTCAATCACTCACTCTCATAAGCTCTCTCACACCTCCACTCTTTCCCGGTTCTTCATACATGCGATTCGCAATGAGGAACAGGGAGAGAGTGAAAGCGAAAGAAAGCAGAGAGGGCTTTTTCTTGTTTCCTTTTTTTGTTGGGAAGACGAAGTAAGAATAGAAGAGTCAGGAGAAACTTAGCTATAAGCGTAGAGTGTTGGTTCCCTAATGAGAGTGGGTTTCCTAATGAGAGTGGGCCAGCTATAATTTAGCTGTATCTAGTTGTTCCTAATGAGAGTCGGTTGCCCTACGTACGGCATTTGCGTAACTAAATAACGAAGAAGGAAAGTATATATATATATATATATATATATATATATATATATACGGCATTTGCGTAACTAAATAACGAAGAAGGAAAGTATATATATATATATATATATATATATATATATATATATATATATATATAAAGCTTCTCATCCTTCATTACCTCCCCCTGAATTCTTTCTATCTTTGTCTCCAGAAAGAAAAAAAAATGAAGGACGAAGAAGAACCTCTCTGCTTTCTTTCCCTTTTATCTCTCTCTCCGTTCCTCATGTTCCTCATCCTCTTCTGTAGGTGAGTTGATTTATGATGAACAGAGAGAGAGATAGAGTGTGAGAAAGCATTTGGGAGTGAATGAAGAAGATCAAGAAGAGATGAGATCAAGTTCAAGTTTATGATCAAATCTTTATCTTTAACTGTTTTCTTTGTTCTCAGATCTTGGGACGGGACGGCATAGTCGGCACTCGACATGAACAAGTCGATAGAAGAAAAAGATTACAGAGAGAGAAATATGATCAAGGACTTATGCTATTACTTTTGTGAGCGCTTTCTCTTCTCTCAAATTCTGGATCCGGATTGCTCCATTCCCATGTACGATCCAAGAATCTTTTTCTTTATTTTTTTGAAAGAAAAACGAACAAGAATCAAGTCGCATGTAGTAGTCAAATTGTATGCTTTTGTTAGCGTCTCAAATACATCGTTGTTGGTTTTGTCTAAAAGGAATCGATCAAGAACTCAAAAAGTTGATCGGAATTGTATGTTCTGTTAGTCCCTACAATGGAACTGTAACTAGCCTTTGATTTACCTCTGGGATGATGATGAATCTAATGATCGATTTGGCTACTTTAGAAATCGTATTGATCACAGATTCACAACCAGGTTAATTGATCACATTATATATTTGCCAGAACGATTACTGTGGAATTGTCCATCTTCGTATTATGCAGGCTTCTTCATTAACAGCACTTCAAATTATGCAATACTAAATACAGGACTTTGCTTCTATGACACCACTTCTTGCAGTTTCAAAAGTCATTGATTCCTTTCAGGGTGTTTTTTTTTTTTTTTTTTTTTTTCAGGTCAGGATCAACATTCGGGATTTTCTATTTGAGCTTTATTATCTTAGTTTTTGGTATTTCTTGGTGTACGTTTATTCATCATGGTTATATTCAGGTGTGGCAAGAGGATGTGTAGGTGGCAGCACTTGGCTGTGTACGTGAACTTGGGTACATATTATTTTATCGGCATAACAGTTGCTGGTTCTTGGATTTGTATTCAAACTTTATGCCAAGGTAATCAAATTTATAGGGGAACTTATTAAGTTCATTCTTCTTTTGCTTCACAGTTCAATTCATTTTTTGTTGTGGTGCGTTTTGGTTTAATTTGGGTGCAGGGCTTGTGGATTGGTTTAATTTGTGGTCTCTTCTTTCAAGCAAGCACATTATTGTTGATTACACAGCTCAAGAAATGGACATATTATTTCCAGTACGTCAAAGCACACTACCAGAAAAAAGGCTTTTCCCGACGAAAAAAAAAAAAACGGCCGACGAAATAAAATTTTCGTCGCAAAAAAAAAAAAATTCGTCGGCTATTCCCCTAGAATGGCCGACGATTTTTTTTTTTCGTCGCTAAAAAAAAAAATCGTCGGCTATTCCCATAGAATGGCCGACGATTTGAATTTTCGTCGGCTATTCCCATAGAATGGCCGACGATTTAAATTTTCGTCGGCTATTCCCATAGAATGGCCGACGATTTAAATTTTCGTCGGCCTTTCTCTGAAACTTTAGCCGACGAAAATTTTTGGAAGTATGGCCGACGAGTACTAGGTTTGATTTCGTCGGCTATGATTAAAAAAAAAAAAAAAAAAGAACAGCTTCCATTTTCTATCACTATCGACAAACCATTGCTTCGTCCTTCAAATGCAAATGTGTCGTGAAATAAGATATGACCGAAATAATGAAATACGTCTACGGTTGAAAAATGAGAAGATTTCGACAAAATCTGTGTGCCGAATGTTGCGGTTAACTGTTTTTTACTTCCGTTTTTCTATGGGTAGCCTGACGGTCGGTAAATATTTTGAGGAAAATTTTTATACGATTAGTTGCGTCTCATCGATTTGAAACTATTCTCTGTTGAAGGTCAGACCAAAAAACGTCATTTAGACATGCCAATTACCATTTCTAAGCTTTTGAAGGGTTGACTCACACGGTTGACCGTCCCGATCGAGCCTTTAACTTTGTCAGATGTAGTTGGATTTTTTTTCATAAATGTATTTAATCTTAACGGTGATATCTGACGGTTGGAATAGATTTTCCAAACTTTTAGATTCAAAATCGGAACATATGCACTAATGTTCCTTAACTTGTTTACTAAGTGTTTAAGTGAATGTATAGTTTCAAATAGTTACTATACGTACACTCTTCAAATGCAAATATGTCGTCAAATAAGATATGACCAAAATAATGAAATACTTCTACGGTTGAAAAATGACAAGATTCCGATAAAATCCGCGTGCCGAAAGAATGAAATCAGTCAAAACCCGGTTTACTGTAGATTTGGCGTCCGGCGTCCGAATGATGATTGTGATACCATTCCGGAAAGGGAACGACGCCAGGAACATAACTCGTAGCTTTGCTACGATGTGTGGGCTTTTTCGGGCTTTCGAGTTCGTTTAGGGCCTCAAAACGGCATTTTAGTATGTTTTCATAAAATAGCCGACGAAACATTCAAATTTCGTCGGCTATTCTCTAAGTATAGCCGACGAATTCAAATATTTCGTCGGCTAAACTCTTGATCCGCGCCTTTTTATTGTCCGACGTTGGATGGCTCAGATCCGACGGCTGTTGATTTTCCAAAGTATAGCCGACGAAATATTTTAATTTCGTCGGCTATTCTCTAAGTATAGCCGACGAAATCTTTTATTTCGTCGGCTATACTCCTTCTAAATCTTTTAAATCCTCCCGCCTTTTTTCTCTCCTCCTTTCCCCCCTCCTCCTCCTCCTTCTCCTCCTCCTCCGGCCTCCTCCTCCTCCTTCCCCTCCTCCGGCCTCCTCCTCCTCCTCCGGCCTCCTCCTCCTCCTCCGGCCTCCTCCTCCTCCTTCCCCTCCTCCTCCTCCTCCTTCTCCTCCTTCTCCTCCTCCTTCTCCTCCTCCTCCTCCGGCCTCCTCCTCCTCCTCCTCCTTCCCCTCCTCCTCCGGCCTCCTCCTCCTCCTTCCCCTCCTCCGGCCTCCTCCTCCGGCCTCCTCCTCCTTCTCCTCCTCCTCCTCCTCCTCCTTCCCCTCCTCCTCCTTCCCCTCCTCCTCCTCCTCCTCCTCCTTCCCCTCCTCCTCCTTCTCCTCCTCCTCCGGCCTCCTCCTTCTCCTCCTCCTCCGGCCTCCTCCTCCTCCTCCTCCTCCTCCGGCCTCCTCCTCCTTCCCCTCCTCCTCCTCCTCCTCCTCCTCCTCCTCCTCCTCCTTCCCCTCCTCCGATCCGGTATTTTTTTTTGCCCAAAATGCAGTTATAGCCGACGAAATTAACATTATTTCGTCGGCTATAACTGCATTTTTTAATATATTCCGACGAAATAGCCGACGAAATAGCTCAAATTCGTCGGCTATACTTCAGAACAAATAGCCGACGAAACCAAATTTCGTCGGCCATACTCGAACAAATAGCTGACGAAATCATTTTCGTCGGCCATTGGTATTACCGACGGGGTATTTCCGACGACTTATAGCCGACGAAAATTTCGTCGGTAGAAGGTATAGCCGACGAAAAATTGGCATAGCCGACGAAAAAAATTTCGTCGGCTATTCCCTCCGATTTGGTAGTGGCATGTTAACAAAACAGTGAAATCTGAAACTCAAAAAATGAGGGTGTCTCTAGTTAACTTTCTACTTTGAAGCTGAAGCTGGGTGCTGAATGCCTATTCTTCCACATATGAAGGGCACAAGCATTTTTACTCGACAAGATATGAGTAACCTATAAGTTAATTAAGAAAGTTCAACCATTTTCATGAAGGGATCGACCATCGGGAACATCTCCCCTTCCATATCTTTCTGTTTGATCTCCCCTCTATTTTTCACCTTATTAACAATGAAATAAAGCTGTCACCGACCACCAAATTTGACGTCGATGATCACTTCCATCGAAAATGATATATATTAACACCATTGAAGTAACTCGAGCAATTGAAGGGATAATGTAATGCATGTTTCAACAATATGGGAGTAACGTGTGGCTGCAAGCATTAGAAAGAGAGACATTTTTGTCGATGGTTAAGGAAATAGAGAGGAAGAGAAAGTATGAGGGGAGTTGGTGATCATCGTAGACAATGTTGAGAAAATAAGTGGCCGATAATTCAGGTCATTGCAAATGAGTAAATGAAAGAACTAGACATCGCACCGTTACACTCTAGTGTATCAAAAAGATCCGGCTTCTCTAAATTGAGGAGTATGTAAATTTACTTAAATTTCGTAAATTTAGACCGTATATCTAATCTAAGGGTTCTAAATATGACACATCACTCTTGGATTAATTTAGTCTAAACTTTGGTTAACTTTGGTTAACTATCGTTAACTCCATAAAGAACAAGAAAAAAAACCGCAGATATATACTAGCTAGCTAAGAAGCACGAATACGAGTACGTGTGTCCGTATTCGACACAATACGATACGCGGACACGCCAAATATTTTTTTTTGAATATGAATACGTGGTGGACACATTCACTAAATTTTATTTTAAATATTATATATATGCATAATAAAAATATGTGAAATGCAAATAAAATAGCTTATAAAATTAAAAACTAATCAATGTAAATCTAAATCTAAATCAAAAAGATTTCATAATCAAATTACAATATAAAAAAAAATTTGAAATCCAAAACTAAAATTAATTCAAGTTTCAAGAGTCCAAACCCTACTGAAAAAAAAAAAAAAAAACTTTTTTTCTTTCTTTTTTCTTAGGTCTTCTCTCCCCATGCGCTCTCTCTCTCTCTTTTTTCTCTTCTTTCTCCTTCTGGTCTTCTCTCCTGTGCTCTCTCTCTCTCTCTATTTTTTTTTTCTTTTTTCTCCTTCTCGTCTTTTTCCCCTTCTCTTCTTTTCTGCCTTCTTCTCCCTCTGTCCCCTTTCTTTCTTCTTCTCCCACCCCCCCCCCCCCCCCCCCCCCCCTCCTCCCTTTGTCTGATGCGATGGTAACCCACTAACCCCTAATCTAATTTCTCTAACCAGGAGATGGCGCGACGGCGCGATGGCGCGATGGAGGGACGGCGACGACGCGATGGCGCGATGGAGCGATGGAGAGACGGAGGGACGGCGACTGTGCGATGGAGAGACGGAGGGACCGCGATGGCGCGACGGCGATGGCGCGATGATGATTACGCGACGGGGGTGGCGTCCTGTGGCGATGGCGATTTGTGTGAAGGTTTGACCTGGAGCGAAGAACAGACTCACGCGAAGAACATCGAAGGAAGAATGCGACTGAGGAGGTTAATTCAGGATTTGAGATGCTAAATGTCCAATCTGCCCCTCGTGTCATATTTATTTTCGTGTCCAACCCAGACACGTATGTGTCCATGATAAATACGGCGTGTCCAGATCGTGTCCAAAGTCTGATACGCGTGTCCGACCGTATTTCAACGTATTTAGGCGTATCGTATCCGTATCCGTGTCTAATACGGAATACGGGCCTATTTTCACGTGTCGATGCATTCTAGCTAGCTAGTCTTCTTTGCTAAACTATTATAAAAAAAAAACATATATTAGCCATCCATACATACTCTCAAAGAGTTTTCACATTCTAATAAATCATATGCTCTCAAATTTTTCTTTTAATTGTCAAAGGAAATAATCAAGCCATTATAGGATTTGAGTATTGTGAGTGTACTCTTACAAGGATTAACTGTTGTTGAACCCGGGAGAGTAGAGCACCATAAACGGACTGAGATCGTTTGCTCATATTTGTCTCCTCATATTGCCTCATGAATGAATCATGTACATCCAATTGTAATCATGCGGACATGTTTTTTCCCTACATTTAAACTATGTAATGTGGAACTCATCCCAATACAAGAAAATCTGACTATAAGATTGAGATTGGATGGCCTAGATGCAACATGAGACAATAAGAGGAGAAAAATATGAATAGAGTATCTGAATCCACCATAAACCTGCTATACCGAGACACTGTCTCCAAAAGGCGAAATGTACTTTTAATGGCAGTGATTTCACGTCTTTACATTAAAAGACAAGTATTATGTGCAAGCCCCATGAATCAAAGACAAGTATTCATATACCGTTATTTTCTTGTTGATTTGACATAATTATTAGTAATAGTTTTTGTTAATAATATTTAGAATTTGTGTGATTTTGTAAGAGACGAAATCATGGTGACAAGATGAGCATCCATCAACCAAATTTCTTACGCTTATTTTGTTGCGGATGCTGCTGGCCACTCTATACAACTCGGTAGTTGAGACTCACTCTATCATCACATTATTAATTCCGCTCTTTCTTTTGATTTAACAAATATAAAGTGCACCAGAGAGTGTTCTTTAATCGGAAAAGAAAAAATAGCTGTTTTGAATAACTGTGTGACGTTTTCACCTTAACAATAGTGGTAAAATGTAAATCACAAACATTTTCCTTTTGCCTTTTTAGCATATAAATAGAAATCCCCATATACATAGTTCCTAGTAGGGTTTCAGACCAAACACATTTCCTTACCAAGATTTAAGCCAACGGCGCTGTCTCCCAGTCTCAGGTCGTCTTCTACACAAAGACTCAGACTCTTTGAACCATGTGGGATCATTGCTATCAAGGTAAGTCTGTCTTGACTCCTGAAACCGCCTCTAAGCTTTGTCTGTCCATTTCTCATGTCATCACAAATTGGCTCAAATCACTCCCCAAAGAACTCATACCCAACATCCTTATCAGACTTCCCATTAAATCCCTCATCAAATTCACTTCTGTCTGCAAGTCTTGGAACTCCACCATCAAACACCCAACATTTATTCGCACCCATCTCACCCACACCCACACCCACAATTCCAATGACCAAAATGCCCCTCACCTGCTTTTACTCCACACTGTTCTCAGTGAAAGCACATCCAGCCCTTTTGGAAGAGTTCTCATTTCTGGGTTTAAACAAGACCATTACTCCCTGCATTATGATAACACTGCTGTTACCGAGCATTCCAAGGTTGAATTTCCAGTTGCTCTTAGGGAAGAATTAATCAATCCGTGTTTTCGTGTTGCGGGTACTTGTAATGGGCTGGTTTTGCTTGCTGATGATTTAGGGCGTTATGGTTATACATTTGTTATATGGAACCCTAGTGTGAGAAAGTATGTGACTCTTCCCAAGCCCAGTGTTAGGTTTTCAACACATGGTGGGTATGATGCTTCGCTTGGTCTTGGTTATGATGATATTGGGAATGACTATAAGGTTGTGAGACTGACCACTCTCCTGGATTACCCTAGTGAACAGCCAATGACTTTAGCTCAGGTGTATTCGCTAGCGACAGGCTCTTGGGGTATGCTTCGTAATCTTCCTCCTTGTGCTGTGCCTGACTCCTGGCTCCAGGTTTTGGTTAATGGGGCGCTTCACTGGCTGGCGCTCCGTCGGCTGGGTGAGCATTTTAACTATTTTGTTGTGGCTTTTGATGTGGGAAGTGAGTCTCGTCGGGAGATAATGTTGCCCAAGAGCTTCAAATCAGAGAAGACAATGGAGTTGAGGCTGTGTGCTTCGGGAGATAGGAAATCCATTGCTTTGTTTGTGAGGTGCAAGAGTGAGACCGATTGTTATCTTGATATATGGGTTATGAAAGAGTATTGCATTGAGATGTCGTGGACCAAATTGATGATTCTCACTCCACAAGGTCCGAAGAGAAGTTTGCCAGAGGCATTGTGTTTTAGGAGGATTGGTGAACTGTTGTTAGTACTTGAAGATGACCGTGGATTGGTTTCACTTGACATTGGTAGCAAGCAGTTTAAAAATCTAGGGATTTCTGGAGGTCAGGTTTGTTCTGTGGACTTCTATGAGGAGAGCCTTGTCTTGCTGGATAGGAAGGATGCAGTCTCTTACTGAGGGGAAAGAATAGGTAAGCTGATATATATAGAACTGGTTTCCCCTGACTTTATTGTCTTCTTGTTTAAACGCATCTGCTGCCAACTCTATATTACTTATGACCACAGAAGTTTAGCTCAACACAAATTTTCATATTCTATGTTCTCATTTAGTACCCTTGCCAAGTGTTTAATGTTTTCTTTGCCGCACAGTTGCTCTGTTGAGTCTGTTCTTAGCTTTCTGGGTGTTTTTTTTTTCAACTTGCGTTTGGTATCCTTACCTTGATTGTCTTTCTTGCTTCTGTTGTCTCAAAACACTCCTTTATAACTAGATTTATAGGAATGAGGCAATCCTACTGTAATAAACAAGAACTTGAAAGCAGAATAATGATGTAGTAGATGTATAAAAGACTATATGCTAATGATGAGGTTGTCATAAGGATGTTTATGCTACTCCCATAATCAGTGCCTGCAGTTTTGTCTTCTGTGTTCGATGTAGTATCACATCAGTATTACATATATAGTGGGCTGGGGCCTCCGTGGAACTGATGATGTTATGTCGGTGTATATGTAAATTGTTTGCTGTTCTTCTAGGAGCGTAGAACTCTTTCTCTTAAAGCCTTCTTTATGTGAAGCATGAAGAGGGAGTTACACTTGCACTCTCCAAAAGTGACGGAATAAGTTAATTGTGTTTGTTTCATTTTTCCTTGAATCATGTGTTTAACTACATCCTTTGCTTGGTTGGACACTGCAACAAAATTTTAATACCATATGCTGATTTAGTTTCTTAGCCAAGCGCTATAAAGTCAGGATGAGGTATTTGTGGTACTGCAAAAATATAATGGTGGAGGATATCATCTTCCAACCATGTTGGCCAATCATATGGCCACTTTAAATTATTAGAGCTGTATAGATTGAATTCCCATTTGAATAGTCATCAATTAGTATAGCTGAACATGAGGAAATGAGCATTAGACCAGAGATAATAAGATGACACTTCAAAAACCACAAACGTGAAGATCTGAAAGTAGGAAATGGTAGTGGTTGGACATATATCTCTGATTTCTTTGGACTTTCTCATTCATTTTAATGTTCAAACTGTATGCCCATTTCCCCCCTTATTTCTTCCTTGTGTAACTGTTTAGAACTTGAATGCCTGCAACCAACATGATTATTAGATATGTAGAAACACACACACAGACACAAATCTATGGACACACATAAATATATGAATACGTAAATATATGTAGTTTGTTGCTAAAGCATAAATGTTAACATAATTCAATTCAACTATATGCAGGTGGGATTTCTCGTCTAATGAGTGTCAATGTGACATCAAAACTGCTAAGGTGGTTTCTGCATGGATGGCATTTTTACATCAGCATTTTCGAATTCACTATCTACTTTCTTAGCGTCTTCCTAATTTCTATTGCTCAGTTGATCCCTAATGGTATTCCTGTAATGTGAAATGTCTATCCTGAATTTCTGGTGAATGTTAATTATATCTTTGAACAACTGTGTCAATGTTTATCTTTCATGTTTTTGACAGAGGTAGCCATAGTTCATCAGGAGAAGCAAAAGAAGTGCCTTTGCTCAGTGTTCATCTTATAGTTCACATAAATGACCCTTAGTCGTGTATACCTTCAGCTCATGGATACCAGTCATACCACCATAGTAAACCCAGAGTTTAAAAAGAATTATCCAAACTTCTAAGGGCTGAAATGTAATTACAAGAGGGTAAATGTAAATCAAAATTACCAATGGCAGTTGTTTCTGCCTAAACCCGGGGGCCTGGTAGATACAGTTGAATCCAACTTGATCTCCTGCAAACCTGCTCACTAAGGGGAATACTGGGCGGGCCGGTCTTCTCCTCTCCGATGCCTAAGTTAGTATAGTTGGAATATATATAACCAAGTCACGTATGTAAGCGGTGAGTGAGATAAGTTACCTATTAAAGAGGGTAGTTGGGGCCCTTATATAGGTGGTTGGGGGTGAGGGCTGGCCTCACCCTTCGATGTGGGACTGGTTCCCTTCTGTTTGTACATTCTGGTGCCCTCTTTGGCAGGCAGGCGCCCCCGGTCCCAGGGTCCCAGGTGGCAGGATAGAGTGCTGGACCCCGAGGCCGGGTGCTGGTGAGCCGGTCCCGGGCCTTGGGCCGGGCCCTGGTGCACTTGCTGCGGGTCTGTGGGCCTGCTGTAGCCTCTCTGCGGCTACTGTCAACAAGTCCCCTAAGTTCCCGGTCAAGTGCAATCTTGAATGGGGACTTAAATCTGTCTTGCTCTTGTCCCGCAGACCCGCAGGGTTACCAACCTAACGGTGCCCAGTCCCCCAAGTCCGCGTTGAAGATTGGGCGTGACCGAGGTGAGTACTGCCATATCGAGACGAGTCCCGGATGAACTTGCAGACTGGACCTCGACCGGGCGTTCTGCCATATCGGTGCGAGGCGGAGTTCATGGGACCACGACCGGGCGTCCTGCCATATCGAGACGAGTCCCGGATGAACTTGCAGACTGGACCTCGACCGGGCGTTCTGCCATATCGGTGCGAGGCGGAGTTCACGGGACCTCGACCGGGCGTCCTGCCATATCGAGACGAATCCCGGAGATGCTAGCCTGCGGGAGGGCCTGTTGGTGCGTGGACTAAGCCAACAGGTACCCCGGAGAGTGTTACGGCCGTACCGAGGCATCGGTTAACACTTGCTAGTTCTTCTCAGCTTTTGTTGGTTAAGCGTTGAGGTAATGTGCAAGTTTGTTAGCCTGCGGGGAGACTTGTTCTGTGTTAGAGAAACAATCTGCCCGGTGGAGTGGCGTTGAGATAACGAGTCTCGCCATGTATCCCCAAATGTATCACAGTTCAGTGTGATGCAGGGTTTTTATCCTGCTGGACAAGAGTACATGGGTTAGATGTAAGCTCGCCCGGGTTTATAAAGCCCATGCGTTTAGAAGCCTTGAGTTGTTGTTGGCTCGTTCCTGCCCGTAGGCGAAGGAAGGTGACAGCCGGTAGAATGCTTTGGAGTGGGTTAAATGTCACACGGCCGGTGGAATGCCATAGTGCTGGGCGGATCTCGACCGGGCGTTCTGCCATATCGAGACGAGTCCCCCAGTGAAATGCAGTGAAGATGCCCCGCAACCGGTTGAATGATCGTAACCGCGAACTGCCATGGTGCCGGATTGATTCGGAGTTGACTTTCTGGGGAAGCGAGGGGAGTGGACGCCTCGTTGTTCGCTCCTATCTCCCTAACTGCCGCTTGTAAGTGGGACAGGTAGCGGACATGCGATGAAGGGGAGAGCCCATCAGTCCCATCAGTTATGATGGATGGGATCCCTTATCCATGCTGGGACACTTGTCGGTAGGGAGCGATCTGAGATGGAGGGAATCCACGGCTGGGGTTGCCTTACTTTTCTTGTTGCCCTATTTATTGTCCCCTCTGCACTCCTCCTGCTGCACTTTGCCTATCCTTTGCCCTCTGCTCTCCTCCTCCACCTTGCTGCAGATCTGAATTATTTTGTGTTAGGGTTATGGAGTCTGGGAGATCTGCGTATTATGGCGGCGCAAACCGCGGGCCTAGAAGGCATGAGCTGCTGGATGGTGATAGGGTGATTTTCTGTGATGAGCCAATCAGAAGCATGGATGAAAGAGAGATTAGGGAGTTTCGGGCGAAGTGGGACATCGACTCTTCTGTTAAACTTCGAGGCCTGCGTCCCGGGGAACTGGCCTGTAACCCGGAACCGGGCTGGGTTGCCGTTTTCGACGATCAGTTCCGACACAGACTATCGCTGCCGCTGACGGGATTTGTTCAGTACATGCTGAGCTCACTAAAGTTTTCCCCAGCCCAGCTTCCGAGCAACCAGTGGAGGCAGTTGCTTGGGCTTGGGTGCCTGTTCAGTCTGAGCTATATGGACTGGCCCACGGTTAATGAATTTCGGGCGCTGTACAAGATCTCCTATTCCAGAAAGGCCCAGTGCAGGGCGGTTGTGTGAATTTTGCCGCGCGGGAATATGGTCCTGCCATCACGCATCTGCCGTCATCGGTTTCAGATGTCTGGAGGAGGTCGGTAGTGCTGGCCGGTGGGAAGTGGCAGCGTACTTGGAGGGGCTATCAGGTGCCCGGGGCTTATCAATCGATCGGGGACCAGTTGTTCCGGCTGGAGGACTTGGAGAACCAACGGTTATACCGGTTGTTTGCTTGCTGGGACCATCTGAGCCGGGGCTCCTATAATTTCATCCGATGGAACGTGCTGGAGATATGCGGGATGGGGAGAAAACCTGGTAAGGTGTCTTGCACTTTGCTTTTGCATGGTTGCTTGTATTCTGACCGCTCGACTTATCGGTTTGCAGCTAATGTCCCCCGGCTCGCGCTTAAAATTGAGGAGACTATCGAACCGGATGAAGAGCTTATAGCCTCGAGATTGATGGAGACGGGGGAGGCGGCCGCGAAGACCGTTATTTATACGGCTACCCAGAAACGCAGGGAGCATGACAGGCCGGTGCCGCTCGTGTTTCCAGAAGCTCACTATGGAAGGCGACCGGGCGGTGAGAATAACTTCCCACTCTTCATTCGGGAAGGGCGGTCTGTGGGACTATCGGGTCCAGAACCTGTGGCGCGACCGATGGCGGTACGGACCTCGCGGGAGAGGGAAACGACAGAAATGTTCAGGCACCGTCGAAGCAGCCATGGTGAAGCTCTGGCCAAGAGGGCAAGGGCGCTTGACGCTGGGGCGTCAAGCTCGGCTGGGCCTATCGAGCAGGCGGTGGCTCCGGCCGTGGGGGTGGGTGGTCGAGGGATTCAGGTGCCGGAAGCCGGTCGCAATTCCGGTGGTGGTCTTGGTAGGTTCTTGGTCGCTACCATCGAAACCTTGGGACTTGACCGGGAGGACCCTGGGATTGGACAATCGGGCGAGAGCAAGACGAAGCCCGTGGAACTAGCCGTTCGGGTAAGTGTTTTTTTTTTTTTTTTTGCTTACTTTTCTCTGGGGTAACACGAGCTAATGTTCCTTTGTTTACCTTTGGCAGCTGGTTCATAGCCTTTATGCCGCGGAGCCCAGAGGGGAGGCTGCTGCGGTTTTGGAGAAGCGGGTGGAGGAGCTGAGCGTGCGGGTGGACGTGGCGGAAGCCAAGCTTGCGGAGGAAAGAGAGGAGGTTGGTCGGTTGAGCACCGAGCTCGTGCGGGAGAAAGAACTAACCGGTCGGTTGCACCATGAACTCTCGCAGGAGAAGGAAGAAGCCGATCGGCAGGCTGCTGCTCGGGAAGGGAGGGTCGCGGAGCTGAAGACGAGGGTTTTGGAGCTGCAGACCCAGGCTGTTGCCCGGGAAGGGAGAATTGCGGAGCTGGAGGCGAAGGTTTTGGAGCTCCAGAGCCAGGTTACAGTAGTCGCCCAAGGAAGGGAGAAGTTCACGGAATCCCAGCTTGCTGAAGTGGCCGATAAGGCTGTCGACGACTTCCGGGAGTCGGTGGAGCTTGAGGAGATGCTGGATGAGGCCCGGGCGAAGGGCATTAGTGATGCCTATCTGGAGTGGAGGGAGAAAGGATGGCTTGATGCCGAGCAGATGGAGGCTGACATAGCCCTAACCGAGATGGTGGAGCAAGGGCAAGCTTTAAAAAGTGGCGGGCCAGGGATTGGGTGCTCCGGGGGTGCTAGCTAGCTGTTTACCTTGTACATGCACATCTTGTAACTGCTGTAGTTTATTCTTTAATGCCGTAACTGCGTATTGCAATATTGATGCTATATACACTGTTGTCCCTCTGTGACCGCTATTACTTAGGGTAGAACCGTATGTGCTGGATATTCCACGGCCGGGTGGAATAGATGCCCTCGGTGTCTATAATGTGGAATGTTGTCGGTCCCACGGCCGCGGTGATCTGGTAGGGCCCTTCCCACGTTGGCTCTAGGGCCAACGGTTTTTTCTGGACCTTCTTCATGACCCAGTCCCCGACTTGTAGCTTTCTCTCCCGGACCCTTCTGTCATAGTACCGGGCGATCCGCTGCTTGTAGGTTTGGTTGCGCATATGCGCCTGGTCGCGGCGCTCCTCAATGAGGTCCAGGTTGAGCAGTAGCCCCTCGGCGTTTGTTTCGGCGTCGTAATTCTCGACCCTACCGCTGGGTATACCAGTCTCTACAGGGAGTACCGCCTCGCTCTCGAATGCCATGCAGAACGGGGTCTCTCCTGTTGCCTCTGCTGCTGTTGTCCGGATGGCCCATAGCACCGCGGGGAGTTCTTCGGCCCAACATCCCTTCTTGGCATCCAGCTTCTTTTTGAGAAGGGTCTTGATAATCTTGTTGACCGCTTCTACCTGGCCGTTGGTCTGTGGGTGTGCCACTGAGGCGAACAACATCCGGGTCCCCGTCGAGGCTGTGTACTGGATAAGATCAGCATTATTGAATTGTGTCCCATTATCCGTGACAATAGTCTGCGGTACCCCGAACCTGCAGTAGATGTTCTTCCATAGGAACTTTTTAACCCGCTCCTCAGTGATTTTTATCGTAGGTTCTGCCTCGACCCACTTAGTCTGATAGTCCACTGCCACGATGGCATACTTGTATTGTCCCACAACTGTTGGGAAAGGGCCAATGATGTCTAATCCCCATTGTGCGAACGACCATGGTGCCAACATGATTGATAATGCGATTGCCGGGGCATGATGTACAGAGGCGTACATGTGGCACTTGTGGCAGCCGCCTGATATTTTTCTTGATACTGCCGCCATGTCTGGCCAGAAATACCCCGCTCGGAGCGACTTGTGGGATAATGACCTTGCGCCAGAGTGATTACCGCATACCCCTTCGTGGATCTCTCGCATGATAGCCTCTCCTGCCTCTTTTGTCACACACCTCAGCTGGGGGAAGCTGTGCCCTCTTCGGTACAACTGGCCATTGAGGAGACCGTACCGGGCGCACCGGAGGTGTAGCCTCCTGGCCTCTACCGCATCCTGGGTGCTGGTTTTGTCAGTCAAATACTTGACTATTGGATCCATCCAGCTTGGTGACGCTTCTTCCACCGCAAATATCTCAGAGATGGTTTTGTTTATACTTGGCTTCTGGAGAGTTTCAATTTTTGCTCTCCGGTACTCTGGGGGGTAGTTTCCGGTTGCCAGCCTTGCGAGGGCGTCTGCATGCCTATTTGCCTCTCGGGGAATGTGCTGGATCGTGGCGCCCTGGAACGGCTCAATCAGGGTTTTGGCCAAAGCCTGGTAGGAGGACAGCTGGGGATCCTTGACCTCAAACACCCCGTTCATCTAGTTCACCACTAAGCTAGAGTCGCTGTATATCTCTATGGACGAGATTCCCAACTCCTTGGCCAATTGCAAACCGGCTATGAGGGCCTCATACTCGGCAGCGTTATTGGAGGTGCTAAAAAGGAATCGTAAGGCATACTCGTACGACTGGCCATCAGGCGAGGTTATCATGACACCGGCTCCGCTCCGCTTGGTCGTTACAGAACCGTCCACGTAAAGTTTCCAGCCGGTGGGGAGGCCTGGTTCGGTCTTTATGGTTCGTACTGCCTCGGTGTCCTCGTACCGGGCGGGGTGCGCTTCTACCGCCATTGGGGTGAGCTCACATATGAAGTCCGCAGCTGCCTGTCCCTTGATGGTCGTTCGCGGGGCATAAGTGATGTCGAACTCTCCCAATTCAACTGCCCACCGCACGAGCCTACCGCTGGTGTCTGGTTTTTGCAGGATCTGCCGCAGAGGGTGATTGGTATATAAGGTGATGGAATGAGCCTGGAAATAGTGCCGGAGCTTCCTGGCACTAACAATTAAGGCCAGGGCCAGTCTCTCTATGTCGGGGTACCGGCCCTCGGCTCCAGTATGTCCCTTTCCCACATAGTATACCGGAAGTTCGAGCGTGTCTTCCTTCCTGATGAGAGCCGCGGAGACGGCCGTTGCGGATGCAGCTATGTAGAGGTATAACATTTCGCCCGGCACTGGTTTGGATAGGAGAGGCACTGCAGATAGATATGCCTTGATAGACTGGAATGCCGCTTCATGCTCCGCTGGCCAGTGGATTTTCCTGGTCTGTTGTGCCTTGAGCAGCTTGAAGAACGAGGCGCACTTGTCGATTAGGCGGGAGATGAATCTGGCCAGGGCGGCTAATCGGCCGGTCAGCATCTGGACCTGGTTTCTCTCCCCTGGCGTTTCCATATCTAAAATTGCCTGGACCTTCAGTGGGTTGGCTTCTATCCCTCGCTGGCTGATGATGTGGCCTAGGAACAGGCCCTCTGAAATCCCGAAAATACACTTCTTTGGGTTTAAGCGCATTCCGAATTTTAGCATCTTACCGATGACTACGGCCAAATCCCGGACGTGGGCCCCTGCAGTCAAGCTTTTGACCAGCATGTCATCTACGTAAACCTCTACGGTTTTACCCATTTCTTGCTCCAGCATTCGGTTCACCATCCGCTGGTAGGTGGCTCCGGCATTCTTCAGACCGTACGACATCCTCTTATAACAGTAGGTGCCTCGGTCGGTTGTGAATGACGTGTGCTCTTCATCATCCGGGTGCATCCTAATCTGATTGTACCCGGCGTAGGCGTCCATGAAGCTAAGCAGCTTAAAACCGGACGTGGAATCTATGAGCTGATCAATCCGAGGGAGCGGGAAGCTGTCCTTTGGGCACGCCCGGTTTAGATTAGTGAAATCCACGCACATACGCCACTGGCCGGTTCCCTTCTTCGGCACCATGACCACGTTAGCGAGCCAGCGAGGGTACTGGACTTCCCGGATGAAACCTATGCCCTTTAGTTTCTGTACCTCTTCTCTGATCGCCTCATATTTTTCCGGGCTGAAGGACCTCCTCTTTTGCCTCATCGGGAGAACGTTGGGCAATGAGTTTAGCTGGTGGACGGCTATCTCTGGAGATATGCCTGGCATGTCCTCGTAGGACCATGCGAAGACCGAACTGTTGTCCCGGAGAAAGGCGATGAGCTCTTGCCTAACGACTGGGTCGAGCTGCGTCCCTATCACTATACTTCGGTCCGGGTGGTCCGTGAAGATGCAGATCGCTTCGGTTTCTTCCACAGCCGAAGGTCGCTCCAGCTTTTCGGTGAATGCGGATCGCCTAACTCTTTTTGAATCGATGTCATCACGGGGGTCAATACTCAGATCCGGCACTGGCGCATGCTGAGTGGTTGTGAAGACCTCGGTCCGCTTCCTCCCGTGGGTCAGGGCCTCTGCGTAATACTTACGGGCGATCCTCTGGTCCCCACGTATAGTAATAACTCCGGTTGGTGAAGGCATCTTCAGCATCAGCATATGACCGGCTATAAACGTTTTGAGCCTCCATAACCCTGGCCGACCGATTATGCCATTGTACGATGATAGGCAGTCGACAATGATGAACTCCAAATGCTCCTTTTTCGTTCTGTCTCCCTCGCTGAAGATTAACGGTAGGTAATCCGATCCCAAAGGCTGGACCACCTCACCGGAGAAGCTTATCAGCGGCTCGTTATCCTTGGATAACTTGTTCCTTCCTCTCTGCAACCCTTTGTATGCGTCTCGGAACATTACGTTGACAGAGGCTCCGGTATCGATCAGCATACGACTGGTTATCCAGTGGTCTATTTGGACCGTAATGAGGAAGGGGTCGTTGTGCGGTTGGATCAAATCCTCCGGCTCTTCCTCCTCGTAGAAAGTGACCAAGTTCCATCCGGTTTTAGCAGCTTGGCCGCTTCTTTCTCCGAAGGCGTACACCTCCTTCCCCCGGATCGATCTTAAGCACCGCTTCTTTGAGCTCCGGGTGAGCCGATCTATATGGTCCCCGCCGTGTATCATGTTAATGCTCCCGTGTACCTCGATCCCCCCGGGAGTGCGGGTGCTTATAGTTTCTACCTGCCGAGCTCGCGGTCGGTCTTTGTTGGGGTCATTCGGGCGGGCCTGGTCGTTCACGACCGCTTTCTGGGGTTTCTGGTCACCAGTCCGAAGGGCTAGATCTTGGGGTTTTCCTACTGGCGCAATAGTTAAGGCCCTCGGTGGTCGCTCTGCTGGCGTAGCTGCCTGGGGCTGTGCCGGGCGCACAAATGGCGGTCTTCTCCCTGGTCGGGAACCGTTGTCACCGCCTCGCCGGGGTTGCCACTCCTCCCGTACCTCTGCTTTCCTAATGGCTGCAGGCGCACGGTTGCGATCTAGCCGCCCGGTCTTGCTTCCACGGGATGGCGGTAGGTCGTCCGATATTCGCTTGGGCGCCTTGTCCCCATATGTCTCGTGCTTTGCCTGAGCGTGCCTGACGGCCACGGTCATCAGCTCGTCGTACCCCAGCGGCTCCTGCACTAGTAAGTTGTACGAAAGTTCCCCAGGTCTTAAACCCTGCTTGAAGGCCATCCCTGCGATCTGCTTGTCCAGGTTCCTGACCTCGGCCGTGGCGATTTGCCACCGGTTAACGAAGGCGCGTAGCGGCTCGTTGTCAGTCTGCATGCAGTCAAAAAGGATCGTTGATGTTTGGGCTGCCCTGGCTCTGAGGATGAACCGGCCGACAAACTTATCAGCCAACCGCTCGAAGGTTTCGACTGAGTTCACTGGTAGCTCGTAGAACCAATTCAACGCCTCCCCCGAGAGCGTCTCTTGGAATACGTTGCAGCACATGGCATCCGAGTAGCCCCTTGTCCCCGCTTGTGACTTAAAATTGTCCAGGTGCTGGTACGGGCAACTCGTTTCTGAATATGTCAACTTCAGAGGCCTTTGGTTTCCAGATCTTCCCGATTCCCTAATCCGGCGCGGGAAAGGTCCAATACGCTCGTTGAACCGCGCACCGCCCCGAGGTCGCCCTGCCATCCTCTCGCTGGTCTCCATGCGGCCCTTTATGTCCGACACCGAGGCGGAGAGCGCCTCGAGTGTCCGTGCGGTAGAACTTTCCTGCTCGCTTGACGCCTGGCCCGTGCGGTACGGGGGCTCGGCCGGGCCGGAGTTTTTCAGGGCTTCCGAAAAGAGTGGCGTGGTCACATGCACGGTCTTTCTTCTTCCCGTAGCCTGCCCTACCTCAAGATGCGGGAATTCGCTAGCCGCTTCTGCAAGTCCGTTCTGAGAATGAACGTGGGGCACGAGATTTTCAACTTCAATCCCAACTGACATGTAATAGTCGTCAAAACATTTAGACGTAAACTCTCTAGCATTATCCAGTATGATTGACTTAATCGAATTTTCGGGGTGGTGAGCCCGAAGCTTTATAATCTGAGCTAGAAGTTTTGCAATGCAGCATTTCTCGTGGACAATAAAGCGACGTGTGACCAACGCGTCGTTGCATCAACCAGAACCATAAAGTATCTAAGGGTGGGTTTGGTGCAGCTGGGCTTTTAAGTAAAAGCTGAGTTATACTTATAATTATAAGTTGGGTGGGAGCAGCTTCTCCTTTTCTATTGAAAATGACCTATACTTTTTGAAAAAAGCTACTGACATGTTATGTTACCAAACATCAAACTGACTTATACTTATAAGCAGAGAAGCTTATAAGCTCCCCCAAACAAACCCTAAATGGTTCGTACTCTAGTGTTTTAGGTCCACAAATATCACATTGGATTCGTTGTAAGAACGTAATATTCTGTTTCTTGTCAATAGTAAAGGATGGTCTTGCTTGTAGTTTTGCTAGTAAACAAGCTTTGCAAAACGAGCGATGGGCATTGGATATTGCCACGGAGGCATGAGAAGAAGGGGTCAGCTGGTCCTCTCCTTGGAGTCGAGAGGTTGCCGGCGTTCGTGCTGAGGCCGAGCCATGGGCGAGGCGCCTAGGCACGGTGTCGGCAGCATGTTCTTCGTATTGTTGATCTCTCTTTCGTTTCTGTGATTTGAAAAACGGATGACCGTGTGAGCATTTCAGAATACGAATCATCATATCACAACCTGGATGGCCGAGTCTATCATGCCAAATTTTGTAAGCATCTGCTTTGCATAAGATAAATACATTGGATTCAATGGTTCGAATGGATGAGGAAGATACTCAACTCACCATCGATGACTTCCAACCTACCAAGAAACGTAGGACAAAGGAGTATGATACTCCAGAGCTTTAAGCTTATGATTCATGCTCAAGTTTGATTCATGCTCAAGTTTGATTACATTGCTATTTTTGGCTCGACTTTGTTCGATAAGTCGTTGTTTTTAGAACATCCTTGATGTACTTTCTAAAGTTGTCATAAATAAAATTTCTCTTATTTAATGAATGAAACGAGATTTTTCCATCCCCTATGATTTGGGAATGATTGATTCTTGATTGAAAGAAACTTGAGATTTGGGGAAGCTTGTTTTCTTAGATTTTTCTTGGTTTCTGCTGGCTGCGGTGCTACTCGAGGAGTGCCCTGCTGGCCCTCTCGCTCCAGGGCCGCCAATAGGGCAATGTTCACCGCCTTCAATTCCTGGCATCGGGCCTCCGCTCTTAATCGATCTTGATCACCCTCTTCTCGCAAGAGCTCGACCTCTGCCTTCATCTTTTTTATTTCTCCTGTACCATACCGGTCGGGGTTTTCTGACTCCTGGCGATCATGAGCCCTGTCTTGGATGGGAGAAAGGGCGAACCTCGCACCGACCTCAGCCTTTATGTTACGGGCCGGGTCGGGGAACTGAATTCGCGCTTTCGACTTTCCGTCTCTGTCGGGGGAAAGGACGAACCTCGCACCGTCCGCAGCCCCTGTACCTTGGGCCCGGTCGGGGAACTGAATTCGCCCTTTCTGTCCTTCCGTGCTGGCTTTTATCTTCCTTCCTTCCATAGCTTCCGGACTGCGGATGTAGCTACCTCTCCAAAGGATCAATAGAGTTCTACTCTCCGGTAGAGCAACACGACTTTTTGAACTGACTTCCCACAGACGGCGCCAATTGTTTCTGCCTAAACCCGGGGGCCTGGTAGATACAGATGAATCCAACTTGATCTCCTGCAAACCTGCTCACTAAGGGGAATACCGGGAGGGCCGGTCTTCTCCTCTCCGATGCCTAAGTTAGTATAGTTGGAATATATATAACCAAGGCACGTATGTAAGCGGTGAGTGAGATAAGTTACATATTAAAGAGGGTAGTTAGGGCCCTTATATAGGTGGTTGGGGGTGAGGGCTGGCCTCACCCTTCGATGTGGGACTGGTTCCCTTCTGTTTGTACATTTTGGTGCCCTCTTTGGCAGACAGGCGCCCCCGGTCCCAGGGTCCTTGGTGGCAGGATAGAGTGCTGGACCCCGAGGCAGGGTGCTGGTGAGCCGGTCCCGGGCCTTGAGCCGGGTCCTGGAGCACTTGCTGCGGGTCTGTGGGCCTGCTGTAGCCTCTCTGCGGCTACTGTCAACAACAGTAAAACATTAATCACCAAAAATGGGTGGGAAGCTTTTACCTTTTTAAACAGTGTATTGATCCCTTCACGGCTTTGCTCTAACAGAGTTTGACATCAAATACCCAAAACTCAATTCCTCTTCCCTCAAGCGCTTACGTCCTAGTCTCATTTCATCAGCGCCATCAATCAGCCGAAGACTCTCACCGATGTCGCCGGAATCTTTGGAAGGTACACCTCTCTCAATCCCTGGCTCCGTCTCTAGATTTCTTACCACCATGAATGACCTCAAAATTTCAGCAATTGAATTGAAGGCAAGATTGGATCATTTCCCCTAATTCTGAATGACCTCAAAACTTATTCCGAATTGATCAAATTCAAATGCACTGAATCTTTGAATTTTTTTTATCTAAAACCCTGGCTGTATTGGTACATACTGTAGCTGCAGAATCAGTTGTAATATTCAGTGTTTGTAGTAAAAGATTTTTCAGCTTATTCGACAGATATTTCATTAGAGGTGAAAAGGAGGACCTTTACTCTTTGTATTTTGATAACTTGGTTCTGATGAGTACTGCAAGATTGAATTGCCCAGTGATGCGGAAATTATGCTGAATTCGTGTTTCCGTGTGGTCAGCACTTGTACTGAATTAGGATATCATATAACAATTTGATCCTATGGAATTCTTGTGTAAGAAAGTTTGTGACCCTTCCTGAGCCTCCGGCTGTGCTGCGCGGTGAGTGTAAAGCTTCTGTCGGTTTTAGTTATGATGCCATAAGGCCCATGACTATAAGGTAGTGAGGCTGGTCATGCTTAAGGATCCATATCTAAATCTCCATGAACGGCCAACTCTATTGCAGGTTTATACACTAGCCACAGGTTTAAGGAATAGGCTTCGTTCTGATCTTCTTCGGTGTCAAATGTCTGGCTACCCAGCTCTTTTGTTAATGGGGCGCTTCACTGGTCTGGAATTCAACTGTTTTGCTTTGACATTAGATGTTGGCAGTAAGTTTAAAAAAATCATGGAGATGGGAAATCCATTGTTGTATTAATCGATTGGAGCAAGAGTCATAACGATTATTTTCTTGATAAATGGGCAATGAAAGAGTACTGCACCGAGAATACGGGGAACAAATTGATGAGTCTCGGTGCAGAAGGTGTTGGTACTTGATGATAGCTATTCATTTAACTTGACCTTGTGAGCAGAAAGTTTTAAAACTCTTGGGGTTTATAGAGATCAGTATTGGTCTGTTAGATCTTATGAAGAGAGCTCTGTATTACATGACAAGAAGTATTGTGTGCGTTTGGGGGGGCTTTTTTGCTCCCCTGATTATAAGCCCAGCGACCTGAAGTGTTTGGTAACCGGCTTTTATTCCCCAGCTTGAAGAAGCCCCAACTTTTTTCATCGAAAAGCCGAAAGTTCGGGTTCCCCTCCTTCTGAAAGCAACGATCTGCTTCTGCACTGTGGCGGAGCCACTGTAGTTAAATGAAGTTTTCCAAATACCAGGGTCTGCCCCTCATAACCTAAAACTCTCCTCCTCGAAACAGATGCTTCTCTTCGCAGCTTCCTCTCCTCTTCACAGCAGCTTCCTCTTCACTTTGACCAAATTTCTGGGGAAACCTCAATCAACCACTGAAGCACTTTAATTAGCCTCAATCATCCTCAATCAGCCACTCACACATCTGGGTTCCTATCGATTTTGAGGTATCAATTTTTGTTTCTCTTCAATTTCAATTACAGTTTCTCTGAGAAACTGTATATGGTTCGAATCCCCTCTAGTTTCCAGGAGCTAAGATTCGGTAGTACGTTACATTCTTTATCCTATCTGATGATTCTGATCTATACTTCTTTTTAAAAAAATATCAAAAAAAGTCATACGACTACGAGTCTTGGATTTTACATATGATCAAGCTCATGATCGATCATACCCACATCAAGTTTTACACGGCGGCCAGAGTTCTTCATTTCTTCTTCTGCTTCTTCATGGAGTGGTTAGCAGCAGAGTTGCTAGTGTACATGTAATAAGTTTAAATGATGAGGAGGCAAGTGAAGCTTGTGTTGTTATAAAGAATTAGTTTGGTGATTTGAGAATGGATTAGACTAGATGGAATGAAAGCTTCTGTTTCCTTTCCTTGTTACTCGTCTCCTAAGTTTCTGATTCATGATGATTCGAAACCAAATTTCATACCTGCTAGTTAGGGTGAATACTTTTACTTTTCTCCTCACTAGTGTATAATGGAAAGGGAATTCGGGGGTTTTTTTTTTTTTTGTGTTTTTGTTCTTTGCTCAAAACCTTGCTTTTGGCGAGGGAAAAAGTGTTTTGGGAAAAAGTGTTTTGCTGTCAATGTTAGGATTTCAAAGTCCTTTAGACTTTAATGGACACTAAATTATCTTGTTCTTCTTTGAATGTTAATTAATTTGCTTATATTCTCCTGGTTTAGCTAGATAAATGCTGGGGAGGAACTTGCTTGCTAGGAGTGACCTGTCAGGAATGCAGCTCTGATCGTTTCTTGGCCTCATACTCTCTTTGGTACCAGAAACTTTTAACAATTCTTCAGGTACCCAAACAATTTTTAATTTTTAATTTTTTTTTATCTTAAATGAATACACATCCAAATGGGTGGTTTTTCTTTTTGGCATAATAATTATTATGTCATGGTATACATGCTTGTATTTTGAGAAACTGTTGCTTAAAAGAAATTAGTAATCCTAAGATACAATACTCTTTGATTACATCCTTAATGCCTTGTCAACTTTGGTTCTGATCCTCAATGGAACATTACGTTCTGTAAGTACTTTCGAGCAGAGTTAAGAGCAGATTATGCATATGCTAAGAACAGAGTACTTTAATAATTTGAACATTTTACATAATGACACTATATTATATATATATATATATATATATATATATATATAATTGAGAAATATGCCTTCTAATATCAAATACACTAAAAGCTGAGAATCATTGGAAATTTAGTTAGCTAGATTACCTAGTCATATGGTTAGGATTTAGGAATTCTATCCTAGCATTTTCAGATATACTGTACATTTGCATATAGTATAGATATAACTATTTGGAACTATTGCTCATGCTCAGGCCATGTGTTTTTATGTTTGCTAGATGGAAAAAGAAAAAACTTCTTGGAATGATACTCTGGTAGATACATTTTGTGTCCTATGTATTAATGAGGTGGATAAGGGTAATCGTCCAAACACTCATTTTAGTTTGGAAGGATGGGAGAATATAATCAGTGGTTTTTATAATGACACCGGTAAAAAAAATACTAAAAAACAACTGAAAAACAAATGAGATTCCCTTAAAACTGATTGGAAGTTATGGAGAGATTTGATCAATAATTATACCGGTCTTGGTTGGGATCACCGGCTACAAACCGTTGTTGCAGAAGAAGAGTGGTGGGCTAAAAGAATTGAGGTTTGTTTATTTACTTCTACATTTTTATTTATAATTGTTCAATCAAGTTGTCAATTTACATTATGTATGTTTTCCTTTACAGAAAAACAATGATTGTGCGAAGTTTAGGAAAAAGGGAATTTCACTTGAATTCGAAGCTAAGTTTGATAGGATGTACTTGGATATTTCAGCAACTGGGCAGCATGCATATGCATCGTCTTCTGGACTACCTCTACCTAGAAGTCTAAAACAAGGAGTGAATGAAGATTTCCTTGAGTCAAGTGGTGATTCTGATGAGGTTCAGCCGGAAGGTGATGGTTCTTCTAAAAGAAAAAGAAAATCAAGTACTGTTGAGAAAGGTAAAGGATCGGTCCAAAAACCTTGTAGGGTTGGAGGAGCTGTTCTTCTAGCAAAGAAGATTGATCGAATGTGTGAGACCATTGAGAGTAGGAGTACAGCATCTTCTATGATTAGTAAGACTGCAGTAGGTGCGGACATTAGCATTAAAGAAGTGATGAAGGTGGTCACTTCTTTGCCTGGGGCTGGGCCGGGATCTAGGTTGCACTTCTTTGCTACTCGGTTATTTCTTAATCAAGATAAGAGAGAGATGTTTTGCATTATGGAAGATCCTACGATCAAGTTGGAGTGGTTAAAGTTTGAGATGAGTGAAACATAAGACATAGGCTCAGATTGAGATTTTATTCATATGTGTGGACATTATTTGGTTATTCAAGTGTGTGTGGACATTATTTGGATATTGTGTATGCATTGCTTGAATTATATTATGGAGATTTTACTGCTTTAATTACTCTATTAATGTATGATTTTACATATTTAAATTTATATTCGCAGGTTTGGACTGAATATATATATATATATATATATATATATATATATATATATATATATATATATGAACCATTCTGGAGTAGATGCCAAGGAGGATGAGATATACTTCCGATTCGTGCAACTTAATGCCTTGCTCATTCAACACTATTATGAGAATTATGTGCATAAAAGTCCTTGCATGATATCATCTCAAACAGGTAATAAGTGGATATTGGAAATATTAGAGGTCATGATGTAAGGTGTTACAATGCTTTTAGAATGGATAAAGATGTATTTTATCATTTATGTAGTGATTTGGAGATCAAATATAGGATGTTGGGTTCAAACAGAACAAGTCACGTGGAAGTAGTAGGATTGGTAGTGTATATGCTAGGACAAGGGTGTGGGAATAGATTTGCCCAAGAACGGTTTCAACATTCAAGGGAAACAATTTCTAGATATTTTGGAGAAGCGCTAGATATGTTAGTTGCGTTTGGTGATGAAATTATCAAACCGTTAGATCCTGAATTTAATGGGGTTGCACCAGAGATAGAAAGGGACAGAAGATATATGCCACATTTTAAGGTACTTTGTTTGTTACTTAATTATAAGATTATAAATTACTTTAATTATTTTATCTATTAACAAATAATTTAATTAATTTAAGGATTGCATTGGTGCTATTGATGGAGTGCATATTCCAGCTTCAATATCTGCTAAAGAGTCTGTACCGTTCTATAATAGAAAATGAGTACCGACCCAAAATGTTATGGCGGCCTGTAATTTTGATATGCAATTTACATTTGCATGTGCTAGTTGGGAAGGATCTGCTCATGATACAAGGGTGTTCCTATCAGTTATTCGAAATCCCGATATAAAATTTCCAGTGCCTCCACCAGGTATAATCAATTAAATTATTTTACTTTTGTCAAAAATATATATTATTTTCTTGATAAGTTTTGTTACATATAATATTTTGTTATTTTAACAGGAAAATATTATGTGGTAGATTCGGGGTACCCACAAATGCATGGATTTCTGGGACCTTATAGAGGGCCAAAACAACATTTTCAACAATACTGTAGACAAGAGCCAAGAAATGAGAAAGATGTATTTAACCAAGCACACTCTTCTCTAAGAGGCGTCACAGAACGCACATTTGGAGTTTGGAAAAAGAAATGGAAGATTTTAAAGGATATGCAAGGTTATTCATTTCCAAAGCAAGTGAAGATTGTGATTGCAACTATGACACTTCATAATTATATACGGAGGAATGGAAATCAGGATAGACATTTTGTCCGTATTGGAGAAAGACACGATGACATGGCACGTGACATAGAGATGGATGATGATGCACAACAAGAACATCATGCTCATGGTGGTGTACAAGAAATTGAAAGAAGAATTAATTTCAGTTTACCTACTTGAACTTTAGCTCAATCATCACTTCATTCCCTATACTTTTGATTTCATCAGTTACACCCATGTACTTTCCTAAATTAATCAACTGATACCAATTTTGTAAATTCCGTCAAAACAATCTATAAATACCAAAAGCTTTTTAGTACAATTTCCATACATTAATGCACCGTTACCATATTACGATTATAAATAAGGCTAAACAAATCATATAATCAAGTTGAACAATAGAAAATAAACAAAAAGGCTAAACAAAGAAATCACCATATATGATTTGTTTTCTATTGTTCAACTTGATTATATGATTTGTTTAGCCTTGTAAATAATCGTAATATGGTAACGGTGCATTAATGTAGGAAAAAAGTACCAAAAAGCCTTTGATATTGATAGATCGTTTAGATGAAATTTACAAAATTTGTATCAGTTGATTAATTTATGGAAGTACAGAGGTGTAACTGATGAAATCAAAAGTATAGGAACTGAAGTGATGATTCAACTAAAGTTCAAGTAGGTAAACTGAAATTAATTCTTGAAAGAATAAGAAATGGCATCACTCAAAGCTTGATGAGTGTCTGTTGTTGACAGTAGCCACAGAGGGGCTACAACAGGCCCACAGACCCGCAGCCAGTGCACCCGGGGCCGGCCTAGGGCCCGGAACCGGATCACCAGCACCCGGACCCGGGGTCCAGCAGTCTACCTTGCGACCAGGGGCCCGGGGACCGGGGGCGCCAGCCTGCCAAAGAGGTCACCAAAGCTGCCCTTTGGTGTACGAACATAAGGAAACCAGTCCCACATCGAAGAGTGAGGCCAGACCTCACGCCCGGCCACCTATATAAGGGCCTCAACTACCCTCATTAATAGGTAACTGATCTTTCCTACTGCTTATCATACGTGCTTAAGTTATCTATTCATCCCAACTGTACTAACTTAGGCATCGGAGAGGAGAAGACCGGCCCGCCCGGTATTCCCCTTAGTAAGCAGGTTTACAGGAGATCACACTTGGATTCATCTGTCTCTGCCAGGCCTAAGGGTTTTAGGTACGAACAATTGGCGCCGTCTGTGGGAAGGAGATACGATAAAACCACGTAAGCATTACCAATGGCAGAAAGCTCTGAGGCAGGCCAGGAAAGAAATACCACCAAGGAGCAGCGTGTTGTGCCAGAACAAACGCTCATCTCCACCCCGGTCAACGCGCGAGAGCAGCGCAGCGACCAGGACAACCAGGAAACCAGTCGCTGTGGGAGGCCGGCCGACACGCCGGGGCCATACCTTGATAGCTCGCGCGGGAAAGGCCCAGTGAAGGGCGACCGACCAGCGCACCGGGGCTTTTTGCTGACATTCTCGGACGACTCGAGCGGCAGGGAGGAGAGCCCGCTCGGTGACAGTGACCGGGACACCACGTACAGCCCCGGCCGGCTCGATATAGCGGGGGAGATACGGGCAATGGCAGCGGAAGTCGGTCGCCTGCGCGAGGAGGGCGACCGGGATAGGGCAGGATCCAATGCCCGGTATAAGGAAATAGAGGCGGTGAATGCTGCCCTGGTAGCCGCCCTAGAGAGAGGATAGCAGCGCGACGACGCTATGACTAGGGCACATGCACCTACGCCGGGCCGATCTCAGCGGTTTGAAGCGGGACAGTCATCGGGCGGAAGGCCCCGCTCCTCTTAGCGAGCAGAGATCCCGGCCGGCACGGCCCCACCAAAGAGTGCGCCGACCTCCCGGCAACTACACGCTTCATTCGAGGATGAAGCCACGACCCCGACTGTACGAGCATTGCAGATACTCACCGACACTGTGTCGGATCTGAAGGCCCAAGTGGAGGCCAACGAGAGAAGGGCGGCGCGGCCGATGGAAGGCGCGAGATTCAACGAGCGCATGAGCCCCTTCTCTCACCGGGTTCTGGAATCGGGGAGATCTAGTAACCAGAAATCCCTAAAACTCACATACTCAGGGTCCAGCTGCCCGTACCAGCATTTGGACAGTTTTCGGTCCCAGACATGCGCCAAAGGCTATTCCGACGCAGTATGCTGCAACATTTTCCAGGAAACCCTGTCTGGAGAGGCGCTCAGCTGGTTCTATGAGCTTCCGGCAAACTCCATCGAGGCGTTCGAGCAGCTGGCCGATCGGTTCGTAGGCCGCTTCATCCTCCGGGTCGAAGGAGCCCGGACATCGACCATCCTCTTCAACTGCATGCAGGCACCCAGCGAGGAGCTGAGGAGCTGAGGACTTTTGTCAACCGCTGGCAGACGGCGACGGCCGGGGTTTGGAACCTCGACAAGGGTATCGCCGAGATGGCGTTCAAACAAGGGCTCTGGCCAGGAAAATTTTCCTACGCCGTACGGGTGGAACTCCCGCAGGGGTGTGACGAGCTGATGGCAATGGTCATCATGCATGCTCAGGCCGACCATGAAACGTACGGGCAGCACTTGCTGAAAAGAAAACGAGACGAGCAGCACGAGGAGCACCCCCGGGAGGAGCACCCCCCTCCCGACCAAGAAGACAATGCCAGCCACCGGACAGAGAACCGAGGTGCCCGACCGAGCCGGCCCAGCAGATATTGGGGGCAACGGCAGCAGAGGCCCTATCATGACAAACCACAGAACGAGCACAAACCGGTGCAGTACCGGCAAGAACGCCCCCTGGAAATCATGTCAGCAGAACGTCAAGAGGTCTTCACTACCCTAACCACCTCGTATGAAGACATCTTGCACGAGAACGGGAACATCATTCCCCCACCGCCCAGGAGAAAGTACCCAAAGGGGAAGCTTACCCCGGCGCAAACGGGAAAGTACTGCTCCTACCACGATGAAGCTACTCATCGGACAAACAAGTGCTTCGCTCTCAAGACATCGGTGGAGGGTTTGATTAGCAACGGCCAGCTCCAGCGGTATATTGGAGAAAGGAGAGCAGATCCCGACCGGGAGCCGGGCCAGGCCTGGTAGGCACGCCTAAACATCCAAGCGGTTAGTTTGGCATATCATCGGTTCGGCTGCTATAACATCATGAGATATATGCCAACTATTTTAAGAAAAAGTTCCACCGGTTCCGCCAGTGCAAGTGTTCATATCCAAGGAATAATACAAACAAAAACCGTTCCGCCGGGTTTACAAAAAAAAGAAAAAGAGCAAAGCAAAAATCTCAAGGAGCCGCGCTCCCCCCTTCAGCGGGCATTCCACCAGCTTCTCCAGGTGAAGCCGCCGCACCTTCTTCAGACCCGCCTACCCCTTCCGGTTGCTCCTCGCCTACCGACTGCTCATAGATATTCTCATCAGCTCCGGCCTTCGGCATTTGAGAGGTATCCAGGTACCCCTTCTCTTCCCACTCCACGTAGGCGTCCGCGATACCCGATTCCCTGGCCTTCTCCAGGAACTCGAGGAACTGGTCGCTCTCATGATACTTGAGGACAACCCGCTGGAAAAGCTCCGGGTCCTCTTCTCCAGACGCAGCGGCAGCTCCCACCTGGAGCTCATCCACTTTTGCCTCCAGCTCGGCCCTCTCCTTTTCAGCCAGCTCCTTCTCCTCCTCAAGGCTCCGGACCCGCTCTTCCAGTTTGGCCACCTGCTTCTTGGCCCTCTCCTCCAGTCTGACCTTCTCCCGCTCCAGCCTGGACTTCTCTACCTCCAGACGCTCTCGGGCTTCTGTCAGAGCGGCCACCTGCCTCTTCAACCGCGGCAGCTCCTCGCTCGGATCCGGCTGGTACAGATTGTACAATAACTACACAACAACAGGGAGCCAATTAGACAAGCAACAAAGGTAACGAGTTACGAGCAGTGAGCAATTCTTACCCGGAGGACCGACTTCTTGCACTTTTGACGGTTCTCCCCCGCCAAGGCTCCGGTGACCCCAGGCCTGTCCAGGCCAAGGCCAGCCACATCTGCCGCCACCTTCCGGACGAAGGGATTCTCCAGACTCCCCCTCTGTTCCTCCGCAGGAGCGGGGCTACTCTGCTGACAGGCAGAGTTTGGAGCAGCGGCAGCCTTGTCCCCAGCGGAACTCGACGCACCACTGGTCACCTTGAGCCGCTTCGCCAAGTTATCACCTGACGACCGGCCGGTCAGCGTCACCAGCGTGGAGGGAGGAATGTCCATGACCCTCCGCCTCTTCTCACCCTGGCCGTCCGGTGAAGAAGATTGTGCGCCTGACCGGGTGACCCTGGTGTCTAGCGGGATAGATCCCGGCCGGTACGGAATCCGGTTCACCCCACCAGGAACCTTTGGTGGCCCCCCGGTGGTCTTGCCCTTTCCAGGTCCCGCCTTGGGCGCGGCAGGGTGACTCTTCACACGCCGCAGAATATAGGCGTCGCCCTCAACGTCCATGGCCCTCGGTTCGGCATGAACGGTAAGCCGACCGGACTCCTCGTCCACCGAGGTCCGCTAAACGGCCTCCCCTTTCTCTTTCAGACTGGAGAGAAGGTCTTCACCGTCCATGGATAAGGTATTGTCGGGTTTAATGACCGCCCGAGAAGATGCACCTGCAGGACAAGCAAAACGTTAGTGTTTAAAAAAAACAAACTCGGCCAGAAGAAACGCCACTGCTAAACCTTGCTACGCACCAGGATCGCGCCCGAGACCGCAGTACTCCAACACCTCCCGCCGAATGAAGTTGTAAGAGCTTCGCTCGAGATCGTCCCAGCATCCGAGTATAGTCGTAATCCTTTCCCGCTCCAACTCGGATAGTTCGAACGATTGGTCGCTAAGGGGCTGGAAGGCACCAGGAACCCGGTACATTTTACTCCTCTTCTGCCACTTCCCACCCCCCCCCCCCCCCCCCCCCCCCCCTGCCATCACCACCTTTTTCCTCCAGCTATTATCTATCCAGGAGGGCATGTGGGTGATGATAGGCTGGAACTGTCGGGCGCTAAAGGTCAGACAACCCCGGGAGCCCCTCTTCTTCGAGAAGGATATTCTGTACAATGCCCGGAACTCGTTCACCGTCGGTATACTCATCCCGGACAACTCGTACAGGCAACCGAGGCTCAGCAGCTTCCTCCACTGGTTCCCGGGAAGCTGCACGGGAGACACTTGTAGGGCACTGAGCGTGTACTGTACGAAATCTGGCAGCGGGAGGGAAAACCTGTGGCGAAATTGGTCCAAGTGCACGGCAACCCAACCCGCCTCCGGGTTACAGGCTGACTCTCCGGGATTCAGCAGCCGTAACGCCACCTCATCGGGGATACTCCACGTCTCCCGGAAGGTGGCAATCTCTTCGAGATTCATACTACCCTCCGGTTCATCACACACCACGGCCCCTTTCCCACTCCCGATGATGTAGCTCACGGGCGGAGTGCCAGAAAAGCGCACCCCGTGCGGGATTTCCTCAGATCCCGAGGACCCGGAAGACGAAACCTCGCTCCGGGAGCGGTCAGCGGCTTCGGCATCCGGGGATTCCGAACCGAGCCAATCCTCCAGCCTCTCCTCATCGTCTACGACGGGACGCCTGTCGACCGATTCGGAAGCCCCATCAGAACTTGCAGAAGCCATTTAACCTAAGGGGAAGAAAACAAAACTCCACCGCTGGTCAGCAACAGGCTAGAACACCGCCCTCTGCGGCTCCTCCCCAAGATTACCGCAGCCGCCCCACTTAAAACAACTCACTGTCGGCAACAGAGCCCCCCCTCTCTCGCCGCAAAACGCCAAAAAGAAAAAGAAAAAACAACAGGCAAAGAAAGCAACACTTACCGATTATTATGCACAACCGAGGAAAGTCCGTCCTACGAAAACACCGAGCAATGGCAGGCAAAGAACAAGAACGCTTGAGGCAGCGGATGTCGCGGGGCACCTCCACAAAGCTTTCGCCGGATTCCTCTCTAACCTTCTCTTCTTCTCTATGAGCCAAAGAATAAAACAGAACTTATGAAGGAAGAGGAGGCCTTTTTATAGAGGGGTCTGATGCCCTAGGCACTTGTAAATCCCCCCAAAACACGCAATCAGGACAACTCAAACGCCTGCGAATCCAGACCCACCCTCCATCTCAGATCGCTCCCTACTGGCACGTGTCCCAGCATTGGTAAAATTCCCACGCCATCATAACTGACGGGACTGATGGGCTTCCTCCTTAAATGCATGTCAGCCACTTGTCCCGCCTACGAGCGACATGGAGGAGAGATGGAGCAGGAACCAAGGCGTCAAGCCCCTCCTCACTTCCCCAAGGGCCACGACAGCTCTCCGGTTATGATTTTTCAACCGGCTCGAAGGCTTCTCTCCGGTTATGATCTTCCAACCGGAGCCATGACAGTTCACCGGTTATGTATCATTCAACCGGCTGCATGGCATCTCCACGACAACCGGCTCGAAGGCTTCTCTCCGGTCATGATCTTCCAACCGGAGCCATGGCAGTTCACCGGTTAGGTATCATTCAACTGGCTGCATGGCATCTCCACGACAGCTCTCCGGTTATGATTTTTCAACCGGCTCGAAGGCTTCTCTCCGGTCATGATCTTCCAACCGGAGCCATGACAGTTCACCGGTTAGGTATCATTCAACAGGCTGCATGGCATCTCCACGAGAGCTCTCCGGTTATGATTTTTCAACCGGCTCGAAGGCTTCTCTCCGGTTATGATCTTCCAACCGGAGCCATGGCAGTTCACCGGTTAGGTATCATTCAACCGGCCCCATGGCAGCTCACCGGTTAGGTATCATCCAACCGGCTCCATGGCAGCTCACCGGTTAGGTATAATTCAACCGGCTCCATGGCCTCTCACCGGTTAGGTAACATTCAACCGGCTTGAGAGCATTTCACCGGTTAAGAGACATCCAACCGGCTCCATAGCCCCTCACCAGTTAGGTATCATTCAACCGGCTCCATGGCATGACTCCGGTTATGAGAACATTCAACCGGCATGGCTTTATACACCCGGGCGAGTTTACATCTAACACATGTACTCTTGTCCAGCAGGATAAAAACCCTGCATCGCACTGAACTGCGATAAAAAATGGGGATTCAAGGCGAGACTTGTCATCTCAACGCCTCCCCACCGGGCAGATTGTTTCTCTGATCCATAACTCTCCCCGCAGGCACGTCGCCCCACGCTTATTCCAGCACAAGCTGGGCCGAGCCACCGAGCCCCTCCCAGCCTGCCATTGGCAGCAATTTCGCCTTGGGGGACTCGTTCTGATATGGCAGAATGCCCAGGCACTCTCCGGCTCGATACGGTATGGGGGTCCACCGGTCGGTTTGCCAATTTCATCTTGGGGGACTCGTTCCGATATGGCAGAACGGCCGGTCGAGATCCCATGCACTCTCCGGGTTTCACCCCGGTCCATATCTATTGCATGGCGGATTTCAACGCCCCATTATCATCCCATGCACTCTCCGGGTTTCACCCCGCTCCATATCTATTGCATGGCGGATTTCAACGCCCCATTATCATCCCATGCACTCTCCGGGTTTCACCCCGCTCCATGCTCATGGCACGACAACACTTGAGCACAATACCATTTGTATTGCAAGCATACTCATAACTGTCGCACATCATCATTAACAGGTACTCACCACGCCTACTCTGACCGAACGCCCGGTCATGCCCAATCTTCAATACGGACTTGGGGGACTGGGCACTGTTGGGTTGGTAACCCTGCGGGTCTGCGGGACAGAAGCAAGACATATTAAGTCCCCATTCAAGATTGCACTTAACCGGAAACTTGGGGGGCTTGTTGACAGTAGCCACAGAGGGGCTACAACAGGCCCACAGACCCGCAACCAGTGCACCCGGGGCCGGCCTAGGGTCCGGAACCGGATCACCAGCACCCGGACCCGGGGTTCAGCAGTCTACCTTGTGACCAGGGGCCCGGGGACCGGGGGCGCCAGCCTGCCAAAGAGATCACCAGAGCTGCCCTTTGGTGTACGAACAGAAGGAAACCAGTCCCACATCGAAGAGTGAGGCCAGACCTCACGCCCGACCACCTATATAAGGGCCTCAACTACCCTCATTAATAGGTAACTGATCTTTCCTACTGCTTATCATACGTGCACTACCAGCTTTGACAGAATAGCCGACGAAATTTTTTTCGTCGGCTATTCCTTCTACCGACGAAAATTTCGTCGGCTATAATTTGTCGGTAAAACCCCGTCGGTAATACCAATGGCCGACGAAAAAAACTAATTCGTCGGCCATTCCAACCTTGGCCGACGAATTATGGCCGACGAAAATGATTTCGTCGACCAAAGCATGGTCAAATATATTAATATTTTAAAGTTATAGCCGACGAAATTTGAATTCGTCGGCTATTTGTTCTGAAGTATAGCCGACGATTTGAGCTATTTCGTCGGCTATTTCGTCGGAATATATTAATATTTTAAAGTTATAGCCGACGAAATAATGTCAATTTCGTCGGCTATAACTGGATTTTGGGCAAAAAAAAATACCGGATCGGAGGAGGAGAAGGAGGAGGCTGGAGGAGGAGGCCGGAGGAGGAGGGGAAGGAGGAGGAGAAGGAGGAGGCCGGAGGAGGAGGAGGAGGAGGGGAAGGAGGAGGAGGAGGAGGCCGGAGGAGGGGAAGGAGGAGGAGGAGAAGGAGGAGGAGGAGGAGGAGGAGGAGGGGGGGGGGAGGAGGAGAGAAAAAAGGCGGGAGGAAGCGATTTAAAAGATTTAGAAGGAGAATAGCCGACGAAATTAATATATTTCGTCGGCTATACTTTGGAAAATCAACAGCCGTTGAATCTGAGCCATCCAACGGCGGACAATAAAAAGGCGCGGATCGCAAGAGTTTAGCCGACGAATTCAAATATTTCGTCGGCTATGCTTTGGAAAATCAGCAGCCGTTGGATCTGAGTCATCCAACGGTGGACAATAAGCGGATCGAAGGAGTTTAGCCGACGACATATACTTTTCGTCGGCTAAACTTAGAGAATAGCCGACGAATTACAATGTTTCGTCGGCTATTCTATGAAAACATACTAAACTGCCGTTTTGAGGCCCTAAACGAACTCGAAAGCCCGAAAAAGCCCACACATCGTAGCAAAGCTACGAGTTTGATTTGTGACGTCGTTCCCTTTCCGGAATGGTATCACAATCGTCATTCGGACGCCGGACGTCAAATCTGCAGTAAACCGGGTTTTGACTTATTTCATTATTTCAGCACACGGATTTTATCAGAATCTTGTCATTTTTCAACCGTAGACGTATTTCATTATTTCGGTCATATCTTATTTGACTACATATTTGCATTTGAAGAGTGTACGTATAGTAACTATTTGAAACTATACATTCACTTAAACACTTAGTAAACAAGTTAAGGAACATTAGTGCATATGTTCCGATTTTGAATCTAAAAGTTTGGACAATCTATTCCAACTGTCAGATATCACCGTTAAGATTAAATACATGTATGAAAAAAAATCCAACTACATCTGACAACGTTAAAGGCTCGATCGGGACGGTCAACCGGGTGAGTCAACCCTTTAAACGCTTAGAAATGGTAATTGGCCTGTCTAAATGACGTTTTTTGGCCTGACCTTCAACAGATAATAGTTTCAAATCGATGAGACGCAACTAATCGTATAAAAATTTTCCTCAAAATATTTACCGACCGTCAGGCTACCCATAGGAAAACGGAAGTAAAAAACAGTTAACCGCAACATTCGGCACACAGATTTTGTCGGAATCTTGTCATTTTTCAACCGTAGACGTATTTCATTATTTCGGTCATATCTTATTTCACGACACATTTGCATTTGAAGGACGAAGCAATGGTTTGTCGATAGTGATAGAAAATGGAAGTTGTTTTTTTTTTTTTTTAATCATAGCCGACGAAATCAAACCTAGTACTCGTCGGCCATACTTCCAAAAATTTTCGTCGGCTAAAGTTTCAGAGAAAGACCGACGAAAATTCAAATCGTCGACTAAAATATGAATATAGCCGACGATTTTTTTTTTACCAACGAAAAAAAAAATTCGTCGGCCATTCTAGGGGAATAGCTGACGAATTTTTTTTTTAGCGACGAAAAAAAAATTCTTCGGCCATTCTTGGGAATAGCCGACGAAAATTTTATTTCGTCGGCCGTTTTTTTTTATTTCGTCGCGAAAAGCCTTTTTTCTGGTAGTGGTGCTTAAGTTATCTATTCATCCCAACTGTACTAACTTAGGTATCAGAGAGGAGAAGACCGGCCCGCCCGGTATTCCCTTTAGTAAGCAGGTTTACAGGAGATCACACTTGGATTCATCTGTAATGTTGGTTAATGTTTAATTGTGTTAATGTATCATTTTGTAGTCATTTGATGTTAATGAAACTCAGTTGTTATTTATAAAACATAATTTAAAATTATGATTTCACTGTAATAATTAGTAATTAATTATTAGAAATAATTTCATATAAGCATAATAAAGATTCAATTAGTCATAAAATTAAAAATTAACAGGTATTACCATTTAATTAAAGTTAAAATCTCTTTCATGTCCAAATTGGTCATTTACAGACAAAAAGCACAAGCCAACTTTCAGTTTACCAAACACTTTGCCAATGTCTTTTCCACTAACAGCACCTAAAAAAAGCCAGTTTACCAAACACTCAGCCACTTTGCTTTTCAGCAGCTTATTTAAAAAAAAAAAGCAGAAACCAGTTTTCTGTAAAGCCCAGCTACACCAAACATACCCATTGTGTTTCTTACTGGGGAAAAACACGGACTTCTCTTGCTGTGCACAGTTTAGCAGCTTATTCTGTACTTAGCTGTTGGGTATTTTGTTGTCAAGTTGATGTTGGTAATGTTTCTCTCTTTCTTATTCTCATTTTCTTGTCTTAATTGATTTCCTACTTGCTTGTTTTGTCTCTTAAGGCAAAAATCTAACAATGAAACCCAGTTTGGTATGAATTTAACTCGGAGAACACAAGAACTATAAAACAAAATAATTAGTTTCACTGTAGATGCTTGTCAAGACAAGGCTTCAGCAATATAACAGTAAGAATAAAGGTTCTATTGCTCCTTGTACAAGTGCTTGTGGCATCAATTTGGTGTGTCCTTAAACCTGGGACTGTGAAACTGTTTCTGCTACTATAATAGTGAGGTGATGTAAGTTGTATAATTTGTTATTAACTGTTGTAATAGAAGTATAGGCCTTTTCACTACTTCATTCAATTGATGTTACTTTTCCGTTTAGACTTACTAGTTACTACATACAACAGTTCATTTTCACTAGATTTTTTTATGCGAAGAAGGAAAGAGGAAGTTGCATCCATCAATTTCAATACATTGGACTGACTGACATATTTGATTTTTCATTTTTTTGTTCGTTTAGCCTTTTCTACTGTTACAAAATTTCAATACAGTTGAATGATTTGTTAAAGGTTTTGAGATCTTTTAAACTTGAACGAAGGTTGATTTTTTATATGAGATCTAATCACTTGGCCGATTTTGTATCTTGAGGATTGGTGCTGAAGTGGTAATGCACGTATCAAATGGGGGAGGATGTCCTTCATGCATTACATTTTGTGTCGTTACTCTGGCATGCATAACATATCGTCCCTTAGGAGCTCGGTTGCTTATTTTCAATTTTTCATTGTTGATTAGGATCAAAACATAACCCGACTTATGAACTGATAAAGTGATACTTCAAAAACTACCAACAAGGGAACTGGAAGCAGGATAAATATTGATTCTAACTCGAGTTTATGCAGTATTAAAAACAATGTTTTGCTTTTATAATATTTAGACTGCATCTTGATGCTTTTATTGTTGTCCTCATGTACATGCTTTGGTAATCTTGAGCATATTTCCAGGAATTCATTTCACATGACCTCTTTAAGTCTTTATTGTTGGGATTTTTGGTGGTCACTGCTTCATTAACTCAAATCACTTCCAGTATTTTTTTTTTTTTGCTAACTGGGTTTTCTGCTGGCAAGTAGGTGTTGGTATTTTTAAAGCTTTCCTGTCTTGGGTGATTTTCTTTCTTCCTTTCTTTTTAAAAGAACTTTGGCCATTGCGAGGGAAATTTCCATTGATAAAGTGAAAAAGAAACTAACATTAAGAGAAGTCCAGGGGAAATTTCTCAAGGTGTGGAGGCTGGACAATGAAGCAGAAAGTCCTGAATGAATCTGGTGAAAGCCAAATGGGAAAAGTCCAGGGGAAATTTATCAAATTTTTCCTATAACTCTTGATGCTACTATAGCTTAGTTAGAATATGCTTGTATTTGCTGATGCAGTAGAAGTTGAGAATTGTACAGTGGTTCGTGATATATACTTAACATATAGCGTTGACCTATCGAATAGAGACTTATCCGGTTAAGCCTTGCAGATGCAAAGCAAGAAATGGAAATGTCATTTACTTTTGGTTTCCTATTGTTTTTAGTTTCTTGTCCAAATGTTTATGCCCCTAATTCTGTTTGACCTATGAACATTGAATATTATGACAGCAATAAAGTTTGATTTTCTGAATGCCGATGAGTGGCCAATTTCGCTACCTTTCTTTTGCTGTGCAGTTTAGCAGTTTTAGTTCTGTAGTTAGCTTCTGGTTGTTTTGTTGTCAAGATAATGTTGGTAATGCTTAATGCGGTGGTGGTGTCTGATGGTGCAGGTGGTGCCGGTGGTGCGAGTGGTGCCTAGTGATCCTCCTTCCTAATTAAATTTCAACACTTAGTAATTTTATCACATAAATTATAAATTTACGTATGTTATTTTTTGTAAAATGATTTTAATCAATCTTTGATGAGTTTGGATTTAGGCCAATTTCGCAACAAGTTTCTTACCAAATTTAACTCAGCATTGGTCTAAATTTTATTGGGAAAACAAGAAAATAAAACAAAGAATAAGTTTCATTCACTGGAATACAAGGCTCTAGAAACAAAATAGTAAGAAAAAAATGCAGCATTGCTCCTCAAGTGCTTGTAGTTTTCTTCTTTATATAACGTCAAATGGGTGCGACCTTAAAAAGAGGGGCGTGCATAAACCTAAATTGAAATAGCTAGAATAATAATAGGGGAGAAAAGGCAGACCGTGAATTCCAGTATAGTAAGAGAAGAAATACTGGGATTCTGTGACTGTGTTGCAGTGATGACACTGTTCTCTTCGCAGCCAGTGACCCCCGCTGCTCAAACTTAAAACCCTGCTGTTACCAAACAGTGTCAAATGGAAAACATTAATGTACTATTGTATCATTAATAACATATAAACAAGAATATCATCAAGCAGCAAGCATAATCCAAGGACGAAAATATCAATATATAACAGATCGATGACAATATGTAAACCATGTGTTGTTAACATTAAGTAATTAATGTTCGTGTCGGAATGTGGATGGAGTAACATTCGTGACTTTTCAACTTTGTACACGTCAGATGCGTTGAAGAGTCAAGGAGTCGAAGAGACATTTTGACTCGTCAAATACGATTAGGTTAATGTGAAGAGTTAAGTGCAATAGTACTATAATTGATTAATCAAGTTTAAAGATATCAATTGTGAGAGTTCACTTACGACGTACATATTTTGTTGCTCGATGGTTATGAACCTCGAGTTCGCAGACAACTTCGAAAGTCCTCGCCTTCGAGGACTCGGGGGTTCGTGGTCGACCAATGTAGAGTGAGTGTGCCATGCAAATATCATGTTATATATATGAACTGATGTCATGCATAAAAATATAGGGTGATGTCATGTTTAGTTTATATGGGGATGTCATAATTAAGGACTCAATCAATTAAGTGAGGCCATGCCTCTGCATGTGTGTGTCAGTGCTCATATTCCGAATTATTAGTCAAATGTCCATATCAATCAAGTAGCACCAAGAAGGTGATGCCACGTATGGCAGAGCCCATACTTTTGGTAAGAAGAGTTGGGGAAGCACGAAAGCAGCAGGAAGAGCCCATGCATCGAACAGTAAATAACCACTTCCTCCCCTTATAAAAGAAAGACTTCATTTCTGAAGAGGAGGTTCGCATTTTTCGGAGAAAAGTTCCATTTACATTTTTATCATATCTTACTTGATCGTCGGAGTTTGATTAAAAGGCATCACACCCCATTCTACTGAGGATCTCAATGACACCTCGTTGACTGGATTTTGTTGAAGAAATTTCATCAACAAAATGGCGCCGTCTGTGGGAAATTGAACACTTAGCACTGTGCTCCTGCTTACTTATTACGCATGGCAGATTACGCATATGGACCAGACCAAGAGTCTGATCAAGAGGCCCAATCTGAGCGTGAGCATATTTCAGACCAGCGTGCGAGCTCTGAGGATGAGGTCAGAAACAAGGGTCCTGAAACCCCACGCAAGAAGGGCATCCCTCCTCCTCGAAAGGTTAGGAGGATACCCTCAAAGTCTCTCAGAGGTCAGTTTGGAGCTTTCTCCAAAGCCTTGGAAGATATCAACCAGAAATGCGAAGGCCAAGCCCTCAACAACGAGCGTTTGACAAGGCAGCTGGAAGAGGCAAATGAAGAGCTTCTAGCGCAGCGAGAGAGGACTCAACGCCTAGAGAACCATATCAACAAAGGGAAAGAACCGGAGGAGCTTGTGGAGTCTGAGGCAGACGACGAGCACACGGGCGAGTCAGGCGATGACTCGTCAGGGCACGAGGAGCTATATTCTGATAAAGACCAAGGACGCCCAGGCCTGAGGCGTCGTAGCTATAAAGTGGCAGCGGAGCCCAAGCACAGGAAGATCGTTGAGCCAACGATCTCACACCAAAAGCCCTTGACAGCTGAATCCATGGCAGCCATGGTCAGGGAGGTGGTCGTAGGAGAGTTAGGAGTCATGTACCAGCGCATGGATCAAATGGGTCAGGGGAAGACATCTCACATCCATGATCTAGGCTCGGAAGAACTCCCCCTTCCATACTCAGAATCCATATTGCATGGTAAAACCTCCAAAAACACGAAGTTCCAAAAAATTGATCTTTATGATGGCAGCACCGATCCATACGACCATCTCGATAACTTTCGGTCAGCCATGGATGGAAAAGATGCTACAGAGGCAGACCGGTGCAAGGCGTTTCCTCAAACCCTTAAAGGATCAGCACTTAATTGGTTTCGCCGTATCCCGGCGGGCACCATCCAAAGTTTTGGGGATATGCGTCGGGCTTTCCTAGATGAATTCATGATCGTCTCCGATCGGGTTTACACTCCAAATGATTTGACTCAGATACGCCAGCGTCCCGAGGAAAACCTACGAGACTATGTGATACGTTTCCAAGGGAACTATCACCGATGTGAGGGGGCAGATGAGAAAATAGCATACGCGGCCTTGATGGGTGGATTTCGATCTGGCCCGTTTCTATTCAAGATCATACAAGACCCGCCAGGTTCATTTAAAGCCTTGATGCGCGAGGCAACGAGCTTTTCAAGGGCTGAAAATCTTAATTGTGCGAGGGATATGAACACAAACTCCCCACTTGCTGTAGGGACAAAGAGGACTAATGACACCTCATTCGGAGTAAAGACGCCCACCAACGAGCACAAGAAGCCTCGGCAGCCGATAGCTGGTGGAAACGTCGGAGTAAAACCAAAAGTACCACTATCACGATACGGGAAATACACACCACTAATGGGCTCGAAGACGGAAATCTTTGCCGTTGTCGCACGAGACCTTCCTGAGCCTAAGAAGATCAGACCTCCAACAAGGGGAAGGGTGGATGAGTCCCATTATTGCCGATACCATAGGGAGTATGGGCATAGCTTGGAAAAATGCGTGCATTTGGCGGACGCATACCAAGCATTAATAGATCGGGGAGCACCAAGCATTCAACGCTTCATCAAGAGGGATGGAGGCCAGGCCAATAATGCAAGACCAGAAGGACAGGAGGTGCGTCCGAACAATCCCCGAGCAGTCATTAACACGATCTCTGGAGGTCCAACCCTGGCAGGAAACTCGAATAGGGCTTGAAAAGCCTATGCACGATCGGCCAATACCGATATCCTTCAGGTAGAATCTAGGCCATCAAAGGCAAGAAGGTTAATCCCGGAGCCCATCACCTTCACTGACGATGATGGTGAAGGTCTTATTTACCCTCACAATGACCCAATTATCATCACTGCTGTTATCGCGGAATGTGAAGTGGCGCGGGTGCTGGTGGACGGCGGTAGCGGGGTAAATATCATCTCAGCCACGGCGTTCGCCAAGTTAGGAATTGAACTCCGAATGTTGACAAGGGGTACGACGTCGCTAACCGCCTATGGAGGTTCGCGAATTCAACCCATTGGTCACATGCCATTAACAATTTCATTGGGAGCATGGCCCAATGTTGGAACATGCACTACTTTGTTTGTAGTAAGTGAATGCCCGACAGCTTACAATGTCATCCTTGGCCGTCCCGCTCTCGGGGATCTCATGGCAAGGGTCTCGTATTGTCACTTAACATTAAAGTTCCCGACGAGCAATGGGATAGGAAAAATCAGAGGCGATCAGGCCCTTGCCCAAGCATGCTACGCATCAGATTCCAAGCAAATTGTTGGACCAAAAGTGATGGATATTCTGGAAATATCACATGCTAGCGACCCCAAGGTTGATAAGGCCACCCCACCCCAAGAAGAGAGGGAGGAGAAGAGGAAACTGAAGCCAGAGCCGGTTGAAAAATTGACTTCAATCCCCCTTTTAGATGACCATCCCGAGAGAATGGTGAAAATCGGTGCCGAACTCGACGATGAGGTACGGGAAGACATTATCAGTTGTCTTCGAAGGAACATGGAGGTGTTCGCTTGGTCACCCAATGACATGCCAGGAATTGACCCTAGAATCATTACTCACAGGCTTAGCATCGACCAAGGAGCCAAGCCTATCAAACAACGTCGAAGGCTATGTAATCCGGAAAGGTACGAGGCCATCAAGGCGGAGGTAGATAAGCTCCTAAAGAATGGATCCATAAGGGAAGTGGACTACCCTACATGGGTCTCCAATGTGGTCATGGTGAAAAAGGCCAATGGGAAATGGCGCATGTGCGTAGACTACTCGAACTTGAATAAGGCCTGTCCGAAAGATAGTTTTCCATTACCATGTATCGATCAACTTGTGGACTCTACGTCCGGATACAAGCTTTTAAGCTTCATGGATGCCTACTCAGGATACAACCAAATTTTCTTACGCGAGGAAGACCAAGAACACACAGCTTTCATCACCGACCGAGGGCTATATTGCTACGTGAGGATGCCATTTGGACTCAAGAATGCCGGAGCAACATACCAACGCCTTGCGATGGAGATGTATGCTGAACTCATTGGTAAGGAGGTAGAAGTCTACGTCGACGATACACTAGTCAAGAGCACACAAACCACCAACCACGTGGAAAGTTTGGAGAAAGCTTTCAAGGTATTGAAGAAATATGGAATGAAGCTTAATCCCGAGAAGTGTACGTTCGGCGTCCATGCGGGAAAATTTCTAGGCTACATGATCAGCGAGAGGGGAATTGAGGCCAACCCGGAGAAGATCCAAGCACTGCTCAACATGAAATCTCCAAAAACAAGGAAGGAGGTCCAGAGCCTCACCGGTAGAGTGGCAGCCTTGAATCGGTTCATCTCGAGGTCCACCGACCGATGCCTTCCATTCTTCAAGGCTTTAAGAGGAGCGGGAAAGACGATAGATTGGACCGATGAATGCGAAAAGGCTTTCATCAGCTTGAAGGAACACATGGGAAAGGCACCAATCCTATCTAAGTCAAAACCGGGGGAAGTACTCCTCATGTACCTGTCAGTGTCCGCTGCGGCGGTAAGCTCGGTACTCATCCGTGAAGAGGAAAAGCACGAAGAGGCAGTCTACTATGTTAGCAAGGCATTTGCAGATGCGGAAACCCGGTATTCAGATATTGAAAAGCTTACTTTAGCCCTTGTTATGTCAGCAAGGCGCCTAAGGCCATACTTTCAAGCTCACTCTATTAAAGTGATGACCAATCAACCTTTGAAGCAGGTACTTTGGAAGCCCGAAATGTCTGGAAAGCTAATCAAGTGGGCGGTTGAATTGGGGGAGTTTGATATCCACTACTGTCCACGCACGGCCATCAAGGGTCAGGCCATTGCTGATTTCATTTCAGAATTCACCCCCCCAAATTTTCCCAGGCAGTGCAGCTGAACAATTTAGTCACCCACCAAGTGAGAATGTAAGTGTTTCTGGAGGCGACTATCCAGGATCAACTTGGACGCTCTACGTCGATGGATCCGCTAACCAAAATGGAAGTGGAGCAGGTCTGGTCCTCATAAGTCCACAAAAAGACGAACTCGAATACGCTCTTCGCTTCGATTTCAAAGCCTCAAATAACGAGGCGGAATATGAGGCTCTGATCGCTGGCCTCCGTATCGCAAAAGAGTTAGAAGTGACGCGGATCCGAGTGTATAGTGACTCTCAGCTCGTGGTAAACCAAGTTTTGGAGGAGTACCAGGCTAAAGATCCCACTATGGCATCATACCTCCAAAAAGCAAAGTCCCTCTTGGCGGGCTTCATAACATATGAAATCATTCAGATACCGAGAGAGCAAAATGAACGAGCTGACGCACTGGCTCGACTGGCATCGGCAATCGACCAAAACTTGGGAAGGCATACCCCGATCGAATATCTAAATAAGCCAAGCATTGAGGAAGAGCTAGAGATACTTGAAATTAGCGACGCACCTACTTGGATGGACCCTATCTATGATTTCTTGTCCAAGGGAGATCTCCCGGATGACCCCCTTGAAGCAAGAAAAACCAAGTATCGAGCTGGTCGTTATCTAATAATCAATGGGTCATTATACAAGCGAGGGTTTTCTGCTCCCTACTTGCGGTGTGTGACCCCAGACGAGGGATGGAATGTTCTCGCTGACATTCACGAAGGACTTTGTGGAAACCACTCCGGTGCCCGGTCTTTGGCTCTCAAAACACTCTTGCAAGGATATTTTTGGCCAACAATAAAGAAGGACTCGAAATCAATGGTCCGAACCTGCAAGCCGTGTCAAAAGAACTCTACCATCCCACGCCAGCCAGGAGAACCTCTGACACCCATGAGTTCGTCGGTCCCTTTCGCAATCTGGGGTATTGACTTCATTGGACCAATGCCGAGAGGTACAAACAAGGCTACACATGCAGTGGTCAGCGTGGACTATAACACCAAGTGGGCAGAGGCCGAGGCCTTAACGACCATCACCACACTCCAAACCCAAAAATTTATTTGGAAACACATCATTTGTCGCTTTGGAGTCCCATATGCTTTAGTAATGGATAACGGTAAACAATTCGATTGCGCCTCATTCTGAGAATTTTGCTCAAAAATGGGAATCAAGATGTGTTATGCAGCACCGTACCACCCTCAAGCTAATGGCCAAGTAGAGGCCATCAATAAGATCATCAAGAAAACCCTTAAAAAGCGCATAGGCAGAGCTAGGGGAGCATGGCCCGACCTACTCCCCCGAATCCTCTGGGCATATAGGACAACGCCCTGCACTTCTACCAAAGAAACTCCTTTTTCGCTAGTCTACGGGTCTGAGGCGCTGTTGCCGATAGAGTTAAAGACGTTGACCCACCGAGTCGACACATTTAATGTGGAAGAAAATGACCGACAGCTGCGTCTTAGCCTAGACTTGATTGAGGAAAAAAGGGAGGACGCAGGGATGCGTCGCGCCACCTACCAGCAACGTGTTACCAAGTACTATAACCGAAAGGTTAGGGAGCGTAGCTTTCAAGTTGGAGACTTTGTTCTTAAAAAGGTCACACTCGCTTCAAAGGACAAACATGCTGGAACCCTAGGCGCCAACTGGGAAGGACCTTATAAAGTCATCGGCGTCGAACGCCCAGGGACGTACTCACTTGCGAACCTGGCAGGAAAAAGGCTCACCCATCCCTGGAATGTTCAAAACCTGAAGATCTACCACCGGCAGTGAGCCACACAGGATTTCCACAACTCCATTTTTACCAGGAAAGATCCCCCCCCCCCTTTTTTTTTTATCTCGTAGTTGTCTACCCTTGTTAAGAAGACTTTTATCTGCCTTATATCTTTCCTTTTTTGGGTATGCCACCTGGTGTGTATGAACATATATTAAATAAGGTTATTATGATACAAGAATCACATAAAGAAAGCCATGAGTGTATTGACAATTACCTTACCGATATTAAATAAGGTTATTATGATACATGTTCACATAAAGAAATCGTTACATATTCTGATCATATATAGAGCTAACATAATTACCTTACCGATATTACAGCACTAATTAGTGTAGAAAAATAAGTGAAAGACATCGGTTCTCCTTCTCAGTTCTCTACTACAAAGTTTCTACCAGCCTTGATGCTAGGCATGAAGACGCAAACAATGCGGCCAAAAATAATCAAAGTTTCGATGTAGTGCATCAAATAAACTATATCCCTAATGTTCTTTCATAAAGAAACCCTGAACATATATTAAATAAGGTTATTATGATACAAGAATCACATAAAGAAAGCCATGAGTGAGCTTAAGCTCCTGTGTTAGTTGTGGGGAGAATCAAGAGAATAAAGAATTATGACGCAAGATTGAATGTAATTTCAAGAAAGGTATATGAAAAGCCATTAATATATAACAACCATCAGTGAAAAAGAGCAAGATGATAGTTGTTCCATCACCGAAAGTTTTACTTGAGGGAGACAAAAATGTTATACCTGCAAGTCGTTATAATGGCGCACAATATAGTCTCTGATCTTTGTCTTCTGTCGATTTCTTTATGTCCAGTGGCAGCCCAGTTAAATCTGAATATAGAGAAAATAATTAGTTAAAGGAAAAAGATTGGTTAGACTAGGGTTGTTCCTCTGGACAACAGAAACTCCAAAAACCAAGAAGGAGAAAGGTAAAGTCCCCAAACTTTGACCGATCTCTTTCTTTTTCCGTCACTCACTTACTTACTCACTCCCATAAAGCTCTCTCATACGGTAAGGATTAAAATCTCTGCGAAATACCCGATATCTCATTTTTTCAACTAACCGATATATATTTAAGAGTAAATATCTTTTCTTTCATAGTGTTATAACGAATGTAAGAAAAAACACAGAATTACGTGGTTCACCAACGATGACTTGAATCCTCTCAGCGCCAACAGCGAGATCCCCGCCTCTGTCAGCGAGATCCCCGCCTCTGTCAGCGCCAACAGACGACTAGTTCAAGGCATATACTAACAAATCTCCACCTTGACTTGAATCCTCTCACAAAAACAGATATACCAGATGCATCATAATAATGCCAGATGTACAAATAACTCATCTGCCTTAGATGTTGCCCCCAAAGGACAACTAACAGCTTGTAACATTTAGCAAGTCCAAACAATGTTGGAACTTGCTGTGCGGAACCGGCTTGGTGAACATATCAGCGGGGTTATCAGCAGTACCCACTTTCTTTACTTAATTCTGCTCTCACTTCTCAGAAAATGATACCTGACATCAATGTGTTTAGTCCTCTCATGATGAACCTGATCCTTTGCTAAACATATTGCACTCAAACTATCACAATATACAATAGCCTGATCATAATGTAGACCAAGACTACTGACTAGTCCCTTCAACCATATTCCCTCCTTTGCAGCTGCTGTCAAAGCCATGTACTCTGCTTCAGTTGTAGACACTACCAGATACGGAAGAATAGCCGACGAAAATTTTTTCGTCGGCCATTCCATTTTTTCGTCGGCTATACCCTCTGCCGACGAAAATTTCGTCGGCCATAAGTCGTCGGTAATACGCCGTCGGTAATACCAATGGCCGACGAAAAAAAAAATTTCGTCGGCCATTCCAACCTTGGCCGACGAATTATGGCCGACGAAAATGATTTCCTCGGCTATTTGTTCGAGTATGGCCGACGAAATTTGGTTTCGTCGGCTATTTGTTCGAGTATGGCCGACGAAATTTGGTTTCGTCGGCTATTTGTTCTGAAGTATAGCCGACGAATTGGGCTATTTCGTCGGCTATTTCGTCAGAATATATTAATATTTTAAAGTTATAGCCGACGAAATAATGTCAATTTCGTCGGCTATACCTGCATTTTGGGCAAAAAAAAATACCGGATCGGAGGAGGAGAAGGAGGAGGAGGAGGAGGAGGAGGCCGGAGGAGGAGGAGGAGGAGGAGGAGGAGGAGGGGAAGGAGGAGGAGGAGGAGGAGGCCGGAGGAGGGGGAGGAGGAGGAGGAGGAGAAGGAGGAGGGGAAGGAGGTGGCCGGAGGAGGAGGAGGAGGAGGAGAAGGAGGTGGCCGGAGGAGGGGAAGGAGGAGGAGGCCGGAGGAGGGGGAGGAGGAGGAGGAGGCCGGAGGAGGGGAAGGAGGAGGAGGCCGGAGGAGGGGGAGGAGGAGGAGGAGGAGGAGGAGGTCGGAGGAGGTCGGAGGAGGGGGGGGAAGGATGAGAGAAAAAAGGCGGGAGGAAGATTTAAAAGATTTAGAAGGAGAATAGCCGACGAAATACAATGTTTCGTCGGCTATACTTAGAGAATAGCCGACGAAATTAATATATTTCGTCGGCTATACTTTGGAAAATCAACAGCCGTTGGATCTGAGCCATCCAACGGCGGACAATAAAAAGGCGCGGATCAAGAGTTTAGCCGACGAAATACAATGTTTCGTCGGCTATACTTAGAGAATAGCCGACGAAATTTGAATGTTTCGTCGGCTATTCTATGAAAACTTACTAAACTGCGGTTTTGAGGCTCTAAACGAACTCGAAAGCCCGAAAAAGCCCACACATCGTAGCAAAGCTACGAGTTTTGTTCCTGGCGTCGTTCCCTTTCCAGAATGGTATCACAATCGTCATTCGGACGCCGGACGCCAAATCTGCAGTAAACCGGGTTTTGACTGATTTCATTATTTCGGCACACGGATTTTATCAGAATCTTGTCATTTTTCAACCGTAGACGTATTTCATTATTTCGGTCATATCTTATTTGACGACATATTTGCATTTGAAGAGTGTACGTATAGTAACTATTTGAAACTATACATTCACTTAAACACATAGTAAACAAGTTAAGGAACATTAGTACATATGTTCCGATTTTGAATCTAAAAGTTTGGAAAATCTATTCCAACCATCAGATATCACCGTTAAGATTAAATTCATGTATGAAAAAAAATCCAACTACATCTGACAACGTTAAATGCTCGATCGGGACGGTCAACCGGGTGAGTCAAACCTCTAAACGCTTTAAAACGGAAATTGGCCCGTCTAAATGACGTTTTTTGGCCTGATCTTCAATAGAGAATAGTTTCAGATTGATGAGACGCGACTAATCGTATAAAAATTTTCCACAAAATATTTACCGACCGTAAGGCTACCCATAAGAAAACGGGAGTAAAAAACAGTTAACCGCAACATTCGGCACACAGATTTTGTCGGAATCTTCCCATTTTTCAACCGTAGCCGTATTTCAATATTTTGGTCATGTCTTATTTCACGACACATTTGCATTTGAAGGATGAAGCAATGGTTTGTCGATAGTGATAGAAAATGGAAACTGCTCTTTTTTTGTTTTTTTTTTAATCATAGCCGACGAAATCAAACCTAGTATTCGTCGGCTATTCTTTTGTCGTTTTCTGTCAAAAATAATCGTATAATTATTTTTTAAAAAACTTATGGCCGACGAAATACTTAATTTTCGTCGGCCATTGTTCGTAAAATAATTATTTTTAAATAATTTATGGCCGACGAAATAATTAATTTTCGTCGGCCATTATTCGTAAAATAATTATTTTTAAAAAAACTTATGGCCGACGAAATAAAAAATTTTCGTCGGCCATTCTTCCAAAAGTTTATAGCCGACGAAAACTTTAAATCGTCGGCCATTATAGGAGTATAGCCGACGATTTTTTTTTTACCGACGACAAAAATTTTCGTCGGCCATTCTTGGGAATAGCCGACGAAAAAAGTGTTTCGTCGGCCGTTTTTTTTTTTTTTCGTCGGCAAAGCCCTTTTTTCTTGTAGTGAGACAAAGTCACTGTAGGCTGCAAAGTAGCTTTCCAACTAACAACAGAGCAACCAAGAGTGAAAACATAACCAGTCATAGATCTCCTGGTATCAACATCTCCAGCATAATCGCTATCTGAATAGCCTGTTACTAAACACGTTGTATCACCTCCATAAATGAGACCAACATCAGACGTACCTTTGAGGTACCGGAAAATTCTCTTCACAGCTTGCCAATGCTCATTTCCAGGTTCACCCATAAACCTGCTGACAACACTAACAGCGAGATCCCTGCCTCTGTCAGCGCCAACAGACGACTAGTTCAAGGCATATACTAACACATAGTATATGCGAAATTTGTTCGATAGCGTTAAATATCTCTGATTTTCAAGATATATATGATATATCTCAGATATTTTGAAATATCTGTAAAAATTAACAACATAAATAAAACACTCATCTCAATAGATATCTAAGAGAGGATTGGGGGTCTCAAAGGATGTCTAAATGAAGACTGAGGGTCTCTGAGAAACATCTAAGTAAGAAATAATACCCATAGAGATTGAATATATCAATATGGAGAAAACATAACCTAAAATCTATTTTTAGATGTAGATGAAGTTTTTTTGTGTAGATGAAGTTGATGTTTGTATCTATTTATATGTAAACTTTATAATATATTAGTCTTCCTCCACGCGCGATGCGCGTGCGAAAGGGCAGCACTCACGCGTGCGCTGATTTGATTCTAGGAAATACGTTAAAATCAGCTATTTTATTAAAAGAGAATTATGCAAGATGATTACAATCATAGGTTAGCACATCTAGCAGCATGCTAGCTGCTTGTTCCACCCAAGTCGTACCAGAATCAGCTATTTAGTGTTACACATACCTCACTATTAACTTGTTCTTAACTAAAGGGGAAAAGACAATATATGAGAAAAGACGATCATAATAATATACCTCCTTTTGGGATGCGTCAATCTTGTATCAAACCATCTATATATAATCACAGCGAAAAAAAAAATACAACTTGGATTGATCAAACATAATAAAAAAGAAAAAATGAAATACAAATATCACATCAATTCAAATCCATATCAAAATCGATCCAAGAAATTGAAAATCAAATTGTTTGTGTAGAGGCAAAATCAAGGGAATCCATTTATGCTTTGTTCTTTATTGACCCTTTATATAATGCTCGTCTTCATCCAAGAAATTTTCAAAATTATCATGAGGGAGAGCGAAGAAAATTTCTTTTGGGCTTCTGATCATCTCAAAATCAAGCAAAGTGTAGTGATGTTAGAGTTATACGTGTGATGAAGTTGGGAGAAACTGTGGGAGAGAAGAAAACTGCTGGTTTATTTGTTGTACGTTTTACTCTTTTACCCATTGTAGAAAAATTTCTCGGTGACAAACAATTAATCAATCAAGGGCAATTACAAGGAAAAAGGGCTTGTCGGTTCCATAAGGCAAATTTCTTTAATTAATAAAGATATAGTTAAAAATAAAATAATATTTTACGGAGTATTCTCCGATATTTTCTCGATATATCCGATATATCATTTTTTCAAAATTCCGATAGATATACCGATACCGATATTTTAATTATTGCTCACACCTCCTCTCTCTCTTTGTTCATCATAAATCAACTCGCAGATGATCGAGGAACATAGAGAGAGAAGGCGAAAGAAAGCAGAGAGGGTTTTTGGTTTCCATTTTTTTTCTTTTTGATTTTCTGTTGGGAAGATGAAGTAAGAACACAAAAGACGTCCCCTATATATTGGATTTAGCTAAAAGAAAGTTGTAGGTATCCTAATGAGAGTTGGTTTCCTGATGAGAGTAGGCCAGCTGTATTTTAGTTGTTCCGTAGCTAATACTTGGCTAACTGAATACGGAAAGCATTTGCCTAACCGAAGAAGGATAGGATTCATTTGCAGCCGACAAAAGACACTCCTATATATCACCCCATTCATTCCAGGGCTTCATTACCTCCTCCCTGAATTCTTTCTTTGTCTCTAAAAAAAAAATGAAGGAAAAGAACCTCTCTGCTTTCTTTCACTCTTTCTCTCTCTCCGTTCCTCATGTTCCTCATCTGTAGGTGAGTCGATTTATGATGAACAGAGAGAGACAAAGAGTGGTAGAGGGCATAGAGGAGTTACTGAAGAAGATCGAGTTCGATCAGGTTTATGATCAAATTTTATTTTTTCCTTTAACTGACTGTTTTCTTTGTTCTCAGGATCTTGGGACGGGCTGGCGTACTGGACATGATCGAAGAAGTCGACAGAAGAACAAGACCACAGGGAGCTAGACAGATGATCGACATAGGGCTTATGCTATTACTTTTATGAGCGCATTCTCTTCTCTCAAATTCCGGATCCGGATTGCTCCATTCCCATTTACGATCCTACTAAAAGAACAAGAATATTTTTCTTTTCTTTCTTTGGAATGAAAAAAGAACAAGAAGTTGTAGTATTCAAATTGTATGCTTTTGTAAGGTTTAATCTTACGGTGTCTCAAATCCATCGTTGTTGGTTTCGTCTTAAAGAAATCGATCAAGAACTCAAAAAAGTTAGACCGGAATTGTAATTTCTTTTAGTCCCTACATTGGAACTGTAATTAGCCTTTGATTCACGTACTTCTGGAATATGATGATGAATCTAATGATCGATTTGGCTACTTTAGATAGGCGCCCCGTTGTTGTTTAGGGATTGCAAGTAATTATATTCTTGTTCTTATTGTAATTTGTATTACATAAAATATAGTACAACTAGAAAGGAGAAGATTCCATAGGATAAAACTTACAAATGAAAATTCCATAGGATATGCTTCATTCTGGTCTTCCTCCGTGTGTCCAGCTCTTTGTTTACGAGGTGCTTCACTGGTCTGGAATCCGCCGGACAACGGAAAATACTTGTGTTCATACTAATATGGACGGTGTGCGTCCAAACTCTTTCTAATTTGTATATCTTAGACACTGTAATTAACGATTTTAACTGTTCAAAAGTTGAATTAATCAATAAAGATCATCTCTGTAAAAAAAAGAATTTAAACAAATATCATTTTCTTAACCGATTGTATCAAACAAATTGACGGTTGATCATGAAACTCCCAACTTTCACTAGAACGTACTGTTCATTTGTTTGATGCAATCGAATGAGCGAACGATTTTGATTTATTCCAAATTTTTACAGAGATGATATTTATTGATTAATTCAAATACTTTGTCTATCAAAATCATAGAATAAAAGTGCGTCTGTGTTTGTCAATGCTAGCCTTCCAAAAACTTCTTTGATTTTTGTCTCACCAATTATTCATTAATTGGTATTACTCCTGAATTGGTTTTTGGTTCCAAATTGATCGTCTCTTGCAGTAAGCCAATTCAAAGTTGAAGCAATGGTAATAAACTCTTTTCCAGATGAAATCATTCAAGATATCTTGTTAAGACTACCCATCAAGAGTTTGATAACATGCACGTCGACAGTGTGCAAGCCATGGAAGTCCATGATCAAAAACTCAGGGTTCATCCACGCCCATCTCAACCGTACAATCAAAGCTACTAACCAGCAAGGGACTCACCTTCTACTGCACCATGGCCTCTTGATGATGGTCCCGAACCAACTTTAGCTGAGGTTTATTCACTTGCCAGATCGAGGCTCATGGAGAAGTCTTGGTTCTATTGCTTCGTGTTGCGATGTTTATGCACAAATAACCTACGTACGTCTTTTTCAATGGAATAATTCACTGGGCTGTAAAACGCTGGGATGAATTGGATGATTGCTCCTTTATTTTGACATTCGATGTAGGAAGTGAATTATTTGGTGAGATAATGATGCCGGAGAGTATAAAGTCGAATTGCTTCTTAACAGGATCAAAAGTGTGTGTTTCAGAAGACGGAAAATCCCTTGCTCTATTCACTACTTGTAGGGAGTGTTATGAGGATGATCCCTTTCTTGATATATGGGTGATGAAAGAGTACGGCGTAGAGGAATCGTGGACCAAATTGATGACTCTCGGTCCACAAAGAAGATTACCCAGGGCATTGAGTTTTAGAAAGAGCGGTGAAGTATTCTTGCTACAAGAAGAGTATTCATATGAAAAGACTGTATTAGCTTCACCCAACCTTGCCAGCCGAAAGATCAACAAACCTGAGAGTTGTCGAAATAAGTATTGCTACTCTCTGTCGATTCATATGTAGAGAGCCTTGTTTTACTCGACATCGGCAATGCAGTTTCTTTCTGATGGGGAAGAAGAACATCCTAGCAAATTTACCCTTCGTTTTGTGAAACCCTAAACCCTATATAAATCTTTCTCCTCTCTCGCTCTTAATTATGAAACCCTAAACCCTTCGTTTTGTAATATTGCTTTCTTTTTACTGACTAGAATGTGATTTTGCGACCGAAGTTCAAATTATGTGTTATCTCTGTCTCGCTGTGTATGTGGAAAACGCAATCAGGAGATTGGAACCGTTACTCTGCTGTAAGTTCCGATTCTGAGTGCTTTTTATCTAATAGTTTTTGTTTCCTTATTACTATGCTGCAAGTTCTAGCTGATTTTGTTATTTTCGTCTTAGGTTTTGGTTTTTTATTCTGGAATGTAGAATCTGAACAGCAACAAACTAAAACACAACAACAAATCTATGACAGCAGCAATACACACCAACAATCTATCACAGCAACAATTAGAACTCTAGAGTCAATCTCTCACACCAGCTAATATCTCACACACACACACACACAAGAAGAAAAAACAAGAGTACTGGAGCAAGAGCTGTTTATATTATCCCAGAATGAACCAAAAACAAAAAAAGAGCACAGCAGGCCTTTATATAGAGCTTGTACAGTAACAAGAAAGGTCTAGAGTAAATGAGACTTAAGTAGATGTAATATACATATAATACCCAATAGAAGACTCCATACCAAACTCAAAAACTCTCAAAAGTTACTGATATAGTTACTGACATATTTTATTAAGGCTTGGTTTATATTCCTACAACCTCCCTTAAACCAAGCCTAGGTCTTCAACCTTCATCATTCCCATTAGCTCCTTCAGCTTCAAGAACGTAGCAGTCTTGAGTGGCTTTGTAAATATATCAGCTACCTGCTCTTCAGATGGACAATACTGAACTGTCACCTCCTTGTTCTTCACCAAATCTCGAATATAGTGGTGCTTGGCATGAATATGCTTCGTCCTCTCATGAAAAACTGGATTCCTTGACAATGATATTGCTGAATTATTATCACAGAAGATTGTTGTAGGCCCTTTCTGCTCTTGGTGCAAATTTGCAAGAATTCGACGTAGCCAAATTGCATGAGTAGCACACCTATTTTCTGCAACATACTCTGCTTCTGCTGAAGAAAGAGCTACCACCTGTTGCTTCTTTGATGACCAGCTAATAACACCAGAACCAATATCAAAAACATAACCTGAGGTGCTCTTCGCCTTCTCATCTCCTGCCTAATCACTATCCGTATAGCCAACAAGTTCACTTGGACAATGAGCAGCATAGAAAATTCCATCACTCTGAGTTCCTTTGACATATTTCAGTATTCTTTTTGCTGCCTGCATATGTGATTGACGAGGAGCTTCTATAAATCTGCTGATCAGTCCAACTCCAAATGTGATATCAGGTCTAGTGGCCGTCAAATAGCGCAAACTCCCAACAAGTTGCTTGTACCATGTGGGATTAACCAACTCTCCACTGCCATCTTTCTTCAACTTCAATCTCTGTTCAACCGGAGTCAATATTGGGTTGCATGACTCCATCTTAAACTTCTTGAGAATGTCTCCAGCATACTTCCTTTGTGAGATAAAAATCCCTTTCTCAGTTTGCTTCACTTCTATACCAAGGAAGTAAGACATCAACCCCATATCCGTCATCTCAAAATGAGATGCCAAAGCCTCCCTGATTTCTCCAATTAACTCTGGATTATTTCCTGTAATAATAAGGTTGTCCACATACAGGCATACAATAACAACATCTCCCTGCATATTAGATTTAACATATAAAGTATGCTCATATGGACACCTTTCAAACTCATTCTCCACAAAATAAGAATCAATCCGGGTGTACCAAGCTCTAGGAGCTTGTTTAAGACCATATAAAGCCTTTTTCAGCTTATAAACCTTCTCCGAATGGCCTTCTTTCACATAATCAAGTGGCTGCTCAACATAGACTTCCTCCTCAAGTGTTCCATTTAAGAACGCAGATTTAACATCCATTTGAAATATCTTCCAACAATTATGAGCAGCAAGAGAAATAACCATTCTAACAGTATCAAGCCTAGCAACAGGAGCAAAAACTTCAAGATAATCAATACCTGGTTTTTGCTTATAGCCTTTAGCTACCAACCTCGCTTTGAAACGCTCCACATCTCCATTCGGCTTGAACTTGGTCTTGTACACCCATTTGACTCCAATAGCTGTCTTTCCTTCCGGAAGTGAAGTTAGCTCCCACGTGTCATTCTTCTCAATAGCTTGAATTTCTTCATCCATCGCCTTGACCCAATGTTGTTGACGACAAGCCTCATCAAAGGTAAGAGGGTCACAATCAGCATACAAAGCAAAGTTGACAATGTCTTCATCTGTTGTGCTTCTCCTCCTAGTGTTCAACTGATAGTCCTTCAAGTATGGAGGCAAACGACGATCACGCTGAGGCCTTGTTGCTTCAACTTCTAATGGATGATCATCTTCAGGAACATCTCGTGCTGGAGATCGAGCTTCTAGATTATCTTCAGCTAACTCATCATCTTCAATTAAATCATTCTCCAATGGACTTAATGTGGCTGGTCTATCCTCCAATGGAGTAGATATGGCTGGTCTGTTTTCTTTTGAACTCCAATCCCATGTACTTTGCTCATCAAAAGTGACATCTCGGTTGATAATTACCTTCTTCATCTCCGGATTATAAAGCTTGTACCCCTTTGTCACCATGCTATAGCCAATAAAGATGCACTTTTCAGCTTTGTCATCAAGCTTCTTTCTTATCTTATCCGGAACATGAGCAAATGCGATGCATCCAAATACTCTCATATGCTGAATATTAGGCTTCTGACCACTCCACACTTCATATGGAGTAACTCCATCAGTACTTCTACTAGGAGACCCGTTCAAGATATACACAGCACAAGAGACAGCTTCCGCCCAAAACTCCTTGGGCAAATTCTTAAATTTCAGCATGCATCTCACCATATCCATAATCGTTCTATTTTTTCTCTCCGCCACACCGTTTTGTTGGGGCGTGTACCTGGCTGTTAACTGGTGCTTAATACCATTTTTCTTCAAGTAGTCATCACAAACAATATATTCGGTGCCTCGATCAGTTCTTAACACCTTTATATTTTCTCCACTCTGCTTTTCAACATAAGCTTTGAAAGCTTTAAATGAGTCACATGCCTCAGACTTGTTCTTCAACATATACACCCATGCCTTCCTACTATAATCGTCAATAAAAGTGACGAAATATTTGCTGCCAGCATGTGAAGGAACCTCGACAGAACACAAGTCTGAGTGTATAATTTCAAGGGGCATTTTAGCTCTTTGAGCCTCTCCTTTTGGAAAGCTATCTCTATGCTTCTTTCCAAGAACACAAGTCTCACAAACTTGGTTTGGAACTTGAATTGGAGGCAATCCAGAAACTAAACTTCTTCTTGCTAGAGCATTCAAACTATTGAAATTTAAATGCCCATAACGCATATGCCATAACCAATTATCATCATTTGTAATAGAAGCTAAGCAAGGTAACTTATCATATTGCATATGTAATGGAAACAAGCGATTAGGAGACATGGTTACCTTTGCTATTAGCTTCCGTCGAGGATCTCTGATGGTGAAAACTCCTCTGTAAATTCCCCTTCTCCAATAGTTGCCCCACACTAAGCAAATTGTGACTCAAGCCAGGCACATAATACACATCTGATATGGTGTTGTACATCCCATTCTTCAACTGGATAGAAATCTTGTCTTTTCCTTTAGCCGGCATTCTCCCAGCATTCCCAAATGTAATGACTGATCGTATCGACTCATTCAGCTCCACGAACAAGTCCTTGTGACCGGACATATGATTGCTGCAACCTGTGTCCAAATACCATGTAATCTGCTCACTACTACTAAAGGCATTGAAAGCCATCAACAAGGTCTCCTTGTTGCTTTTGTTGTCCTCCGCAAGTTTGGCATGAAATTGCTTGTTCTCCGACCTTCTCAAGCTGCATTCATCCTTGTAGTGACCATATCTATGACAATTGCAGCATTGGACATTCGATCTATCCCGTCCTTGACTCCAATAAAAACCTCTACCTCTACCTCTTCCTCTTCTCGCTCCAAATCTGCCCTGTGAACCTCTTCTGTAATTAAAATTTTGATTTTTCTGAGTGGAGCTTGACTCACCTCGGGACGACCAATTCTTCTCCTTTTTGAAGCTTAATTGAGTCTGCAATGCTTCTTCAATCACCATCTCCGACTTCTCATTTAGCCTATGTTCATAGGCCTGCAAGGAACTCATCAAATCATCCACCGTCATAGCATTAAGGTCTTGTGACTCCTCAATGGCTGTGACCTTCCCTTCAAACCGTTCCGTCAAGGTTCGAAGGATTTTCTCCACAATCTGGAGCTCTTTGATATCCTCCCCATTGGCTTTCATTTGATTGACAATAGCCAATGTTCTTGCAAAGTAATCAGAGTTGTTCTCTTTCTTCTCCATCTGAAGAAGCTCGAACTGCCGTCGTAGAGTCTGCAATCTCACCTTCTTCACTTTATCTCGTCCCACATAAGTATTAACCAGGCAATCCCAAGCCTCCTTCCCCGTCGCAACATGGGCAATCTTCTCATAGACTTCTGAATCAATTGCTCCATAAATATACATCAGGGCTCTGCTATCTTTCTTCCTGTTTCGAATCAATTCTTCTCTCTGATTTTGTGTGAGATTGGTTATGTCTCCTGGATCTGTAAATCCATTGATCACCACCTCTGTATACTCCATGATTCTGAAGAAGAGCTCCATCTGTGATTTCCAATGCTGGAAATTTCCCTTTCCATCAAATTTACCAACTGGGCATTGAGGAAAATCATTCCCTCGATTCGCCATCGATCACACCTCTTCCTCTGCGGTCCGATTGATACCTGCTCTGTGGATTCCCTTTTTCTGCTACACCTGCTCTGATACCAGATGTAGAATCTGAACAGCAACAACTAAAACACAACAACAAATCTATGACAGTAGCAATACACACCAGCAATCTATCACAGCAACAATTAGAACTCTAGAGTCAATCTCTCACACCAGCTAATATCTCACACACACACACACAAGAAGAAAAAACAAGAGTACTGGAGCAAGAGTTGTTTATATTATCCCAGAATGAACCAAAAACCAAAAAGGAGCACAGCAGGCCTTTATATAAAGCTTGTACAGTAACAAGAAGGGTCTAGAGTAAATGAGACTTAAGTAGATGTAATATACATATAATACCCAATAGAAGACTCCAGACCAAACTCAAAAACTCTCAAAAGTTACTGATATAGTTAGTGACATATTTTATTAAGGCTTGGTTTATATTCCTACATGGAAGTTCTCTCCCAGAGGAAACTGTAGGAAAGGAATTGAAGTTTCGAACAATTATAGACGATTTACCTGAGGAAATTAGACATGATATCTTGCTTAGACTACCCGTTACGTATTTATAAATTGCGCCTCAGTGTGGAAGTCATGGGAGTCCATTATCAAGAACTCGAGTTTTGTTCGTGCCCATCTTAGCGACATTATCAACAGGGATGATACACTACTGGAAACAAGGACTGAGGCGACGAAGATTGGAAAGGGAAAATCAAAGTTCGTCGCCTCAACACATTGAGGCGACCAATATTGGATTGGTCGCTTCAGAAAACGAGAGCGACGACTTTTGATCAATAGTCGTCGCTCACATCTTATTGAAGCGACGAATATTGGTTTGTTGTCGCCTCCTAATAATGTTTTGTAAACTTTAGCGACGAAAATTCAAAGTTCGTCGCCGACGTAAAATTTAAGCGACGGAATTTATAACTTTCGTCAATATTCGTCGCTGACTTGTTATACGAAGCGACAAGTTTTGAGCAATAGTCGTCGCTTCATTTTTTGAAATCTGGTCAACCATATTTTCATAGTTTGGAGAGTTGTAGATTTGACATTTGGTGTCCGATTGACGATTGTAATACATTTTCGGAAAGGAAACGACGCCAGGAGTCAAACTCGTAGCTTTACCACGACGTGTGGGTTTTTTCGGGCTTTCGAGTTCGTTTAGGCCTTCAAAACGGCAGTTTTATATGTTTTAAATAAGGTTGACCGCATCGATCGAGGCTCTAACTTTGTCGGATTTAAGTGATTTTTTTACCATAACCGTATTTCATCATAATGATCAAATGTTATTTCACAGTGTTTTTCAAAATTTTACTTCTTTTATATAGTTGCTTCGAAAAGTTGTACACTTGAGTATAATCTTATAATCAAGTTATACCGTATTAGTAAGCATGTTGTTGTTATAATGGCTAAATTCACAAAATGAAAATTTTGACCGTCTGATGTGATCGTTATAGTTAAATATGAGTAGAGTATAAAAATCAGCTCGTTTCGTAAACGTTCGACGCTCGATCGAAACGGTCAACCATATTTTCATAAAACTTATCACAGGAAAACCCTATTACGTACCTTTAGATGACCTTGTTTCGTCGACTCTTCCAAACATTAAATTCTCAAATAGATGAGACGTAATCAGCCATGTAAAAATTTGGTAACTTTTACCTCCCGATACTATGGTTCCCCATAGAGAGAAATAAGTTTAAATAAGGTTGACCGCGTCGATCGGGGCTCTAACTTTGTCGGATTTAAGTGATTTTTTTTTACCATAATCGTATTTCATCATAACGATCAAATGTTATTTCACAGTATTTTTCAAAATTTTACTTCTTTTATATAGTTGCTTCGAAAAGTTGTACACTTGAGTATAATCTCATAAAAAAATTTATAACCTTTTAAATATTATTGAAGCGACGGATTTTGTATTACTTCGTCGCTTAAGTTTAATCAATGAAAAATTTAAAATCTTTTAAATATTTTTGAAGCGACGGATTTTGTATTCCTTCGTCGCTTCACTTTTAAATATTATTGAAGCGACGGATTTTGTCTTCCTTCGTCGCTTCAGTGTAGAATCCGCGCCACATGCTGAGAACCAATTAAAACACATTACGCGGATCGACCCAATGAACCGTCAGATTTTCCAGATCTAATGGCCAAAATTCACTCCCCTTTTATATAAATCTCTTCCCCCTCTCATCCTTCCTCTTCACTCCCTCTCCTCCTCTACCGTTGCCTCCTCCACCGCCTCCCTCCCTCTCCTCCTCACCGTCGCCATCCAAGTCTCCGACGACGACCTCGCCTTCGCGATCCAAGTCTTCGACGCCGGACGACCTCGCCTTCTCCACCGGAGCTCCTCCCACCGCGCCGGCCGGCCACTGCTGCAGACCTTACTCCCACCGCTTTCAAGACGGACGGCAGGGCAGTGCAAGAACCGAATCAACACGCTGAAGAAGAAGTACAATCTCGAAAAGTCTAAGCCCTTCCCCTCCACCTGGATCTTCTACGACACCATCGACTCCCTCATCGGCGTGCCTCCTTCCTCCCCCTCAAACCCCGCCGTTTTGAACCGACCCCCGTTTTGGACAAAAACTGGACATAAAAACAAAATTAAACGAAATCGGCGGGAAATTTTTTTAAAACGAAAATTGAGACATGAAGAGACGAACATTGATATTCGTCGCATGAAATTTATCATCCCATACACTCTAGCGACGACTTTTGAACCAAACTTCGTCCCCTCAAATTGTAAGCGACCACCCAAAATTCGTCTATCTCCTAGAATTTGAAGCGACGACCCAAAATTCGTCGCCTCGAATGTGAGGAGACGACTCAAACTTCGTCGCTCACAATTTGGCGACAAACTTTGAAGTCGTCGCTTGAAATATCCAAGCGACGACTTTTGTAGCAAAAGTGGTCACCTCGAATCGAAACGACGAAAACGAAGCAACAACCTCCAGCGACGACTTTTTTGTCTCTTCGGTGTCGAAGCGACGACTTTTGACGACAAAAAGTCGTCGCTTCGAACCTGTTTTCCAGTAGTGGATACTCACCTTCTTCTAATGCCTCGCTGCGGAGTTTCTGATTCCTTAGAAGGAGAGGTTTACTCTTTGCATTATGATAACCATGCTTTTGATGAGAACTGCAAGATAGATTTTCAAGTTCTCCGTAGTGCATTAGGAATGGGGAAGTGTCATTTCCATGTGGTCGGTACTTGTCATGGGCTGGTATATATGCTTAGCAGCCAATTCACTAGCTACAGTTTCGAAATATGTTCTATGGAACCCATCAATAAGAAAGGCATTGATGCTTCCCCAGCCTGTTGGTGTACCCTACATATTTCGAGTAGACATACTTACCAGATTCGGTCACCGTGGGTTTCTCTGCTTCAACGGGTACTCAGATTGCTCTGCCAAAGATCTTGTCATGGAGTTTCAATTCAACTGATCTAGCTTACCGTAAATCAAAAAATACCAATGTGGCCCTAATCATTCGGTTAGCTGTTATTGGTGGAGTTGTTTCGGTTGGTGTCTGCTCTTTGGTGTGCTTCATCTGTCATAACAGGAAGAAAAAGGAGACTGCAAGGCGTGAGGAAAGTGATGAATATCCTATGGTCGACAAAGACCAGCAATTTGAAAAGGGTGCCGGGCCAAGAAAGTTTTTGTACACAGAATTGGCTATCGCTACGAGCAACTTCGCTGAGGAAAAGAGGCTTGGAGAGGGAGAATTTGGTGCAGTTTATTGGGGATTCCTAGAAAACTTGGATAAAAGAGTTGCTGTTAAGAAGCAGGTATCCAACCAATCTAGACAACGTCATGCGGAGTACACAACAGAAGTAACCATCTTCAGTCGACTTAGGCATAAGAATGTTGTGCAAGTCCTTGGTTGGTGCCACGAAAAGGATACGCTCCTACTTGTCTATGAGTTCATGCCCAACAGGAGCTTGAACTGCCATTTGTACAAAGACGAGGGGGGGTTAGCTTGGGAAAAGAGGTATAAAGTTGCTCAAGGCCTGGCCTCTGGCCTATACTATCTGCATGAAGACTGTGAACAATATGTGCTACATAGAGATATCAAATCAAGTAATATCATGTTAGATTCCAATTTCAATGCGAAACTTGGAGATTTTGGATTAGCTCGGCTTGTGGATCATGGAATACTTTGGAAAACGATAACGCTCATGGCTGGAACAAGGGGTTACATGCATGGCTCCGGATCGAATATTTAGACACTGAAAAAGCTAGCAAGGGATCGGATGTCTATAGTTTCGGCATTGTTTGTCTGGAAATTGCTTGCGGGAGAGAACCAACGAAGATGATTATTTTGGAGAATACTCGAGTTGAGTTGGTGAACCAGCCGAGCCAAAACTGCATGCATGGAGAATTCGATACAAAACAAATGGAGCGCTTGTTGATGGTTGGACTGTGGTGTGCTCATCCTGAGTATGATAACCGATCCTCAATACAAGAAGCAATTCAGGTTCTCAACTTTAGTGCTCCCATGCCTGAGCTCCAATCAAAGATGCCGAAAGTCTTCATTCCTATAGTACCTCTCGCATTGTTGTTCAGTGGCACCATGGAATCTGAAAGCTCCAGCTCTTCTCAAGTCACCTCATCTTCCACAAATTAATTCTTATGTGTAAGGATATATTCTTTCAGTTAACATGTAATAAGTCGGATTTGATATTCATGACAACGTTAATTTACAAGAATGTAGTAAAAATTTAAAAGACAAAATTCAGTTTAGGACCTTAACTTTTTTGATAAAAATCAGATTACACCCTCTTTATGAATAAAAAATCAGAATGACCCATAAACTTTCAAATATGCTCCTGGGTCTAAAATTTCAAGTGACCTCGAAATGTGACGTAAGCTGCTGTTTTGGAACTGGCAACAAGAGTCCACATTTGGCTGATTAAGACCATATATTTTGCATGTGCACTTTATTTATGATTATGACTAGAATTATGTATTTTTTATTACTACATTTTGCATCCAACTAGCCTCTTATGAGTATGTTAATTAGGTTTCATTTCAAATTTATAAGGTTTAATATGCAAATGGTCCATTTTACCCTCTATGAATGTTTCAATATTGGAGTATAGGCCCTTGTTGTCAGTCCAAGTCAGCAGTTTACGTCTTATTTCGAGGTCACTTGAAATTTTAGACCCAGGAGATCATATTTGAAACTTTAGGGGTCATTCTGATTTTTTTTCAAAAAGATTGTGTAATCTGATTTTTTCCCAAAAGTTGAGGGTACTAAACTAAATTTTGTCCAAATTTAAAAGACAATTGCTTTCTTTAATTTTGGTCATCATATTTGCAACGAATTAGCCCTTCACTGTTTGGGCCGGTCAGCATTCTGTGATTTCGGTGGATGCTACACGATCAGACAAATAGTAAACGAGAAACCCTAGCGATTCCATTCTTACCTGGAAGGTAAATCTCTCTCTACTTTAAACCCTAAACCCTTAGTTACGAAACACAATATTGCTTGTTAGTTACTGATTGAGTTAGAATGTGATTTTGCAATCAAAGTTAACACATTGGTTTTCTGATCTCTCTCACATACCGACTGACTTGAGGATTATTGTGTTGTAGCTGAATATTCTTTCTTTTCTTTTGTTGTGGCTATTCCTTGTTGAAATCAGTAAGTTAGGGGTTTTCCCTAGATTTTTTTTTTTTTATGAATTAATTTTCGTTTTCATATTTTTGGATCTTGTAAAGATGTTGTTTCAGTTACATATATGACGTTACTCTGCTGCAAGTTCTAGCTCATTTTGTCATTTTGTCATAGGTATTGTTTTGAATCTGGATGCTCTAGAGCCTTGTGGAAATTGTAGCAAGGAATAGAAGTTTCAAACAATGCTAGACTATTTACCTGAGGAAATTAATCACACAAGATATCCTGTTAAGACTACCCGTTAAGTGTTTGATAAAATGCACCTTCGTCTCCAAGTCATGGAAGTCCATCATCAAAAACTCTAGTTTTAATTTGTTCGTCCCCATCTTTGCCATACACTCAACGTTAACAAACGGGATGGGACTCACGCACCTTTATCTACTGCACAGTGGTGCCATCGCTAACCATTACGGATTAGTTATATAAAGAGTTTTACTCTTTGCATTATGATAACCATGCTTTTGATAAGTATTGCGAGATAGATTTTGAAATCGTCCGTACTGCATTAAGAATGGCCAACTATCGTTTTGGTGTGATCGGTGTTTGTTAAGGGCTGGTATGCTTAGCAAAATATATACTATGGAACCCATCAATAAGAAAGGCAGTGATACTTCCCCCGCCTGGTAATGGTGATTATCTGTATCTAGATGAATCTACTGGGTTCGGATTTGATGTGAGGTAATCTACTGGGCTCTTTTGTCTCTTCATTCTCTTGTTATGAAGAGAGCCCTGTTTTACTTGACATGGAGAACACAGTTTCCTACTAAACAGGTAATTAAGCTGATTATATCATCTGCTTAATTATTTTCTCCTTCGCTTTTTTTTTTTTTTTTTTAAAAAAAAAAAACAAATTTGCTCATTGTGTTTTGAGAGCGTTGGATCAATTGTTTGATTTTCAAGATGCTGATTAAGAATAGTTGTGTCGTCTGTTATGTAATTCTAATTCATGAGCATTAAGTGAGCATCAAATGTGAGTGAGAGTATTAATTACCAGATGTGGCAGTTAATTGCTTCTGATACATATGTAAATAGGCATCATAGCACAACCGAATTGAGAGGATAGAATATTAGTCCAGAAGTTAAAAGTTCCAATAATATCTGCAAAAATCAGCTTGTTTTCTCTATTTCAATGCTTATTGCCGGCCTGGTCGTTTAGTTTAACCCGGACTCCACATTCTTTGATCAACAGCTGCATATTTGATTTACTAAGTGCATGTTTGGTACAAGGGACTAGCTGGTATTGCACTAAATAAGAGGTACAAAGTAGTGTGAGTTATGTTTGGTGTGGGGGAGTATTAAAATAAATGGTACTAGTTAAGGCCTGTTTTTTTCTCTCAATCTCCTTAGGTAGTGTTATTGTGGGTACTCATTTTTGAGACCCCAAATTAACACCACCTCTCTCCACATTTCTCTCTTTCTCTCTCTCTCTCTCCTCCTTATGTAGTACTACCTCACCAAACATGGTACAAATTAGTATTGGGTAAGCCTACTCAAGTGAGGGTAGGCCAAATATTAATAATAGAGTGACTCACAATAATCCCAAGTACCAAACGTGCACTTAAGTTATAAATTTTCAGGCATCTTCCTAAAGCGCAAATCTTAACATCATGCTGTCATCTTTGTGCAGGTCTGAAATTGAAGCAGTTAAATTTGTTTAAGGCTCTTGGGACTTCTTTTTGTAAATTCTTAAGAGTATGATATTGCATATATAAATTGAAATAAATATTAACTTGAAATTAGAAATTAAAATTTCAGAAATAAACAAGAAGGTATGAAGATATAATCAACCAATACCGAAAGAGTTTCAATATGGATTAGGAAGAGTCGAGTCGTGTGTGTCACACACTGTCCTTAAGACAACTACGTCCCCTCTACAGATGCAAAAGGTCTGATGACGCTCGTCTCCCAGGATACAACGACTAACGAATTTTTGTAGCTGCACTGCAACAAGAAAGCCTGCAAACCGGAGAAAGTACCTCTTTCTATCACCAGAAAACGATAGGAACACAAGAGCAGAAGAGACAGTTTGAGAGGAGAAGAGCTGATTGCTTTTGTTGGTATGTTTAGACTGAGGAATAGGAGGCCCTTTTTATACTGTGAGGATGGTCTTGGCTATTAAAATCAGTAATGAATACATGGAACTCAATGGGCATGAACAGTTGAATAGTTATGTGTTACTGGAATATCAAAATGTTTCTCTAGTAGCAGCTGAAGAGTCAAAAAAGAATCCAGGCTAGGTGCAAAAAGGAGCCTGCGTCCTGGAGCCCAAATCGGTATTGCATTCGTGTTTGCAGGTTGCACGGGCACACACAAGTTTTTGGCGCTCCAACCCGAAATTTGCACCACACTCCCTGAGCGCGAGAGAGTATAGTTTGTGTTTACACAACTATACCTCATACGAAGAGGATTCTATATAAAGGCTCTTACCATTTCTTTTTTTCTAATGTGGGACAAACTTTGTTTTCCCATTTCAAATAGCCAACTTTGGATGACAATTTTTCATTCATCTCAAAACCAAATTAGACATATGAACACATAATCTTGTATTCCTCATTATATAGAATACAAATCCAAGTTCATCTTTCATTAATTATAAGTGTAACACACTTTAATTAACTCATTTAAATTTGGTTTCATAAAGGGTTTTTAACCCATTTTTCCAACAATTCCCCACATGAATAAAATTAGAAATTAACCCATTTAAATTTGGTTTCATAAAGGGTTTTTAACCTATTTTTCCAAAAATTCCCCACATGAATAAAATTGGCCACCAAAGACTCGATAGAATTGGTGATAGATTTCTATGGTCGAAACCTGCATAGGATAGGTAGGTTTTACCCGTTGAACCTTCTCTTATGAAAGTATGATTATGTTACTAACTAAACAGTAGACGCGATATCCTTGAACTATTCGTCATTTTGTGTAACTGATAGCATACCTCACATAGGAGTCTTCCTGGTACATTTTAGTTCTGATTATTGTGCCCGTTTTGGCCCTGAACACATGTCTAGTTCTACAAGTAGTTTGATAAGAGTTATGCCCTAAATAACTCCCCTAGAAGCGGCCCCACTTCTCTCTTGCATAGGTGATCTCTTATATAAGAGTAACTCGCATTACTCCGCTCGGTTTTTTCGACGCATAAGAATCATTAAAAGCTTGGTTTAACCTAACTCTTACGGGTATCACTGTTTTTCATCATAGAAATTGATTTGGGTACTCCCCACAGTGATCCAATTTGATCTCCATAATTTAGTTTTCCCATTTGAGCCTACCTCTTGGGATCTCCAGTCTACTAGGTTGGGTATCCACTGTAGAGATTTTATTTTCCAATGGGCTTTAATCCCATTCCCCTCGATGATTTATCAAGTAGCTCTCTGTTTAACCCTTTGGTTAGCGGATCCGCAATATTATTCTTAGACCTCACATAGTCTATAGAGATAACTCCAGTAAAGAGTAGTTGTTTGATGGTATTATGTCTTCGACGAATGTGTCTAGACTTACCATTGTACATCTTGCTCTATGCCCTACCAATTGCAGATTGACTATCACAATGTATTCAAATTGCAAGCACGGGTCTTGTCTATCTAGGAATATCCTCTATGAATTGGCGTAGCCATTCTGCTTCCTCCCCACATTTGTCTAGTGCAACAAATTCAGATTCCATCGTGGATCTGGTTATGATCTTTTGCTTTGAGAACTTCCAGGACACCGCTGCACCTCTTAGGGTGAATACATATCCACTAGTAGACCTTGAGTCTTTCATGTCATATATCTAGTTTGCATCACTGAATTCTTCTATAACAGCTAGGTATGTTGTGTAGTGCAGCCCATAGGTACGAGTATACCTTAAGTACTTTAGTACTCTTGCAATTGCTTGCCAATACATGGCTCCACGATTACTCGTATACTTGCTTAGTTTACTCACTGCATAAGCTATATCTGATCTTGTACAACTCATTAAGTACATTAGACTTCCAATGACTCTCGAATATTCTAATTGAGAAACACTTTCTCCTTTATTCTTCGAGAGGTGCAGAGTCATGTCTACCGGAGTTCTGGCAATTCCATATCCTTTCTTGTCAAATTTCTCCAGGATATTGTCCACATAATGTGTTTGATTCAGTACAAGTCCTTCTGATGTTCTTGTGATTTTTATCCCTAAGATTACATCAGCAAGTCTCATATCCTTCATGTCAAATCTGGAATTTAACATGTTTTTAGTGGAGTTGATCATTTTATCATTACTCCCGACGATAAGCATATCATCCACATATAGGCACAAAATGACATATCCGTTTTTTTTTATCCTTGACGTATATGCACTTATCACATTCATTAATTTTGAAACCATTGGTGATCATGGCGTTGTCAAATTTTTCAAGTCATTGATTCGGTGCTTGTTTTAAGTCATATGATGAGTTTACCAATTTGCACATTTTTCTGTGTTGTTCAGGAGCTGAGAAACCCTCAGGTTGCTCCATGTAAATTTCATCATCTACATTTCCATTCAAAAATGTCGTTTTTACATCCATTTAATGTAATTCAAGATTGCGCAAAGCTGCAATTGCAAGTACCATCCGGATAGACGTTATTCTCGTCACATGAGAATAGGTGTCAAAGTAATCCACACATTTCTTTTGCCTGTAACCTCTAATTACAAGTCTTGCCTTGTACTTGTCTATTGACCCATCTGCTTTCAACTTCTTTTTGAAAATCCACTTGGACGTTAAAGGTTTACAACCAGGTGGTAAATCCACAAGTTCCCAAGTGTGATTTTGCAAAATTGAGTCAATTTCACTTTTGATTGCATCTTTCCACATAGGACTATCAGTAGAGCTTACTGCCTTTTTAAACGTACATGGTTCACCTTCAACCATATAAGTCAAAAAGTCGGAACCAAAAGATTTTTTTATCCTTGCTCTTTTACTTCGTCTAGGTTCAATCTCAACCTCAGACTCCGACTCGGACTCAGCTTGTTGATCCTGAACGTTATCAGTAACAGCTTGACTATCTTCACGTGTCTGTTTAAAAGAATTATATTCATCTATCGACTTGCGTGGAAATACATTTTCAAAAAATGATGCATTTCTCGATTCCATTATTGTGTCCTTATGAATATCAAGAATTTTTAATTCATGCACGAGAAAACTATAAGCCGAACTGTTATGTGCATATCCAATAAAAATGCAATCAACTGTTTTAGGCCCATTCTTTACCCTTTTGGGTTTATGAATTTTCACTTTAGCTAAACATCCCCATACTCGCAAGTATTTATAGGACGACTTTCTCCCTTTCCATAATTCATATGGAGTTTTCTCCTCTTTCTTTTTGGGCACCTTATTTAAAAGGTAATTAGCCGTGAGAATTGCGTCTCCCCACATGTTGGGGGCCATCCCAGAACTGAGTTTCATGGCATTCATCATATCCTGCAAGGTACGATTTTTCTGTTTTGCCACACCATTCGATTGTGGTGAGTAAGGTACTGTTCTTTGATGTATAATCCCATGCTGAGCACAAATATTAGCAAATGGCGATTCACACTCACCTCCTCGGTCACTTCTCAGTACCTTTATTTTCTTGTTGAGTTGATTCTCAACCTCATTCTTATAGAGCACAAATTTCTCTATAGCTTCATCTTTCCTCTTTAGTAAGTACACATAGCAGTACTTCGTACTATCATCAATAAAAGTGATAAAGTACTTATTACCGCCTCTTGATTGTGTTGATTTTAAATCACACACATCTGAATGAATCAGATCAAGGGGTTCATTATTCCTTTCAACATTTTAGAATGATGATCTTGTTAATTTTGCCTCTACATAAGTTTCACACTTATGTTTTGTGTCAATTTAGAATTTTGGTAAGTGGTCCATGTTAATTAATATCCTCAAGGTATCATAATTAACATATCCTAGTCTACCATGCCACAAATTGGAAGACTCAAGCATATAGGTGGAAGATGAAGCTTCATTCATTTTCTTAACTATAGTAATTACATTCATTTTGACCATTCCACCAATTACATAGCCCTTACCCACAAACATTCCATTCTTGGATAAAACAAGCTTATCAGACTTTATCACTATGCGGAACCCATGAGTGTTCAGCAATGCACCGGAAATCAGATTCTTCCGGATCTCAGGAACATATAGAACATTGTTCAGAGTCAGATCCTTCCCAGAGGTCATATTCAGAATCACCTTCCCTTTCCCCTTGATGGCAGAGGTGGCGGAATTCCCCATGTACAGAATCTCCCCTTCCTCAGATGGTTCGAAGGTGGAGAACAACTCTTGTCAGCACAGACATGTTTGGTGGCTCCAATGTCCATCCACCATTCCTTGGGGTTTGAATCCACCATGTTCAGCTCAGATATCATAGCACAGAGATTCATCTCAGCAACATCTTGAGTGACATCATCAATCAAGTTGACCTCCTTCTTCTTGTACTTCCTTGGTTTGTTGCAGTCAACAGACTTGTGACCAGTCTTGTCACAGTTGTAGCACTTGCCTTCAAACCTCTGTTTCTTGGAGACACCACATTTTGGTCCTAGCTTGGACCGTTGATTCTTGAACTTCTTGTTCTTGGAACTCTGGCCATGTTCCAGGACATTCACCTTGGCAGAATACCCACTGCCCCATATCTTCTTCTCAGATCATCGGTTGTCTTCTTCAATGCGAAGCCTAACCTCCAAATCTTCCATGCTCATTTCCTTTCGCTTGTGTTTCAGGTAGTTCTTGAAGTCTTTCCAAGAAGGTGGGAGCTTTTCAATAGCACATGCCAATTGAAAGCTCTCACCAAGCACCATCCCTTCAACATGAATCTGATGCAGGATCAGCTGGATTTCTGAGAATTGACTCATCATAGTCTTAAAATACACCATCTTATAATCAACGAAGCGCCCCACGATAAATTTCTTGGCGCCGACATCCTCTATTTTATACTTCTTTTCAAGGGATTCCCATAACTCATTCGCCGTTCCCATATTGATGTACACATTGTACAAGGAGCTACGTTGTATGGAATCGGGTGCGGGTACGTGGAAGCGAAGTGTATGGAAACGCGGAAGGGTTTTTTTTGAAACTTTTTTGGAAGCGGGTATGTATTGGAAGCGTCGAATAAATTAATATATATATATATATATAAACAAATTAATATTACTTTTTTTTTACATAAGTAATATGTAGCATAAGAAATTAATATATATAAACAAACTCGTATTCTTTCACATAACTGCAATTCATTGCAGACTTCAGATTGTCAGCCTTGTATCCATCTCTAATCACTGTATGCCGATACAAAATCATACAACCATAAGGAATGCTATTATCTTTTGCTTCAGATTTTGACAATGCAATCTCTAGCAAAGAACATCAAACACACACACGCATACATGTATACATAATCACTTTGCAAAATATCCAAATTGGGTACCTATTTGCACCAATCCAAGAAGTCAAGTCCTGGTCTATCCACTCATCCCTGACCTTTCCAAACAGACTTATAAGTGGTTCTCTTTCCTCACCCCATTCCTCCATAATCACAGTCTTCAATGCTGACCACTTCTCCAATATCCCCTCAACTGTAAGCCCTTATGCAACTGATGACTTCCTTATAGAAGGAATTCTCATCTCCAAAAGCAACCTCACAAGTAACAAATTCTCATAACCAGTTTCCACCACAGGTCTCACCTAATTCATCACTCATTTCTCCACAGTTACACTATCAATCAACAACATTTATACATAATGGTTTTGTGCAATTACACATACGAAGAACTTATTACATGCATTTGATCAACAACCCAATTCTCCAAAGCCGAATCGACACTATCGAATAGAGCTGGCCATCTCACTTTAGCAGCCTACACAAGTACACATTACCAATCAAATAAACCCAACTATCTCGAAAGTAAAAAGGTTCAAACTTTGAAACAATATAAACACAAACACTACCTTGACAGCAGATTGACTGCTAATAAACCTGATATTCCAAACACCACATTATACAATCAGTTAAAAACCAACTCTTTAACAGTTAACACAATACTAAAAAGCAAGACCAATTTGAATTGAAGATTACCTCTTTCTCATTGCACATGGGGATCTGAACAAGCACCATAAGGAAGTAGCCATTCTTTGATGACTCGAGATCTAAAGGACCGCCTTTCGGAACCGGCTTGATCTTCTTGAACCGGATCCAGAAACACCCCAAGCATAGAATCAACATGTCCAAGCTCTGAACCATGAAGAGCACAATACAAGCATTGGCCAGAAACTGAAGCGGCGGAGCCAAATAGTCGAACCGAATCAAAACCCACTTGGAATACACCCAATCGAAAGCCCCTTTCACCTCATCAAACTCCATCTCCCACAAGTACTGCAGCTGCAAGTGTGGAGCCCCCAAATGCCACCCCTTGAAATACGCCGCCACCTCAAACCCAAGCAGAACAACCGAGAAGAACAGGAACAGCTTCACAGTCTCTTCCTTAGAACAGAACCAAGAATGAGTGAATGACCGATTTAGGAGCTCGCGCTTCCAAAATAGGAAGTGGCGCTTCCGTCGCACTCCCAAAAGCTTATTTTCCCGGAATCGCGTTTCTGAGCGATTCCGTGCGCTTCTATCACGCTTCCGCTTCGGGAGCGCGAAACGTGAGCTTCTTGGCGCTTCCGTGCTACCTAGACAAGGAGTACTCCAGACCGTTCATGATATAATTCATGCACAAATAGTCATAACTATTTCATGCATTCACAGCAGCAATCTTTGTTTGATCATCTTGGTCACCTTCGTTGAATTAAGGAGCATTCTCAGTCAGGAACTTAGCCAGGGCAAGAGTGGTTAGATAGAACATCATCTTTTGTTGCCATCTCTTGAAGTGCACCCCGTTAAACTTCTCAGGCTTTTCCTTATGGAAAACTGAGACAGGTACAGGCGCGGCAGGTGCTTGCATGGTTGGCATTTGAGCTGGTCCTTTACCAGCATTCATAGCATCAGAATTTTCTCTATTAGTCATGTTTTCTTAAACTGAAACACACACACAAAGTGTAAGAATATTGAAACTCGAAGGTAACGAGTATTCCCAAATTATATAAGCAATATCAAATATAGTTGTCTTAAGATTGTAAATTCTTAAGGGTATGATATTGCATATATAAATTGAAATAAATATTAACTTGAAATTATAAATTAAAATTTCAGAAATAAACAAGAAGGTATGAAAATATAATCAACCAATACCGAAGGATTTTCAATATGGCTTAGGAAGGGTCAAGTCGTGTGTATCACACACTGTCCTTAAGACAACTATGCCGCCTCAAACCCATTTTTCCAACACTTTTCTGCAGCTCTGGATTGCTAGAACTTAAAGTTTTGGTTATGCTATTGTAGGATCTTTCTATCTGCTATCTTTTCCTTATTTTCTTATTTTAATCTCTAATTTATGAAGTTTTTCAATATGATAAATGATGCCTATTGTTCGTATCCTCGTATAGTGAATCTTGTCTTCCCAGCGGCATGTCGGCATATTTCCAAAATTGCAATTACACAAAAAGAAGCATATATTTTTGTGCAGTGTACTATGTACGTACTGTCTTTTGGTTAACAAACTAGATCAAATGTTGCATCAATTTCCAAATGTTAAAAGACATTCCGAGTTTAAATCTGCCTTTACCGTTCATGTGAATGAAAACCGATCAAGTCGAGTATTGGATCAGCGGAACCACAATCGAAACTGGAAAATTTATAGGAGCATAAAATGCGACATTCTTAAAGTATTTTAACCTCATTTATGCAATTGTTTATCTCTTATTATTGTTTTATAGAGTCGTTTAATCGAGTATGAGCCTTTGGTAGAGTCGGTTTGTGAAAAGAGCTGAAACATCTAAAAACGCTGAATTTGTGAAGAGTTTGAGTTGAACTAGGAATCTTTTGTAAAGAGTTTTATTCAAAGTATGATTCCTTATTACATCAGGAATCCTAATCGGTTTAGGAGTCTACTATGGCTCGACGTTTCTTAAAACGTCGAAAGTTCTAAGAGTTTCAATCAAAGTAGGACTCCTTGTTGAACCAGGAAACCTAAATGGAATCGAACTCTTACTCTAATCAAATTCGGCATACAGAATATTAATTCCCTAACATATATTTATTTTCTTTATTATTTTCAGGGAATTAAAAGATGAGAAATGAGATTAAATGAAAAGCATGTCGAGCACATGCTAATGAAGCTTGTCGATCAAGAAAGAATAAAAGCATGCCGTACACATGCATTGCAAAAGAATAATTCGGCAAGAGAAGAAATAAAGAATAAATGCCGAATTATACAAGGAGGAGAAGAAGAATTCGGATCAAAGAAGGAGAACTTATTTCTGAAATTAACAGAAGAAAACCTAAATGAATCTAGACTTGATTCCATACAAGTTCATTTAGGTTTTGTCGAAATTAATCAAGAAGAAACGGAGGAATTTTTCAGTAAATTGCAAAGGAATTTCGGTGGGAATTAAAGGAGAGAAAGAAGACTTACCTTGCAAGAATTGAGGAAGTAGAATTCGGCACAAACCCTTGTTGCCGAAACCCTAGCCTTGCTGAAATTCATAAGAGATGAAACCCTAATGCTCCTCTTCTCTCCTATAAAAAGAATTCGGCAGCCTTGAATTAAATATCTTCTCTCTCTCACTTTCACAAGCCAAAGCTCTGCCAAAATAACTCCACAAAAATCTCATACAGAAAGTAGAACAGCCGTACCATTCCCCTACATCAAAATCGCACCATCTTCCCTTTGTCGAATCCATCTTTGTTGAAGTCTTGCAAGGTTCTTCAAAAGTGTAATTCGAACATCTCTTATGGCTTTATATTTTCAGTATAAATTTAATACTTTGTCTATGAAGATTGAATGGATTGATTTATGTTGTTTTGGTTTTATAAATTATACTTTAGATTTCCGAAATTCTGTTATGTGTTTTGGTTTTCTATTTGTTTAATTTCTGAACATAACATGTAACAATTTAATCATGGGTTTAGGGCAGCAAAATCGCATGTGTTCTGTTTATATTTTGGTTTATTTTCTGAATTCATATGCATATAAATTGATGCATGAGGGCAGCCAAGGCCATGGCTGATCCTTGTGTATTGGTTTAACTTGCCGAATACAATATGAGGTGGATTATATACATAAAGTTGGTTGACCTTGTATTGGTTCTAAGGGCTAGAGTAATTCTGAAAATTTACATATCGATGTGAGATAAGGTGACGCCATACTTGCTAATATGTTTCCAATTCAACTCATTGTGCTTATGTGTTTCTTGGTTTAATTTCTACGCGAAGTGTCTTTAAACTAATTAGCACTATGTTTAGAATTATGCGCGAAGCTAGTTCTAAATAATTAAGGAGTTTTGCTAATTAGATGAACCGCGAAGGCTCTAATTAAATTGGAACTAAAATTGAATTTGAATGCTTGCCGAAGGTTGCTACCTTGATTCTTTGTTTAAATTTGTTATGTGTTATGTGAGTATTATGTATAGTGTTATGTGTGAAAGATGATGATCATATGTATATATTAATTTAGGTTTTATTTTCTTTTATTATTTTCGTAAAAATCAGTAGGTTATTTAGTTAAAAACTTCGATACCCTCATATTAATTTGTGATGCTTCATGTGATTAAATGCCCTTGATTTTCCCGGATAGAACGATCCCTACTTGTCAATACTACACTCGACACAAGAAGAGTAATATATGTATGACGTTGTTTTGCAGGTACAAATGTGCTTGGAAATAATCTCCATCAATTTTTGGCGCCGTTGCCGGGGGAAATTAAAATTGTTTAATTTCATGAAGTGTTACTTTGTAACAATTATTTATTTGTTTATATTTCAGATTGTTTAAATTTTAGTTGTGTATAATTTCAAGTTTTTCGGTTTGTAATAGTAATTAGGGTTTTATTTTAGGTTTTATAATGTTGCCTAAATATAAGATTTATCATGTGATATATGTTTGTAACACTTAGTTAAATTGCTAGAAGTTTAAAGGTTTATTTATGTTTTATTTACTTTGGTTTCGAGGAGAAGAAGGAATAGGTAAGGTCGCTATTGTCAATTTATAGACTTAACCCTTCATACGAATGATGCCTTGGCAGACCCGTCTTTTATGTAGACTGGGAAAAAGGGCCCTGCTCAATGATGGAATTGGTCCATTGTTGGCCCCCCACGCATACGAGCGACGACTTGGCAAATCCATTTTTATGAGGTTGAGGGCGGCTTTTATTAGACAATAGTGGTACTGTCAACACAATATTCCAAACTGAGTAAGGGGCATAAAGGTTCGCCTATTAGTTTGTTTGTCTTTATTATGGATGTCAAGGTTTGTTTAACTAGATCTCAAGGCCCATAGACAGCTATCTCTTCTTTGTGAAGGGTGCGATAGGGAGTTCGCTCTCCGTGGTAACCAACAACGAGTCTTGCCTTGCTCCATGATAGAACTTTCGTTCTAGCCTTCTGAAACCACGGAATTTTGTGTCTAGACGATAGCACCTAGGCCGCACGTCCACCGAGCTTCGGAACCTAAAGTAGATTGAACATGAGTACGTCTTAAAGCTTGAATTAAAACGTTACCTTTAACTTTTGAGGTATATCGGATTAAAGCATGATACTACCTTGGGTTGTTTCAACCCACTGCACTGTTATCTCCTCTGCCCCACGTACCTTGAATTTTAAAGTTGTGAATAAAAGCAATTACACACTAAGAATTCGATATGTTTGATATGCTTTAATATTTTCAGAAATTTTTGTAAAGTTTAAATTCGAATCTTTTGTTACTTGTTAAACCGAATGCTTGTTTGATACTTGTAAAGTTGCGATACTTATACTTTGTTTGTGATATATACTCTTATACTTGTACATTTACACATTGTAATTTAAATTTTCGTTAACTATATGTTACAAATATTACTAACTCATACTTACTAACTCTAAATCTAACTTTCTAACTTTTATACTTTTCTTGTATGTGTGTCTCTTGTAACATGTTGTAACTTCCCACAATTTTCGTTGAGCCTTTGTCTTTGTTTATCTAACATACTTGTAGAGTTTGATTTTCAGTTACAGATCATAAGGAAGATGTGAAGAATTACATTGTTAACAGTTGATTGGAACTCTCAAAAAGTTGGAAAGGGCGACTTGTGTTACAAGAAGAGACTCCATACTCTAAACTTGTGTTCATGATTTACAATTAAATTCTACTTAATTAATTGTTGTATATTGGTACATTAACTGCTACTGACTTTTGCTAATTTGCTAACTCTATACTAACTCATTCTTTGAATTCTACAAAAGATTTTATGGCTGAAGGAACTCAGTTTATGAAGGACCTTGTATCCTCAAATGTGCCTGTTGGGTTCCCACTTCTACTCTCACTATTGTTCTCTCTGATGACGCTATGCGGATTATGAGTGAAGTGACCGGCAACAAGTTTAGATGGAAATCAATTAAAGCCTTATATGAGCAATTGGAGGAGCAACTTTTGGTGAATGTACACCTCCAAGAGGTGCTAGTTACGAGTGAACATGAGAAGAGTCTAGGCTAAAGGACTATAAACAACTAAATGCTGCATAGGAGGCAACCCATTTCAACCGAAATAGTGAAGGAGTCGTCTACGAGAGTTTGCATTTTCTAATCCCTAAACTCTTTTTGGTTGAATTGTATAAATGGAGATATGAGAATTATCATGTGCTTAGAAATTACAACCTTATTTTGATCTACATTGAGGACAATGTAAATTTCTAAGTGTGGGGTAGTGATACATGTTTCCATGTTTTGTTTTATTTATTTTAATTTGTTTCGAGTATTTTGTTTCATTTAGTTTAGTTTATTTCGAGTCAGAAAAAGAAAAATACAGAAAAATTTAAAAATTTTCGTTCCTTTTTTTTCGTTGCTTTTAGTTAAGATCGAGTCTTAGATGCCCCTAAAAGAGTCGATGATGATTATATCTTTGAATACATAGATGATTGTTTTGCATAATCATAAGAATTAATTGTGAGTTTCATAGATATTGTGATTGGTATGAACATGTGAGATTATGATTGACATACAATAAAGCATGCATGTTTGAGTTAAATTATTTCCATAATATCCTATGTGAGCTTTTGTGCCCAAATATTTTCTTCTTGTGCGTAAATGATAACATACATGGCAGAAATTTGTCTAAACTTCATCATTCTTTGATTATTCAATGACTATGTGCCATAGATTTTAATGAACTCTAGAATGCTAGAACTTGCTCTTGATGATTTTTGAGACTATTATTCATGACTATGCCTTGATTTTGAAAGTGATTGAGAAGATCTTACTAGGATTACCACCAAAGCCAAATAAAGCATGTGCCTAATTTGTGCCCGTTGTGGGACTCCTTAGTTTTAACCCCTTTGAGCCAAAATTCAGCAATTTTATTTCATCACCATGATACACATTCCTTGTGCTTAGAATAGTTTTATCCTAATTCTATCTTATTATCAAGACTTGGTAAAGCTTAATTTTTATTGCGGAATTGTGATTTGGAGTGACGATCTGAAGCAAGTGTGGGGTGAACCAATCCAAAAGCATGAAAGAAATATGATTGCCGAAACAAAAAGAGAAATCGGACAGAAAATTAAAAAAAAAAAAATTGTGCCGAAATAAAGAAAAGAAAGAAAGAAAATTCGGCAACAAAAGAAAAGAAAAAGTTTGGATTGAGTTCTTGTTATGAATTTGGAGATTGTTTGACAATTGAATGTCTATTATTGTTATACTTGACATTTGTTCATATTCACTTTGTTATGGGAAAGAAAAGAATGAAGAATGGGCCCAACAAGTTTAAATTTGGCTCTTGGAGTGAAGTCATAAGGAGTATTGAGCTTTGCTAAGTCTTGGTGACATTTTCTCACCATTATCCTAAATACGAATACCTTATGCCGAGTCTCATTATATTCCCTTGTAAAGATCTCTCATGATTCCTAAAATAGGTGAACTTTGTATGTGGAGATTATCTCAAGAGTTGAGCTTATGGTTTTGGTTCATTTGTGCACATAATTGTTAAATGAAGTTTATCTTGATAATACTATTCACAAAGTGCCTTTATTTGATGACATATGCAAGTTACTCTTTGAAATTCTTAATCTATTTGCTTGCATATACGTTGAGTGAATATTGCCATTTCTTGAGTAAAAAGAAGAGAGTATGCCTAGTGAGGAGGATTGAATTAACTTGATATGTTTACATGCTTATTTTCTCACTTCTTACTTATTCATGCTATGAAACATGTCTATGACGCTTGGGATTATTGCGCTTACAATTGAATGCTTAAACTTGAAAGCTATGTGTTTAAAAGATCCTGAGATAATTATTTAGGGGCAGCAATTTGTTTTAGTAGAGTCCTTTATTTTGTTTTGCTAAGGGACTAGCAAAAGCTAAGTGTGGGATAGTTGATAGGAGCATAAAATGCGACATTCTTAAAGTATTTTACCCTCATTTATGCAATTGTTTATCTCTTATTATTGTTTTATAGAGTCGTTTAATCGAGTCGGAGTCTTTGGTAGAGTCGGTTTGTGAAAAGAGCTAAAACATCTAAAAACGCTGAATTTGTGAAGAGTTTGAGTTGAACTAGGATTCTTTTTTAAAGAGTTTTATTCAAAGTAGGATTCCTTATTACATCAGGAATCCTAATCGGTTTAGGAGTCTACTATGGCTCGACGTTTCTTAAAACGTCGAAAGTTCTAAGAGTTTCAATCAAAGTAGGACTCTTTGTTGAACCAGGAAACCTAAATGGAATCGAACTCTTACTCTAATCAAATTCGGCATACAGAATATTAATTCCCTAACATATATTTATTTTCTTTATTATTTTCAGGGAATTAAAAGATGAGAAATGGGATTAAATGAAAAGCATGTCGAGCACATGCTAATGAAGCTTGTCGATCAAGAAAGAAGAAAAGCATGCCGTACACATGCATTGCAAAAGAATAATTCGGCAAGAGAAGAAATAAAGAATAAATGCCGAATTATACAAGGAGGAGAAGAAGAATTCGGATCAAAGAAGGAGAACTTATTTCTGAAATTAACAGAAGAAAACCTAAATGAATCTAGACTTGATTCCATACAAGTTCATTTAGGTTTTGCCGAAATTAATCAAGAAGAAACGGAGGAATTTTTCAGTAAATTGCAAAGGAATTTCGGTGGGAATTAAAGGAGAGAAAGAAGACTTACCTTGCAAGAATTGAGGAAGTAGAATTCGGCACAAACCCTTGTTGCCGAAACCCTAGCCTTGCTGAAATTCATAAGAGATGAAACCCTAATGCTCCTCTTCTCTCCTATAAAAAGAATTCGGCAGCCTTGAATTAAATATCTTCTCTCTCTCACTTTCACAAGCCAAAGCTCTGCCAAAATAACTCCACAAAAATCTCATACAGAAAGTAGAACAGCCGTACCATTCCCCTACATCAAAATCGCACCATCTTCCCTTTGTCGAATCCATCTTTATTGAAGTCTTGCAAGGTTCTTCAAAAGTGTAATTCGAACATCTCTTATGGCTTTATATTTTCAGTATAAATTTAATACTTTGTCTATGAAGATTGAATGGATTGATTTATGTTGTTTTGGTTTTATAAATTATACTTTAGATTTCCGAAATTCTGTTATGTGTTTTGGTTTTCTATTTGTTTAATTTCTGAACATAACATGTAACAATTTAATCATGGGTTTAGGGCAGCAAAATCGCATGTGTTCTGTTTATATTTTGGTTTATTTTCTGAATTCATATGCATATAAATTGATGCATGAGGGCAGCCAAGGCCATGGCTGATCCTTGTGTATTGGTTTCACTTGCCGAATACAATATGAGGTGGATTATATACATAAAGTTGGTTGACCTTGTATTGGTTCTAAGGGCTAGAGTAATTCTGAAAATTTACATATCGATGTGAGATAAGGTGACGCCATACTTGCTAATATGTTTCCAATTCAACTCATTGTGCTTATGTGTTTCTTGGTTTAATTTCTACGCGAAGTGTCTTTAAACTAATTAGCACTATGTTTAGAATTATGCGCGAAGCTAGTTCTAAATAATTAAGGAGTTTTGCTAATTAGATGAACCGTGAAGGCTCTAATTAAATTGGAACTAAAATTGAATTTGAATGCTTGCCGAAGGTTGCTACCTTGATTCTTTGTTTAAATTTGTTATGTGTTATGTGAGTATTATGTGTAGTGTTATGTGTGAAAAATGATGATCATATGTATATATTAATTTAAGTTTTATTTTCTTTTATTATTTTCGTAAAAATCAGTAGGTTATTTAGTTAAAAACTTCGATACTCCCATATTAATTTGTGATACTTCATGTGATTAAATGCCATTGATTTCTCCGGATAGAACGATCCCTACTTGTCAATACTACACTCGACACATGAAGGGTAATATATGTATGAAGTTGTTTTACAGGTACAAATGTGCTTGGAAATAATCTCCATCAAAAATTAGTAGTCATGTTACTCATGTACAATAGAATTGATCAGTAGGATTACCAATTTGAAGATGCATGTTAAATTTTTACATTTCTTTCCAAAAGAATCAAACAACAAAAACAAGTGTAGCACATTATTGGTCCCAAAGGGGGGGAGAAAGAAACTAGAGATAAAACAAATCAAAGACCTGAACATGACCTTACACATTCTTCTTCAATCCATCCATCCCACTGGAAGAAGGAATAGTTTGGATCCCTCCCCTCATTTTCCCCCACCCAAAGAACAAGCTGAAAAGACAATAAAAACCCCACCTTCCCACCAACAAATTAAAATCTGAAAAAAATAAAAATAAAAAACCTCCTCCCCCAACAAAAAACAAAGAATTGTTCAAGGAAGGTTAACTCAGTAACTTCCGTGGTGTGTCTTGTCCTAATAAGACTAGAAGTCTAGATACTCTATTAGATAGGGAATCCCTGTTCGCCAGGGATACTTGATGTAATGCCTATATAAAGGCCTCCTTATCAATGAATAAAGACAGAGAGATTTATCAATCTATTTCTCCTACAACACGTTATCAGCACATTGCTCTAGCCTCCCGTCTAATAAGCCCTAGAAACCCTAATTCCGAATTTTTTTTTCGAAACCCTAACCTACCGTCGGCCGCCGATTCTTCTCTTCGGCACCGTCGGCCTCTTCTCAGCAGCATCTGCGCTATTCGCCTGCCGCACTGTACCCCCGAGTACTGCTCCTCCTCTGCCTCTAGGCAGACAACCCGCTCGCCAGCAGCTCTCCCTTGCGTGCTACTTTTTGCACGCATCTGCCAGAAGATCAAAATTGCTCGCAAGCCAAGCAAGCGATCCGCGAACCCTTATTCGTGGTTGAGAAGAAATCAAGAAACATCGAAGAAAACAGGCTTCCCCAAGAGTCAAGTTTCGTTTGATCAAGCTTCTCTTGAAGAGGTAAATATTTTTATAAACGTTCCCGCTTATGAAAATTTCAATAGTTGGGTTTTGTTTTCTTCCGGGACCTTTCCGTGTCCCTGCTTCTTCATCCCGATTCTATCGCTTCTCGGGACGGCATACGGGGATTTAGTCACCCCGGTGCCAACGTTTATTGGGGTAACTGTGATGTTACCGGCCACCGTTATGCTTGTGACTGTGATGTCACTGTGAACCATAACGTATTATTCTTTTTTGGAAAGAAAACAAAGGGAAGATATCGATTGTGACTTGAAGTCACGTTAAGCATCGATTTATGTGACCATGATATATCTTGGCACTGTTCTAAAAGAACAATCAAACTTGATTAGTATTCAAACATACTAACGTCTCCCTGTTTGTGTTCTGTAGATGGCTGACACTCAGCGTCCAGAATTTGACATCTTGGATGTCCAAGGCAAGGAATACAAGAGGTGGGTCTCAGATGTTGAGAACACTTTCATTGGTAAAAGATTTACTGCCACCATCAACCCTCCTGAGGATGAAAGCTTACACGCTTCTCCTGAACAGAAAGCACAAGCCCTGATGTTTCTCAGGCGCCATATCCATCCGACGCTCAAGAAGCAATACCTGAGGAAAACTGATCCCAAAGAGCTATGGGATATCCTCAAGGACCGCTTCGACAATGTGCATGACGCACAACTCCCAGACCTCATGTCTGATTGGGAGCAAATCCGCTTACTGGATTTTGATTCCGTCCAGGAATATCATCAGACTATGCTAAACTTGCAATCTGATTTGAGCTTTTGTGGGGTCGAAAAGACCGATGATGATATGATGGAGAAGACTTTCACAACGTTCCCAGAATCTGCGTCCATGTTGTCGCATCAGTACCGCGATCTCCGCGAGAAAGGCACTATCAAAACCTTCAGCGATTTGATGAATGTGCTTCAGAGAAAGGAGAGGTACCATGAGTTGATTCTTACCACTAATAAGAGGCCTCGAGGACCGAAATTCATTGCGGAATCTCATCAAGCCCGTGGTAAAGCTTTTAAGCAGAAGCATCAACCTCATGAACGTCAAGCACCGCCACCACGTACGCCAAGAGCAATACGTGGCGGACGAGGAGGGAGAAGAGGCGTCGGTCGTGGCCGACAGCTTTCTTGGACAAGGGATGATGGCAGAGCCGCCGCTCCCAGAGGGAGGAACAGTTTTGGTTCCGGTCCCAGGCGTGGTGGCCATACGCCGAACAATGCTTCGGCTCCTTGCTTCAAATGTGGTTCTAAGAATCATCTCCAACGCGATTGCATAGCAAGCAGAGATATTCAAGCCGCTTACAAGAAACACAAACAATACATAGAACAAGAAGCACACTATGTAGGAGACTTTGAGGAAGAAGTATACGATGAGGAAGATACGAACTTCGCCATCGATGACTTCCAACCTACCAAGAAACGTAGGACTCAGGAGTATGATACTCCAGACTATGAATAAGTATTTGACTTAGGTCATGAGATACGTGTTCAAGTTTGATTTTGATTGTTATTTTGACAAAATAGTCAATAAATCACGACTTTGATCGATCAGTCGTTCTATTTAGAACAACCTTGATGTATTCTTGAGTTGTCATCAATAAAATCTATCTTATTCTACGAATGATTTAAGATTTTTACATCCCTGAAAGCAAAATTGGTTCAATGCGTCCAATTATCAATGGCATAATTATTTTGAGTTCACCAAAATTCTGGTGATGTTAACTCGTATCCGAAAAAATCACAAAAGACAAAAGGAGAGATACGCGATACGCCATCCGCGAGCCGCGATGCGCGATACGCCATCCGCGAGCTGCGATACACGATCCGCGATCCAAGATCCGCGATCCGTGATCCGCGATCCGCTACTCGCCAACTGATCTGAGATCCGCGATCCGCCAACTTGGCTGCGATCCGCCATGCCTCGCTCGCCAAAGCCCATAAGCGCTTGGCCGCCACTCGCTAGGCCTCACTCGCCATGGCCATTCGCCAGCCTGGCTCAGCACCGAATCCGTTTTTTTTTTAAACCAACAATCGATAGCCTATCGAACAAATGCAACTTTTGCATCAATGGCTCGGCAACGAAGTGTCTTCGGACTCGCCATGCTTCGGATTTAGCTCAACCGTCGCATCGCATTGCCTCAATGCCTGACCGATTCTCACCACTCGCCTTGCTTCGGCTCGGCCTCTGGGTCGCTTTGGCCTTACCACAGCTTCGGCTTTGGCTTGGCTCCGGCCTTTGCCTTGGCCTCGGTCTTGGCTCGGCCACGCCACCTACGACGGTGTCCGGTCTCAATCTCTGACCTAGGCTATGATTATCAATGGTGATACTCGGTGATTAAAATGCGGCTTATCTCTTTCTCTCAAGTTTTGTCGTTGCCATGGCTATGTTATTGGCCTTAATGCACTTCATTTTGTGATGATATATTGTTTCAGTACACTTACTTTAAAGTGTTCGCCAAAGTCTAAAGTAGACTATTGATTCAATTTACATTGTTTTTGTAGATGTATCAAGGCGAGATTGAGTGTTTGTTGGATTGTGCAACAACTCACACGATTCTGAGAAATCGGCAATTGTTTTCGGATTTTACGCCAAGAGAATCGTCGTTATCTACGATGACAGGAACTGGACCCGTAATTAAGGGTCGTGGCACTGCTCAATTCTTACTGCCAAATGGCACTGAGATTCGGGTAGAGGACGCCCTATATGCGCCTAAGGCGCCAAGAACCTTGCTAGCTTTCAAGGATGTGCGTGACAATGACTATCACCTCAGCACTTATGTTGAAGATGGAACTGAATATCTGTTGATCACCTCCACTCAATCTATGCGCACTCGCATTGTGGAGAAGTGTAAGCGAGTTCGCAATGGCATGTATTTCACAACCATTCGAGCCAACGAATCTCATGTTGTTATATTATGTGATTCTGATGCTTATAAGCTTTGGCATGATAGACTCGGTCATCCGGGTCGTGATCTGATGATCCGTATTTTGAAATGCTCCCACGGTCATCCATTTTTCCGATCACAAAAGCACAGAGGGCGCCTCGGCCTCGGCTCGGCCGTGCCGTCGATAGCCGCCTCTCAGCTCCAAGGAGAGGTTCGGCCCCCTCCTGCTTCTCATGCTTCTGTAGCGATGTCTAATGCTCATCGTTCGTTTTGCAAAGCTTGTTCACTAGCAAAACTTCAAGCAAGACCATCTTTTGCTATTGATAATAAACAGAATATTCCGTTTCTACAACGAATACAAGGTGATATTTGTGGACCTATAACACCAGAATGCGGACCATTTAGATATTTCATGGTTCTGGTTGATGCATCAACGCGTTGGTCACACGTAGCGTTGTTGTCCACGAGGAATGCTGCATTCGCTAAACTCCTAGCTCAGATTATTAAGCTTCGGGCTCACCACCCGGACAATCCGATTAAGTCCATCAGACTGGATAATGCTGGAGAGTTTACCTCAAAGTGTTTTGATGACTATTGCATGTCAGTTGGGATTGAAGTTGAACATCCCGTACCCCACGTTCATTCTCAGAACGGTCTTGCAGAAGCCGCTATCAAGAGACTACAGCTTGTAGCTAGGTCTCTTGTCATGGCCACAAACTTGCCAGTTTCGGCATGGGGATATGCAATATTACATGCAGCTATGCTTATTCGTCTACGACCCACAGATAGCCAACCATTTAGTGCGTACCAGTTGGTAACTGGTTACGAGCCTGATATTTCGCATCTGCGTACTTTTGGTTGTGCCGTATATGTGCCTATCACGCCTCCACTGCGTACCAAGATGGGTCCACAACGACGATCAGCTATTTATGTTGGATATCAAGCACCAACTATTGTCCGCTATATAGAGCCTATGACAGGTGATCTGTTTACTGCAAGATTTGCAGATTGTCACTTTGATGAGACATCCTTCCCGCCGTTAGGGGGAGATGGGGCCGCATCCGTCCCAAATGAACGTCAGGAATTGACGTGGTTCTCTCCCACTATGTCTCATTATGATCCCCGTACGTCTCAGTGTGAGACTGAAATACAACGCATATTAGAACTACAAAAGGTGGCGGATACGATGCCCGACTCCTTTACTGATATTGCGAAAGTGACAAGATCAACCATACCTGCTGCGAATGTACCTGCAAGGCTTAACATTCCTCGCCATGCGCGAGCACGCGCCGCCGGTCTCGGACCCGCAGCCCTAGGTGCCATCGGCAGCCTAGGCTCGGCACCTCCAAGTGGAGAGCCGGCGTCGACTTCGGATCCTCCTAGAAAGAGGGGGAGACCAATCGGTTCCAAAGATAATGTACCTAGAAAGAGGGCATGTGTCCAGGCACAAAGCGATCCGTTCATCATTGATACTGTGACGCCGTCACACGAGATTGTCTCCGACTATACCTATGTCCAAGAATCAACTCTGAATCATCTGGGGGACGCCTCAGACTCACTGTTGATGTTTGAGAACAAGGAAATCTCACTAAACTACTTATGCATGCACAATCTGATGGAAAGAAATTCCATGTATATCGATGATGCATTCGCCTACGCCGTTGCTCAAGAAGTTATTGACGACGACGATATGGAACCCCGCACTGTTGATGAATGTCAACGTAGGGCGGATTGGCCGAAGTGGGAAGAAGCAATCCAGGCTGAACTAGACTCTCTAAAGAAAAGGCAAGTATTCGGACCGGTTGTGCCTACACCGCCGAACGTGAAGCCTGTTGGACATAAATGGGTCTTTGTCAGAAAGCGCAATGAGAATGGCGAAGTCCAGCGATATAAAGCTCGACTCGTGGCGCAAGGTTTTTCTCAACGCCCTGGAATTGATTATGAGGAGACGTATTCTCCTGTCATGGATACTATTACCTTCCGATACTTAATAAGTTTGGTAGTCTCAGAGAGACTCAATATGCAGCTTATGGATGTTGTAACTGCGTATCTTTATGGGGACCTAGATACGGAGATGTACATGAAAGTGCCAGAAGGACTTTCGTTACCCAAGTCAAGTGAGCAAAAACCACGAAGTTCATTTGCTATCAGGTTGAGACGATCTCTATATGGACTCCGACAATCTGGTAGGATGTGGTACACACGGTTAAGTGATTACTTGATTGGGAAAGGATACAAGAATGATGAGTTGTGCCCTTGTGTGTTCATAAAGAGAACAAGTTCAGGATTTGCCATTATAGCAGTCTATGTCGATGATATGAACATCATTGGAACTCTTAATGAGATCAATGAGACCGCTAGCTATTTGAAATCCGAATTCGAGATGAAAGATCTGGGAAGGACTCGGTTTTGCCTAGGCTTAGAACTAGAGCACCGAAGTGCTGGAATTTTTATACACCAGTCTGCATATGTCCGAAAGATGCTCAGGCGATTTAACATGGACAAAGTTATGCATCCTACAGGCACTCCCATGGTCGTTAGAAGTCTGGATATCAACAAAGATCCCTTTCGTCCGAAAGAAGATGACGAAGAGGTCTTGGGAGCTGAATATCCATATCTTAGTGCGATTGGAGCTTTGTTATACTTAGCTCAGTGTACTAGACCAGACATCGCTTTCTCTGTGAACTTGTTAGCTAGATTTAGCTCTGCGCCAACACAACGTCATTGGGTTGGAATCAAGAACATCTTCCGATACCTTAAAGGAACCCTTGACATGGGCTTGTACTATCGATACACTCATCAGGATTCGACACCTAGTCGATCTCTTGCATCTAACAACACAAACCATGGCTCGGATTGCCATCCGCCAGCCATATCCGCCAAGACTGGCTTTGGTTCATCCATCCGCCATCTTGCAGACATATCCGCCAACTTATCCGGACCCGCGGATGCTAAGTCGTGGTCCCGATACGATTGTGGCGATACCCCCTCCTACTCAGATACACCAAATGATGTGATGGTAGGATTTGCTGATGCTGGATATTTGTCAGATCCACACAAAGGACGTTCCCAAACAGGTTATGTTTTTACCATTGGGAATACGGCGATATCTTGGAGATCAACCAAGCAAACCCTTGTTGCTACCTCCTCGAACCATGCTGAGATTATTGCACTACATGAAGCAGTCAAAGAATGTATTTGGCTTCGCTCAGTTATATCTCACATTCGAGAGTCTAGTGGACTTGAGTCTACTATGATGGGACCAACTTGCATATTTGAAAATAATGCAGCATGCATCGAGCAGATGAAGTTGGGATACATTAAGGGTGATAATACTAAACACATTTCGCCTAAGTTCTTCTACAATCAGCAGCAGCAAGAGACTTTGAATATCCAGGTGAAGCAAGTCAGCTCAGAAGAAAATGCAGCGGATCTGTTCACCAAGTCTCTACCCAAATCTACATTTATGAAGCATGTAAAGCGCATTGGAATGTGTCGCTTATCCGAACTCAAAGACTGACTGACTATCAGGGGGAGTTCTCATCTAGACTTCAGGGGGAGCCTAGTTATGCATGTCTCACGTACTTGTAGTTGGTGCGTTGTACTCTTTTTCCTTAGACCATGCTTTTATTTTTGCCCAAGAGGTTTTTGTTTGCTGGCAAAGGTTTTAACGAGGCAACAGTTCATGCACCATTGAGGACACGACACAAGGGGGAGTGTTCAAGGAAGGTTAACTCAGTAACTTCCGTAGTGTGTCTTGTCCTAATAAGACTAGAAGTCTAGATACTCTATTAGATAGGGAATCCCTGTTCGCCAGGGATACTTGATGTAATGCCTATATAAAGGCCTCCTTATCAATGAATAAAGACAGAGAGATTTATCAATCTATTTCTCCTACAACAAGAATTGATTTTACTGAAATTAATAAAAGTGATTTCAGCACCCTATCCAAGGGCTCCACGTGTCGATGTCACAGCCATCCAATCCGATCGCACAAAACCTTGTCAAGGGTCCCACAAACCCTTGTGGGAACACATCACGTGAATGAATGAAAAGGACCGAGTTAGCCCCCCCCACACCCCCACCCCCACCCCCCTCACTAAAAGGAAAAACAAAAAGATTTAAAACTGAAAGCTTTTGCTTTGCTTGGTTATGGTATTTCGATCTGCTTCTTCTTCTTCTCCTCCTCTGAAACAATTCAATTCAGAATCTGCTGCTGCTCCTTATTTTGATCCGTACAGATCATGATGTCACCCGGGTTGTGATGGAGTGCTTGCTGCAGCTGTTGCGGTGGAGCTGCGGCGGCGTTTTGGTTGTTGTTGTTGCCGTTGCTCCCCGCCATCTTCTTTAGGGTTTGGTGGTGATAAACCTGCCTTAATCTCTCTATTTCCTTCTTTAATGCCTCTTGATGAGCTGCAACAACCAAAGTAAAAAACAATCAAACTTATTTCTTGGGGTTTTAATACAAATCATTAGTCTTATCCACTTTCTTGATCCAACAAACGCATATAACTATCTAGGAAAAGTAATGATACTAATTAATAATACACATAATAACATATAGGTCTAAATCAATGTTTTTCCTAGTTAAAGAGATCAAGTCGGACAGTGATAGTTAATTAGGGAGGAAAGCCTTTAACTATGATAAATAGATAACACCAGTATTCGCTTGATTAATACTTGTATGTTTTATGTAGTGATAACGATCTCTAATTTTTCATAATTTTTCTACATTCTGCTAAACTCTGATAATTAAATAGATAAAAACTTGATGACTTAATTATGGCATTGCATAAGCTAAATCATTGAAATTCTTACCATCTTTGAAGAGCTTATCTTGAGCCAAAGCAGCAATCCTTTGCTTGAGGGCACTGTTGTCCACATTGAGAATCAACCTCTGGTGATCCAGAAATCCAACTCTCGGTGAAAGCGCCGACACCTCCGACTTCAATTTTCATAATAACCGGACAATAATCAAAATTAATTATTAAAACCAAACCAAATAAACCTTCCTTATTGAATAAGAAACAAACAAATTATTGATCGCCCCATACCTGTAATGATGTGACGCTGCGTTCGAGCTCCGATATGTACTGCAGCTTTCTCACTCTGGACCTCTGCGCCGATTGCCGATTCGCCAAGATTCTGATTAGTCACAAACCAAGAAGGAACAATCTGACTAATTAGTAATTAACTATGAAACGTCAGATCTGGTTAATTTGATAATTTGCATGGATTAATTTTTCATGCATGAACGGAATTACCTTTTTACCCTCTTGGGATCGGCGGGTGAGGTCGGCAATGGCGCACGGGGAGACTGAGAATGCGGGTCGTTGGGATCGAAGGAGCTCTCGACCTCGCCCGGCTCGCTCTTCGGCTGGTGCTGCTGGTGGCCGTCGATCCTGAGCTGCATTAATGGACGGTGATTAACATTGCTGCCGTTAACGTTGTTGTTGTTGCCGCTATTATTGTTGGTGTGCATGTTCTCGTCGTTGTTGCTGTTCTGGTCGGACGGTGACGAGGGGTTGGAAGACGACGTGACGGTGGGAGGGACGGCGATGTCGTCAGAGAACATGGACATGAGCTGCTCGTCGTCTAGGCGATCGAACGAGCCGGCAATATTGTTGGCGCCGTGAACGGTGGGGTTACGGTGGTCGTCGACGACGTCGAGCACGTTCAGCGGTGACTCGAGGAACGCTATGGAGTCGCTGGCAGAGCGGCGGTGGGCCCCGCGGCTGGCGGAGGAGAAGTCAAGGAACTCGTCCATCCAGCACGAAGAGGACTGCTGCTGGTGGTGTTGGTGTTGAGGAGGAGGAGAAGAAGGGGGGTGGTTGACGCCGGCAGCGGCGGCGGAGGAGGGGAGGAAGTTGGCCATGGAGGGCATTATTCTGTGGTGGGGGAAGGGCGCCCAATTCTGCGTCATGCTGGGTATTTTAGGAGGTAATTGCGCCATTGTTGAGAGAGAACAACAATGTCCAAATATAGAAGATGAGTGTTTATGGATTGTGGGATTAATAGATATTATTACACCGCTCAAAAACCAAACCAGGAAGAGAAAGAGAAAAAAAACAGAGGTAGGAACCCAAGTACGTAGTAGCTAACAAACAACTGCGATGATCTTTAGGAGTCTGCTAAATAAAATGACTGGAAGAGTGGAGAGAGATGGGGATGGAGATATTAATAAAAAGAGTAAACTAGATGGGGTTTTGCAGAGGACACAATCATGGCAATGAGGGGCAGTTCTAGTTTAGTTGCAGACACTCTTTTTCTGATTTGGATTTTTTAGGGGTGGGTTTGTTTAAGTTTAAGACCCAGAGGTTTTGGAGGGGTGGGTCACATGGGGAGAGACAGCTAGCAACAGCTGGGGAGGGAGGATGAAGAAGGCAGCAGCATTGAAGAGAAGCTGGAAAGTCTAAGAGAGACACTACTGCTGTGTGTGTGAGACAGAGAGAGAGTTTGTTTTGTTTATTTACTGGGAGAGGGGAATCAGAGTCTCCACGTGCCTGGGTGACCCCTCTTCTGGCCCTCGCCTCACCCCATTATATCCTGTAAGAATGCCTCAATTCTATAAGACGGGGGAGATTGGATTTGTTTGGATATATGCATCAGCCTACATGACACACGTATTTGTTCTAGTTCTCAGAATACTTTGTATGATGATATTTCAGAATATGACATATTCTGAACACGATTTTTATCTCTGATTCTCTAATTATAATCTTTTTGGTGAACGTAGTAGAAAAATCAGAATATTATAGAGCGCTAATCAACTACAACGTTTGATTTGGTTACATGGTTAACTGTTGTCCAAACGAGAGAATAAAACAAATAGGCTATCTATTTTTATAGTTATGAAAGAACTTAATGTATTGTCATACGCTAACAAATTAAAATTCTCAAAATAAGAGGATTTGTGTTCGAGTTGACACATAAGTTTGAGACTTGCGAAACTTACACTCTAGTGATTCTACTACTCAAATCCCCTTTTACTTTTATAAATCGGTTGTATAAACTCATTCATCCAACGATTCTACGTCAGATGTTTCGATATATACTAATGTTAAAACGTATAAACATCTAATAAGTAGGTGGTAAGACTTATCAACAGCCTTCCACAGTCCACACAACCCACATTATCGTATTCACATCAAGATTATGAATGATCATGACTATCGACAATGGATGTACAAGTATTTGGTGTGGTATGGCTACATGAGAGAAATTCCAAAATGGTATATAAATATAGTAGTGGATAGTGGAAGGATATAGGATTTGTAGAGAGAGAGAGAGAGGAGGATGATGAGCTGTGAAAGCGAAGCTAAGAGAGCTTGTAAGAATCATGTCCTCCTCCTCCCATGTGAATTGCTAGTAAGAGCCCACCTTTGTTTGCTTTGTCCCCAAATCAATCTCACATGGGGAGAGGCTTTGAGTAGGGGTGGGATTAAAAACCGAAAAACCGAACTGTTTGAGCCGAAATCCGAACCGAAATCCGAATTGGGCCGAATTGAACGGTTTGGGCTTGCTAGCAAACCGAAACCGAAAAGAAACCGAACCGATTACTATTTTCAGTACGGGTTCGGTTCCAGGTCAGATCCGAACCGAAATGGTACCGAATAGCAAACTTACGTGTGTGGTTACAGTTTTACTATCATGTACATGCACCCACTATATTATTCTCTATCATATATAACCTAAAATCCCTAATTTTTCAGACAGCTCTTCACTCTTCTAGTATTCTTCCCTCTGCTGCCTTTCTTAGAGCTGCCTCTCTCTTTGAACCCTAGAAATGCTGCCTCTCTCTATAATTAATCGATTAGAAACCTCTTGCCCAGCTTGAAGCCTCGATCAATCATCAATCACTCTACCTCTCGGCCTCCCTCTCGCCTACCCTTGAAGCTTCGAAGTTCGACGGACATCAATTACTCTTCAACCGACGGACATCACCGCTCAAATCAGATTTTCGAAAAAGTAGCATTTGGTACCGAAATGGACCGAACCGATCCGAACCCATTCGGATCGGGTCAATTCGGGTTAGCTAGCCAAAAAGTGAAGTCCCGTACCGAACTCGTACCGAATATTATTTCGGATTCGGATTCGGATTCGGCCCAAAACCGAACCGATCCGAACCGATCCCACCCCTAGCTTTGAGTGTTGCCCTTTTGCTCCTCCCCCCTCCAATATCTATAGTTATATACACACACATTTCTTGGTATCTTCCACTATCTTATGTTGGCAGTTATGTTTGTTTTGTTTAATCAAACTACTTAGGGAGACACTAATAATGATTAGTGGAAAAGTTAGAAGGCATGTTATGTACTTGCACATCTCCTAAAAGGTTTTTGTCACATTGATGTGAACCCAATCTAAATGTACTAATTGATATGATACTCCCCACCACTTTCAAAATTATGGGCAATCTAAGCCCTTCGCCATCGGTCAATCTCGAAAAGTCAAACGAATCAATGGCTTGTAGGGCTAGATCATCACCCCAACTCAAAGACAGAGACAATGTCTTGCTTGAGAAGAGAAGAGAAGAAGGATGCTCTTATTCCATGGATTAGTTGTATATGATTATAAGTTATGACGAATAAATGTTGATTAGTGGTTTGCATGTGCATTGCTTTAGGGTTCAAGAACTTAAAAAAAAATAAAAAAAAATGCTGCTAAATAACAATAATATCTCTCTGTCAGTTTTAATTTTAGTTTTTGGATCCCAAAATATGTTGATGATGTACAGTCGTACAGGAAAAGGAGGGAGGGGAAGGACTCCCCCTGCAGATTATGAATGTGAAGCATTATTGCACGTGGAAGGAGCAAAGAGGGTCCTCTGTGTTTTCCTATTTGCAGAATTAAATTTGGGGATTTTTTTTTGTTTATTGGAAATATTTGATGTATTAAAATGGTACAGAAAAAGAACGAGTAAACACATCGATGAAGATGTTGAAAAGAAGATACTGATAAAGAAAGGGAGGTGATTCCACTTTGGGGTAAGAATTTCAATGATTTGATTCATCTTCTTGGAGGGGATGCCATGCCAGTTTGGTCATTGTTGCTCTGTTCTCGTCTGAGGTAAAATGATTCTTGCGAAACTTTGTGGTGAGCTAAATGATTGAAGAAGATGAAGATGACAGTTCTATGACTTCCATCATTGAATCAAGGAGCCAAAACTTTGTTGGAAGTGAAGATGTGCATGAAAACTATGCCAGTAACTTATAGTCTACTTGGTAGCAGTCAAAATTGAAACTGTACAAATAAGAAACGATAACAACCTTAACTGGCAGAATAGCTTGGATTTTCGACGTCTTATCCGGAAGATATGGACATGATTGAGCTGATCCTACAATCTAAATCAGATATAATGCACATTGAAATACTGATTCAACAGAGTTCCTTGATACAGAAGTAGGTATACATGCATGATCTTTATAGCTGATCTGGCGGCAGTTTGTACAACACTGATATTCCTCTGTGTGTACAACAATACTGATGTTATTCTTTTATGTACATCGTAGCTAGTTGGATTATGTTTGTTATTACACTCTTTGTATGGAGTAGAACTTCAACCTGCACATATGAGCCATGACAGTCACCACTTCAATCCTTTTACTGACCATTCTGCATATCTCCATCTTGAGCATCCGCCTTTTTGCCTGTGAAGTGAGATCTTAATCCAATCCAGCACTGGTAATAGTCATGATCTATGAAAGGAGACTCAAGAGCCCATGAGCAAATTCGAGGGACTAGACACGATTCGAACATAAAAGCCATGGTATCAGTGATCTTATGTGGTCCTACATCATTTCCGCGTGCAATGGTAGCCTGCAATTGCAATGCAGTGATAGTGTTAAATAAGTGTCGATCATTCAGCACTTGGGGTGTTCTCCAACTAAACAACTGAATAGCCAGTCAACTATTACCAAGGAGAAAAATGAAAAACAGTCACGCATTACAGGAACACTATAAGCATCAAAGTTTTTCTTTGGAATCACGTGATGAGATAGATTCACTTGTCTGTGTATTATCAAAAGAATAAGCCATACAATGTCCCATTGTTTGGAATTGATCTACTATGGATTGAAACTGAGCACTGACAAGGAAAAATAATAATGAAAATGGAAATGAAAATAAATTATATTTCTGTTGTTCTAGACAGGTATACCTCATATGTCTTCGTATCAGGACCATGGGGAGTCATGCAGCTATGGAGGCTTGCACCACCTGGGAGAAACCCATCTGCTTTTGCCTGTGGACAAGAATACATATCAGTTTTTTTTTAGTTTTTTGTGATGAATTATTGATTGCACCCTTAAGTGTATTTCGATCATACCTTACCAGACCTATGCAGTTGAGATTATCCTTTAACACAGAAATATTATCCACCTAATCACTCTCTACTCTCTGGTGTCTAGATTAACATAATATATTATAAAAATAAAAACAGACAAGGCTCTCTAGTTGTGCTCATTAATTAAAAATTGTCAATTTCTGATGCAGTTGTTGGGGTCTGTGCACTCAATCTAATATCAGACTTTATTTTTCCTGTTCTTTTTTCTTCGTATCCAAAGCTAAATTCATAAGTTAAGTAGTTCATTCATGCTTAAACAATAATATATAATTCAATGAAAAAAAAAAATATTAGTAGTCAACAAACAAGTTCAGGTTATCACCTCATATCCACCGTAAATGAGGCCCATAAATTCACTCATGCAATTACGATGGTAGTACGGAGGTCGGAATGTATTCTCGGCAACCAACCATCGAGGAGGGAAAATGGCAAAATCGAGCAATGCAACACCAGGTTTATCAGTTGGTGCGGTCAATACTGCTCCATAATTGTACAAGATCAGGCACATTGATACATGTAAACAATCCACCAGGTTATTAAAGCAATAATAATTGGGGGGAAAGAAAGAAGCTTGAGTCTATATACCTGTATTTACTGAAGGATCACCATGATCAAACAAGACTGTGTTGAATGGGCAGAACTTAGTCAGATCATACTGCAAGCATATAATGTTTTTTAGCAAATCAGATCACATGATAGTGAATATACCATCCTATTTAGCAATAACATTGTGGTTATTGGTTTAGCATTTTAGGCTTAAATAACAATTGAACACAAATCAGATCGCATGATAGTGGATATACCATCCTATTTAGCATTACCATTGTGGTTATTGGTTTAGCATTTTAGGCTCAAATAACAATTGAACACAGTAAAGAAGGAAAAATGAACACATTTCCCCAATTTTGAGAGAAAGAAAAAAGAAGTGAACTAAACACAGTCAAAATATTATAAATCACTACAGAAGCCCAACAACCCAGTCATATGAAACACAGTCAAAATCTCACTCACCTTATATGGAGCATAATTACCATGCCAAGCAAGTACATTGAATGGAGAGAAATCCTGCTTTGCAGTAAAAAGTTCTCCACCAAATTTTTGTATAATAATGTAGCCTGGACGGGTACTTTCTTCATACCATGCAGTGGGAACAAGGAAATCCCTTGGAGCAGCAAGGCCATTAGCTCCTACATGTAACCAAAATTACATTTTCACTGCCTACAAGTCATGAAAACACTTACTATAGTACAGACAATACGTGATTTTAAGTCAAGAATATTCTATATATTTCTTCACATGTAAAAACTAAAAAAGGAGAAGGAAACATGAGGCACCTACCTATCGGGCCAAGATCAGGGAGTTGAAAATGGGTGCCAAAAACCTCAGCTACATAACCTCGTGAAGGGCCATCAGGAAGGTCAACTGCAAATCGAAATCCTTGAGGTAAAACAGCAATTTCACCAGGAGAAACCATCAATCTTCCGCATTCTGTAGTGATCCAGAGCCCTACACAACCACAACAGAGAGCAATGTTAAAGAATGCAGCTGTGTCATTTCTATCTAGTAAACAACCAGTTAAAATAATCCACCTACTTCCCTATCTCCAGTCTTAATAAGTTTTTCTGCTCTGAAGCACAGATTTTAATTATACCAAAGTCATTTTAAACAGCCATCAATTAAGTCTCCTAGATTATAGATACAATTGAAGGTCTAGAATACTCCAGCAAAACATAAGCACTCAATGCTGAAAGAACTTCTTTAAGAGCTGCAATGTATCATTAATCAGTACCTAAGAATACAAAAGAGAACACCTTTGACCCACTACACCGGTGCACAAGTCAAAGCATGACGACTATCAACTATTGCAGTTATCAATTATATTCAACCAATTAGATCACTAAATAATCACAGAAAATAATTAAGAAACTTCAACACATCAAAATTAACTTACTCCCTAATTGGGGAACTATCAAGAAATCTCCATCCGCATTGCAAAAAGCACGATCAACCATCGACTTGTTCGCAGTGTACCTACACACAATCAAACCCAAACCTTAAGTCAATTCCTATCAAATCATCACTAAAACCATACGAAATTGATTATGCCAACTAAGCTAAGTATATAGAATACCAATTACATGTGAATAGCAAATCCATGCCGTAAAAACGAGCTCCCGGCCCCACACACAGTAAACAACCCTTCCACAAAGTCGGCCGGCTCCTCCGTCACCTCCACCGGCTTCCACCTGAGCTGAGTCGGCGTGGTGGAGCTGTTGGAGTCGTTGAACTCGCTGACGAGCCTGCCGTGGCGGGGCCGGAGAGGCTGAAAAGGCTCGTGAGTGACGGAGGGCTTGACGCGGTAGAGCCAGGAGCGGAGGTTGAGCTTGCGCGGCGAGGTGAAGGAGGTGCCGGAGATTTGCTCGGCGTAGAGGCCGTAGGGGCAGACGAGAGGGCTGCTCTGGCCGGAGGGGAGGGCGCCGGGGAGAGCTTCGGAGGAGAAGTGGTTGTGGAAGCCGGACTGGTAGGCGGAGGTTGTGGCGGTGAGCGGTGGCTGATCCATTTTGGGGTTCTGTGATTGGGATTGATATGATCTTATTCTTACAAGTAAGCGAGAGTTTCGGGTTGATGGCGTCACCGGTTGGAGAAGAAAGAAAACGTACCTATTGATGGACAACTAGAAGACCCACCCCTTTTTAGGATTCCAACTTTGGTCAATTGTTATTCCAAGTGTGATTATTGCAATAACAATATTATTGCCCATTCTTTCTGTGGACTTCTTTCATACTAATTCCAAATTGCCCTTGACATTAGCTCGAGCCGACTCCCAAATTGCAAAGACAAAATGTCATCATTCAACTTTACTAATGCATGTGTCTATATATATATATAGGGTAATGTTATTAACCCACTTTATTTTGTTATTTACACACCATATATATATAGGGTAATATATATATATATATATATATATATATAGTTCTTATTTAGAGTGAAAGTTTACTTTAAAATTAACGTGTGAAGTTCTTTTTCTGACTCACTTTTCGGTCACATTTTCATATCTCCACCGTTCAGATGTTAGAACCTAATGTATAGATCATCTATGCAAAATTTCATCTAATTTGATAATCGTTTGAGTCTTCTTTATGATGATTTACACGAACAGTTCAGGTAACATATTTGGTTTGTTTATTAATTTAATATAATTTGAATATCTTCAAGATCATCAAATTGGATGAAATTTTACAGAGATTTCACTCTACTGTTTTGAACTTTTGGCCCTTCGTACTACGTTTCACCATGCGGTACTAATGATCTCAAATAAGTAGTTTGCAACTTCAAATTAAGTGAGCCTGCAGAGAGAATAAGGAAGATAAAAGTACATTAGAATCTTAATTAAATTTGCATCAAGTTATTGTCAATTTTGTCAACCATAATGCATAAAATAGATAAATTGTAATAATTACCCGCTTGTTCCAAACTTGCAACCTGGGAGAAATGGTTGTGTTGTAATTTTAATATGATATATTCATTTCGGTTTATTCAGTATGCAACTATGCGTTGACTTTCTTTTTGTAATTGCACTCCAAGTCCTTCAAGGTGGATGCACGATCGTTTAATTTGGAACTTAATTAATGAATAAAGTCATATATATATATATATATATATATAAGGGAAAAAGACCATTTGAACAAAATGGGTTTAAAAATTGTCCATTCCAATGTTTATATCTCACTCCAATGAATCTTATTAAAAATACCTAAATACCCTATACTAAACCCTAATATCCTCTCTCTCTCTCTCTCTCTCTCTCTCTCTCTCTCTCTCTCTCTCTCTCTCTCTCTCTCTCTCTCTCTCTCTCTCTCTCTCTCTCTCTCTCTCTCTCTCTCTCTCTCTCTAGCCGACGATCTCCAGAGCATAAGCTTCACCTCCACGACCACAACCGCGGCCACCGTATCCAAACGCAGCACAAGCTCCAGCTCTGAAGCCACCACCCTCACCGCCTCTTGCTCCTCCTCTGCCAGCATCACCTCTCTCGTCTCCTCTAAGCCCTCACACACCTCCTCCGACCCCTTGTGGTCCGCCATCTACAAAATCCTATATGAGTCCATGACCCGCAATCTTCCTCTTGGATCTCTGTTGAAGCACTAAGAAATCGATTACTGGGGGTCAGTAATACTATTGACGGCGGGTCCTCCTCCTCCTCCAACATTAGGGTTTTGATCGAATTGGGAATACTATTACTGGGGGTCAGTAATCGATTACTGGGGGTCAGTAATACTATTGACGGCGGGTCCTCCTCCTCCTCCAACATTAGAGTTTTGATCGAATTGGGAATCGATTACTGGGGGTCAGTAACGGGGTCAGTAACATGGTTACTGAAAAATATGGAATCTGTAACCTGATTACTGGGGGTCAGTAATCGATTACTGGGGGTCAATAATCGATTACTGGGGGTAAGTAACTTGATTACTATGGATAAGTAACTCCAGTAACCTGATTACTGGGGGTCAATAATCGATTATTGGGGGTCAGTAACATGATTACTGGAAAATATGAAATCTGTAACATGATTATTGGGGGTCAGTAATCGATTACTGGAAATCTGTAATCTGTAAATTATTTACTGAGGGTCAGTAACCATCGTCCAATAACCTGATTATAAAAAAATAATAAATAAAAAATCTGGTGAAAAAAAAAATTCCAGCAAAAAAAAATAATTTTGGTGACCGGAATCCGGCGACCAGGCTCCGGTGACCGGCCATGGGAGGCCGGAGGGAGTTGAGTGATATTTCGGCAAAGTTCGTTTTTTTATCTTCCACTTTCCCAGCAAATTATAATTCAAAAATATGTTAGATAAGACAAAAGGACAAAAAAAAAAGAAAAAAATTTAAATTTGTACTAGAATTGAAAAAGATTTGTTCAAATGGGCAATAGAGTTGTTACCTTATGTTGAATAAGGGAGAAAAATAAGATGGTCATTGAAATGGGTAATGAGGGGGTCTTTTTATACTAAATTGGCATTTTCCCTATATATAATCTCACTTGGTCAATAGGATCTGTAACCTAGTATAATTTTGCATATACTGCAGCGATGGAAGTTGCACATAAACTCCATGCGAACCAGGTCCATGTCCTTAAAAAAGTTCTTGAATAGTTGGCAAGTGATGGCTGCTTGCTCAAGTTCTATCACTTCTATGCGAAATGCACGATTACTCTAGATAAGAATTTATGCAAAAAGGTCTCATGCACTCACCATATAATGGTTGTCAACAACTCCGACAAGGTTATATCATTCTGGTCATGGAAGCTTCATTTCCTCCTAGTAAGATTGTATCTCATCCTTCTTGTGTGCCCTTCTGCAACTCCATTAACATTTGATTTCCCAAGCTTTAATCAAAATGATATTGTCAATATATCTCGAGAGGGGGATGCTTTTATCGACAACCAGTTCCTCCGCCTCACGAAAAGCGCACAAGACCAGGAGAAATTTATGAACGTTTGTCGAGCCACCTATAACCAACCCTTCCTCCTCCGAGAAAGGTCCACCGGAAAACTCTCCGATTTCACCACAAGTTTCAGCTTTTCGATATATGGGTCCGATTATGAACATCCAACCAAATGGTTTGCCCCGTATACCGGTTGGGGTCTCACGTTCTTCATAGCGCCAAATCGTTCCTGTAATGGAACCAATAACACACTGGGATATGATGCCGGTCTCGGCCTCCCCTCCGATCATCAGTTCCCATTTGTTGCGGTGGAGTTTAATATCTACCAAACACAAGAAACTTTATCCGGCATGGGTGAAGTTATTGAAGGCCCTACGGGAGATCATGTTGGCATCGACGTCAACACTGTGAAGTCCTTGACTACCAAGCTCGGAATGGTAGTATTGATGATGGACACAACAAAAATGTTACGATTAGTTATAACTCCAGCTTGAAAAATCTCAACGTGAAATTCACTACTTTCGTGAATGGCACACAACAGATGGACTATCTTTCTTACAACGTTGATCTGATAGAGTACCTATCCGATTGGGTCATCGTGGGGTTCTCGGCTTCGACAGGTTTAAATACTGCTTCATTACATAAGATCATCTCATGGAGTTTTAGTTCAACTCCTCTTGTTGATGATGATGAGACAGCAAGGGTCAACACCGCAGCTGTTTCTCGACCTATCTCCGGCAATGGTAATAAGGGACTGGTGGTTGGATTGGCGGTTGGTGCAAGTATTATTCTAGTAGGTGGTTAGTTTCATCTTTTGGAAGAAAAAAGAAGGAACAGAAAGTGATGAAGATTCTACGTTTCGCGATGCAATAGATGAAGAATTTGAACAGGGAACAGGCCCGAGAAAGTTTACTTATGGCGAATTAGTCCGCGCAACTGGTAACTTTCCGGAGGAAGAAAAGCTCGGACAAGGAGGATTTGGTGGGGTTTATAGGGGATTCATTAATGATTTGAACTCCTATGTTGCTGTTAAGAGGATATCTAGAGGATCTACACAAGGGATCAAGGAGTATGCAACAGAAGTAAGGATCATTAGTCGACTTAGGCATCGGAATCTGGTGAAACTCTTAGGTTGGTGCCATAAAAAGGAAGAGCTCCTTCTTGTATACGAGTTCATGCCCAACTGCAGTTTAGATTCACATTTGTTCAAAGAGAAAAGCTTGTTAACTTGGGAGACAAGGTACAAAATAGCTCAAGGCTTGGCCTTCGGGTTGCTCTATCTACACGAAGGATGGGAACAATGTGTGCTGCACAGAGATATCAAATCTAGCAATGTTATGTTGGATTCCAATTTCAATGCAAAACTTGGGGATTTTGGGTTAGCTCGGCTGGTGGATCATGGAAAACAATCACAAACGACGGTTTTGGCTGGAACAATGGGATACATGGCTCCTGAATGTCTTACCACTGAAAAAGCTAGCAAGAAAACAGATGTCTATAGTTTTGGAGTGGTTGCTTTGGAGATAGCTTGTGGGAGAAAACCCATTGATCTCAAGCTGGATGCAAATCAAATCAATATTGTCGAATGGGTTTGGAAGCTTTATGGACAAGGGAAAGTAATCGAAGCAGCTGATCCAAAACTCTGCGGTGATTTCGACAAGAAGCAAGTAGAGTGTTTACTGATTGTTGGGTTGTGGTGTGTTCACCCAGACTACATAATTAGGCCTTCAATACAACAAGCAATTCAAGTGCTTAACTTCGAAGTCCCACTACCCACTCTCCCATCAAGTATGCCGGTGCCAACATTTTCTGCTCCTTCTGTAGCATTCTCACTGTTTCCTGACAATACTTCTGATTCCGTTGGTGAGAGTGAGTCTTCTAGCAAAGTTTATAACACAAATTCCTCAAAGATTGCCACACCACCATGATAATATAACTATTGGTTCGTGAGTAAGCTCAGGACCTTTTCAATTACACAGAAACTATTCCTAATACCATGTCTGGGAGCAGTGTGTACTGTTCTGGTTACTTAATTTGATTCATAGTTTTGAAATTTTAAAATCTCGAACTACTGATTCAATTCTAATAAGAGGTGGTGATCTATGCCACTTAGGTTGATGGTTAAGATCTTATGTGTTAATCTGACAACATATAAATTATGTAGCTAACAGAAGACAATATACATTGCATTCTTTAGAGCTAGATTCTAATTACCAAAGCAAGAAATAGCGAGGTTTGAATTTTCTGTCTGGCATAGCTTTCAAATATGCTTCAGGTGCTCTTTCAGAATGAGCACTCATGAAAGGGACACCAGCTCTATATAACACATTCAGACTTTTCATTCTAGAAACTAGTATATAAAGATTACCAAACCGTCATTTATATTCTGAAACATGTTTTGCATGCTTGCACAAGGTCTCATTATCCACTGCAGCTCACTGCCACAATTAGCTGGAGTCTCAAGTTGTCTTTGTTCTCTCTTCTGCATCAATTAACAGTTATCAACTTCGTAAAAACTTGAAAACAGAAACAGAATAAATATGCCACTGCATTAGGACTGAGGAAAGCTGGCAGCAATGACTAAGAAAGAAGTGATAATAATTCAGATATCACAGCAGGAACTCATAAATCCTGAATAAGTGTTTCTTCCTATCCAATTTGAGCACACACTTGTATCAACTACTAACACCAACGCAGAGTGAAATTTTTACAGTTATGGTCTCACTGTCACCCAACACAGTATGACAATGAGTAGAAGTTAGAGCTCTACTTGAAAGACCACAGCAGGAAATCAAACAGGTCAGGATTTTCACCAGGGGCTTGGCTTTCTCAAACACTTATGACCAACACCCTAGTCCCTTGAGAGTAAAAGTGCCTCCCCAGCTTTCAAGGCACCAAAACTTCTCTACCAAAGAAAACCTATGCAGAGTGTTGTTCTCCAATAAGAGAAAAACTCTCATCTCACCATAAATGAGCAAAAACATGATAAATAACAATCGCAATGACTTTCAACAGGCTATTCAAACTGGAGGGAGAGGCGAAGGTGCTACCTCGCACCCAAACAAACTCACCAACAAAATCAAACTCCATTTATATTCAAATCATTACAAAGTTCCACAAAAGACGGACAAAATGAAAACACATTTTCGTGGTTTTTTGAAATATGGAAACTAGAAAGTATTTTAGTTGGTTTAAATAACAGTTCTTGAGCCAACCTAGTCCCCCATTTTCAACGAGCTGCACAAGCTCTCTGAAACCCAGGTATTCATGATACAATTAGTCACAGTACATCTTAGAAATAAAGCAGACATCAAAACTATCATTTCATCATATGTAAGGGAATAGAAAAAGATCTTAAATACTAAAATTAAGAAACAAACTCTGTTCTTTACTCACGTAAACAAACTTTTCATTGACCTTCAGATTACATAACAAGTAAAAAGAAATCAAATACAAAGTCAATATACAAAAGGCAATGGAATCCCCTTCTTGCCTTCCTTCTCTCAAAAGAGTTCCATTGCCACAAGAAGTTGTTGCCTTAACCAAGCCAATGTAACTGAAACAACATCCCTATGATTCTTTTCTGAAAAGACTTCATCAATCTTATCATATGATATGATCTGAAAATACCCAGCGATATATCTTTCGTGAACTCCTTGACAACATGGCCTGGCCCTAAGGACGCAGAGAAGAGATCCGGGCATGCATGATTCATAAAACTGGCAACATCCATCCGTGTCACAGAAACTGATGAAGAGATCCGGACGCCTCCAGCTCCATATTCTCCCGAAATCTCCATGGGAACTCAACCTTTCGCTTCAATCTTCCAAAAAAATTGAATAGCTGCAGTGTTGTTACCCTATATGCAATAGCCCTCGAACATCGGAATCGATTCCGACAAAACTAATTTGTTTAAACAAAGAGATGACTGAAACTTGAATCAGAAATTGATAGAAACACACAACCAATGACAAAGTAAGCATCTGAATCAAATCGTAGAACAGCTTCTGGGCATCCTCAAGATTAACCAATCTTGGCTTTCTGGGTAGTGGTGGTGATTGAAACAAAGCCAAGTGACTCTTCACCATAATAACAAGAGCAGAGGGAAGACAAGGCATACCTCAACGCCGCCGTACCTCGCTTTGATTCTGAGCACACAATCGTTTTGTTTAGGGTTTCACTCACTCACTTATATTTATAGAGCTCTATTTACTATTTACTGCAGTAACAAAAATTCTTTACCCCTACTAATAACCACGTGTAATTTTTTTACCCATTATATATATACACTGAAATCTTAAAACCCAAAACCTCGCAGCCATGGTCGCATCTCCTTCACCAGAATCGCACCACAAAATTCCGAAGATTCCGGAAACGAGAAAGAGAAAGAGAAAGAGAAAGAGAAAGTTAACCGGCGACGGTGACGGTGACGGCGACGGCGACGATGACGGAGACGAGGCTGAGGTAGAAGAACCGTCGCGGCTCATAAAACGCATCGTTTCATCACTATGCAAGCCGTCGACTGTGCTCGGCATCGGCGCCACAAATCCGAGGACCTTGCACCGCGCCAGGCTCGAGAAGCTTCTCCGGAGACTCGTCAGACACCACAGATGGGCCGACGCCGCCGGCGTCGTCAGCGTCGTCAGCGTGCTCCCCGGCGGCGAACTCCACCCGCCGTCGCCGGCGAAGAACCGCTTGATGTATACGGTAATGACTTCAGCACTCTAGGACTGGTTTGGTATTTAATTGAATAATTGGGGGTGAAATTGTGAAATTAACAATGTGATAGTGTTGTTGGCATTGGTTGGGTTTTAGGTTTTGCTGGAAATTGCGGAGCGTTTCGAAATGGATGAGGATTTGCTTGGTAATTATTCGAAGGAGATGTGGATTAAGAATGTGTTCGAAGTTTGGGGGAAGAAGAATAATATGGTGAAGGCAAAGTCAGAGGAGGTATGGAGTGTTTGCATTGTGTTTTACTTATGCACATAGTTTTGGTGCTTGTTTTTCAGCCATGAAGCTTCTTTGCTTTTGTGCAGTACCGGCATGCGGTTGAACTTGAGCGTATCTCCCTGTTGCTCGCGCATGGGAATCTTAAGGAGGCCGAAGTTGGTGCTTTCAGGTAAGGTTCTTATTTTGGGTTGAGTAAGTTGCAAATTCGCTACTTTAGTGATTTGATGTGCTTGAGTGAGGAATTGAATCAGAGTACCATGCTTTCATAGTGTAGAAATCTGCTTTGATTGCTGTTTCATTTATGGTAAGAGTAGCTTAGTGTCTTTTTCTGATTTTTAACTTCAAAAGCTTGCTTCTTTTTGGTTCTGCGAGCCAGTTTAGGTAGCGTTGCAAATCAATTTGTTTGAGAATGAGGTTTTCAGTGTACTATAGACCGTGTTGTAAGAATGTATATGTATATATACAATCTTGTATTAACTTTTTTTGGCCCCGGTAAGCCATATTCTGTATCGTTTTGTTCCTCATATAGTTTGCATGCCCTTGATATGTATGGTAGAATGATCATCTTGTTTTTAGTTTAATTTTTGTTCTTCTTATCTTTATAATGTAATTTTGAGGGACTGGTGTGAGCAAATGGAGTTTGTCATATTACTTACTTATACTTAAGCTGGAAATGGTATCTCTAAGCCAATACCAAATGGCATACAGCATCTGAAATTCTGAATGACTTGTGCTTTTCATTTTAAATTTTCAGTCTCATGCAATCAAAAGGTTTTCGAAATGACCCTCTTCGAAATATGATCGTCGGATTGACATTCCAGAAGTTGTGGTACTCCAAGCTCCCAAAAGAGATGCAATGGAGGGAGTCTGACCAATTCTATAGTAGGGAATCAAATAAACCAGTTGCAGGCTCAGTAGGGCATAGCTCTGTTAAGACTAACGAGGCTGGTAGGGTCATGCATTGTGATTCAAACACTTCTGTCATGAATGATACAGTAGGCAATGTACAACCTATTGTTGCTGATGATGCTAACAGTGGCTTACATAGAGAGATCTCTATGGAGGTTGATGACGTTAAAGTAGAAATTTCTCCAGTGAAATTTGAGACCCAAAATTTCTATGCGGACTCTGCTGAAAACTCAGAAGATGAATCTGCTTTCTCTGATCATGGTTGTCAAATGCAGTATGCTTCCATTTTCTCTGAACTTGGTGAGTACTATTTTTTTTTTCATTCTCACAGAAGTATTAATTGTGTTCAATTAAGGAAAACTATAGCTTGTGCCTCTACTCGTCCATGTGCATCCGGGGAAATAAACAACATCTCCAATTTAGTTTCGGATCAGTTAATTTGTTTGTTTACATTGCTCATTGAATGTAAATTTTCTTTAGTATATTTGAAGGGAGCTGTTACTCTAAGTGCCATCTACAGCTCCTTCTATTTCAAGTTTTTCAAAAATACCATATATCGATAATAACTGATAAGGGATAGAAGCAGCGAGTTGTAAAGAAGTGATAGGAGTGCAGATCCTCAATCTGAACTTGACATAACTTTTAAATTACCAAATTAATGATTGAGATATGTTTCTAGTGAAGTGTAAATATATTGAGAAATAGTATCTCTGAAAACTAGCGCATAAGTATATGGAAATTTGATATTCAACTAAATTATGAACAAAATGCATTGTATATAACAAAACCGAATTTAGTCTTTCTGTGTGTGCGCGTGCAAGGGGTTTTGTGTTTGTGTGTAGTCTGGATACTCTTAGCTTCATATATCTTGATTTTATTTGTTACTAGTTCATGGACTTATATTAGTACTGGATCTATCATTCATAATGCCAGAGGGGTTGGAGTTACTGTTACTTCCCATACGATTGCCAGAGTCACTTGATAATGATGAAGATAAGAATATTTTTAATGACTATTACAAGGATGCAGTGAAGTATTTACGACATGCTCTTCACTCCTCACCCCCAGTATTGGCAGCCTTGCATGCTTTGGTACAGGTGAGCATTTTTTTTAGTGAAGATGTAACATTATTTTTAATCGGTTTTTGTGAAATTGTGCAAGCAAACTGTGATTATTGACTTATAGTAAAGAAATTCTAGTACTTACGACATGTTTTTAATTTTATTGTTGTGAAAATGTTCGTGCAACCTTTTTGGTCCTCTTGTCACGATTTTGAGTTAATGAACTTGCAACCATTAGTCCGATATTTTAATTAAGAAAATAAACTTCCCCTATAAAATCTGCTAAATTAAGGAGTATGAGTATTCACTGGATGTTGGAAATTAAAAGAGCATTCATCGTTTCATCAGCTGATATAGTTACAAACTTGTTGTATATTACATACTATTCATGTATTTTATACTCTCAGGCTCTATTTTTTTTTTCTTCATTTTTCTTCTTCTTTGTGTGTGGCAGCTGTTGCTGATTGGAGGTCAAGTTAAAGAGGCCATCAATGAGATTGAATATTGTTGTAATTTATCAAACGCACCTCTGCCTACTCGGTACTACCTTCTCTTCCAACTTTGTTTCTATCTTTGCTTCCCAGAGTTATTTGTAAATAGAGAAAACACAATAAGTTGAATTTTGGTAGCTTGATCAAGAAAAAATGGATGCGTGTGTGGCCTCATTATAAAGAGACAGTTATCGTAGAAAAATAGAATATAAAACCTAGAAAATTGAAAAATAGAATATTTTGAAGTGTCTCCTGGTACCTTTTGTTAGACAAACAACTTATTTGAACACAAACTTTTACATTCACAACAAAAAAGTTTCTTTAGGTAAATGCATGCTTTATTTAGAACTGGCTGGGACACGAATCTCTACTTTTTTATAATGGCTGGCAATCCAGCTCCCTGTAATTAGGTCTAGGTATGTGAACCGTGGACAATTAGCTCATGCTCATGTTGCTTATGATATATGTAGGGTAATTATTCTCTAACATATCTACATGTTGGACAGATTAAGGGCTAGTCTTCTGCAGCAGTTCGATCGTGATAACAAACCTGTGCTTTCCACCTGTCTGGAGGAAACCTTAAAGAAGGATCCCACATGTTGCGATTCATTGGGAAAGCTTGTTCTGTTGCATCAAAATGGTACATATTCTTTTTCATTCTATTTTATTACATAGTCTAGGAGAAACAATAGTCAAGTCCATATTTGTTCCAAGTTCCAATCAGGTAGAGGATCATTATTACATACTTATGGACTAGTCTGTTCGCTCTTTAGTGTTCATATGATTACCAATTGTCTGTAAAATTACTTTGAGGGACATGGAACCATGATACTTTCACAGTAATGTAATGTTTCTGAAGCAAATGGTCTGGTTATAGTTTAATCTCCCTTGGACAGCCAAGTTTTAGGAAGTGAAGTAGGAACACTTAAACTTTATCTAGTTTGCTGTGTAAATTTATACTTCTGGATATTGAAATCAAGCTCCTGTTAATGAGGGAATAACTGTTTTCCTGGTTGCCGAATTAAGTTTTGATCTCATCAAACTTGTTCTGTTTGATTTTCTCGTAATATGAGCTTTTTTCTCCTTTCCAAGTTTTCCGGGTAGTAAATGTCTCACGGAGTTGTTTAATAATTTCATCACTGGGAAGAACTTGATTCCATGTCGTATAAGCCTGCCAATTGTATCTGCTCTTTCTTTGATTTTGTGGGTTCTATGTTTCTAGTAACTCATAATAGATACATCTTGTCCTTTAACGGTCTTCCATCTTTGTGATTATTTGGTTACATAAATTTGAAACTTGCAAACTCATGTAAAATGTCTAACAATGTTGTTCTCTCCATTATCATGAGTTTTATAATAGATGTGAAGCAATTATAAGTTGTATCTTTCTATGTACAAGAATTTGAACTGCATTTTATATTTTGAAATTATCTTGTAATGATAAAATGTCCTTTATCATGTTTTGCAGATGATTATAGTTCTGAGTCCCTACTTGAAATGCTAGCTTTGCATTTAGATGCCACCACTGCAGACTGCAACATATGGAGAGAGTATGCCATGTGTTTCCTGAAGCTTTCTCTGAATGAAGAGGACAGAATGTCTGTGTGTGTGAATGGAGATGAAGGTGGACATAAACCACGATACTCTGTTTCTTTCAATAAGACACCAGAAATGTTTTTAAAGGGACAGTCCAGAAAGAATTGGAAATTGCGTTGTAGATGGTGGTCTACACGTCACTTCAGCCATGACGTACTTGCATCAGATATTGCAGCAGGTATGTACACAACTTATCCCAATTTTTCCCAGTTTTCAACTTTTTATACCATGGAGAGAGCATCTCTGTCTAGGAAAGCATGCACAGTTATCTCATTTTGAATCATTTAACGAGCATTAACAGATGGAAATAGGAAACAACTAAAATCTCTTTAAATTGGAAGGACTTTATTCTTTGTCCAAGATAGCCGATAATGATATAATTTCTTTGGATTCATTTGCAACAGGTGATTTGGAGCTCCTAACATGCAAAGCAGCGACTGCAGTGCATATGTATGATACAGATTTCTATTATGTTGTGGATGCTCGTTGCTGCTTAGAAAAAGAAAATAAGAGGGAATTGCTCGTCTTTTTGCAAATGCACATTCGAAATTCTGTTAGAATCTATTCAAACTTTCAACACAGAACTAACTGATTTTGTGGAAACAAAGCTTGATGATATTGTTCAAAGTTTTGTTTCCTACATTTCAAACAGTCCTAATTGAGTTGACGCCGGAAGGGTATATAGATGGGCATTTTTGTAACAGCGGCAATAGGTTTCATCTTGAGTTCTTGTAAATATTAGATTAATTATTATTTTTAATTATTAATTATAGGTTTCATCAAGGCCTTCTAAATACAGTTATAGACACTAATCCGCGACACGAGAAATACACTTCCTCTCGGAATTTAACTCCAAAACTAATATGCTGTAATAAAACACTTCCTCTTATTACTAATCCAAACTGGTCGCTAAATCAATACTGAATTTATAATGAACACATGATCAGATGACTATTGGCACTAAGTAAGATTTAGTTAAAAATATTCAATTTATTAAGAAAAGAAAAAAAGAATGGAATTTTCATTCCATCTAATAATTAGGGCCTCTCTCTCTCATTTCAATAATAATCAGAGCGCTGTCCATGTCTCCGAGCCCTAGCTAGGTCCTCCTCTAATTCATAAATCTCTACAAGGCCACCGACACCGGATTAAGGAATCAGCGGAGACATGTCGTACAGGTCGGATGACGACTACGACTACCTCTTCAAGGTCGTCTTGATCGGCGATTCCGGCGTCGGCAAAACGAACCTCTTGTCCAGGTTCACGCGCAACGAGTTCAGCCTCGAGTCCAAGTCCACCATCGGTGTTGAGTTTGCCACGCGGAGTATCCACGTCGACGATAAGATCGTCAAGGCCCAGATTTGGGACACCGCCGGCCAAGAGAGGTATGCCCAATTCTGAGCCTCATTAGGGATTCCCTTTATCGCTTAAATAAGTTTTATTTAATTTTAGAAATGATATTTGTTCCTCAATTTACTCTAGCTGTATTAGGCTAGCAGATTAGCATCTTTTGAGAGATAATTAGGTTTTGAGGGATTTATAAGCTCTGTATTTAGAACCTTAATTATAGCAGACCAGCATTATTAGAGGGACATTTGGGTTATGGATGTGTAAAATGGTTGTTTTGGATTGTGAATGATGCTTTCTTGGATTTTTAGTTATTGAGCGTCATGAATTTTGCTTTTTTGCCATAGGTACCGAGCGATTACAAGTGCATACTACAGAGGAGCAGTCGGTGCTTTACTTGTATATGATGTCACCCGACATGCTACGTTTGAGAATGTTGAGAGATGGTTAAAGGAGCTACGAGATCACACAGACTCCAATATAGTGATAATGCTTGTGGGCAACAAGGCCGACCTGCGACACCTGCGTGCTGTTTCTGTTGAGGATGCCAAAGCCTTTGCTGAGAGAGAAAACACCTTCTTTATGGAGACATCAGCACTTGAGTCTATGAATGTTGAAAATGCATTTAGTGAAGTCTTAACCCAGATATACCAAGTTGTGAGCCGGAAAGCACTCGAGATTGGAGAAGATCCTGCAGCCGTGCCTAAAGGACAAACCATAAATGTAAGAGGCAAGGATGATGTTTCAGCTGTTAAGAGTGATGGATGTTGTTCTGCCTAATCAGAAGTGTGATCAGAACGTGACCAAAAAGGGAAAAGGGTGATCAAGAACAAATGCACCGTCCTATAGTTTGAGGGTTTCTACCTCACAACTCGTGGATTTTCTCGTGTAACTTTTTGATGTAATGATCCTGTTTTCCGGTTTCCTGGGGTTGGCTTAAAAATTTGGAGTCTAATGAAATCTCACAGCTTCTATCTTATGTTAGTATCTTGATTATTTGTGCTCTTATTATCTGCATTCTTTCACTCCTTTTGTTCTGCTTGGTTGCTCTACTTTTGGAAGAGTTTGTTAATGATTAAACTATTCTTTCATTATTTGTGCTCTCGAATTTCCTTTCTTTAGCTATTGTTTTACTTGGTTGCTCTAATTTAGGAACAGTTTCTTGCAAACCATGTTCATGGAAACTGGGGTGGTATTTGTTTTCTTTTCTCATCATGTAAAAAACTAAATTTCGTAAATAGCAATTTGTCCTCCCATGCTACAACCCTTCCAAACCCAATTTCGGACTTAGTTGAAGCTCCTATAAGAGAAGGCGATCATCAAAAGCTTGTTACAAATGCATATGATACGATTGATACCGGACCAGCTAGCGTTTATAAATGAATTAATCAAAAGCAAGATGATCAGGCAGGGAGGGGGGAGAAAGGAAGAGTACTATTTTCTCATTATCAATTTGTCCTCCACATATCTGGGCATCATTCTTCCCTGTGATCAGTGCTTCAGAGTTGCAGATAGGGCAGACCTTTGTCACAATCAATTAACCACGTCTAGACTATAATGCAGGGTTCCTTGATATCTCTTCTCCTGGTTCTTACGATTATCCAGTAAAATCCCAAATTATAGACGATTACTGTTTAGAGGAAGATCACTTATACCATTATACGTCTTATCGATCTATGAACGTACACATTACCCGGCCATTAATTCATTGTGCGGGGAATAAAACGTACAATATTCCCCTACATCAACCGCAAGAACTCTCCAGTGCGCAAGGTTGTGACGTCTTAGAGCTGTCTCTGCAACTGTTGATCAAAAAGTGATTGGACTAAAACAAGTATTTAGCTTTGTTGCAAGTGGTACGTACTCTTGTGTATTGCAGTTGATGAAAATGATGAGAGCTTGTTAATTATCCAGTGTAATTTTTTGTTGTTGTTAATATAGAGCTCTCAACTTGGTTACCCTTAGCACAATAAACAAAGAAAACAATAAAAAGAAAAAGTACACAAAACGAACACATCCATTCTATGGAAGAAAAAAAAACGAACACTTCAAATAAGACTACCAATTATCAGACTTCCTAATAAACAAGGGACGCAAGGCGCGCAACATAACCCTAACCCAACGATCTCTTTCGGTATTTGCTGTACCGGCCGGTAAAAATAACCCGGCATAACCTTCTTGTCCCCGAACTTATAAGAGAATGTGAGTTCTCCCTTGAACCTACGACTGTGGGGTCGGAACACCCGATATGAGACGAGCTTCGTGTCCTTGGGGTTGGCGGAATCGAAGAGCTGCTTGAGATTGAGGTTGACGGTGCCGATGATCACGTTGAAGATGCCCGGGCGGCGGAGCTGGATTGTAAGGGAGAGGCGGTTTTGGGTGAGTAGAGTGTCGTCGAGGGTGAAGCCGATGGTGTAGTTGAACGTGGGGTTGGTGCCGCACTTTGGGACGAGTGCGGTTACCGCCGTCTGCTTCCCGTTACGCGTGTCGCCGTTGAGGGAGACGACGGCGAAGACGTCCATCTTGGAGAAGAGGTTCAAGTTCTTCAAGTCCTTGCCGGAGACCAGCTGCAGCTCCAAAGTCCTTTGCTCCATTCAAGTTTCTTTTTTCTTCTTTTGAGAGTGATTTGAAGATTCAGATAGAGAGAAACTGAGGGAATCGTATTAGGGATTTTGGGATAATTGTATACATTTCCGTCAAGGTTGTGTGTACGTGTATATATATTTGAGAAATGAATCTCTTTCCAAGTTGGAAAGGTTAATATAAATGAGCTGGTTTCTTTAATTTCCAGATAACGACAGAAGTCGAAAAGGAAATCAATTCCTAAACCAAGTGGGAAACGTACGTAAAATTAGCTTCTCATGCAAAGTTTTATCCATGATCCATCAGTGTAATTTTTTGTTTCGTTTTCGTATCTGAATCAGCAACTAGCAAGCAGAAAATTAATTAGACAAGAAAGATCACATTGATCTCTTCAATAATGTAATGGTGCTTATAAGTTCGTAACTGATATCAAAACTTCATCCCTGAACATGATCGATGATAAAAAACTTGTTACAAATGAATATGCAGTACTGTTTATTAAAGCCTACGAATATATAATTGATCTGGACGCTATATGATTCTGTAAGTGAGAGCATATATATATGCAAAATACAAAATATATACCAAGTAAAAGCCAAATGATCATGAAGAAAGGAAGAGTACAAATTTCTCATTACTAATTTAACCTCCTCATTTCTAGACATCCTTCTTCCTCTAATCGGTGGCGCGCAGACCTTTGTCTCAAGCAATCAACCATGTCTAGACTACAATGTAGGGTTCCTCTATATCTTCTTCCTTTTTTTGGTTCTTACAATAATCCTGTGAAGTCCCAAATTCTAGACGATTTCTATTTAGAGCAAGATCACATATACTGTTATACGTCTTATCTTTGAACTCATTACCTAATAATTCATTGTGTGGGGAATAATAAAACAAGATATAAATCATTACGTATGAAACTAATAAGAACACATTTGTTCATTTTGTGACGTAACACATTTGTTCATGTGGTTGATAGCTAGATATTGTTTCTTTTCTTACAATGATATATGTAAATATACCAGTTTATTACTTACCCAAAAACGATATCAAATATATATGTCCTTCAAGGAATTCTGTTTATACAACTTATTTTTCTTACTTAGCTATGACTTTTAGAAACTATAGCATGAAATACCCGTTAAGGGGCATGTTTTCCATGGTATGGAGTAGCACGATTTGTTCTACTTTTTTTTTTTTTTGTTGAGAATATCACGATTTGTTCTACTTGCTTATGCTATTAAGTATGAACTGGCTAGTTTGTTAAATATTTTTCTTATTTACTTCTTTTGTTGGGGTTGCAGAAAAAGGAAGCTAATGTATCTGACTAGCTCGTGCTAATTAACAAGAGGCAAGTATGCATCTCATATGAAAATCAAATTAGCTTTACTCATATAGAAAGCTCGTTGCAGCCTCGATCTTGTCCACCGCGTTCTCGTGGAAACAGCCTCACAAACCTCCCTCTTTTCTGTGAGACCATTACAACCAAAAATTTTACAATTCACCTGATGTATTGATGTTCCATGCTATGTAATACTTGTAAAAAATTATTTAAACCCATATAGATTACCAAAAACAAGTTCTCTGCTTCTGTGGCTGAGGAGCAGATAAGCATGATAAGAGATATCTCCCATAGATGCAAGTCATACAAAATAAATCCAATAACATCAGTGTAATAAACAAATGACATCGGATTTTCATTCTGAACAAAAAAAATTGTCATTCTATGGGGTCATCAAAGAATTGTCACAAATGAACATAATTACCGTAAGTTATTACAGCATCATAAGAGAATAAAATAAAATATGAACAAAAAAAAGTCTGTACAAGTTTCATAGATACAGGACCAATGTTTAGAAAAAGCCAACAAATGATTGAGCTGGACACTATTCTGTATCCGAGAGCATATACAAAATACATAGTAAAAGCAAAATGGTCAAAAGAACAGAGGGGGAGTCCCTTTGATCATCATCGATTTGTCCACCACATTACTATCCATCCTTCTTCCCTGTTATCAGTGCTTCGGATTTGCAGATGGGACAGACATTTTTCACAAGCAACCACTTCTTTAAACAATCTGCATGATACTCATGTCCACAATGAAGAATCCCTATCTTCTCCTGGTTCTTATAATAATCCTGCAAAATCCCAAATGCCACAAGGATTAATATAGCAAAATGATATACTTCCTAAAAGGGCACAGAATGGCCAAAGACCGAAAAGGAAAACAAAAAACAAAAAGGAGTTATAAGCTACCTGGCATATTATGCAAAAATCAACTTCCTTCTCTGGACATCCAGCTTCTTCCAGATTTATTACTGTACCAGATGATAAATAACTCCTTGTCTTTAGTTGTTTACTAATGCTGTCCTCTGATAACCCAGTGTTTACATGGCCGATTTGTTCTCCCAATGCAAGAAGCTCCTGGAGTTCAAAGTGAGAATACCAAAATTAAAACATTCTGGAGTAACAGAGATACCACTTGAATTTTGTCCAAAGAAAAAAAAACAGAGATACCACTTGAATATAAATGGTACAGCTAAATGGTACAACTAAACACCTACTATCCTGTTATTTAATTTAATTATCGAAGTTACTGAATTTACCTCATACGACATGTCCTCTATGTCCAACCTCATATCCCTGTGCTGGTCACCAAAGTTGCCGAATTCTGGAACGTCTAGTATGACACCCTCCTAAATAAAGACACCAAAACAGTCAGCAAACTAAAGGGAAACGTGAGTATAATAAGCAAATGTGTGTTGATGCATAAAAAGAAAGAGAAATTACATCAACCCCAAGAACTCTCCAGTGCGCAAGGTTGTGGTGTCTTAGAGCTGTCTCTGAAATTACTCCTTGGTGAGGCCTGTATATCCTAAAGCCTGTTTGCGGAATGGGTCCTGGTTGCCTACGACCAATCTCCAGACCATTCTGAGATGGATTCCTGGTGGAGCTGCGTGAGGAACTTGAGGGTAGTCTATATGAAGGTTCTGTGGTCCCGTGGGGAAGATTTAGGTTGTGGCCTCTCAATCCTTGCATGGGTGGTGCAGCTACGTGATGATTTTGATGCCGGTGGTTGAGCGGTGGAGGATGTCGGATAATAGAGGAACTTCTGCTGCTAGATGAATCATGATATCTTTGCATACCCATGTTGACACTGTCCATGGAAACTCCGCCGACATTGCCACCTGTAAGAAAGTGACAAAAAGATCCAATTAGACCATATTACAATACATGTAATACCAAATTAAAACATATTGGTGGCTTTCATATGGCCCCATATATTATGCTAAGAACAGCACCCTAAAAAAGTACATGCATAAAAATAGTTGTTCTCAAATCTCCCACAGCTTTGGTTTGTGAAAATTATCCAGTGGATTTGTTACATACTCTTACAAAACAACCACAAATGATCAGTCGTCATTTCCTAACACAGGGGTCATATGGTCCTTTCACAGGCCCAAAGTGCCAGTTCTTCCGAGGTAACTTTGTACATGAACTTCATTCGAGCACCTATTTGGTACCCCAAGGGAACTTTTAATGTAAATAGGATTTGAAAATTTTGATAGGGAAGTTAATAATCTGGTTTTAATGAGTAGCAGCACCAGCCAAAAAGTAACCGAAGCAAGATCATTCTAAAAGATATGACCAACAGTGATACGAAAAAAAATTCAATTATAACGGAAGAAAATAAAAGACAAACACCTACCATGCATAAAAGGAATAGGAACTTGATTCCAAGCTGAAGCGCCTCCATCACCACTATTACTACTTAAATGTTGGTCCAACCACAGTGTTCCAGCCGGCTGAAAGCGCTGACCCACATAGTTTCCTTGACTCAGATGGTTGTGGTCATGTGTTGGTACAGATTCCAACCCAGTTGTAGCTGAACGATTCCTCATGCTGATCTGGGGTCCAGCTTCCATAATTGGTGGATTGCCAGTTCCTACGAACTGAGGAGGTAGGGCAAAGTTTACAGCATCCATTACAGCCACCCCTTCAGGATGCCTAATATTCAAAGGAGGCACAGAAGTACTAGGGCTCGCTGAGGCATTGAAATATTGGAAATTACCCGGCAGGCATTCGGGATTCTTTCTCTTGCACGGACCTCTGAGATCATCCATGATCCGACTATTCCTTCCATACTCATCTGCAGGAATTCCGACAACTCCATAATTGCTAGAGGAAGGCACTGAATCACCAGCCCCATGATTCATAGGAACAGGTAACACCCCAGAGCTAGATGAAGGAGTCATGTACGAATAATAAAAGTTGGCCGGAGTTGCAACACCCAAATCAAGATTATGATGATGCTGACTGTTGTACTGGGTCATTCCGTAGAATGGGGCATTATCATAACGCTCAGGTAAATGTTGGGCGTCAAAACTAGTACTGCTCCCTGAAGCTGTTACCATTGTGTGCATATTGGGCTGTTGGATACTGGTTGAGCCGCCAAAATGGATGGAGGGTGGCGGACAAAGATAAGCTTCACCTTGTTGATACATTTCCAAATCCATCATCTGACTAGGGCATAGCATATTTCTTTGCCCCATTGACGCCAATAATTATTAACTGTTTTCAAGTCAAATCATTAATAAAATTCAGTCAAGTGAGCAAGATGGGGATTACAGCCATAATGTCATATAAATAAAAATCATACATAACTAACTAACCACTATAAAGAAAAGAAGTAATGAAAACCATGAATCACCGTCAAAACCAGATGAAAGATGAGCTTACTGAAATAAAATAAAAATGTAGTTACAAACTTTTCAACAACTTATAGAACTTAGTTCCAAGGATCAAAGCACTTCAACAGAGCCAATTCAACACCGATATATCATGCCCATGATTTTGTCCAAACTAGCCATGCACACAACCTCCAATCATCTCTCAGCTCAGGTCACATTGCCCATAAATGACTACCCCATACCTAATATATCCATTCTATAACAGTACATGGTACCATTGATCTCATGATCGGAGACTCCACAATTTAATATACAAACAGAATGGGGAACAATGACCGCTAAATCGAAGAATGATTATGCGATTAATGAACTGCCAATTATATGGGGTCACTGGGATTAAAAGGTGTGTAATTGCAGGACTCCTGGAGGAACTTAATCATGGAGATAAACAACAGAAAATTTAGACCATACAATATAATACTAACATGATAAGTTCTACAAACTTGGTCCCATCTAACTTAATCTCAGAAACATAGAAATTTCCCCATATCTCCGCTGCTCTCGATTCAATTACTATATAAACATATTGAAATTCTGAATTTTTATGGTTTTCTTTGACTTTTTAAGAAATCTATGAGAAACCCAAATTTATTATACAGAGAAAATTCCAAATTGAACTAACCATAAGAAAAATATAACATGCAATCATGTACCTTATTATAGCATAACAAGTTTCAGCAAAGAAGTAATCTTTCTAACCAAAACTCTACAGAACCTGCAAAAATCACCAAAGAAAAAACAGAAACAGGGTTCAATTCAAAGCAACATCCAAAACTGCCAAAAGGGTATGTTTATACACCTTGGTTTTCATATGGGCAATCATCAAAATTGTAATCGGAAACAAAAACAAAAACCAAAATCCCAGAAACTCAAAACGGCCACAAAAGATTGAAACTTTAAGCAAGACAATAATGGATGATGAAAAAGTTTGATACTTTATGATGAATTAGAGGAGAGAAACTCACCGATTAAACGCAGGAGAGATCAGAAGGATCGCCAAGGTTGAGAAAAAGAGAGAGAAAAACTGGGCCTTGAATAAAATTGAGGGAGAGAGAAAATTGCAATCCTGTGTACTTTTGTACATAGAAAACCAAAGAGAGAATATTTATTTTATATACGGATTTATGGCTCTGAGTTTCTAATTCTGACCGTTTAATTTTTTTTTTATAATTTTTCTCCTATTTTTCATTTTCTTTCCAGTTAATCAATGTTTGATTCAGGTTGGCTACTTGGCTATGTAAGCAATTGCTTCTCCTAATGTGTTGTGAAAACTAGATGTTTTTCAAGATTTTTGGGTTGTTTTTTCTTTAAAAAATCTACAGCAAAATTTGGTTTCCCAATTGGATTTTGATTTGTTTACAAGTTAGAATTAGATATTCAAAACTAACAACACCTTGCCTAATCAGTTTTCTTATTCTAGTAGGCAAGTTTACACACCTGACCTGTTAAGGAGCTACTCCCTTTTGTTCTGGCATCAGATTCAGAGTTCATATACTTCCACCCTTTCTTGAAGAGATAAACTAGAGGTGATGAAAATGAAAACAAGACCAATTCTACCTCAATCATAAAGTTAATCGGCTTGTTTCTAATGGTTATAACGAATTTCATACATACGTATATATTTACAAACATAAACGATGGTATTTTATAGTCGCAACATTGAATATGACGAATGCAATCATATTTAGCCACAAATTGTTTAACGGATTGATGAAGTTTTCCACATGGTAAGCTAAGAAAGTACTTCATAATTGGGTTGTTCTCAAATAAAAAGCAAAATATATGTCATGCGCAGTTGACAAGTGACTATTACCACCACCACCACTTCCATGGCATTGAATTATGGCCCATTACACCTCATGTGATAACAAAAACTATGGGATCAATTCATGTGGTAATGACATTTTTTATGTTCTAAATCAAGAACAATGTTAATTTATTAACTCCTTTTGGATTAAGGTAGACCCCTTGGAGGTGGATTAGGTACATGGCACAAGGTTTGTGTAACCAGAAATATCAAGCAAAAAAAATATCAGGTCTTTGGTGACCAATAAAAACCACATCCAAGAAAACCTATTTATCTAGTTTCAATAATAAAAAGAAGTGTTGTTGACCTAAACATCACAAAGGTACAACGTTTTTGTTGTGCTTCTCTGACTTGGGTGCTTGAGCCAAGAATATATGAGCCTGGAAAAAATAAGGCCAGGTTTGTTTACTATTTTTACCATCCAAAGAAAATGTTCTTTAGATATCTTATGCTGTCATTATTATTTCATAAAATGATGACAACATGGCCAATACCCAAGAGGGTAGTACCAACAATCTGCATCATCCAAAACTGGAACAGAGATAATAAGACGAGAAGAAATTGGAGGTTCAAAACGCCGAAAGGATATTCCCCCTTCTAAAGCTTCTTCTATTCATAGAATTATTATAGTTGGACATTGCATTTTCTTCATTTGTTATCCAATAAAAGAAGAAAAGTGTCATGTGGTCCATTATGTGATCTCACCAAAAAAAAACTAGGATTGGAATTTTGAGGGGAAGCATGGTGGTACTGCTTTGGTACCTCTGTAGCTGTAAGTCTTTAACTCAGTGACTTCTGGTGATAATATGCATACATGACATACACGCATGTGTTGTAGAATTTTGTTTTTGAAACATTTGATAATTAATAAGCAAAACGACTCATCTTGATAGCTATGTTACTTTATTTAAAATGCTTAATTAGACTCGTCCAAGTACAAAATTGATTCTGGAGAAGTAAAAGGTTGAGCAGTGGAGTACGTTATTGACAATATGGTAAAGAAAAACATTTTAGGACTCCAACTTAGAAAGCACTATAGAACTTGAGAAGAATTCGTTTTCATGCATAATTAAAACTTAAGAAGCCAACTGACGCAAACAAAGCCCTATCAGACATTGCGGTATCTTCCTTCTCCGACTCATTGTTTAACTTACCTAACAGTCTGTTCTGACCAGATTCTTTCACTTTCCATAACCCCAATTAAACAACGAAGATGTGATGCAGCTGCCTTGGTATATTACGGCCACCGTCCACAACTCTGCTCCTTCAAACTTTTTGGTATTCCTTCCTCACGTCTTTGTTTCTTCGAAAAAGGACGTGAAACAGAAATGCCAATGAACCAATAACAATGCTCAGTTGCCCCAAACTTTGTGTTTCCTTTATCAATGCTTAGTGTGAGGTTAAAATATTGATGCAAAAACCTTGTTATTGGTGTAAGATGCATATGAAGGTAACCATATGAGAGAGACCAATGGGTGCATTAGGTTATCTGAAACCCACCATGTTGCGTCTGGACCACTCAACGGAAAATTTTCTGCAGAGCCAAAGAGAGAGTTGAACAAGTAATGGGCACAACAGATGCGGTTCCATGCTCATGGGAACCTCAAACGAACCCTATTTGCTCAGATAGATGACCAACAAGTAAATGTTGAATAAGAGAACATGTATAGATTGTTTGAAATGTAAAACAACAACCCAAGTCAATCTACTAGGCTTCTCCATTATGTTACATTACATATTGCGTCGGTCTAACTGTTTAATAAGCAAGTTAGCTCCAGTCGAAAGAGAATCGCGACAGGCATAACTTCACATTTCCAGAAAGGTTTCCAAAAGAAATCAAACCGTCTCTTCAGCGATGTAAGCACCAGCCCTGCTAACTCAATAGTCACCTTTCGAATGTATCGTTGTGACATACTAATTGATCAAGAGGGAAACTCAAACGGATAGGCAAAATAGATTGCACGTCCTCCTAATCTGCAGTGCCATGATCAGAAGTTGTGAAACAAACATCAAGGTAGTAGGACTTCAGAGAGAAAGAAGTGGTCTGAACTGATAGGGCTCTAAGACACCGGTACACCAATCCTCAAAGCAGTAGGACTCCGGTGCCCAAATTGTAATAGAAGAACTATCCCCTACTTGCCATCAACCTAATTCCAAGATCTGCCGAGCAGTTGGGATACCTTTCCAAGAATAGGAGGGTGCGCGCAGCCCCAAGAGAAGTCTCCCACCAGGAACTGGAGAGAGTAACGTGCCTTGAAAATTTGTCCAAGTAGGGGATGGTTGAACCTAGGAGCTGCCTGATAATATTTGGAGTCTTGGAGATCAACTAAAGGATGTGAGATGAACAAGGGGCACAAGTGCTATGCTTCCATGCTCATCTGGACCCCTCAAACAATCCCCATTTGTCTAGATAGATAACCAACAATAAGTTACTATGTTCCCACACCATATTTCCATAACTACCGAAACAAACAACAATTGTCATACAATAAAGTAAATCAGACAGTATAGACTGTTTCAAATGTGAGCTAGCTTGAAATATAGATAATACAGAAACATGAAGAGAAAGCGGCAGCCCAAGTCAATCTACTGGGCTTCTCCATAGCTTATTTCACTTGCGCCCCTCGCCTTTTTTCTGTTCCTTGGCTGACAATGAAAATGAATCATTATTAGTACAGTCTGGACAGCACAGTTCCAGATTTGAATAAACAAATCAGCACAAGGAGACCAGGAGAAAAGAACAGGATCACTTATTTAAGGTACACAGTTAAGAGTACATACCAGTCTTCTCCTCTTCCCGCTTCTTAGCAGCCTCTGCCCTTTGTTGACGAATCATGGCTAAACGTTCTGCAAGAACAAAGAATATCACAACAAGAGTTGGTGTTAACATATTGCTACGTGCCACATGGAGGCAAGAAGTTCAACAAACTCTATTGAGAAATTATATCTATATCCTGAATCTTGACGTAGAACACCAATATATGCACAGTCAATGTAATATTAACTTCAGCAAGTATGGCTAAATGATAAGTTAGTTAACCCCAACAGAAGATTGTGCACTTTGGTTTCATCATCTTCAACCAAAGATATGGGAGTTAAAAAAATTATGTGTATTTTAATGACACCCAATATAATGGTACAAGCTATATCTTCAACATCTCAAATGAAATAACTCTTCAGGAGCAACCATGGATGATGTGTTCTCAGTAATATTTTACATACAACTAACTGAGAGAATTCAGTTTGCATATTATAGCCTGCATTAACAAAATTCCAATAAAATTGCCGAAAGATGAAGTTAGAATTTGTCAATTTTGCATATTACCTAAATCTTTCTTTGCCTGTTCAGTTTTTCCCTGCTCCTGCATCCTCATGTACCGCTCATGAGCCTTTTGTTTTTCAATCTCCTCCCTGCAAACAGATAGACATGAAGCTGACAAACTACCCTTGAATAACTCAAAAGTTTGGTACAAAGGACAACACCAATTTAATAATATTGGCCATAAGCCTTGGACCATCTTAGCAAATCTAAAAACTGTAACTACAGAAGTCTAGATCTGTGGGAGGTCCAACAACCCAGGAATCACAACAACAACAACATAGAATAACAAAAGAAGATCCAGTTCGTAAAAGTAAAACAGTAAGAATAACTCTAACTTTATCCATGAATTTCCTCACTTTCTAGTATGACCTAGAATGGTTCCTTTTTTTTTTTTTTTTTTTTTTTGAGAAGAGTATCATTAGCTTGGGGTAAAACCCCAACAACATAGAATAACAAAAGAAGATCCAGTTCGTAAAAGTAAAACAGCAAGGATAACACTAACTTTATCCATGAATTTCCTAGAATGGTTCCTTTTTTTTTTTTCTTTTTTCTTTTGAGAAGAGTATCATTAGCTTCGGGTAAAACCAGCTTACAGACTATCTTGGGGTTCATTATCCACTGAGCTTAATCAGATTTCTTTGTTGGCCATTCTCAGATTGGATAGTACATGTGCTTATTATGCACAATAACTGTATAAGTTTGATCGCAACTAATAATACCTTAAATGTGCATAAAAAAGATGAATAAGATAGAGATGAGGATGAATATGATAAGGATGCAAGATTTTGTTCGGATTTAGGAATTGTTGGAACTCATTGAACAGATATTTTATGCAGAAGTAGTAAGAAAGACTGCATACCTTTCACGCCTAGAAAGTTCAGTTGTTTTCTCAAGCTACAAGAAGAGGAGCACATGTTCAATTAGTTTATATTAAAACTTTGGCTGGTAAAGTCAGATCAATTAAGAACAAAGGTTTATTAGCTTACATCAACATTTTTAGCCTTCACATTCTTTGGCTTTACTAGATTGGGATTCTCAATTTCTATGAGTCCCTGAGTACCCTTCCGCTTCTGTTAACAAATGGTCACGATTTCAGCATGATATAGTATAAATTCACATAAAACAGAGGTCAACAAGAGAGCGAAGACAGACGAAAAATAAAGTAAACGAATATACTGACTTCTGTTTCTTCTTCTGATGATGATTCCTCTTCAGACTCTACTTCTTCCTCCTCTTCAGCTTCTTCCTACAATATTAAAAACAGAACATCTATATAAATATTACAGCATATAGCTTAAATCAACGTATGAGTGCATGGAAAAATTCACAAGGTAATCCTCCTCAAGGAATTCTAATGTTTGAATCAAAAAGCCACACATATAGTTGTTCACTAGATTAATTAAGACATGTTTCCTAAGCTTCCTACTAATTAGGTTACAGAACACCAAGGTTCAGCAACTCAATAGATCAAGTGATAAGCTAGACAGAATCAATATAATCAGAAACACACAGAAGCACAGTATGTGCCTAGTGCCTAACTGTGTGTGTAGAACAAATTTGGAATTTCTGACTGAAGCATTAATACAGCAATCTCTATTCTACTAATTTATATGAGAAAAGTTTAATACCCCAATAGAATAAAGAACAAAGTATTACCCTTTTGAAACTACGTGGACGAGAAGAGGTTCCAGCAACTGCAACCATTTGAAGTATAGACAAAAGGGAACCATAGTCAGCTCATGGCATACGAATAGTAAAGTTGCTTGAAACAAGTTTACCAATTACCAAACTTGACAATACAAACTGTATTTTAATCACCAACCAGAGATGCACAAATCTATTCAAAGGTTTAGATAGTTCATCCGATCATTAACTATTCAGGTATCATATACATAACTTTGACACTAGATGTAAAACCAAATGAATGGAAAGAAACAATCTTTACTATCCGAGGTATGACGTATAACTCTGATCAACAATAAAAAACGAAGCTTTCAGACAACCCTATCTACTTTTTTAAAAGCTGAAGCAGTGATGAAAAACAAAATCAACTGAAGATTATTACCTTATTCACCACATAAAGGTCGAACTGAATTCAATCATCTTATCCCGATTCGAAATTTTCAACTAAACCGTTGGAATTGAGCCCAGTTCAATCAATTGAATCAATTTTCCAACAAGGGTATACAAAATTTCAAGCTAAATCATACCAGAAACCTTAAAGTTTCAATCTTGAACTATTTTAAGAGTCCAAAATTTCATTAAACTAACCAAATTTCATGAAAAAGTTACAAACTTGACCGCGAATTCAGAATCAGATCTAGACAAAATGGAACAGCTGAGACCCTGACAATACATATAAACAGATAGAATATACAAAGAGAGAAAAAGTGAACAAATGAGGGGGGAGAGTGAGTACCCATCTCTTCATGAGTGGAGAAGTGGCGGTGGCCGGTGGGCTTGCCCTTGAACTTTCCTCTTCCCATATTGGATTCAGGAGATAAGAGACAAAAGAGAGATCGGAGAAGAGGAAGAAGAAGGAGGAGGAGGGACTAATAAGGAAGGGGAAGGCTGTTGTAATTTATAGCTGCTGCTGCTGCTAGCTAGCTATTTGGCACTTGAAGACCTACTGTGAAGGAGCCTTGCGTCCTTATGGCCGCTTTACCTATTTATTAGATTTTAGTTATTTTCTTCTGTTAGATTCACTATGGGTTTTGTCAGATCAGATTATCTTCGCCCGTGTAGGTTATGTGTATAAAATATCTTAAACGACTAAAATTGTGCTGTGTGCATATAAGAATTTCCGGAGTTTTGTTTGCAATCTCTTGTAAATAAGTGTTTTTGTTACTAGATCAAAAGCGCTTAATGTTTGGTTAATTTTTTAAGCAATTTTAAACAGTGTTATTGTATGATCTGGTTGAATTGGGAACATGTTAAAGGGGATAGACTTTTGAGTATTATTTACCGTTTCAGTCATAATTTTGATCGATTTTTTACTTAGTTGTTCCAAGTTATTGAATTTTCAAATTTAAGGGTAGAGACTAATGAAGCATTTGAGAAAGATTTATTTTGGTAAATATACTTAACAGTTTGAATTTAGATTATTCGACCCTAGCTATCCCTATCATAAATAAAAAAAATGCTGAAATGTCATCGAAATGCCAATACCTTTTTTAAAAGATGTATGTGTATACTATAGCAACTTTTGTGTCTAGAACAAAAAGGAAGTGATTCCAATTTCTCTATTCATGAAAAGTTGCATATTGTTCCTCATAGTATAATAGTACTCAATTTTAGGGTAGATTGGGTGGTGGGAGTAGTAGTGCAACTCATTGTAGAGAATAAAATGGAGGAATATATGAAAATCTTATCTACTTTTTCTCTTGCTTGGTTGTTTATAGAACCAGATACCACCTAAAACTTATAGTGTCGTTCATGACCAGACTAAAACTTATAGTGTCGTTCATGACCAGACTAAAACTTGTTTTTCACAGCGGCCAGTTTGGTTACTCGATCTTGAAATGTTTCTTTTGATTTAGTCACTTGGAATGTCATCATACTTACTTAAACATTCAAGTAGGAGGTGATGAGTTTGCGCTCTCTCAAACTATACGAATAAATAATATATTTGTACTTCACTCACGTACGTATAACACTACAAATGTTACTAAATAAAACAGTCCTTGGACATTGTTGCATGAGTGTGCCATCCATGTACTGTACCATATTCGAATACAGTTCATGATCAATATGATTTACCATGTTATAATACTCATGATCTAGCTTGGTCAATTGAACGAGAGCTTTGGTTGAGGAAGTGCAACTTATCTTTCTTCTTCTCTTGTCTAAACAAAGAAATATAAAAAATAATTAAGTATACAAGACGTCGTCTTTTGTATGTAAACCTGGCCGTCTTTACAGACGAGCAGTCTGTGACATTGAACACGCTCTTTTGAGTCTTTTCTCGCTTCTGACCAGAGACAAGAAGAAGAAGATGAAAAAGAAAGCTACGCAGTTTCAACTAAACCCCAACTGGGCTCAATTCCAAGAAGCCCTCAAGAGCCAGCCTAAGCCTTCAAGACCCTTCAGCAACTCTGACTCAAAAACCATCTTGGGTAACTTCTTCTTTCTCATCTTCAATTGCTGCCTTTGTTTCTTAGCATTTGTATCAGTTGAAAGTTTTGACCTTTTGTTTTTGTTGTTCTGAAAGAGTATAAAGCACACTCCTTTGTATTTGGGTTTTGTTTACAGGGAAACGGAAAGAGAGAGTGGATGACTCTCCGTCTATGTTGAATGTCCTAGAACCTGTTAATGATGATTGCAGGTGATTATTTGGCAGATATTTGTTCTTTCATGCCTTTTGGTCATTTGGGTTTTGTTGTAGCAATTGGTTATTAGTTTAGTTGAGGTAAAAAGAGATTAGTTGTTTCAGTTTTGTTATTTCTTGTGGGTGAACGAATTTACATGAATTTGGAACAGATATGAGCTAAAATTAAGATTGTATAATGCAATTCTAGAACCCATTTCTGAATACTCATGCTTAGCCAGAATGTGTGTGTCTTCCTTATGCTTAGACTACTCACCTCTTTTGGTTTTGCACAACTTCATATTCATCAAACTTTCGACGACAGCTTGAAGGCTATACTTTCCACCCAAAGGTTCATAATTGCGTACCTTTTCTTGTCTAGTGTCTCCCCTGTTTCTTAAAGGGCTCGACAAAGTAAAAGAAAAGAAAGTGTTCTTCCATGACACCTATAGGTTTTCTCATCTCGAATGTTGGGCTGCTATATGATCTCACAGAGCAGTTATATGCCTCTTTGATCATACAGAAAAGCTGTATAACTGCAAATCATCTGAGCAAACTCGTAGTCTGCATTACTTTTGGGTTTAAAGAAAGCCTCATATGTGTCATTTTCTACACAAGTTAGGAGAAAGGTTTTATCTTTCTTTTTCTATTTTTAATTTCAACCTTAAACAGACATTAACATAATTTATCATCAAATAACTGCATTTATACAGAATGACGGGAATGTGTTCCATCTGTGAAAATCAAGAAGATGTTTTCTTTTGTATTCTGTAAAATATCATGGTCCACAAAGTTTTTTCCTCAGGTGCTATGAGAGTATGAGATCTCTTAACATATGAATCATTTGACAGTGTGACAGATGAGATAGGCATGGATTGTGAAATGGTCGGTGTTGGTCTTGGAAGTAAAAGTGCCCTTGGACGAGTTACACTGGTATTCCCTCATCCCTTATATTTCATTTTCTACCCTTCTGTCATCTTGTACTTTGAGAGGTTGAATCTTTAATGTGGCAGTTTTTGGATACAAGTTTGCATCTGTTAATGTAGTAGCTAACACGTTTTCCATTTTGTCATATTCTTACACTTTGGTACAATAACTTGTTAGAAATACTGATTTCTGATGGTACAGTTTTATGGCAGATAAACAAATGGGGTAATGTTATATATGATGAATTTGTTCGCCCAGTAGAACGTGTTGTTGATTTCCGAACTCAAATAAGTGGCATTCGTTCTTGGGACTTGCGAAAAGGTTTGGATTTATCTATCTTTGTGTTGCTGTTTGAATACTCCACGAGTGTTGGATATCTTCTTTACTTATGACTTACCAGTTTTCCATCCTAATTTTTCAGTTTCTCACCATAGGTAGAATCCAGATATGACTCCTATTAAAAATCATGTACTGCTCAATTATCACTGCATGGTTTTTTGGGTTACTTTTTTTAGGGGATCTTGGTATTTGTCCAGTTGAGGTCTATAATTAACCACGGTATTTCTTGAGAGGTAGAGTTGATAATGAGAATAATGGTCATCTTCTGTCCTCTTTCTTCTTTCTTTCCTCTACAGCTCTACCCCGTCCCTCATCATTTAAACTTCTTTTGAAGTACCCACTGGTACTACATTAACCAAGGTGCTCATATTGCTTTCTAGTAGATATGCTTGAAATTTTTCCACATCATTCCCTCTATTCTAATCTATGCCATTGAATGTGCAATACAACTAGTAATACAAAATAATTGAAATGCCCTGTTGCTTGTTTAGTTGGTTTGTGAATTGGCTAATATGTTATAGTCTGCATATTATTTGGTGACATATATAAGTTATAACTAGCATTCCAAGAACAATAATTGTGGATGCTTACAGCAATAGAATGGTTGCATCTGTGTTCTCTGCAGCAAAGGATTTTCGAGTAGTTCAGAAAAAAGTAGCGGAGTTGATTAAAGGACGAATTCTTGTGGGCCATGCATTGCGCAACGATTTGAAGGTATCTTGCAGTTTAATACGGTTAGTGTATAAAAGCAAATATTTATTTTGACAATTTGTCTGAAACAGGCATTACTTCTGAGTCACCCGAAGGAGGACATGAGGGATACATCATTGTATCAACCCTTTAAGAGGTACATATTGTCTTTGTTAAACAACTAAACGTCTACTGACAGTCTCCCTGCATGTGCTCAAGAAATATGTGTTTGATGAAGCAGGGAGGAAGGATCTGTAAGGGCACTCCGGCATCTTGCAGCTGAGTTTCTGGGTGTTGAAATTCAAAATGGGGAGCACTGCCCTGTTAGTATTCTGATTCTTTGATGGTTACATTTGATTGTAATTGTTTTCATGTTGTTATGAACGTATGATTTCTTCTACTAAATAATAGTTGGAGGTATACTATAATACATTATATACAACATCCATGGCCAGTCATTTAGGGGTTAGGAGGATTTCAAGAAGCTTGAGACACAGGAATGTAATCAGTTTACCAAAAGTTAAAGTTGAGAGAGATTTTCATCTCAAATCAGTTCCAGAAGCAGCCGTTATGTGGTCCAAGAAAAATATATCAAATTCATGACTCTTAAAGACATTTATATTTCTTGCCGTCAAACGCAGTGATTTTGTTCATTTTGAACTCCTGTTTTACTGTCATGTTGGTTGTAGTTCATGTCCTCACTTTCCATATGTTTTAGGGTATTCAATAAGTAACTTTTGATGTGATGAAATGGCATGTTGTTGTTATACATGATGTTAGTTTGAAATTTGAAATGTTATGTAGTTACATTGTTTAACTCCTAATGTTATTACAGGTAGAAGATGCTCGTGCTGCGATGCTGCTTTATCAGAAAAATAGACAAGTATGGGAAAAGAGCGTTAAACTTCAACTTGGGCTTAAAGAAAAGCAGAAGAAACGCGGCAAGGGAAAGAAGAAAAGGAAGGAAGGGGGTGATTTGAAAAGGGATCATGCAGAGTAATAATTTCCGGTTGACTGTTCTTTTGACGATTAAGCTGTTTAACCAACAGACAGAACTACACACAATTTCATGGCTTAGTTATTTAAAATTTTCAATTGAACAAATTTCTAGTTCTAATGTTTCTTCTCATCAATGGTAGAAAATTTTTGTTTGTTGTAAGCTGAACTATTCTTCATATGTCAATCTTTTGGAGAAATCTATGTATCAAACAAGATAGTATCATTGTAAAATGGCTGCTGGTGTGTACCAGTACAATTTTGTCCTTCTATTTCATCGAAGTATACTAGCTACAAGAAGCTGTTGAGTACAAAAGATTGGTCAGACCAGTTGAGTTGTGTTCTTCTAAAGAGACCTGTTTCTCTTTTTCTCTAGTTTGGTCGTCGGCGGGTCAGCAGTCCTCATATTAAACCAAATCCCTTATTTAGTGGATTAATCTCCTTAATTGTCTGTAATAATTTCTATTCGAAATGTTATATTTGAATTTGTGCCCCCCAAACTCAAACTAATTACTCAAGAGCCCCCTCATAGAAAATAATATTTACACTGAGACCAAGAAAACCCAAAATTCTACAGTGGGGTCCAACGGCCAGTCATACAGCTATAAATAGACAAAGCCCTCTCTCTCTCTTGGCCAAAATCAGAAGCGCGCGTTGTCTCTCACTAAGGTACGCCTTTTTCTCCCAAACCCAGCTTTAGGGTTTCATTGCTTTCTTCTTTGCTATCTTGATTCCCTTTTTTCAGCTTTAACTTTCGTTTTCTTTCACTGTTTCAATCTTTAGGGTTCCCCAGGTGCTTCTTATGTATGTTTTTTCTTTGTCTTTTGGTTCTTGATTTGATGAAATTTGGAAACTTGAGCAGCAGCCTTTGTGTTAATTGATCAATTAATAAGCGAAAAAATAACTCTTCAATTCTGTATAGTTTTAGTAATCATGCTTTATATTAAACATACCAAAATCGAAAGTGTGTTTCAAGATCATTTAATTCTAAATAATCTATTCTGATTTGTTTGTGCTGGGATTTTATATTTGTGCATAATTTGTATATACTTTATGAGAATGCTAGACCATTGCAGTGTCTGTGATCTATGGTTAACATTCGCACTAGTGGTTTAGTCAGCTGCTTAATACATGAACTAATGGGTGGAAGTCTGATAATTGGGCAGAAATTCATTGAAAAATGGGCAAGCGAAAGGCGAAGGCAAAGCCTGCGCCTAAGAAGCGAATGGATAAGCTGGATACTGTTTTCACTTGCCCCTTTTGCAACCATGGTGACAGCGTCGAGTGCCGCATGTAAGTTTTTGTTCTACCCATTGTCCTAATTGGTATTGATTGTTGTAGTTTTATAATCAACAGGGTTGATGCTACTTAGTAGAATCCGGCTGGGTTTAGCATTCTTGCACTCATGCCCATCACTCATTTTGTTTTGAATTTTGTTGCAGTGACATGAAGAACTTGATTGGTGAAGCTATATGCAACATTTGTCAAGAAAGTTTCAGCACAACCATCACAGGTATATTATTTTGGCATGCAAAAACAGAGTGCTTGGGCTCTTTTAATGCACATAACTGCTGTGATTGTGCAGTTTTACAATGAGTTTGTGAATCAGTGTTGGACGGTAACAGTGTGGGATCTCTACATAGCCAGAAATTATTTATTTTTTATTCACTGTGTTTATATTAGGGAAATAACAAGTTTACATAAGCTTAGTCAAAAACCACAACACCAAGCACATATGATTTTTAAGTGGTTCTGTAATAACTGAGGAGGATATGGGGTAATTGAAGAGGAACACTTTTGGATGTAGGAAGATGTAAGTGAATTAATTCTGAAAACATGAAAAGATCTCCTGAAATCTTTAGTTAATAATCACAAGGTGTGGCTTGTTATAGTATCTGGATTGAAAAGGGTACATGCCCGCTTCCAATCAATCCACTTATGATCTTAGGGAATTTGTGGGAAAACAAATTAGAGTTTTTTAAATGATACTGTTTAGGGTAAATTGATAAGGGGTCCCATATTGTGGCATAATGTAGTAAATGACAATAAATCTAATTCTGATTGATTTTCTTGTTTTGACACTTCTCTGCCCTCTTTCTTAGTGTTAATAATATATGTTGACAGTTGATAACCTCTGATCTTTTGTTTTTTCCTTTTGCAGCTTTGACTGAAGCCATAGACATGTAAGTAGAAATTCACTTGAAGTGTTTGTGGTGGCAAGATAATTGGTTTTGATTAGTTCCTCTCTTTACCTCTCTTTCTGACCATACAATATATGATTTCAGATATAGTGAATGGATAGACGAATGCGAGCGTGTCAACACTGTTGATGATGATGGTGATGGTGATGGTGATGGTGCTTAAGAAGCTGGTGGGAGGTTCGAGTTCATTCAGTCTTGTTGTAAGGGGAAGGAGAGGGCTGGGAAGTTCTGTGTTCTTGAGTCAATAAAGAGCAACTGGCCAGACCTTCTTCATGTGGTGGTTGTAAAATGTAAACGCTGTAGTTTCAAAACTTACATTTGTAGCCATATATAATCACCATGTTGTATTATTAGGCTTGTTATGTATATGTATTTGTGTCTGAATTTTATGATCTTGCCTAACTAGTAAAATAAAGTCTCGACTGAGACACTGTTGATGTGATGAGTTGGTTAAGGTACGTCACTGATCCGGTTCGTGTTGATAATTTAACCAAATCAGATTGAGCTCGGTCTGAGGGTTTGAATGACTCGTACTGCTCGAGGGTTTGACCGACTCATTGCTCAAATCGCATCACTAGGTGTATTGGCAATTTTCTCTACTTTTGAGAAGAATAAGATGGGATAAACTTTTTTAGTAATTTATCATACGGTCTAGAAACTGAGGTAGGAGGCATAGATTCTCAGGCGAGAGAAGGAACTGCCAAAAGAACAATAATCACACAGTTGATTGATCCTTTTGTTATATCCCTAAGCAATTTCCGAGCACGACGTGAAAGTCAAAGAAAGATTAAATTTTAAAGGAAAAAGATGAATGGAATGTTTGGAGTCTAGAATTTAAGGAATTCAGTTTAAACAGGTAAAATTGAAAAACTTCAACAATTTCTTTGACGAGTCATATTCAGAATTAGTATACAGAGGGAAGCTCATACTCAACTCACACCGATGAAAATCCAGTGTTGTGAAGAGGTTGAACCCAGCATACTATTGATCCTACACAATAACAGGACACTAACAGCATAGTACAACCGAAATGATGAATTCATCAAAGCAACCACTAATTCCCTCCCGGAATGTTCCCAACAGCACCGCCAGGGATCACTGTAGCAGTGCAGCTTGTGAGTACAGCACAACCTGTAGGACTACCACTAGCGACTCCAGGAACACTAGCACTTCCTCCACTTATAACAATGCTCGTTTCTGGTTTTCTAAATCCAGGAGTTGAAGCTTGGGACGAAAACGAAGCATTAGCATGAAAAACTGGGGACGCAAACGATGCATCTGCATTATGCTGCTTTTGTATCATTTCAGCAGAAGTAGCAGGCACCTTAAAATGATCCATACTTTTCTGCTCCGCTGCTGTTGTGTTGTTTTCAGCATGAAGTTGATGCAACCTGTAATCCGTTTCAGGCCGACGGCAAACCTTCCTCAGTGGAACAATTTCCTGGTAACATGAACATAAGATCAGACAAGGTCGGATAAACCATTAACTTTATATGGTGAACAGAAGTGAATGATGCCCCATTTTAGAAATGTATTGTAATCAAGGACTACACTTTCACAAATCATAACAATAATAGACATAAGCTAATGTTCCGTCATATAAAGTCGTCAAAAGGTCATCTGGTTTTCTTTCTGATGATATTTTTCAGGGAGATCATTACTATAGCATGCTGTTCTCATGTTCACATAGTAGTTAAATTTATGGCTATAACTATGAATTAAAAAATAAAATAAAATAAAATAAAAAAACCTTGATGCCAAATCATGTCCCACTATGAGTTATATTCAAGGAGACATCAGAATACCTCGGACTGATCGTGAACATAGCGCACTAAAAACCTACAACGACAACCTCTTACATCATGCCTTCGTCTTTGAGCATCGAGCACATTGGCATCAAAATACAAAGCCTGCTCTTTACCTTCCTGAAAAAGAAAAATCCACAGAATTTCCGAAACTGGTTAGCATTAGCTTCTCTATACTACTTATAAACACTGGTTTTCTCAAGAACATAGGGACAGCAAATGAATGCCACCTGAAAACATAGTATGAGGTCTCCCGGGAGAACTGCAACACATTCTGATGATTCACATGGAAGAGAGCGCTGCCTGACATGCTTTCGGACATTAACCCACTCATCCTCCTCTGGTCCGAATCCAGCAAACCGAACCAGCACGTCCTGAAATATCCAACACGATTCATTTAAATTTATAACCATCAAGTTTGTCTTTCAGTACAGCAAATATTATAGTTCGGCTAATTTTGGGTTGAAGCAGAACTTTGAGGGACAATTAAGAAAATAGTCAAGGCAATCTGTACATAGAAACTGAATTACAGAATTACCGGATCACCACCCTCCAAATGTCTATGAGATAAAAAGTTAGCAACATCATACCTGAGAACAAAAATAATAGTTCACCTATGAATATTAAAAGCATGTAAACGAATCACTTTTACAGGTAAACAAAATTATATACCAATAAAATCTGTAGAGAAACATGAGCAAGTTTGCAACATGATTTCATAAAAGATTACTAACCAAGCAGCATCCCTTCCAGATTTAGCTTCAAACTCCAAGATAGGATTGTCAGAAAGACCCCTCACTGTGCTTGGAACTGGTTATAAGTATGAGAACTTAGTTTAAAATCCAATCATGAAGAGAAGATACTTAAGAGAATGGATTGAGAAATAACACTAATCAACAAGTTCATTCATCTTCTTCATTAATAATTTTCTTAATGACTTTAACAAAGTTTGACAGGTCTTCAAACGAGAGAGTCAAGTTTCTCCATTACTTCTCAACTGACCAAGTATTGGACAATATTGCAAGCATGTCTCTTGATAAATAATGCATATACCGAACAGGTGGTATAAAATTGGTCAATGATGTCATATTCAAATTTTTTGAACTCTAATATACCACCAACTATGCATAACTATGTTTAATAGCTTTCAGCATGAACAGTGCAATAATTGGTTTCTAGTTTAATTTGTACAAATATCTTGGTCGATAATGTCATATGTACAATAACCTTTAGCATACACTTTCACTGGGTTGAATCAAGTACTTTAGACAAGTCACATGCCATAATGCCTTCAATTAAAAACGAAAGTAACACATGCATCTCCACAGATAAAATTGCTGAAAACAACATCTTAGAAACTCCAATAGCTTATTAATCGTTATTTACTTATTTAGCATGTAAATTTTTGGTCTTAAGTTCTTTTAAGGCTTGTTTACTGCAATGTGGAGGACTTTCGATCAGCAGTGACTAAAGCCATGGTTACAAATATTCAGCAGAAGAACAAAGTAAAGAATAAACTTATAGGAAATCAAGTTGTGTGCAGCACCAAGAAAAGTTAGACAATTGATCAGATCCCTAGATGCTCTATTAAGTATTCTATGTGGATTTGTAAAGACAATGTAATAGTTGCCAAAAGTTTGTTAAAACCTCAATTTCCCCAGAATTTGGGGAGTCAATAACACATGATGCATGCCATCTCAAATGTCATGACTAACAATTAGTAGTGAGGAACACCATTATCGAAGATAAAAAGTTTTCCCTTATAATATCAGATTGGACGATTAAGGCTGGTACACATTCACAATCCATGCATTTTATATATGGAAAGATAATACAGCAGATTACCAATTTTTTTCATAGAAAGAAATAACTATCAATCATATGGGGGAACACTTTTATTACCAATTTCATGCATACATAGGTTTTCTATTTATGCATATGAATTCTTATGTGATGGCCATAAAAATTAAAAGTGTATTACTTAGAACCCTTTTTCTCCTCCGTGACAAGTGGCATTCATAGTCATGCATGTATGTAAATGCAAACAAAAGGCCCTGTTTTGAAATACATGCATGCACGTAAACATACTCAGCAGTACTTACCAGTCAAATTAAAGTACTACAGGACAATACACACAAGAACCCACTACAGGGGAATTTGGCTACAGACTAACCATCGCTACATCATTCAACTTAAATACCTTTCAAGGTATTTAAGTTGATGATTGATGATTGAAGATTGATGATTGACAAAACAAACTCAAGTGTACAGGTTCAAGATAGGTTACCAAACTTGAGTTAAAACAAAAAGGTCAGATAAGTGAGCCCCAAACAAATGAAAATGAGACAAAAAGGAAGGGTACAAAAATAGAAATAGAGTAGTTCCATTCTACCTGAAGGAGCATGTACAGGAGCAGCTATAGGTTGGGGGCCTTGAGGAACAGTTCTCACTGGAGTTGATTCCACTCGAGGCATAGGCGACACATTTAACTTCCCAAGAACCTTACTTGATTTTGCTCTAATAGCATATCTCCTATTTTGGAACCAATTCCAAACCTATAATAAGATAATACATAACACGCAGACTCAAATGAGTTTTCAAACCAATTCTAAGCCCATATGATGATGATAACCCAGAAATAGAACTAGTAATTTTCCATAAGGAATTTAAATAAATATAATTATCATACCTGCTTCATTTGCACTATAAATTTGCCTTTTCGCTCTTCTGTTTCACTGTACCAGTGACAAGTATCTAGGTTATCTGATGCATAAGAATGGCATTCATTCAAATTCAAAAGTTTTTAGAGCTTATGCAAACCTGAACTTCTCTGCAAGGGCCACTAGAAGTTCGCGTGCTGGCATTGTATTATTATGTTGATGCAGAATAGCTTCCATCTCAGTAACCTAACAAATGTGGCAAGTTGATGCGTCATAACAGATCTTAAAAGTAGAATATACTTCTACATAAAATTTGACGTCATTATTCTATGATCTCCTGAAGGATGGTTCATGTGTTGATACCAAATGTCTTCGAAATGAATAATTATGTATATCTCAGAGCCAAACTTAGTACTTCTGACTCAGAGGTACTATGCTAAAAAGTAAAGTTTTTTCACAGGCACTGTCCATATGCTAATGATAGGGCAATATTTTACAAGCTGCAGAATGTTGCATAAGGAATCATTCATGCACGGAAGATCGTATGCAAAATACTGGATCTAGATTTAATGCAAGTGAATTAATAAGAAGCTGGGGAAAGAAACGACAACTAATTATGGTCTAGCAACAAAACTAAAAATGACAAAGGCAACAACTTTATGATCCTACCATGCATATACTGTTAGCAAATTCCAACGGTTACGAGAATTAACGAAGTCATCAAAAAGTTCGATTACGACAAACAGAAAGCATGCACTTATATTTTGTCAAAATAACTAGAAAAGTGAAAAGAAACAGATAAATGGACAGCTAGACTGTCATGTTTCCAAAATGAAAGAGATCAAAAATCACAAATGTTTTATCTTGAAAACAGTTCTTAAAATCTAAAATCTTTAACCCAACAGCATGATCACTAACCCAGCAATGCTATTTCTTATCATTACTTGGCCAGTTTTAACTTTTAAGCAATAATAAACATGTGCAAAGTGGCATTGTAATATCTTCCTGAAAACGGGGAACAGACATGGAATGAATCCATTAACAGATCAACCACACAAACCACCTATACCAAACAGAATTTCGAACTCTTAAGCTAAAAACACCAGTAGGCTCCATCAAGCAAACAAAAAGAATCCAATCACAGAAATTAAATGGAATTCCAAACCAAGTACCAAAACCTTATCAGGTACAATCTCAAACACAAACACAAAACCCAAAATTGAAGCTGAAAAACCCAACAAAACCCACAATCCAACTCCCCAAGTTCAAAATCACAACCCCAATTCAAAAACCCACAATTCACAACTCAAAGATCAAAACTTTACCACATCCATGTTCCCAAAATTCAACTTTAAATCAGCATGCAAAACACTAGGCATTAACTCATTCAAACTAAAAATCAAACTAAACAAAAATTACAGAAAACGAAAAAAACAACCTCAGTCTGATTGAAGCGGAATGAAGGGCCTCCATTGCTTGGAGGCCTACCCATGATAGCTCTCTCTGCTCTCAGCGATTAGAATGAGGGAGATGAAGAAGTGGGGTTTGGGTTTGGGTTTGGGTTTGGAGAAAGGGAACGTTTTTGATGTGAGGGGGACGTGAGTGAGAGGCAGAAAAGGACAAATTGAATTCAGAAATCTAGAACAAAATAAGACAAATTGTCATAAATGGGTTTACATGAGAAGAATATGAGAGATTTTTGGTCTCTAATTCCTAATCTGGACCGAAAAGGGTTTTTGAGTTTTGAAAAAAAGAAGAGAAACGCACAATCTGGGGGCGACCTACGATAACTTTTTCTGTTACTTATTTTGCGTCTAAACCTAGGAAAAACTGCATACGAGTCAGTAGTCAGGCCATCCATCACCCTATTTATCCGTTTCTCTTTTTTTTTTTCTTCTCTTTTCTTTGCTTTATTTCTTTTTAATAATTTTACATGTGAAAATAAATTAAGATGACACCTTTTTTTTATTTTTTATACCGAGACAATCTTGTAAATGAAACTATATAGAACGTGAAATTATTAAGTTTGTGACGGAAAAATATAAGGACAATTTATCTCGGTCACATTTGTGTTATGTTGTATTATCTTTAGATTTGACCATTTGAGTGCAAAATTATTTCAATAGAGACGTTACAACATAGTTGTTGAGATCTTATGTATGATATGTGATTCAAATGCGTTTTGGTGGTCCAAATGATTTGAGAATTCGTTAAAATTAGCCGAGCACTAAATTGTTGACTGATGAACTTATTTTAGGTTGTAGTACTCTTGTTGATTGGGAGGAGTAGGCCTTGAAATCATATGAAGGTTCTTTAGATAATGACATGTTCGCTTACTTAAAATGACTAAAATTGAAAGGATGACATTTGTTCTCTCATTCTATTTACATAAACAATATCAAGAGCTTATTACATGTACAAATACAAAGTTTTTTTTTGGGTCACCTCCTAAGGAACTCATAACTTTGAATGAACTATAAACCTATGATTAGTCAATGATCCATACTAAATGTTAATTGACAAACAAGAAAAGAAAAAACAATCAAAATAAAAATCGATTACCAGCACTCTTAGTTATTAAAACAAACTATCCAAACAGAGAAAACATTCATTTTAAATTACAATCTAATACAAAACAAACAAATAAAGTGTAAATTCGTAGCCTCGACCAACAACATAATCCATCAAATAAAATAATGTTCAAAGAATTTCTCTAGATATGCAAGCTATATTGAACTATATATGCAAAATGGACAATCATATCTAATTAAACTAGCTACCAATCTAAAAAGTCTAAAACAAACTAATTAACGAACCGCCTACTCTGCCTTGCGGACCAAAACGAAGACACGTCACTCTCTCTACACTCCCCTATAAAACCCTAAACTCCATTTCTCTGATGATCCGACTCTGATCGCAGAGATGCTGAGGTCACGTAGCTTCAGAATCTCAATCTCGGAGTCCAACCACTCCAAGGCTGGGCTCCGCCACATCGTCACCGCCTGCAGAGCCGTGGTGCTGCCGCGCTTCGGCGGGCCCGAGGTTCTGGAGCTCCGGCCCGTCGTCGACGTCCCTGATCTCAAGCCCAATCAGGTCCTCGTTCGCACTCGCGCCGTCTCCATCAATCCTCTTGATACCAGAGTCGGTCTCTTTTCTCTTCCACACTCTCTTAATTTAATTCTTTACTCTTCATTTTCGGTTTCGACATTGCTAATCCTAACCGTTCGATTGTCACTATTTAGCTGCATTTGCATTGTGATTTTGGTTATTTGAAACTATAAGTGTATATATATATATATTGTGAGAAGTTTGAATCACTGTAAGGAAATTTATGTTGCTCTAATTACAAGTTAAAATAGTTTAGCTTTATTCTTCATTTACAGATTCTAAAAAGCTAATTGGAACCATCAGTATGCATAGCTTAGCTGCATTTTGTATGCTAGATTTGACTCGAGTGTTCTACGGGTATGATTGTGGTTATTTTTCTGTATATAGTTTGCAATTTGAGCTTAAAATTGTATTCACAAGGTTTGATTAGACTGAAATCTCTCTTGGTAATAGTTGTATAGTTCTGCATTTGGGATAGAAGATTACCTCAAACCCTAAAAGTGATCACTGTATTTGGCTGTCAATTTTTTTTTTTTGAATAAAAATCCTTTAAGAAAGATTGTTACATTTTGAAATGCTTGCCGATTCTTCTCCCGCTGCTCTTTTAAAATTATCTTTATATAAACTTGAATGCCTTGCTTCCAATTCTTGTAACATTATTTGGTGAAAAATATATATATTTGTCGTATAAGTGTACCAAATGTTATGGCTTTGATATATATTTTTTTTCAGATGCGATCTGGCTATGGTCGTTCAATATTTGGACCTCTTCTACCACTAATTCTGGGACGTGATATTAGTGGTGAAGTTGCAGCTGTGGGAGCTTCAGTTAAGGGACTTACTGTAGGGCAAGAAGTTTTTGGTGCATTGCATCCGACGGCTGTGAGGGGTACTTATACTGATTATGCAATTCTTTCAGAAGATGAACTTGCACCAAAACCAGCGTCAATCACACATGTGGTAAATATTCTTGTATTTCTAGGCTGCTAGCTAATAAAGGAGTTGTGGTTGTGTTTTGATTTCTATCAATTTGGTTGGCTGCATATCATCTGTAACTCTCCATCCCCATGGTATTGTAAAAGTTGAGCTATTCTGTTTGTAGAAATTTTCTATTAGGTAATAAGGTTAATCAACTCAACATGTTTGGATGTGTGGTGATTTGTGCCTAGCTTGATCATGGAGGTTCACTTTCCTCAACCTAGATAAATGATGAAAGAAGCATTAAAGTTTTGGCTCTGTAAAGACATCAGAATAGATTTTGTTGCTCAAGATTAGTTAGGATATAGACCCATATATGGCATCACTGTGAAACAAAAGTTAAACTGAGCATGATAAGTTGCCTTTGAAAATTTGCAAATAGCAGTAAGAAAATCAATAAAAATCTATGTAGATTAAATATATTTAGGCCGTTAGGGAAGGGTAAGGTATAGGGCATACATAACCAAAACTTGTATTTTGGGCATTGTTGAGAAATGAAATTTTGAAATGCTTTGCATATGACATGACATTTTATGATATGTGTAATTATATAGTATTCACAATGAGCAAGCTAGTGCAATTAGATCTCTCATGATTCCAATTTACATTAGAAATCTATCAGGGTTTACTATTTGCATTCTGTTTATGTATGTTCTGACTACAAACTTGCTTTTATCTAATTTTTTCGCCAGGAAGCAAGTGCCATTCCTTTTGCTGCGTTGACTGCTTGGCGTGCTCTGAAAGGTACTGCCAGAATATCTGAGGGGTATGTTCTTATACATCAAGATTGAGTTACTACTACTTCTTCTTCTTCCTTTTTCAGTATAAACGAATTGTCTGGCCATTTCTCCCTGAAATGATATATGGTTACTGATTCATTGGAGATAGCTGGATGGAATATTTTACTCGTGGATGTTCGTTTTAGTTTCTGAGTTGCCATTCGTTTATGAATATTTCTGAAAATTCATGTTCGGTTCTGGTTTGTTTTATCTTTGATAGCTGTGATGGTTGAGAATATCTCATAAAGAAAGGTTGTAAAGAATATGATGACTATCTCGGTGTACTCCTTGTTCATGTTTGTCTTCTTTCTTTTTTGAAGATAAATAAGTATTATTTGTAATATTTTTCAGAAACCGTATTGCTTCCTATATTTCATTAATTGCATCTTATCTACAGGCAAAGGCTGTTAGTAGTGGGCGGTGGAGGAGCTGTAGGTTTTGCTGCAATCCAGCTTGCAGTAGCCGCGAGGTGCCACGTTACTAGTACATGTGGAAGCCAAAGTATAGATCGAGTATTGGCAGCTGGTGCTGAGCAGGCTGTTGACTATACCACTGAGGTGATGATGTAGTCAGTTATTACTTGTTCCATTCATTTTACATGCTGATATATACTTTGGTGTACAACATTATATGAATGTGCTACTGTAGTAATACCCTGAGAATAATTCATAACTGAAATTTCTTACAGGACATGGCGTTGACAATAAAGGGGAAGTTTGATGCTGTTTTGGACACCATTGGTGGGCCAGAGACGGAAAGAATAAGCATATCTCTTTTAAAGAAAGGCGGACACTATATGACACTTCAGGTGGGACATAGATATATTAATTCTCTTAAAAGTCCTTTGAGATATTTGCTTTCATAATGCTGCAGCATATGCTCATGGGAATTTCCAATATTATCATCAATTTGTTGCAGGGCGAGGCAGCATCTTTGACTGATAGTTATGGAATAGCAATTGGGCTTCCAGTAGCTACTGCTGTTTTACTGAAGAAACAGATCCAGTACCGGTCTTCTCATGGAATAGGTAAATGTAAGAATTACTTATTTGTAAATAATTCAGGATAGTTTAAGTGTTTTATTTTTTTAAAAATGGAAATTGATCCAAATGTGAATTTGTTGGTGGCTTTGCAGCTTGAACTTTAATCCTCTTTTCTAGATTTGCTTAGTGAACTTTTTGTTCACTTTGCAGACCTGAGGAGGGTAAAGGCAATCAAATAGAGGAATTTAAGAAAGTATATTTATTTATTAAATAGATTTTGTTTCTTACTATTGTCATTAGTTTATGTTTTGTTGCGTCATTTAAAACAATAAGCATGTTAAATCTAATAGATATAATGAAGATTAAAAGGTTTGCATGTACCTCAACTTTTTGTCTAATAGATAATAAGCGTGTTAGTGATCATACCTTTGTGATTTTTTTTTTCCCATTAGTTTTGTTCCTTTATCTTTACCCCATAGAGACATAATGCTTGCTATATTATAGTAAAGGTTTCAGGTGCCAAAGGTTTTTAGGTGGACAATGTTTAAGTGAACTGATGTATTAGTCTTTAACAAGAAAGTAGATATATGGAACATCGCATGCTTTATTCTTGGGTTATCAAACAGGTTCCATATCTTTATCCTTTCTATTGATGATCTAGAGTACTGGTGGACCTTCATGAGAGCCGACTCAGAAGGGTTACATGAGATACGAATGCTATCTGAAGCTGGCAAGTTAAACATACCTGTGGAGAAAACATTTCCTATCTCTCAAGTGAGAGAGGCTCATGAGGCAAAGGAGAAGAAACAGATTCATGGTAAAGTAGTGCTTGAACTTGACTGAAGAAAATAGCACTAGCTTGCGCCATTTATCCTATATCTCATCTCGCTCAGTCATCAAAATATTTTGCCTTTGCATCAATGTTGGTTGTTGCTCTTCACCATTTGTTTGGATAGAGATGCTATTGCATTCTGGGCCTTCTCCGTGCAATAATAACTTACAGTTGTACAGGGATCAACAGTTCTTTTTTATATCCGGTTTGCAATCTGTAAATGTTCAGTTAATTCAGTTAAATCTTTATAAAGGCCGACATTCCAAGCCGTTAAACATGGAGCTGGTCTGAGACTGCAAGTGAATGTCTTGATAGTTAGAAAGAACTGGATGTTGGTCTGCTTCACGTATTTGAAGTGAAACCTGCTACTTGTTTTCGTTTTTCACAACATAGTTTTTGAAGAGGCAGGAAATATGCTTCATATGTAATTGATAGGAAGCATTAAATGCTATTTCAGATATCAACTTTCGTTAGAGTCATTTTATGTTCAGCATATAAAAGATATTGGCAACTTCCACGAACTCTGAGCATGTATTTGAAAGTTGTGAGAAGACTAGTTGAGGGCAATGTGGGTGAAGGGATGTCTACACGAGGGAAGTTGATCTGGCAATGAAGCTTTCACGTTGAGCAATTTAATTGCTTAATGTTTCAAATCAATGTATCAAAGGTTTGCAAAAAGTTGTCACATCAAACTCAATTTAAGAAATAGGCTTTCAAAGCCCCGTGCTACCCTAGCTCAATAACTGTGCCACTAATAACTGTCACGTCACACATTGTCAAAACCATACTCTTGTTGGCAAGAGGATTCTAATACACAATTGGGTAACATGCGCACATTGCCAAAACCATGCTCTTGTTGGCTAGAGGATTCTAATACACAATTGGGGTATTTCTCAAATCTTGCACCAAAACCTATTGTAGCACAACCAGTTCACAAATCAAATATTGACGTATAACAATATACCATAAACTCCTAACAATACTCTAAAGTAATAATCAAGAAGGAGATTATCCAAACACGAAATCAGAATGAAAAACCTCACCCTCAACTTAATACCCGAGCTCTTTTAAAACTCAAATCAGAAACCTCTTCTCCTCGTTTTCTCTTCAATCCCAGTCTCAAAGAAAAACCCAAAAAGCTAAGGGATGGGTATCTCATATAAGGTTACTGAACTCAACATGTTTGGACATGTGGTGATTTGTGCCTAGATTGTTCATGAAGGTTCACTTTCCTCAACCTACAGAAATGATGAAAGAAGCATCAAAGTTTTGGCTTTGTCAAGATGTTAGAACAAAGTTTGTTTGTTTTTTGTTTTTTTTTTGTTAGTTTTTTTGTTTTTTTTGAATGGAAATTAGAACGAATAGTTTGTTGCTCATAGAATAGTTACGAGGTAGACCACTATCTGGCATTCATTGCAACAAATATTTAGCAGAGAATGACAAGTTACTTTCTGAAAATTGGCAAATAGCAGTAAGAGAATTAATAAGATTAAGTAAGGTTAGTGAAAAGTATATAGGGCAGACATAACAAAAATATAGTTGGTTAGGCCAGTGCTAGTTTGGCCACATAATGGCATATTGAGTTGGCTAACTACTCCCTTATGATTACTGTTTGTGGTGAATATCATGATCACAGCCATGAATAGTACAAAGCCTTGACCAGTAGTTTCCTCAATCAAGTAATTCCAATTAACAATCTTACTGTTGACCATGAATTTATGATCCACAACCTGATGTCAAGCATCCAAGTTAGGCTATTCTTTAGGCTAGACCAGAACACACCTCTTTCAAGTTTTTATTAGCATGTCTATGAATCTCTCTGTTGAACTCTTAGGTTTCATTTGGATAACTGGAACAAGATGAGGGTTCTTACTTCCGATTAGTTTTAACTGTTTACATCAAATATTGGAAGAAGAAAAAGGAGGAGGGATATGAACAATGCTTTTTGGCTCCCTGTTGTCCAAAATTTGGCTATGGTGGAAAAACACAGGAAAATAGAAAATTCTCGGTCAAGTAAGAGGAGAGTATTGTCTTCTGTTTGCTATCATATCTATTTGTCAATGTTACTTAGAGATCTTAATTATAATGTTTATCATCAAGGCATTCATTTTGGAACTAGACCTGCTATCTGAGCTTGCATATCTCATATTAGACAATTATAACTCAAGTTTTGAATTAGACGAGTAGCATGTATAGTTTGTATACCTTTTGTAACAAAATCGTAAAATAACTAACTGAAAGAGTATAATAATATATCAGAGGAAGAAAAAATACATGACGATTAGCTGAGAACCACTGCCTTTTTTCCTGCTCGAACAAGAAAGAAATAAAAATGGTTTCCAGGTTGCACAACAGTTTGGTAGTCTGCAGCTTCTTCCTTTTTTTTTAGAAGCGTTCGTCTGCAGCTTTAATTTACTGTGAATACATGAATATTTTCTAATGCTTTTTAGCGTTAACTGATTTATATCAGTCACTGAGAGTCTGAGACTAGAACAAAAGTAGATACATGGCATGCTCCATTGTTGGGCAAGACTACAACCCAACCCAACCAATGAGGGAAGTTTTGGGTGAAGGGAAAAATCAAATTTTCATTTTCTTGACACTTGTCAAATTAAGGGCGAGTGTGGCTCATTCTGTGAATGTATTAGCATTCCCTATATGAGAGAAGTGGTTCAGGCAATGAATTAGGGGGTGGACATGCGGAACCGAAAACTGAAAAAACTTGGCCGAAAATTGAAAAAAGCCGAGTCAAAACTTGAACCGTAACTATAAAAGCTATCCCTTATGACACACCAATCTATATTAGGCTAATAGAGCCACGAATATACCCACCTTTTCATAGGGAAATGAAGCACAAAATCAGTACTCAGAATATTTAGAAATAAGGACTAAAATAAAACAACCAAATACCCCAAGACACCGTGACCAGATTCAAAACTAATCCAAACAAGCAATAAGAGGAGAAAACTCCTCCCTCACTTGGTGGACTATCCCCAGGACATCCTACGCAGGCTCCATCAAAGCAGTTTCCGTCCCTGCGCTCCCATTAGATGCATCCACCATCATTAACTCCTTGACATGAGGTTTCTTTTTGAAGAGCCTCTTCTTGAACCCGGAGTTATCAGCTACCCCCGAGGTTTAGAATCCCTAGGTTTGTTCTTGCTCCCTTTTGGACGACCAAGCAGCCTCTTCTGTTTTTTCGGTAATATCAGTAACTTGCCATTCTTATGTTTCACCACCAAAGTCATTCGCTCCTCTTCCGAATTAGAGGACTGAACATACTTTTTCCAAGGCCGTTTCCAGTCGGACACCGCCTTCCTCTTAAGCAAATTAATCAGAGGTTCCTCTTTAGCTGTAGAATCAAATGTGAAAGAGGACTTCCCAATAGTACCTGATACCGACAAAACATGTGCAAAAAGCAGACTAGCCAGAGCACTAGTCTCCTTCGGGGTTACCGACGCCATCGAGACAGGGGCCAGGGGGAGACAATCCCCACTTAGCATCGATGACATCTCCTGAACTATCATCTCAGCTGACCCAACCTTCCCAGGAGGCTACTCCTGTACCGCCGACATTTCTACCCCAACCGACATAGGAGACAACTCCTGAAGCACCATATCCTCCACATCTACCTCCTGGTTCTGTACATCACTAGGAGCAGCCTCTATCAAACGCTCCACCCCTTGTGTCCGCCCCGGTAAAGGAAATGGAACCGGTGCAGGATTTCCCTTCTAACCTTCAGCAGGCAAAGCTTGCACATCTTCCTCCTGGATACTCAAACCAGCAAACTCCATCTCAGATCTCAAACTGAAAGCCTCCTCTCGTTCGTTCAGCAATAACTTATCACACCCCATAGCATCATGCATAAACAAACCACAATCACCACAAAAACCATATACTTTCTCATAAAACAGATTAACTTCAACAGAGACCGTGGGTGAGAAGTCAAACTGCATACAAGACCGTATCCTACGATGGTCATCAAACTCCAGTTTAATCCGTTGAACCGGCTCCCTATGACTCAAAGCGGCATAATCCAAATTAAGTAAAGAACCAAGAGACTCACCAATCGCCAAGAGAGCCGGTTTGTTCAGAAGCTTCAGAGGTATTCCCCGAATCGCAACCCATGCTTCCAGAGCAAAGAGAGGGACTTCCTCCACTGGACACTCCCCATCATAATCATTCAACACCCACATGGTGTTCTTGTAGAACCATGGACCTCCCTTGAGAGCCCTATTCCAGTCTGCCATATGGTCGAATTGGAAAATATAGCGGTTGCCGGCCTCATGAATGGAGAGACCTCTCTTCATCTGCCAGATCGTCGGGATAGTTCCTTTAACTCCCGGATAATGGTGATGTTGTCCAAGTAGCCGACCCACTAGGTAGACATGGTGGTCGAACAAAGCCGCACCCCCTGCCGTACCGAGAGTCACCCGAGTCGAATCGGCCTACCGATACGTTACACCGCTCATCTGCAATGCACTAGGACGCCTGTCGAGCATCGCCACAGTGGAGAATTGAAACGATTTGGGAGGATTTGGGAAGATTTTGCTGCGTTGAGACCCTTACCGAGGTGAAGGAGAGAGGGGCGGCAGTAGGGTTTTTTTTTTATATAAAATATTAAATTATCGAGGTTCTTCGAATAACTACTTTTCTCTTCTTAATTAGTTAGGTTTAATCATTAAAACATTGAAGTTTAGACTTAATTTTGATGGATTTTAAAATTTAAACTGTGAACTCTTTATTTTTCATGTTGATGTTGAAGTTTGTACTTTGAAAATTTTGAATTATGAACTATGCACTTTATATTTTTCATGTTGAAATGGAACTATGGACTTTATATCGCTCTATGAATTTTTTCGAATTATATTTTTGTAATGGCATTTCTATCGTAAATACAAGAATAAAACTATACAAAGAAAAACATATGCTTTCTTTCAAAAAAAAAAAATTAATGTTCAATAATAAATTTTTTATATTAGAGAAAAACCGGAAAACAAAAATGAACCAAACCTAACCGTGTGGGTCAGGTCGGGTTATGGGTCACTGTCTCAAAACAAAACAACCTAACCAAACCGAAGTTTAAGTTTGGATTGAGTATTGGTTTCGACTATAAACCGAACCGAAGTGAACCGTGTCCTAAATCAAAGATTTGAAATTGTAATCCGGATTAGAGCGCGACAACACATCGAACATCAAGCACCACATTTGTTTCGCACCAAAATCTCTCATGTAGCTTCAGATCATATGCCTCCTTGTTACTTTTAAGACAACACCAAAATAATCAGATCAAGATGGAGATTTGAAGGGGCTATAACATAAAAATCAATCATTAAGACATGATGGAGGTTGAAGGGATTTTAGCAAAAACAATTAACCATTAAAACATTTATGTAGAAATAACCAGACCAAGTAACCTTAAGTAATTATCTTGACGTGAACATTAAATGTTCTATAACTATTAAACGCAGGAGAACTAGCTCACTAGACATCAAGTAAATAAAGATTTGAGGTAGTAATTGATGAACATAATTCTAGTAGCTGTCGTAAATAAAGAAGATCAGCCCCGTAAACTTCATCATGTGATGCAAACGTGTTGGGCGGCGGCGCCCGCTGGAAAGATGGGTTCAAACAACTGTTAGTGTTACAAAACTCATTACATGCATTATGTCTGACTTCATAATGAGCTCTCAGTAAGTTATTGTTTTGGGTAAATGTAATTTTGTGCTTACATATGTTGCGCTCAACTCTATAGTGAGCATCTCTTAAATGTTTTAAATGCTCCTATGCTCGGTAGTCTCATAAAACCACACACGACAGTTGTTCGCCATCTATTATCAACTTATATGATGATCTAACTTTATAAACTACAGAGTTAATGACAGGACCCGAACCAGATTTCACCCTGAAATCCGAATAAAGTCCTGCGGGGACCACTTCAAGACTAACTCTATCGATAAATCGGTAAAACAAATCTTAAAATGGACAACCCTAAAACCTGTAACAAACAAAAACACTTCTAAAGCAATTTCCAACCTCAACGCCTGGAGCCATATGCTCTCCAAATCACAACAACTCCCAACATAAGAATAAGAAATTCAACTTCTGTAATAAACATTAAAATTTATAGCAACACACGATTACCATATTTGGGTCATAACCCATAAGTAAACAAACTTTATTTTACTACAACTCGCAAACGTATCAGAGCGACTATACAAAAGAAATATACTACAAGTAGGTTAATCAAGTAACCTACGATTTCTGACAGCGGAAGATGAACTATATGTTTTGCGTCCTTCTAGTACCGAACGACTCTGCAAATTGGGCAATTTAAAACAAAGAGCCCAGGGAAAGTAATTTAAAACATTAGCGTGAGTGGACAAAAATCAATAAATATAACTATATATTACTTTCCTTATTTTCATGAATAAAAACCATGATGCATGCTTCAACGAAAACCATTTATATCATATATCGATAATATAAAAACCTCAGCCCCGCTGGTTAAGAAATATATATATATATATATATATATATATATATATATATATATATATATCAGTGAGCCAATCCCATTGGCTGTTTAAAGAAATCACATAAAATATAGGGGAATGTCAACCACCATATTATACTGAGCCTCCAAGGCTAAGGGTCAGTCTCTAAGACTTTTTATAGCGTCCAACGCTAAACCTGTACACGTCGACCACCGAGCGTGAATCTGACCTATGTGGTCAAGTCGTCACCTCGCGTGGGCTCAGGTGACTAAGCTAGCTAGCATCAATAAACATATCTGGACCCTGGTATGGTGAAAATCTAAAAACAAAATCAAAGTACAATTCCCCTAATAAATCATAAATCAGTACGGTCCCCGACCGCACTTTTGAGGCTTATAAATATACTTAAACATAATCATAGCCTCGTAGAAAATAAATGAAATCAACATATCACATATGTCATGATATTCAAAACAAAGTGAAATCATATAATCATTGGAAATCTCAATTCCGGCTAAATATCTATATGTATATAGATTTTGATAATATCAAATTAATTGACTTAAAATGTAATCCGATTCAAATTTGATAAAAAGGAAATCAGCAATTAAAATAGATTATCGACCTTCGATAATCTATATCACTTTCAAAATAAATCCATGAATATATAAATCCCAATGATATTAAAAGATTTATGCATGCATCAGTTTAAAACAAAAGTCCACTCACTGTACGATTAGGTCTGTCGCTGATCCGACCTCTCCTCACGTCGAGTCTCCTCTCGATCTGAAAAAATATATATTTAGAATATTCCGAACTCGGAAATCGAACTATAAAAACTTAATTTACAGGGTCCTCACTCGTACGAAACTCTCAGTTAAACTTTACGCGTCAAGTTAAATCAGTTTACGACTGTTTATTCATTTAACTAGTTACTTCGTCGTAAATTTCCATTTACTCGCAATTATTCTTCATTTAACGTGAGTTAAATAGTAAGTAATTTAGTTAAACAGTAACTCATAACCAGGACAGTAACTTTCGAATTTATAATTTACCTTTTTACTGTTACTGTCTTACTTTTACCATTTACTATTTACTGAGTTACCATTTACTAATTACCATTTACCATTTAACTTTTTTACCTTTCAGGTTTACCATTTTACCCTCCGCCGCCGCCGCTGCAGCAGCAGCTCCACCACAGGGCCAAAATCATCTCCATTTCGTTCAGCACGACCGCCATAACCTCAGGAACCCACCTCACATTGCCTTGGCCGCACAACACCCGTGAAGCCGCCACTAACAGCGGCCGACACGGCGGCCAAAAATCCCCAAAACTGCAATTCATCAATTTCCACCAATTCGAACAACAATTTACACAAATTCGGCTCCAAACAACATCCTAGACCTAATTCCAACCTTCAATTACATAAACTCCATCATCAAAATCACCCAAATCGAAAACCTCAAAACCCTAGAAATTCCAATTTGAATTTCTCCTTACCTGTTCCAAATTGGTTACAACTCTTTGGAGGGTTTGATATACGTTTCTCAAGCTTCAAGAAGACGTAAGGATTGCACCCTTTCGTGGCCGGAAAATGGAGCTCCGATCGGTCCAAGGCCGGATTGAAAGTTGGCCGCTACGTCCTCCTCGGGCCACGACACGAGCTGCGGCTGGGATAGGGAGGTAGAGGAGGAAGAGACGAACTCGATGCTGGGGTTCTTCTTCTCGATCGTCACCGGACGACGAAGACGCGTGGAGGCGGCGCGATGTCGGTGCGTCGCGGGTCGGGGAAAAGAGAGAAAAAGAAAGGGAGAAAAGAAAAAGGAAAGGAAAAGAAAAATTTCCCGTTTTCGGAAATTCCTTTTCCGACTTTTTAAACTCGACCAAATTTGGAAAGTTACGGTTTTTACATCGTAACTTTTTCATCCGAACTCCGAATTTAGTGTGCTACGTGTCCACGAATTCGTTTTAACGTGTGCTATCCCAACGTAGCAAGAGAATTCTCGATAGACTCAAATTATAAAAAGTCAACTTTTAGGAATTTCGTAACTGTAAAACAACTCCCGGGAATGTAAAAATAAATTAAAATTACTGAGAAGTTAAACACGGTTCGGGGCGTATCAGCTAATACTAATGTAAGATGCACTATTGGGTATGATTGATTATGCTCTTTAAATAGCAAATGCTAACCTATATACCAAAAATTAATAAATAAGTCATGAGCAGAGGTGGCAATGTATGCATTTAAAAAATAAAAATAAAAATTAGTTGAAACATATTGAATGCATGTGAATGAGAGGTGGACATGAACTTCTGGCTGCAAGATATGGGAAGTCTTTAAGAGTCCATCAATACGTACCATATGATCGATCAAGTAATTAATGTTGGAAAAAAAAACTAAAACAAAATAAATTGGCTCACAATCAACCAAAATAGTAATTTTATACTTTTTTTAAAAATCATATGAAACGATAAATAAAGGAAGAAACATATTATACTGTAATAAAATCATTACAAATTCTTGCCCTCACAATACTTATCAAGATGATTTGAAAATAGTGCTAATCCTATTACAAAGTCTGGTGCAGCTGCTATTTTTTAGAGAGCGAGATAGCTTAAAATTAAATCATTAAAATTTAAAACAATTATTTTACGTAATTATATATAATTTATATATACTGTACATATAAATTATGTTTTATTCATTCAATAAATATTTCTAATTCAAATCAAGTTAAAATAGAGAGAACTGATGCAGACGTATTTCGAAATTAGTTAGTCAAAATGACTTTTTAACTATTTTGACTAAAATTTATTTAACTAAAATATGACTAACAATGCTGAAGATGTTATAAGTAACACACACAAGCATAAGCGTTGTGATTGTGATAAACATAATCGTTTATCGCTAATTCATATGTGGTGTTGTCGGCAAATTCTAACAAATTAAATGCATTATTGATAAAACAACAAAACTCTGAATAAAATACATAATGAGGTTTGCAGGAGAATGCTCAAAACAAAGGCGTAGATACCGAATAATAGATAAAAACTCAACAATGAAAATCTAAAAAATTAGTTTTGCCGGCTAATTCATATTTCGAAGTATCTCGATTTAACTACTTTTGAAAAGTATAGAAACTTATCTTTTAACTTGTCTTCCATTCCTTTAACCTATGTTCGGATGTTGATGGGGTACAAGAGTGAAAAATTAAAGTCTGTAGTTCCATGTGTCTTCGTCTCCTATGCAAGAACCCAGAGACAAGGGGAGATTTCTACTATCGGAGTGTCTCATGAGGAGTTCAGCATAAGCAGCAATAACACGGTAGATATTGTTGAAAAAATAGGTTAAAAACCCTTTATAAAACCAAATATAAATGGGTTAATTAAAATATGTTACACTTATAATTAATGAAAGATGAACTTGGATTTGTATTCTCCATAATGAGGACTACAAGATTATGTGTTCACATGTCTAATTTGGTTTTGAGATGAATGAAAAATTGACATCCAAAGTTGGCTATTTGAAATGGGAAAACAAAGTTTGTCCCACATTGGAAAAAGGGAAATGATAAGAGTCTTTATATAGAGTCATCTTCCTATGAAGTATAGTTTTGTAAACACAAACTATACTCTCTCACGAGGGTTGCAAATTTTGGGTTGAAACACCAAAAACTTGTGTGTGCCCGCGCAACCTGCAAACACGAATGCAACACCGATTTGGCCAGGACGCAGACTCCTTTTTGCACCCAGCCCGGATTCTTTTTGGACTCTTCAGCTGCTACTGGAAAACCTTTTGATATTCTAGTAACACATAACTATTCAGCTGTAATGCCAGTATTATGACAATTCAGTGGGTGATTAACTTCAGCTGTTCATGGCCATTGAGTTTCCTGTATTCATGACTGATTTTAAAAGCCAAGGCCATCCTCACAGTATAAAAATGGCCTCCTATTCCTCAGTCTAGACACACCAACAAAAGCAATCAGCTCTTCTTCTAACTCTCTCTTCTGCTCTTGTGTTCCTATTGTTTTCTAGTGATAGAAAGAGGTACTTTCTCCGGTTCGCAAGCTTTCTTGTTGTAGTGTAGCTACAAGAATTCGTTAGTCGTTGTATCCTAGGAGACGAGCGTTATCAGACCTTTTGCACTGGTTGAGGCGACGTAGTTGTCTTAAGGATAGTGTGTGACATATACGGCTCGACTCTTCCTAATCCATATTGAAACTCATTTGGTATTGGTTGATTATATCTTCATACCTTCTTGTTTATTTCAATTTATATATGCAATATCATACCCTTTATAATTTACAATCTTAAGACAACTATATTTGATATTGCTTATATAATTTGGGAATACTCGTTACCTTCGAGTTTCAATATTCTTATACTTTGTGTGTGTGTTTCAGTTTAAGAAAACATGACTAACGGAGAAAATTCTGATACTATGAATGCTGGTAAGGGACCAGCTCAAATGCCAACCATTCAAGCACCTGCCGCACCTGTACCTGTCTTAGTTTCCCATGGGGAAAAGCCTGAGAAGTTTAACGGGCTGCACTTCAAGAGGTGGCAACAAAAGATGATGTTCTATCTGACCCCTCTTGGCCTGGCTAAGTTCCTGACTGAGAATGCTCCTGAATTCAACAAAGGTGACCAAGATAATCAAGCGAAGATTGCTACTATGAATGCATGGAATAGTTCTGACTATTTGTGTAGGAACTATATCATGAACGGTCTGGCTGACTCCTTGTACAATGTGTACATCAATATGGGAACGGCCAAGGAGCTATGGGAACGACCAAGGAGCTATGGGAACGACCAAGGAGCTATGGGAATCCCTTGAAAAGAAGTATAAAACAGAAGATGCCGACGCCAAGAAATTTACCATGGGCCGCTTCCTTGATTAGAAGATGGTAGATTCTAAGACTGTGATGAGTCAATTCTCAGAAATCCAGCTGATCCTGCATCAGATTCATGCTGAAGGGATGGTGCTTGGTGAGAGCTTTCAAGTGGCATGTGCTATTGAGAAGCTCCCACCTGCTTGGAAAGACTTCAAGAACTACCTGAAGCACAAGCGAAAGGAAGTGAGCATGGAAGATCTGGAGGTCAGGCTTCGCATTGAAGAAGACAACCGAGGATCTGAGAAGAAGACATGGGACAGTGGGTATTCTGCCAAGGCGAATGTCCTGGAACATGGCCAGAGTTCCAAGAACAAGAAGTTCAAGAATCAACGGTTCAAGTTAAGACCAAAAGGTGGTGTCTCCAAGAAACAGAGGTTTGAAGGCAAGTGCTACAACTGTGACAAGAATGGTCACAAGTCTGTTATCTGCAACAAACCAAGGAAGTACAAGAAGAAGGAGGCCAACTTGATTGATGATGTCACTCAAGATGTTGCTGAGATGAATCTCTGTGCTATGATATCTGAGCTGAATATGGTGGATACAAATCCCAAGGAATGGTGGATGGACACTGGAGCCACCAAACATGTTTGTACTGACAAGAAGATATTCTCCACCTTCGAACGATCTGAGGAAGGGGAGATTCTGTACATGGGGAATTCTGCCACCTCTGCCATCAAGGGGAAGGGGAAGGGGAAGGGGAAGGTGACTCCGAAGATGACCTATGGGAAGGAGCTGACTCTGAACAATGTTCTTTATGTTCCGGAGATCCGGAAGGATCTGATTTCCAGTGCACTGCTGAACACTCATGGGTTCCGCATTATGATAGAGTCTGACAAGCTTGTTTTGTCCAAAAATAGAATGTTTGTGGGTAAAGGTTATGTAACCGGTGGGATGATCAAAATGAATGTAATGACTATAGTCAAGAAAATGAATGAAGCTTCATCTTCCACCTATATGCTTGAGTCTTCCAATTTGTGGCATGGTAGACTAGGACATGTTAATTACGATACCTTGCGGAAATTAATTAACATGGACCACTTACCAAAATTCCAAATTGACACAAAACATAAGTGTGAAACTTGTGTAGAGGCAAAATTAACAAGATCATCATTCCAAAATGTTGAAAGAAATAATGAACCCCTTGATCTGATTCATTCAGATGTGTGTGATTTGAAATCAACACAATTAAGAGGCGGTAATAAGTACTTTATCACCTTTATTGATGATAGTACGAATTACTGCTATGTGTACTTGCTAAAGAGCAAAGATGAGGCTATAGAGAAATTTGTGCTCTATAAGAATGAGGTTGAGAATCAACTCAACAAGAAAATAAAGGTACTGAGAAGTGACCGTGGAGGTGAGTATGAATCGCCATTTACTGATATTTGTGCTCAGCATGAGATTATACATCAAAGAACTGCACCTTACTCACCACAATCGAATGGTGTGGCTGAACGGAAAAATTGTATCTTGAAGGATATGATGAATGTCATGTTACTCAGTTCTGGGATGCCCCCCAACATGTGGGGAGACGCAATTCTCACGGCTAGTTACCTTTTAAACAAGGTGCCCAAAAAGAAAGAGGAGAAAACTCCATATGAATTTTGAAAAGGGAGAAAGTCGTTCTATAAATACTTGCGAGTATGGGATGTTCAGCTAAACTGAAAATTTCTAAACCCAAAAGGGTAAAGAATGGGCCTAAAACAGTTGATTGCATTTTTATTGGATATGCACATAACAGTTCGGCTTATCGTTTTCTCGTGCATGAATAAAAAATTCTTGATATTCATAAGGACACGATAATGGAATCGAGAGATGCATCATTTTTTTGAATGTATTTCCACGCAAGTCCATAGATGAATATAATTCTTCTAAACGGATATGTGAAGACAGTTAAGCTGTTACTGATAACGTTCATGATCAACAAGCTGAGTCCGAGTCGGAGTATGAGGTTGCGATTGAACCTAGACGAAGTAAAAGAGCAAGGATAGAAAAATCCTTTGGTTCCGACTTTTTGACTTATATGGTTGTTGGTGAACCGCGTACGTTTAAAGAGGCAGTAAGCTCTACTGATAGTCCTTTGTGGAAAGATCCAATCAAAAGTGAAATTGACTCCATTCTGCAAAATCACACTTGGGAACTTGTGGATCTGTCACCTGGTTGTAAACCTTTGATGTCCAAGTGAATTTTCAAAAAGAAGTTGAAAGCAGATGGATCAATAGACAAGTACAAGGCAAGACTTGTAATTAGAGGTTATAGGCAAAAGGAATGTGTGGATTACTTTGACACCTATTCTCTTGTGACGAGAATAACGTTTATCCAGATGGTACTTGCAATTGCAGCTTTGCACAATCTTGAAGTACATCAAATAGATGTGAAAACTGCATTTTTGAATGGATATGTAAATAATGAAATTTACATGGAGCAACTTAAGGGTTTCTCAGCTCCTGGACAAGACAGGAAAGTGTGCAAATTGGTAAAGTCATTATATGACTTAACACAAGCACCGAAGCAATGACATGAAAAATTTGACAACGCCATGATCACCAATGGTTTCAAAATTAATGAATGTGATAAGTGCGTATACGTCAAGGATACGGAAAACGGATATGTCATTTTGTGCCTATATATGGATGCTATGCTTATCGTCGGGAGTAATGATAAAATGATAAACTCCACTAAAAACATGTTAAATTCCATATTTGACATGAAGGATATGAGACTTGCTGATGTGATCTTAGGGATAAAAATGACAAGAACATCAGAAGGACTTGTACTGAATCAAACACATTATGTGGACAATATCCTGGAGAAATTTGACAAGAAAGGGTCTGGAATTGCCAGAACGACGGTAGACATGACTCTGCACCTGTCGAAGAATAAAAGAGAAAATGTTTCTCAATTAGAATATTCGAGAGTCATTGGAAGTCTAATGTACTTAATGAGTTGTACAAGACCGGATATAGCTTATGCAGTGAGTAAGCTATGCAGGTATACGAGTAATCCTAGAGCCATGCATTGGCAAGCAATTGCAAGAGTAATAAAGTACTTAAGGTATACTTGTACTTATGGGCTGCAATACACACCATACCCAGCTGTTATAGAAGGATTCAGTGATGCAAACTGGATATCTGACATGAAAGACTCAATGTCTACTAGTGGATATGTATTCACCCTAGGAGGTGCAGCGGTGTCCTGGAGTCCTCAAAGCAAACGATCATAACCAAATCCACGATGAAATCTGAATTTGTTGCACTAGCCAAATGTGGAGAGGAAGCAGAATGGCTACGCCAATTCATAGAGGATATTCCTAGATGGACAAGACAAGTGCCTACAATTTGAATATATTGTGATAGTCAATCTGCAATTGGCAGGGCACAGAGCAAGATGTACAATGGTAAGTCTAGACACATTCGTCGAAGACATAATACCATCAAACAACTACTCTCTACTAGAGTTATCTCCATAGACTATGTGAGGTCTAAGGATAATATTGCGGATCCGCTAACTAAATGGTTAAACATAGAGTTAGTTGAAAAATCATCGTGGGGAATGAGACTAAAGGCCATTGAAAATTAAAATATTTACAGTGGATACCCAACCTAGTAGATTGGAGATTCCAAGAGCTAGGTTCAAATGTGAAAACTAAATTGTGGAGATGAAATTGGATCACTGTGGGGAGTACCCAAATCCATTCCTATGATGAAAAACAGTGATACCCGTAAGAGTTAGGTTAAGCCAAGCTTTTAATGATTCTTATGCGTCGAAAAAACCGAGTGGAGTAATGCGGGTTACTCTTATATAAGAGATCACATATGCAAGAGAGAAGTGGGGCCGCTTCTAGGAGAGTTATTTAGGGCATAACTCTTATCAAACTACTTGCAGAACCAGACGTGTGTCCAAGGCCAAAACGGGCACATTAATGAGAGCTGGAATGTACCAGGAAGACTCCTGTGTGAGGTATGCTATCAGTTACACAAAATGACGAATAGTTCAAGGACATCGCGTCTACTGTTTAGTTAGTAACGTAATCATACTTTCATAAGGGAAGGTTCAAAGGGTAAAACCTACCTATCCTATGCAGGTTTTGACCATAGAAATCTATCACCAATTCTATCGAGTCTTTGGTGACCAATTTTATTAATGTGGGGAATTGTTGGAAAAATGGGTTAAAAACCTTTTATGAAACCAAATTTAAATGGGTTAATTAAAGTGTGTTACACTTATAATTAATGAAAGATGAACTTGAATTTGTATTCTCCAAAATGAGGACTACAAGATTGTGTTCATATGTCTAATTTGGTTTTGAGATGAATGAAAAATTGTTATCCAAAGTTTGCTCTTTGAATGGGAAAACAAAGTTTGTCCCACATTAGAAAAAGGGAAATGGTAAGAGTCTTTATATAGAATCATCTTCCTATGAGGTATAGTTGTGTAAACACAAACTATTCTTTCTCAGAGGGGGGGGGGGGGGGGGTGCAAATTTCGGGTTGGAGCGCCAAAAACTTGTGTGTGCCCGCGCAACCTGCGGATATGAATGCAACACCGATTTGGGCTCCAGGACGCAGGCTCCTTTTTGCACCCAGCCCGGATTCTTTTTGTACTTTTCAGCTGCTACTGGAAAACCTTTTAATATTCTAGTAACATATAACTATTCAGCTGTAATGCCAGTATTATGACCATTCAGTGGGTTATGTTATTCAGCTGTTCATGACCATTGAGTTCCCTGTATTCATTACTGATTTTAATAGTCAATGCCATCCTCACAGTATAAAAATGACCTCATATTCCTCAGTCTAGACACACCAACAAAAGTAATCAGCTCTTCTCCTCTAAAACTATCTCTTCTGCTCTTGTGTTCCTATTGTTTTCTGGTGATAGAAAGATGTACTTTCTCCGGATAGCAGGCTTTCTTGTTGCAGTGCAGCTACAAGAATTCGTTAGTCGTTGTATCCTGGGAGACGAGCACCATCAAACCTTTTGCACTTGTAGAGGCGGCGTAGTTGTCTTAAGAACAGTGTGTGACACACACGACTCGACTCTTCCTAATCCATATTGAAACTCATTCGGTATTGGTTTATTATATCTTCATACATTCTTGTTTATTTTTGAAATTTTAATTTCTAATTTCAAGTTAATATTTATTTCAATTTATATATGTAATATCATATCCTTTATAATTTACAGATATATGACAGCTTAAGAAAATTAGAAGGGGATAAATTGTTACTAAGAAGGTGCTAGACTTGGTGTTACTTCAAAGAACTTCGCAAAGGACTATTACATAACGTTTTATTGATAAGGTTGTGAAAGGGTTTTCGAGGCAAATTGGATAAGTGTATTCCTACACTTGCAAGCTAGAAGTTTTGCATGTTAAATGAAGTTGACGATTTCGATGATGTTGATGGCGGTACAACAGTATTGTAAGAGACAAGGCTTCACTGAGCTTATGAGATATTGATGACGATTCCATTGATTTTTTGTTTTACAAATAAAAACTCGGAACAACCCAAATCGGCAGTCGATAGCTCTTCTTAACCAAACCTGTAGCTTGTTCGGTGTAAGGCTGTGACATTTGTTTTCCCTATCTGAAGTTATAAACACCATAATCATGAGGTCCGTAATGGGCAATCAAATCACAATCATGATTAAAGTATATGTGATTCGGTTGACAACTTGAAAACTTTGAAGGCTTCAAAGCTATCGAAGTGTTATTTCCCAAAAACAACGCAAACCCATCTAAGGTGGTTTCTTCTTTCCACTCGCACAGTCGCACGCAGGGGCGGAGGGAATTCATAACGAGTGTGGGCACAGGCCCACACAAGAATTTCAAATAAACCACTAAATGTAGGCTATTATAATAGTTGTACTCACACTAGGATTCTAAATACTCTAAAAGTGTATTAGTCTAAGACATTATATAGAGTTAATATATAAAATATATTAAATTTCTAATACCTCCTATCGACATTCCCTGATTCTTTATACAACAACTATAAAAAAAATCTTCTTTTGTATTCTAATCAATAATATATATTAAAAACTGAAAAATCCTTATTATTAGTTTATTTTGTGACTTGGGTTGCTCAAAAGTCGTGAAAACTCACACTTTGTTCAGTGTCGGAAAAACCACACAGGAGTTCTTCTGTGAAGTCTAAATCCATGTTCTTGTGATTCAGGATTTCATGTATGCTATCTTACTACTAGTATTCTTCTTTTCTTTGGTATAATTTCTATTGACAATATTATGAATTGAGAAATCTGAAATCTCTATTCAAGAGAGATATATGTTGGGTTAGACCATTTAGGCATTTAGCTTTGTGTTTTATAGGATTCAAGAGAAGGGAAGCATAGTAAGAAATTGATGTCCTCGTTAAACATCTTATATACATGTAATTTGGTTTGGATTGGATTTGTGAGACCAATGGAAAGCACATGGATCACAATCATCACATAAATTTCAGTATACCTTTTACTTATGTATCTATGATAATAATATTTTTCTATATATATATATATATATATATATATATATATTTGTCTCAAGCACAGATACTATATGTTTGTTTGTCTTAAACACAGATCCTCTCACTACCAGATCAGACAGAATAGCCGACGAAAAAAATTTCGTCGACTATGCCAAATTTTCGTCGCCTATTCCTTCTGCCGACGAAACTTTCGTCGGCTATAAGTCGTCGGAAAAACAGCGTCGGTAAAACCAATAGCCGACGAAAATAACGAAATCGTCGGCTATATTCGAGTATGGCCGACGATTTTACCGACGAAAATTCATTTTGTCGACCAAACCTGGGCAAAATATCCGACGAAATTCGTCGGCTATTTTCGAGTATGGCCGATGATATCGTAAACTATAGCCGACGAAATTCGTCGGCTATTTGTTCTGAAATATAGCCGACGATTTCATCTATTTCGTTGGTTATTTAGTCAGAATATATTAATATTTTAATAGGCATTAATTAGTTATAGCCGACGAAATAATGTCATTTTCGTCGGTTATAAAAGTTATAGCCGACGAAATTTACCAAATTTCGTTGGCTATATCTTTTATAGCCGATGAAATAATGCCAATATCGTCGGCTATTCTTACATTTTGGGGAAAAAAATTAAATTAATTTCTAAATTACCATTCCAAGCAACCTGCAATTCACAATGACAATCCATGCATTTACACCAACAAGAAACACGTCTAAATGACTTATTATTTAATTTGTTCCAATATACATAAAATATAACCCTAATCATCACCTAAACCACTAAAGTCCACCACGTCATCCCCAGCATCCTGCTCTCCATCATGCTCGTCATCCTGTTGAACGAACTCGGGAGGTTGAGGCATTGGAGGTTCAACTAACGGCTGAAACGGGGGCGGAGGTTCAAGGCTTTGTTGTTGTGCCGCGAACATATCATACCACCAGTTTTGTTGGCCGGCGTAGTTGTGTCGCCGAATTCTCTCGCATTCAGCATACCAACTCGACATATCCAAATGATACTGTTGTGTTCTGCGGTGTTGCTCCTGTGATCTCTGGGACTCGGCCGCCAATCTTGCGGCTAATCTCTGCACTTCCCCCCTCATCTGTTGGCTGTCCCCGCCTCCCTTCTTTTAACCTCCCTTAGTGGTCTTCAGGAGTCCTATTCTAGAACTTCCCAAACCCCGGCAGTATTATTGGTTTGACCGGTCTGGGAAGGCTGCGTCGAACATCCTCGCTGCCGTTTGGACATCCGATCGGTCGACCTGGCGCAGAGCTTCTTGCAGATCTGCCTCTGAAATGTTCGGTTGTGTCTCCCGAACTACTTGCTCATACACTTCTTCTTCGGCCCAGTTCACCCTCTCCTAATTGAACGGGAAAAAAATAATAATTAATATTCTAACAAATATATAATTAAGTAAAATTAATAATTAAAATTTTAAAATCGTAATCAACGACTTACGAGCTGTTATGTCGCTTGTGGATAAGCCTTCTTGAACGTCTCCACGTACGGGTTGCTATCAGGATGATCTCTAAGCGCCTCCTCCTGATATTGTGTAAATGGCCTAGAACCACCATGATGGGGGGTTGTGTTACGGCGGCGGTTCGCAGAGTTTATCCGAAACCGTTCCTTCAAACAAATAATAAAATATTAGAAAAATGCATCAAAAAATATTAGTGTAATAATTATAAAATAATTAAACTAATAATTAAAATTTTAAGAAAATAAACATTTATAGTTAAGTTTAGTATTTACCAGCATAAGTGGGTTGTTGAAGTCTACTGTCTTCAACCAACGCCACTCGTACTCCCTGAACATGAACTCTCTTGGAGTACCCATACGACCACGGTTGTCGTATTCGTTAAAGTGGGTACGGAGCTCGTTCTTCCACTCTTTGAACCTACGGAAAAAACAAAAGTGCATTAGAAATATTATTAATATCATAAAATATTTCAAATTATAAGATGAGGAATTCCCAACGTACCTCGAGTTTTGAATCGCGTCCGCCCAATCCTGCTTGTGTTCGGCAACCTCGAAGTATGTCTGAAAGATAATATTTTATTAGTTTTACAATTATAACAATACCGAAAATTATTAAATATATAAAGAAATTAAATTTTTTAAATTACTCACCGACGTCGCGTTGTTAACCTCCCTCTTAATTTCTTCCGGCACATCAGCCCACCGGGTCCACAACATAGGGACTCTATCCCTAATCAGTGCCCCCACGCAACCCGCGTAATCGCGGCGTTTTTTCCCCTGAACCTCCTGATTAGGGGGTTCGTTGATCTGGATCCTCCCCCTGCTGTCAACAGTTCTCCTGAGCGTGTCAAAACATATGACACCTCTCGTATTCGGCCTTGAACTGCTAGCGGCTGTCCCTATCACATAAACGACGATTGGTTAATAAAATTAAATATTAGTGCGTTAATTTTAATAAAATATTTAATTAATAAAATTAAATGTTACCTGAACTGGATGACCCGTCTGTCGACTTTCCTTTTCTCCTCGCCGAAATCAGGAGATCAGGTCTCTCAAATGGCTGCTGATGGTATGCCTCCGTAACACTCACGTACTGAGGCATAGCAGGCCATATGGGCACACCACAAAAGTCGACCTCGGGTATCGCAGGAATGTTGTACGGGAGGTAGAGCTAATTTGGGAGAGTAGGCCTCTCAGTCGAGTCAGCAGCAGACGTCGCCGGACTCGTCATCGGCTCCCGATGAACCTCAGGCATACGGACCTAAGGAACGTCTGCAGCTATCTCGTCCTGAAATAGCTGCCTACTGAACCTCGGAGCATCTGGCCCGAGAGGGGGACGTGAACTGCTCGACGGCCGCCCCGCCTGGAGAAGGGTCTGCTGCCGAGAACTCACACTCCTCCGCGGCTGGGATGAATCCACAGTCCTCCGCGGCTGGGAGGAATCCACACTCCTCCGCGGCTGGCTGGTGGTTCTCTCAGGCTGGTTAAGGGTCCTGTCGGAGTCTGCGGAACCGGGGGAACTTCCAGAACCCCTCGATCTGGAACGACGGCCTCCGAATAACTGTCTCAATGCATCGGCCATCTGCAGGTTGACGCATTAATACATTAATTAATATTAAATTATATTACATTAAATAACAAATTCTAATTAATATAATAACCAATAATACTAACATATTTCAAAACATACTAACAAATTAATATTTAAATTTTAACTAATTTTAAATAATACTGACCATTAACCTAAATATAACTATTTATATACAAATATAACTATATTTCATTATTAACATATATATAAATACAAATAACCATTTATATATTAACAAAAATATAACCATTTATATAATTAGACTACCAATTTATATATATAATTAATTTAACAATTTATATATAACAAATTATATAACAAATTATATAATTAAAATTAAATATATAACAATTTCTATACCTAAATTATAACAAATATATAACAATTAAATTTATTAACAAATATATAACAAATATATAACAATTTATATTAAAATTAAATATATAACAATTTCTATACCTAAATTATAACAAATATATAACAATTAAATTTATTAACAAATATATAGAAATATATAACAATTTATATAATTAAAATTAAATATATAACAAATATATAAAAATTTGTTAAAATTAAATTTATTAACAAATATATAACAATTTATATAATTAAAATTAAATATATAACAATTTATATACCTAAATTATAAAATTAAACTAAATTAAAAAAAAAAAAAAATTAACCGGATCAGAGGAAGAGGAGGCCGGAGGAGGAGGGACGATGGCGCCGCCGATTTGAGGAGGAGGAGGAGCGGAGCGGCGGACTGGAGCAGGAGAGCGGCGGATTGGAGCAGCAGCAGGAGGAGGAGGAGGAGGAGGAGGAGGAGGAGAGCAAAAATTCGACTAGGGTTCGCGAGTTTCTGATTTATAACAGAAAGAATAGCCGACGATTAAAAAAGATTTCGTCGGCTATTCTTTAAATAGCCAACGAAATCTTTTTTAATCGTCGGCTATGCTTTAAATATCGTCGGCTATACTTTGGAAGATCAGCAGCCGTCTGATCTGAGCCATCCAACGGCGGACAATAAAAAGGCGCGGATCGCAAGAGTTTAGCCGACGAAAATTATATTTCGTCGGCTAAACTTTGGAAAATCAGCAGCCGTTGGATCTGAGCCATCCAACGGCGGACAATAAGCGGAACGCAAGAGTTTAACAGACGACATATAATTTTCGTCGGCTAAACTGTTGGTCAAACCACTAAGTTAAACCTCTAAACGCTTTAAAACGGAAATTAGTCTAGTTAAACGACGGTTTCTGGCCTCACCTTCAACAGATAATAGTTTCAAATCAATGAGACGCAACTAATCGTATAAAAATTTTACAAAATTGATTTAACGAACGTCAGGCTACCCATAGGAAAACAGAAGTAAAAAACAGTTAACCGCAACATTCGGCACACAGATTTTGTCGGAATCTTGTCATTTTTCAACCGTAGACGTATTTCATTATTTCGGTCATATCTTATTTGACGACATATTTGCATTTGAAGAGTGTACGTATAGTAACTATTTGAAACTATACATTCACTTAAACACTTAGTAAACAAGTTAAGGAACATTAGTGCATATGTTCTGATTTTGAATCTAAATGTTTAGAAAATCTATTCCAACCGTCAGATATGACCGTTCACCTTAAATACATGTATGAAAAAAAATCCAACTACATCTGACAACGTTAAAGGCTTGATCGGGACGGTCAACCGGGTGAGTCAACCCTTTAAACGCTTAGAAATGGTAATTGGCCTGTCTAAATGACGTTTTTTGGCCTGACCTTCAACAGATAATAGTTTCAAATCAATGAGACGCAACTAATCGTATAAAAACTTTCCTCAAAATATTTACCGAACGTCAGGCTACTCATAGGAAAACGGAAGTAAAAAAACAGTTAACCGCAACATTCGGCACACAGAATTTGTCGCAATCTTGTCATTTTTCAACCGTACACGTATTTCATTATTTCGGTCATATCTTATTTGACGACATATTTGCATTTGAAGGATGAAGCAATGATTTGTCGATAGTGATAGAAAATAGAAGCTGGTCTTTTTTTGTTTTTTTTGTTTTTATCATAGCCGACGAAATCAAACCTAGTACTCGTCGGCTATTATTTTGTCGTTTTCTGTCTAACATAAAATATGTATTTTTTAATATATGAATGGCCGACGAAATCACGCATTTTTCGTCGGCTATTGTGAGTATAGCCGATGAAATAATGCATATTTCGTCGGCTATTCTATGAAAAAAAATTAAAAAAATCATTGGTTTTACACCTCTCGTATTCCTATGTCCTGTTCATATATAACCGAAATTGAACATAAAAAAAACAGAAACCCAACAGTCAACATATTTCAAATTTTTTTTTTAAGGGGTTTGGAACCCAGCTAGAGGCTCATCCCCACGCCCGTTCATTAGAAATGAGTGGATTACAAATGAAAGGATTACATCATCTAAATTACTTAATCCGTCGGATTGTAATCGGAATCATCGAATGAGTCTTCTTCGGTTTCTGAATTGCTCGATAGGGGTAATCTATGTCTTTCCTCACCACTAGAGTCCTCGTTAGTTTCTTCATTTGGATCAACATCAACAAGCAGTGGCTTTTCACGTCGAATTCGCACCGGTGTGTCTAGGTGAATAAAAGAGGAGTCAGGAATATCGTTTGAGTTGGGCTCTTGATACGCGGTGCCACCTTCCTCGTTCTCTTCAGCCACTCCAAGTGTAGACGCCCGGTAAATGTTGCGATGGTGGATAGTGTTGACTACTTTCCACGGGTCCCCCTTGGCGAGATCATCAAGATAAAACACTTGTTTCACTCATGTGGCTAAAACGAACGGGTCATCCTCATACCATGATGTACTAGTGTTCACAGAAGTTATGCCGTATTGATCGGTTTTCATGCTATGCGGCCGTGTGTCAAACCATCTACACTTGAAAAGGTGCACTTTCATGCCTTCCCCATAATGCAGTTCCACAACTGAATGGAGAACACCGTAATAGTCAACTCCATCATCCCCACCATGTGCCATAACCCCTGAATTTTGTGTTTTCAGTCTGACGTCTCTCTCTTCACATCGAAATAACATACCATTCACCATGCACGTCGCATAAACTTTTGAATAGACCGGCTTCATGGCTAACAGTCTGAGTTCGTGCGACCAATTTGGGTGATTATCATTTTTAATGAGGTCCATCTGCAATCATCAGAATCAACTATAAATATGAATAATTATACACGATAATATATAAATACGTATAGAATAATGTTAAAGTTACGTACCCAGCGACCGAAATACTCTGCGAATATCCGGTTGTGGTAATCGAGATCACCTCCTACTTGTTCACAGTTTAGATGCATGTTCTTCCAAAACTGAACTTCTAAACAGTTAATTAGTACCCACCAATGTGCAATGGCTACCTCGTAATCTTTCAACTTGTAGGAAACTGGCATTTTTCCACCGAGTACAACATCGCCGGAGAGTATGGAAAGATTGAACTGTGAAGGTATATTTTCCGGTATGCTTTCCTGTAACGCTCCTAAATACAGCTTCATGTAGGTGACGCACTCGTGTGCAATATATGCTTCAGCTATACATCCTTCAGGTGCGGATCTGTTTTGGACAAAATCACCGTATTGTCCAAGTTGCCTATAAATGAAGTTTTTAAAGTGTTATGATAATACATTAATACTAAATCACATATATTGATGAGGAAATTAACATAAGGTGTAAAATACGTACCTTTTCATCGGATACATCCAAGTGAAGTGCACAGGACCGGTAAACAACAACTGCCGAGGAAGATGGATCATGAGGTAAGGCATGATGTCGAAAAAATTTGGAGGAAATATCATCTCAAATTTACACATGATATGAACGATGTCTTGTTGCATTTCCCGGAGGTCAGATTTTCTCACTTCCCGTGTGCATACCTTCTAGAAAAATCTTGCCAACGCTACTAACGGCTCCACAACGTGACGGGGAAGGAACGGTCGAATGAAAATAGGGAAGAGACGTTGTAGCAGGATATGATTGTCATGACTTTTCAACCCGTAAAGATTGTTGAATTGTCTGTTCACACACTTGGCTATATTTCCAGCAAAGCCTGAAGGATACTTGGCCCGACTTATCCAATGGAAAATTTCTGATTTATGCTCAGGCTTGACGGTGTAAGGAGCTTGAGGCATTTTTCTCTTCCCTTGTTTCAACCATAGTTGTTTTCTGATATTCATGTTTTCCAGATCAGTGCGAGCCTTAGGACCGTCTTTCGTCTTCCCCTCCAAGTTCAGCGTTGTGCCCACCACACTTTCAGAAACATTTTTTTCTATGTGCATAACGTCTAGGAAGTGGCGGATCAGCAACTCACACCAGTACGGGAGTTCCCACAATATGCTCTTATGTGTCCAGAATTTGTACTCCTCAGGTCTTTCAGGTATTTCCGCTACAATATCGGGATGATTGCTGAGGGGCCCAAAATCGTACTCATTAAGCACTGCTAAAATTTCTCTTCCCGTCCATCTTCTGGGAGGACCACCATGTTCTTCGGTTCCATCAAATGCGGTGGACTCGTAACGCCAGTGGTGATCCGCCAGAAGGAACACACGATGACCCATTCTGCATATCTTGTTGCAATGAGGGGTGCTCCCATAATCACTGAGGCACTCTGGACAAGCCTTGTATCCCCTAACAACGCTGCCCGACAACATCCCTTAAGCAGGAAAATCACTGATGATACTAATAACCATGGCATGCATCTGGAACGTCTCCTCCTTGTACTTGTCAAAAGTGGGATGACCAACGTCCCACAATACCTTAAGCTCTTCAATCAATGGTCTCATATACACATCGAGACATTTTCCTGGGTAACCAGGCCCCGGAATCAACAACGTCAACATATCATATTCCTTCTTCATGCACATCCATGGAGGAAGGTTGTAAGGTACCAAAACCACTGGCCATATACTGTATGAAAGACTCATGCTGCCGAAAGGGTTGAACCCGTCGGTTGAGAACCCGAGCCTGACGTTTCTGACATTTGACGCAAAATGAGAAAACTCATTGTTTATATGCTTCCAAGCCGCTCCGTCAGAGATGTGTGTCATGATATCTGCGTCTCCCGCGTCCCGCTCACCGTGCCATCTCATAGCTTTTGCGGTGGTTTCTGACATGTACAACCGCTCAAGCCTATCTCTCAACGGAAAATACCGAAGCACTTTCACAGGTTTCCTATTGCATGCTCCCGTCAACTTATATCGGTCAGACTGACATATCGAACATGCGTCAAGGCTAGAAAGGTCATTCCCTTCTGCATCTTTACCCTAGAAGAGAACGCAGTCAAATGCGTATGCATGGATCTTAATGTAGGAAAGCCCTAGATCTTTGAGGATACTTCGGACCTTACGGTGATTGGTAGGATTACGATGACCCTCCTCCAACAACAAAGAAGTGTACTGTAGATATTCATCCACTTGCCTGATAGTCGATTTTGTCTCGACTTTAATCCTCATTACCTCCATCACACTTTGAAGAACTGTCTTCTCAGAACTTGAAGACACAGGGGTCTGTTGCAATGCAATCAGTTTGTTGTACTTGTCAAAGGCAGCAGTGTTGACAACTTGTGGGAAGGGCAGCACCGGGTCATGTATATATTGTTTCCCACGTACACTGCTTTCAAAAGGAAACACGTTGTTGACGAATGCCATTGTTGGATCGTTGGATGTACTACTACTGCCCGCCTCAAAAAACTGCCCATGATCATGCGATCCATCTAATGATGGCTCACCGTGATATATCCAACGTTTGTACTTCGGCCAAAACCCATTACTCTTTAGGTGCTCCCATACTGTCCTAATCGGAAATCGACACATATCACTGCGACATTTACATTTCTTGCACGGGCAATAATGGTAATCATTCCCGTTTGCATTTTCCTCGACGAACTGCAAAAAATTCACAACTCCTGTAGTGTATCGTCAGTCATGCCTTGGAAGCGAAATCCAACTCTTATCCAGATCCATATATAGCCTGATAATAATATATATATAACTTTAATTAATAAGAAATTAATTAACACATACATATATATATATATATAAATCCTTAATAATTAATTACATTACAATATATATTATTATCAACATCAACTCATATATATATACCATTAACAACCATTATTTAAGTTACACAATATATCAACCATTATTTAAGTTAATTACACTATCAACAACTATTAATTAACATATATATATATATATATATATATATATATATTTTAAGACTAATTAAAATAACATCAAATTAAAACACATAATTAAACTAAAACTCAAAATCAACTCAACTAAAACTCAAAATCAACATATATACATACATACATTCTAACACTAAAACAACAACAAATTAAACAAAAAATCACTTAATAAATCAAAATCACTAAAACTCAAAATCAACTCAACTAAAACTCAAAATCAACTCAACTAAAACTCAAAATCAACATATATACATACATTCTAACACTAAAACAACAACAAAACAAAAAATAACTTACTAAATCAAAATCACTAAAACTCAAAATCAACTCAACTAAAACTCAAAATCAACATATATACACATATACGTACCTAGCTATATATAGCTCCACAATGTAAGAGAGGACGGATTTCAACAATACCCACAGATTTTTCACTCTTTCTCCCGTTTTTCCCTTTTTTTTTTTTTTTTTAAATGAGCAGCTGCTGCCCAGATCTGAAAATATATAGACTTATAGCCGACGAAAATGTCAACTTCGTCGGCCATACTTCCAAAAATTTTCGTCGGCTAATGTTTCGGAGAAAGGCCGACGAAAATACAAATCGTCGACTGAAATATGAATATAGCCGACGATTGTTTGAAAATACCAACGAAAAAACGGTTTCGTCGGCTATGGTTAAACTATGGCCGACGATTTTTTTTTTCACCGACGAAAAATAAAATCGTCGGCTATTCCTTAGAATTACCGACGAAAATTTTAATTCGTCGGCCGTTTTTTTTTTTTCGTCGGGAAAACCCTTTTTTCTGGTAGTGTCTTTTTTATATGTTTGTTTAGTTGTTTCATTTTTTATATCAACAACACCAATAATCTTTCAAGTTTCAGATCCACTGATTAATGGTTGTGTTTCAATATTTGATGCAGATGTAAGTTGTAGTTATGGGTAAAGTCATGGAAAAGTTCTTTAAAAGAAAATCAGATGTGTTGCAATCTCCTATAAATTGTATTGAGACAGAGATAAATTTGTCAGAGCTACCATCAGATCCTGGATTGCAAAAAAGAATACCAAATTATCCTTTGAATATTCAAGATCAAGTTCGAAGAGTGTATTTACAAAGGGGGGGTCCTTATCAGCCTAAATATCACAAATTTGTTAAGACCAAGTTCAGAGCTAAGTATAGAAAATTCATAGCTGATTGGCTCAATGATTTTCTTAACTGGCTGGAATATAATATAGACAAGGATTGTGCATATTGTTTGTGTTGCTACTTATTTAAAGCAAATACCGGAGATCAAGCAAGTAGTGATGCTTTTACTGGTAAGGGTTATCAGAATTGGAAGGAGAAATCAAGGTTATATGTTCATGTCGGAGACCGTAACAGCGTCCATAATAAAGCTTTGAAAATATGTGAAGACCTCATGAATGAAAGACAACACATCAGAAATATCATCAACAAGAATGCTATGCAATCTAGTAGAGATTATCGAATTCGACTCACTACATCACTAGATTGTATTCGCTTTCTTTTGAGGCAAGGTCTTGCATTCCGGGGGCATGATGAGTCAGAAAACTCAAGCAATAAGGGTAACTTTCTTGAGGTTTTACAATTCCTTGCTGATCATGATGTCCAAGTTAGATCCGTATCATTGAAAAATGCCCCAGAGAACCTCAAATTGACATCACCAATGATTCAAAAAGACATAGTAAATGCTGTAGCAGTTGAAACAACAGATGTTATAATTAGAGACATGGATAATGCATTGTTCTCCATTCTAGTTGATGAAGCTAGAGATGTTTCTATAAAAGAGCAAATGACAGTAATATTTCGTTATGTGGATAAGAAAGGTTGTGTGATTGAACGTTTTATTGGCATTGTACATGTTGCCAATACAACTGCAAGAACGCTCAAAGAGGCTGTTGATGAATTGCTTTGTAAACATAAATTAAGCATATCGAGTTTACGTGGTCAAGGGTTTGATGGAGCAAGTAATATGAGTGGGGAACTTAATGGCTTAAAGACATTTATTTTGAAGGATAATCCCACTGCATTCTATGTCCATTGTTTTGCACATCAGCTTCAGTTGGCCTTGGTGGCTATGGCAAAGAAACATAATATAGTAGGTGCTTTCTTCACATCAGTTGCTAATATTGTGAATATTGTTGGTGCCTCTTCCAAACGTCGAGATATTCTTCGGGAAAAGCAAGCTCTTAATGTTATTCAAGCATTAAAAGTTGGAGAACTTTTCAGTGGTAGAGGGCTAAATCAAGAAATTGAGATTAAGCGGGCTGTTGATACACGTTGGAGGTCACATTATGGTACGCTCACGAACTTTATTGCCTTGTTTCCTTCCATAGTTGAAGTGCTAGATGAGATTGCATATGACAAAGTAGGTTCTGATCAGAAACATGATGCATTCATTTCATTGGGGTTATTGCAATCTTTTGATTACATATTCAGTTTACATTTGATGAAGATTATACTTGGTATTAGTCATGACTTGTCCCAAGCATTACAAAGAGATGATCAAGATATAGTAAATGCAATGGATTTAGTTACAGTATGCAAGAGAAAGTTGCAGGATTTGAGGGATAATGAATGAGATTCCTTACTAGACCAAGTTGTTGTTTTTTGCAGCAAAGAGGATATCATGGTTCCCAACATGAGTGAACAACATCTATGTAAAGGAAGATCAAAGCGTAAAAGTCCAGAAATCACAAATCTGCACTATTATCATTTTGAATTTTTTTTTGTGCTGTGATAGATCTCCAACTCCAAGAGCAGAATAATCGTTTCAATGAGGGTAATACAGAGTTACTCCTTTGTCTTGCATGCTTGAGTCCATATCGTTTGTTTTCTGCTTTCAACAAAGAACGATTAATGCACCTTGCTAGCTTGTAACCGGCTGATTTTTCTACAGTTGAGCTATTGGTACTGGAATCACAGCTAGATATATATATTGATGACATGAAATCTAACACTAAGTTTCAAGACTTGCATGGGATTTCTGATCTAGCATAGATGCTTGTTGAGACAGGGAAAAGTAAGACATATCCGTTTGTATATAAGCTCATTACCTTAGCACTAGTACTTCCAGTTGCAACAGCCACAGTTGAAAGATCATTCTCTGCCATGAATATCATAAAAAATAGAATGCGAAATTGTATGGGAGATCAGTGGTTAAATGATAGCTTAACGGTGTACCTTGAGAAAGATATTTTCAATAACATTGGTAATGAGCCTATAATTCAAAGGTTCCAAAACATGGCTACACGTAGAGGACACCTATAGCTGACTTTGATCGTTCCTCAGGTATGATCTTTACTATTTCTGCATTTGAGTTTAGTTTGTACTACTTTTAGTGTTAAATCATAGCTAAACTACATGAAAACTGACTTAGTTTTTTTTTTTTTCAATGTCCTTGAGAAAGATGTTGAACGATGTTATGATCGACATGAACAAGCTTTTGGTGACAAATATGGTTATTTACAGTGCACTCCATCGTAATGTAGGTCCAGATGTATAGACTTGTTATAAGAATCTACTATCATGTATTTCTTTTGAAAACCATGTATGTTATCTGAATATTGAATGGTTTTGGAGTTACTAGTATTAAGTAAAAGTGTGCCCCATAGATTTATGGGTCTGGCTCCACCACTGCTTGCACGTACTGGAATTCAATTTGAAAACCCTAAATTTCTTTGTCATGCGTCTATGAATGAAATGGTTGAACACTAAATACCTTTCAACCATTATCTATTCATTCTCTTTTGTTTCCACAAGGTATCTCTTGATTATGCGACCCTGTCTGTAATCGGTCCGTACAACCAATTTTACGTTTGAGTATGACTCAGCAGTAACATCAATAGATATGAGTTCTCTCCATTAGTTAACAACATAAAATTTACCGTCAAGGTATGTAACTTCTTCAACCAAGCAGCACCCTTGTTCAGTATTATCAACGCTCGCATTAACATAAGTCCATGTTGTTTGTGTACCTGGTTTATTAAAAGCCAAGAGAGACGGTTTCATATATACAACAAAAATAATGCAATTGTTTGGATCTTGTACGGGGTCACCTGACATTGTAGCCTTGTAAACATAATACTCAGGGTTTTTCAACCACCTTTCCCAACGTGGAGGCGTTAGCAGAGGAAGGCGAATGATAAAATTTACTTTCTCTCTTCTTCCACTGACCCTAAAGAATGTGAAAATATACAGAAGTACTAAAACTTTAGTAAATGGAAATATTAGAACACAATTGGTTTCACTGTGATAAAACACAGTGAAAGTATCCTTGAATTTCAATCAACACACAATGAAATACAAAGTTGTTCTACCTCTTCAACACAGCTAGTAAAATACAAACACAGCAACTCTAAACACAGTTGCTTTAACAGTCAAAACTAGTTCTTCAATACAACTAGATTTACAAGACAGTTAACCTACTCTAGACACAGTAGAATTTAATGGAGATTCTTTGACACAATCTCAACCTCTTTAAGGAATAAGGGCTGTTTGTCACAGCCTTGGTACCTTCACAGATTCACACACTTTTGGACTGATATCTCTTTTAACAGAAAGTCCAAATGCAAATATAACTTCACTCAAGCAACACCAGATGCAAGAGGAGATGTTTATGCAGACTGGAATTTTCTTTCTCTTTACTCTCGACCAGTGCCTACAACCATAAACAAACATCAATATATATAGGGTAGAGTCCAACAGAAGAATCTCTTAGACTCCCCCATAAACCGAGATTCTCACTTCATCATAATTAATAAGACTTATCTCTGGGACAGGTAATCATTCCTAAACAATCTCAATCTCTTAATAAATCAGATAAGTTATAGAAGAAAGAAATCATTTTGAGAATCAATTGACTGATATGAGTGAATCAATTCTTAAAGGAAGAAATACAAGATAGTATCTTAATAAACCTCTGAGATATACTGAAGATTTTGCATTGAAGTATCCTATATTCCTTTCTCAAATAGGAAGTCCTAGTTTGAATAGGAAAGCTAATACCTTCAATCTCCCCCATTAGCTTTCATATTCAAACCATGAAGACATACCTGCAAAGAGTTCAGAAGAAGAGCAACATGCACACCATAACTAGATCAAACCGAAATAAGAATCAGAAGAACAAGGGATCAGTTTCCATCCTTTCCCTTATTCTTTGAGTTATAAGAGTTTAAGCAAAAATAGAACATAAAAGGTATGTGCTTATGCACTTACAAAACCAAAAATCCAAAATCAATTGTTCAAACAAAAACTAACAGAAAAAGCAGGAACTCTTTATCTCTCCCCCATGGAATATGAATAGCTACTTTGACCTCTTGAGGATAGCTGCTTGAAGAATAATGATCTGTTCCTGGAGATGAAGCTGAGCACTGGTGAGAGAATCCAGTCGATCAAGAACATCTGTAGCCCATCCTCGGATATTGTGCTCTAGACCAACAAGGAACACACTAAACCATTCCACTGTGTCGTGCTCGATTGGAATGGGAGGACGCCAAAGCTCCCCCTCAAACCGAGCAGGCGGAAAAGATCCAGTATACCCCTCTTTCTGAGGAGGAGGAGGTAGATGAGGCTCGGTGGGAGGAAGAGGGAATCCAAGAGGGAGTTGATTCAACTCCGTCCCAGAGAAAGATGGAGGAAGCACAGGACAATCTTCAGAGTCAGAGGAGTCTGAGGAGGAGGAGGAGGTGGAAGAGGAGGAGTAGCAAGGACGCTTTCTCACCCCACCAGACCCACCAGTTGACTTTCTAGCCGTCTTCAACTTTCGCATTCACAACCTGCAAAGCAGAGAGATAGGGAAGACTAGAGAGAAGGTTATGAATTAGTGGGGAAATAATGAGGAGAAAGATATATAAGGAATACTGCACAGATCCGGAGAATCGAGACAGGAAAGGAAACCGTCTCTAGTTGGGAAGACCAAATATCAAGCACGTGACGTATGGGTGAATACGTAATCATGATTATGTATCTTTGAGCACGCAACCTTGATCCTACACGGAAGAGAACATGGAAATGCCAACACAAGAATACCAACCATCCTGACTTAGGAAAAAGAGAACACGCTTGAAAGTATGAGAAAAATAATGTGCCAATGAAACCACAAACACATAAGCTTTTAACCAGCATGATACCATTGAGATAAACACTAACCCTGAAGTAAATAACAAGTGATGAATGAGATAATTAATGAAAAACTGGCAAAGCACATCAATAAACAAGATCAGACAGATTGAGTTCATTATGTACTACACAAAACCTTTTGAAGACAAGGCATATGGACACTATTAACTCAATCAAGATGAATCACCACGATTTCAAGAGTATCAGTAAGGCAAGAGTAGACAAACTTTGTGGGGAAAGACAGATTATGTGAGCAGTTTGTAATGAAGCACTTATAACAACATGTCACCCCCTTATGCCTTCTATAACAGTCTTTTCATGGTCTGTGTTGCATAACTCATGTAGCAAGAGGTAGAGAACAATCCCAAGTCAGTTGACTTTAGGTTGCTAGGCATAACAAGGATGCCACAGACTCTGAGTCTCAAGTTGGAAACGATACCTACTTTCTCCAAGGGACCAAACCATTCCTGTTTCTATCCTACCATCTCAATTAGGGCATAACCGAAACAGTAGTTACTTTAGGAATAATCTGGCAAGACTTCAGCATATATTTTTTCTTGAAGTCAGATTGAAAATAATTTTCATTTTTATTTTTTTTTTTGTTTTTTTTTTCACCTTGTAGCACCAGGCCAGTTGCCTTATATCAGCTCAATCAGTAAAATACCACCACAAAATTCAAAAACTAACCATGCAAACTGATACAAAAGATACATAAGCGACTCAAACTAGAGAAAGTCCAGAATCGGAATGACTTGTAGTCAAAGTAACAATGAGTCGAGATAGAAATCAATAAGCTGATGATTGCTCATCAAGCTAAGCTCCAGTGAAAACATCACATATCAGTATAGTGGAGCAAAATGCAGTGCGTGATATGTGATGAAGATGATATTGACTTCAGGGTTCAGTGCAAATGCCAAGGCATTGCATAGAAACTCAAAGCGAGCAGTATCCAAAGGTTTAGTCAAAATATCAGCAAGTTGTTGTTCAGTTGCAATGAAACACAGTTCAAGAATGTCATTTTCAACTAAGTCTCGAATGTAATGATACCTGAGATCAATGTGTTTGGTTCGAGAGTGTTGAACATGATTTTTTCCTATGCTGATTGCACTTGTATTGCCACAAAAAATAGTTAGCTTCCCTTGAGGTAATCCATAATCTGTCAACATCTGTTTCATCCAGACCATTCGAGTGCAACAACTTCCAGCTGCAGCATACTTAGATTCTGCCGTAGATAGGAATATGCAATTTTGCTTTTTACTGTGCCATGAGACCAAGTTGGTTCCTAGGAAGAAGCACCCTCCTGAGGTACTTTTGCCATCATTCATGCTGCCTCCCCAATCAGCATCTGAGTAACCTGTAATTTTAGCATTAGATTCAGTAGTATAGAAAAGACCACAATTGGAGGTACCTGCAATGTATCGAATGATCCTTTTCACAGCTTCAAGATGTGACTCTTTAGGATTGGATTGAAAACGAGCACACACTCCAACGTTGAACGAGATGTCTAGCCTGCTAGCAGTGAGATATAACAAACTGCCAATCATACTACGATAGAGAGATTGATCCATATATTTTCCTTCTTTGTCCTCATGTAGTTTTGTGGAGGTGCTCATGGGATTGGTGAGAGCTTTCTTTTTTGATAACCCAAACTTTTCAACAAGGTTGTCTGCATACTTGGTCTGAGATAGAAACATCCCAGATGTCATCTGTTTAACTTGTAAGCCAAAAAAGAAGGTTAGTTTACCAAGATTGCTCATCTCAAATTCACTAGTCATGACAAAAGCAAATTTTGTGACTAGTTTATCTAAGGTTGAGCCAAACACAATATCATCAATATATACTTGAGCAACTATGAAATCATTTTTCAGGTTCTTAAAAAACAAGGTTTTATCAATTGATCCTTTGACATACCCTTGATTAATTAAATATTTAGAAAGTCGATCATACCATGCTCGTGGTGCTTGTTTCAGTCTATACAATGCCTTCTGAAGTCTGTATACATGATCTTGATGATGTGGATCAATGAAACCTTTAGGCTGCTCAACAAAAACTTCTTTATCAATGTAACCATTTAGAAAGGCAGTTTTGACATCCATTTGATATAGCTTGAATTGTAAATGGCATGCCATTTCCATGAGCAACCTTACTGATTCCATTCTAGCTACTGGAGCAAAAGTTTCCTCGTAGTCAAGTCCTTCTTTCTGAGAAAATCCTTGAGCAACAAGTCGTGCTTTATTTCTGACTATAGTACCATGTTCATCAGACTTGTTCCTGAATATCCATTTTGTTCCCACAACATTTGCATGAGAGGGTCTAGGCACCAGTTCCCAAACATTGTTCTTGGAAAACTGATTCAACTCTTCTTGCATGGCAAGGATCCATTCAGTGTCCAGAAGAGCTTTCAGAACATTCTTTGGTTCGATTAAGGAAACAAAAACATGGCACCTGATAGTGTTAGATTCTTGAATATGGCTGCTTACAAAACAGTCCAATGCCTTCTCGATTGAAGCAGACTGAGCTGATCTGTTTCTGGTTTGTATCCCTTCTTCAAAGCCACCAATCACATCACTTTGATCATGATCCTTCTGGACTTGTTTAAATCCAGTTCTTTTCTGAGGAACAGAGTGAAGGTTTTCATCTTCTTCCTCAGACGAGCTGGTAGAGTCATTCCTTTGATCTGCCAGAGCATCTGTGTTCTTTATCTGTAATGGTGAATCATCAACCTGTCTAAACTCCATATCATCAATAGAAACATTAATGGTAATGATGACACGTTTAGAAACTTTGTTATATACCATGTAGGCTACACTGTTAGTATCATAACCAACAAAAATTTCAGGATCAGTTCTTGAGGCAAATTTATTTAAAGTTTCACCATCTCTCAAGATGTGACAGGGACTGCCAAAGACATGAAAGTGACTTACATTGGGTTTTTTACCTTTCCAGAGCTCATAAGCAGTTTGATCACTACCTGTTCTCATAAACACTCGATTTGAGATATAGCATGCAGTTTTCATAGCTTCTGCCCAGAACTTTTCACTTAGTTTTGCTGAGTGCAGGAGAACATGTCCCATCCCTAACAATGATCTATTCTTCCTTTCAACCACTCCATTTTGTTGAGGAGTTCTAGGAGCTGAAAACTCATGAAAGACACTATTCTCATGGCAAAAATTAGCAAACATTGAGTTTTTAAATTCAGTGCCATTGTCAGATCTAATCCTTGCTAGTTTCAGATTTTCATGTTGTTTGAGTCTGGTAAGTTGTTTACTTAAACCAAGAAATGATTCAAAGGTTTCAGTCTTATTTTCAAGAAAATCAACCCAAGTATATCTGGAAAAATCATCAACCACAACAAATACGTAGAACTTACCTGACATGCTGGCAGTCTGAGTTGGTCCCATTAAGTCCATGTGAAGTGATTCAAAGCAAGCAGTAGTTGATGTTGAATTCACAACTTTGTTTGATGACTTGGTCTGCTTACCAGCTTTATAATGACCACAAATTCGATCTGTCTTTCCACTGAGTTTAGGCATGCCTCTCAAGCTTTGATGATTTGAAAGTTTCTGAAGATCTTGATAATTTACATGACGTAATCTTTTGTGCCACAGCTCAAAGCTTTCATCAGATGAAATCGTCTTTAGGAATTTATTTGAGAAAATCACAGATGAGTCTCTTAATGCATGATAACAGTTATCAGATGATCGTTTCCCACCAATTACAATATTACCAATATCATCCAGGACAATGCACCTCTTCCTGTTGAACCACATATCTTCAAAATCATCAGTTAGTTGACTGACACTTACCAAATTTGTGGTCAGTCCTTCCACAAAGAGAACATCATCCAAAATGCCAAGATTTGCTGACTTGACAGTTCCTTTTCCCATATTATTTACTTTTCGAGCATCTCCAAAAGTAACAGTGCCAGTGATGCCTTCTTCTTCAATAGATATAAAGAAACGTTTGTTTCCACACATGTGGCTCGAGTAACCACTGTCAATATACCAAATATCTGCATCTCTTGAGTTCACAGCAGTTAGAGCCACAAGACAGAAAGATTCAATATGTTTTTCATTGTAATTTACACTGGCAATCAAGCAACTTTCATTGACAAACTGTTTCTTTCTCCAGACATTATAAACAACAGCGAAAGACTTATTACTCTTGAAAGTGTTTTCAACATAATGATTAGACATTGAACTGGAATGAGAACTGTTTTCTAGAGCAGCAATTCTAGGGATGATATTCATAGATTTTATACCCTCAGTTGAAAATTATTTTTCTAACTCAGAAAATTTTGCATTTGTTAGATTAATCAATTTTGACATATGCAGTTTCAAGCTTGATAAGTAATCTTCAACTACCTTTAGCTTTTGACTATGAATTAAGGAGCTTACCTGATCTGAGGATGAAATAATTTCAACACTTACCTCATTCAAAGGTTCCTCAAGGATGATAGAAGAAGCATCAGTTTCAGAAGTGAGTGAAGCAGATTCATCAACACAAACCTTTTCTACTACATCTTTAGTAGAGGAACACTCACCATTATAGACAAGACCAAAGGTGTTCTTGGACTGTTTACCAATACAGAGCATTTTAGCTATTGCCTTAAAGCTGAGCTGAAACTGATTGAACTTCTCATTTGTTTTAACCACTTGTTTCTGCAATAGAAGATTATCATGATTAAGCCTGTCAACAACATTTTCATGAGTGATAACCTGTTGCAGTAACTTGTCCAATTTAGACAATACAGTAGATCTTTCAATTTGCCAGTCTTCTTTAGAAATGTTGCAGGTGAGGTTAGCAACCCTTTTCTCCAGCTCTCCCTTTTCCTTAACCCATGTTGCCTCCTTTTCAGTCAGTTTCAGCTTCATGTCTGATAATTTAATTTGAGCGCTGGTCAACTGACGTTCAAGGCTTCCATTTTTGTGAATAACTGAGTCTGCAAGGGAACATAGCTTTTCATACTTCTGATTAATGGAGAAGTCGTCATCAGGACAGTTTCCTTCTGCATCACTATCATTGTCAGTTTCAGAATCAATTTGATTGAAACATAGTCTGGCAAGTAGAGCGAGATTCTTCTTTGGATTTTTTTGAGCCATATCTTCATCGTCACTTTCATCATCGCTCCAAGATGCCCTCAGTGCTTTCTTAGATCCACTTTGATTTTTTTTATTACCACAGTCAACATAAATGTGGCCAAGACCACCACATTCATAGCATTTGGTTTGAAATTAGGGTTTCTCCTATTGTTAGCAGGAAAACTTTTAACATCATTTTTGTTCTCGGTAAACTTGTTTTTCCTAGAGTCAGAATTATTTCTTTCTCCACTTGAACTTCCATTTCTGTACTTAAGGATTTTCTTAAATTCTTTGGTTAACAAACCAAGTTCAGAAATGTCATCACTAACCTCTTTTTTCTTTGAAGCTTTGAGAGCAAGGCTCTTTGAACTCCTTGGATCATGCTTGTTGTCTTCATTTAGCTCAGCCTCAAAAGCCTTTAGACTTCCAATAAGTTCAAACAAGGGATACTCATCAAGATCTCTGGATCGCATGCTTCTTTATGGCAAATCTTTTCGGAAGATACCTCAATATCTTCATAACAATGTCTTCTTGTGATATCTCTTTGTTCTTGTTGATATAACGTATACCACTTGTGATAGCAATCACACGCTTGTAGAAGTGATCAACAGTTTCATCTTCCTTCATATGTAAGATTTCAAACTCGTGAAGTAACAGTTGGAATTTATGACGTTTAACTTTTTTGTTACCTTCATAGGTTTGCTCTAGGGTCTCCCAAGTCTCCTTTGAGTTTGTGCAGTGTTTGATAAGAGTCCGATCGTCCTCAGATAAGGCAATATATAAAGCATTTTTTACCTTATTCTCAGCTTCACTATAAGCAAGGTCAGTTTGATCCCATTTATCAAATTTTTTAAATTTTACCTCACTTGTTTCTTCAGTAGCCTTGGTATCAAGAGGAGGAGACCAGCCATGAACAACACACTGCCAAGCTCTTGAGTCTTGAGCAGAGATGAAAGCCTGCATCATCCCTTTCCAATCCTCATACCCTTCACCTTTTAAGAGAGGAGGCATATTGACTGAAGTTCGTTCCATCTTATCCGAGATCAACACTATGTATGTCTAGTGAACCGGCTCTGATGCCAATTGAAAATATACAGAAGTACTAAAACTTCAGTAAATGGAAATATTAGAACACAATTGGTTTCACTGTGATAAAAGACAGTGAAAGTATCCTTGAATTTTAATCAACACACAATGAAATACAAAGTTGTTCTAGCTCTTCAACACAGCTTGTAAAATACAAACACAGCAACTCTAAACACAATTGTTTTAACAGTCAAAACTAGTTCTTCAACACAGCTAGATTTACAAGACAGTTAACCTACTCTAGACACAGTAGGATTTAATAGAGATTCTTTGACACAATCTCAACCTCTTTAAGGAACAAGGGCTCTTTGTCACAGCCTTGGTACTTTCACAGTTTCACACACTTTTGGACTGATATCTCTTTTAACAGAAAGTCCAAATGCAAATATAACTTCACTCAAGCAACACCAGATGCAGGTGGAGATTTTTATGCAGACTGGAATTTTCTTTCTCTTTACTCTCGATCAGTGCCTGCAACCATGAACAAACATCAATATATATAGGGTAGAGTCCAAGAGAAGAATCTCTTAGACTCCCCCATAAATCGAGATTCTCACTTCATCACAATTAATAAGACTTATCTCTAGGACAGGTAATCATTCCTAAACAATCTCAATCTCTTAATAAATCAGATAAGTTATAGAAGAAAGAAATCATTTTGAGAATCAATTGACTGATATGAGTGAATCAATTCTTCAAGGAAGAAATACAAGATAGTATCTTAATATACCTCTGAGATATACTGAAGATTTTGCATTGAAGTATCCTATATTCCTTTCTCAAATAGGAAGTCCTAGTTTGAATCAGAATGGATTGATTAGGGTCACTATGAACTTCTTACCCGCGACATTTTTATCCAAAATTATTAACCAATCTTTTGAAGACCCGCAAAGCCGCTTATTGGGAACTCTCACTTGGAAATCCAGGAACCTGTTAACCGTAATGTCGTATAGCTTCCAATAATCTTTTTTGCCTGTATAAATCATCAGCACGGGAGTTTTCGTCCTCGCACGCTTACGAATAGCTTTGTTATCCTTTGCTGCAGAATACCATGACGTACAAACAATGCTGAACCGCAAGTAGTCTTCCGGTAACAGTAATCTCTCAAGAACTAAATCAAGAAGGTCCTTTGGCAAAGATGCCCAATCTGATTCCATAAGCACGTCTTGTAACTCAGAAGAATGGTTAGTTTGCTCTGAAGAAAAGATAGAAGATGGAAGATAATGAAGGTAACGATCACAAATAAAATCTCTCGTTCTCGTAGATGAGGACTAAATATATATAAGATCGAGCTCTGTCGTTTGACCTAATTTTGTTTCCGTTTCCAGTGTTGCTGGTTTGGTCACAGCTACCGGCCCAACAAGAGATATGTTTTTGTTGGAGAAAAAGCAAGATAAAAAATGGAGTATGGTAAAAAAGAAAAGTGTGGCTCAAGCTAACTAATTGACTTGCCATGAAAGTAGTATTCTTTCTCGTCAAGCAAAAACCAGATAAAAAGAATCCTTAAATCCCAAAAACCCAAATGATCCAACTATGGTTGCCAACCCTGCCCTAATCCAAACCCCGCTAGCTATGCCCTTCTTCCTCGCAAAATTTCTTGCTAGCTCTGCAGCTTCTGCTAGAAGCTCTTTTCTTCGACAAGTGAGGCAGTACGGATCATCAGCAACATCATCATCATCGGGTCCCTATCAGAGCACCACCATAATGCTTCCGTTGATGAAACTCGGAACTCTGGCCGTCAGAACCATTTCAAAGCCCATTGCTGCTCGCTTCAAAACTCATGCTGCTGCCCACCCCAGGTTTCGTGCCGCCATCATCTGGATGGCCCAGGTTAATATACTCACTTCAATCCATCCTTTGTTCTTCTTATCTTTTATTTATTTTGTTCTGAATTCAGAATTCCATGTTATATATGAACGTCTCCTGTTTTTTTTCTGGTATTAGTAGTTTAGGAATAGTTGGATGGATGGTAATTAGGTCAAAGACCTTTTTTTTTCTCTCTCTTTTATGAAATGAGGATCAAAGTCTTTCTAAGAAAGCAGAAATGGGGAAGTCATGGTCGGTCTTCAAGTTTTTAATTGTCGGAGCAATCTGCTAATGTTGCTCAAGAATAAGGTAAGAGAGGTATTGGATTAGTAAAAGATACCGGGATTTGGCTATAATTTGATCAAGTTTGCCATTCTATGGTATATCTGTTGCACCAGTGGCTAAATGAGTGAGAGGCTACGCCCTTACGTATGTGTTTTCATAAGATTGAAGAATGTATTGAGACTTGAGAGCGGGATAATGTCATAATAACTAGGGTTTTAGAAACATAAACCCTATGCCTTAAGCCCTGAATTTGAATAGATACAATATGTAAGGACCCAGGTTCAGAGATGAAATCAACAATCTTCGTGAATAAAAATTTATGAACACAGGGTAAATGTAATCCTTTTGTATGAGTCTTATTACGTACATTATATATGGTGTGAAGAGTACTTCTACAGTTGCCTCATATAAAGACTTCTTGAGGTGAATGTAATTACAAGTGTGTTAGTTTTGAAACCCTGTGTACCAAGATAAAATAGAATTCGAGTTGTGAGCAACGCATCAGTTTATTTCCAATCAATCTACATCAACATAATGTTATGCACGTTAACCCCTCATGCGCTCTGATATGAGTTCCAGTTTTCTAGCTAGCATATCATGCCATTATATATAAGTATACCATTCTTACTTAAGCAGCTGAACAGCTAGTCTTGGCTTCACTAATGATTGCACTAGCTAGCATTCTAGCAATAATTTCTGGTGTTTACAACAAGCAAGAGCTTTACATTACTTATTTTCAATTGAAATGATCAGACAAAGTATCGTTGGGCGACACTGTTGCAAAGACGTGTGCAATATGGACGTGCCATAAACGTTGCGATCCGTCCTCTTGATGAAGCAAAAGCTATTGCAGCTGCTACCGATTTTCTTGGAGAACTTGTCATCTTCACCGTAAGTTAACACTTCTACATAGACATATCAATATAGTCTGTACTTTAGGATATTTAACTGTAGAATAATCCATTGATCCGTAACTAATAATTGATAATTGATGCATCATTGCCGTGAAAGGGTACCCTAGTACATTTTAATGAGCAATAGATATATTCGATCCCTCATGATCTGCTTTGTCTTACTTAGGTTGCAGGACTCGGTATTATGTATGAGGTGAATAGGAGCTACAAGTCAGAGGCTAAGAAGGAGGCAAAACGCAAGGAAGAATTAGAGGTATATATCCCCACTCTAAGAAAGAATACAACTACTTTAATTTGAAGTGTTTTTCGTAATATTTGGCAGAACATGCCAGCCTCGATCAATTTTCTGCCTGCCTCCTGGGTTATACAGGCACTTTCAACCTAATTTTGTAGGAAGTACTCAAACAGTCTCGAGGGTTCTATCTAATAATGGTGGAATTTCTATCTTCTTTCGACATGGACAACCCTTCGCGGACTTGAATTTAAATTCAGATGTTTACTGCAACTTCATGTGATAATGAGCTATTCTTCCCGCTTGAAAATGATAGCATGCATATAAATCCTTTATCACCTCACGGGATTTCTGGTTCTTAATGTGAATCTTAAGCTACTTTGGGAACATTGACTATGAATATCATAGGTCTACAGTAGCTAGTTTTCTTTTTCAAAATTACAGAATATTAATAACCATAATTTTAACATGATGCTAGGCACTGAAGCTGAAGGACCAGAATTTAGAAAAGGAGGTGGAATCTCTAAAGCTCAAGCTGCTAGAGATGGAGAAACAACTACAAAAAAGAAGCAGCTGGCTGGACTACTTGAGGCTATCAGGACTATTCCGTCAAGCTGCTGAACCACAAACGACAGCATAGCCGCTCTGACTAAGCTTTGAATCAATCCGTTGCGATCCCCTTCATTAAAATTAGTTAGGTTATTTTTCTTTCTTAGAGCTTTCCTTACATCTTCAGCAATGCTAACCATATTTACTTAAATTTTAGCCAAAATAGATAAAAAATTATTTTGACTAGCCACTTCAGAAATATGTATGCATCTGTTCTCTCTACTTTAGTTTGATTTAAATTTAAAATGCTTATTAAATGAAAAAAAAAAAAAATTTTAGCTATCACGCTCTCCAAATTTAGCTAGCGAGAAAGTTAAAATTTATCATAGACTTATAATAGAAAGTTTGGTATACCTGCTATTTTTCGCAAAAAACTAAATAAGCTCTCCAAAGTAGCTAAGAACTTATAATAGAGAGTCTGCTAAAGATGAAAATCGGGTAGTTAACTGTCTCTGTGAATATACTACTGTAGTGTTCTTTAGGGATAGTTTCACATTCAGTTGCTTTGCCGTGCTCAATCTTCACCATTCGCTAATGTATTCTCGACGATGTTGCAATTTCCATCTGTGTTTTAACATCGACGACTCATCATCTTTGGTTTAATATCACGTAGTTTCCTCAAACGTTTTATAGGCACATAAACTAATATGTATCATAAGACCATATCAAAACGCACTCTCCGTGAGTGTTTGTTACATTTGGAATTTGTATTAAGTCCACAAGACTCTGACCCATAATAAAAAGCCGTGGATGGATGTGCTCAATCTTGATACCAAACTGTCACACCCAGAATTTTGAATAATAAAAATTCAAATTCGAAAATGTGAAAACTCACAAAATGAACTCAAATACTTAAAAAATATCTTACAAATAACCAAATATAAGAAACTGAGTACAAAAGTGTGACTCAGTCGGCTCAAAAATAAGAAAAATGCTAAAGACACTAAAATCTTATACCAAAAAAGGATCCCAAATGACATGCATGGCACATGCCATATCATCACTATGTAATTTCCACATGTTATATATTATTTGCAAAAGTAATCTTTTCAAAAGGAAAAATAAATAATTTTCAATTTTGATTAAAAAAATTAATTCAAAATAAAATTAGAAGCTGCAAATCTCAACCTCTCTCCATAACCAATCCACCATTATCAGCCCTTCGTTCCTAGCTGATTACTTCAGAGCATCTTTAGCAGACTCTGTATTATAACTCCATAGAGCATCTTTAGCAGACTCTCTATTATAACTCCTTAGCTACTTTGGAGAGCATATTTAGCTTTTTACGAAAAATAGCAGCTATACCAAACTCTCTATTATAACTCTATGAGAGTATCTTTAGCAGACTCTCTATTTTGATACTTTAGCTATTTTAAGGAGTCTATTTAGTTTTTTTATATCAAAATTAGGAGCTCCACCAGACTCTTAAGTGGTTACAACCATTTTAACTCTTAGCTATCTCGCTCATAAATATAGAGAGCAAGATGAAGCTCTCTATAATTTAATAAATTCCTTTTAGATGATTCTATGAAATATATAACTGCATTTAAGGTAATTTTTTTAAAAAATTAATTAGTAATATAAGTACAAAGTAGTTGAAATAGAGAGAACTGATACGCACATATTTCTAAACTAGCTAGCCAAAATGATATTTTAGCTATTTTAGTTAAAATTTGACAAAAAAATGGATAGCATTGCTAAAGTTGCTCTGATAACTTTTAGCTATCTCGCTAGTCAAATTTGGAGAGCGTGATAGCTAAAAATTAAAACATTTAAATTTAATACATTCCTTATATGTAATTATATATAATTTATATATGCATTTAAACAACTTTTTATTCATTTAATAAGAATTTTAAATTCAAATCAAGCTAAAGTAGAGAGAACTGATGCAGACGTATTTCTAAAGTGACTAGCCAAAATAACTTTTTAGCTATTTTGGCTAAAATTTAACTAAAATATAGCTAGCATTGCTGAACATGCTCTTAGTTACTTTGGAGAGCCTATTTAGCTTTTTGCGAAAAATAACAGCTATACCAGACTCTCTATTATAACTATGATAACTTTTAGTTATCTCGCTAGCTAAATTTGGATAACGTGATAGCTAAAAGTTAAAATATTTAAATTTAATACATTCCTTATATGTAATTATATATAATTTATATATGTATTTAAACCACTTTTTATTCATTTAATAAATATTTTTAATTCAAATCAAGCTAAAATAGAGAGAACTGATGCAGACGTATTTTTAAAGTGGTTAGCCAAAATGACTTTTTAACGATTTTGGCTAAAATTTAAATAAAATATGGCTATCATTGCTAAAAATGCTCTAACTAACCCATTTTATCTTGAGTAATTTTAAATACACTCCCCTAACCTCTTAATACACAATCCTTACTTAATACACTATCCCCTAAATTTTTCATTTCAATATTAGACTAGATTAGGGGTTGGCACATTTCGGGTCGGGCCCAAAAATTGTGTAACCCGACCCAAAACCCGAAAAAAATCAGTTCGGGCCGGTTTTGGCTTTCAGAATTTCAGGGAGCGACCAAAACCCGTTCGGGCCGAATTCGGGCTTTTTTCGGGCCCAAAACTGACAAACTCTTCAACAATTCCCAGTGATCTTGACAAAATGGCCTTTAGAGCACGACTGCCAACTAAGATCCAAGAAGGTGAGATTAAGAAACCTTCCAATAGTCAGTTCTACTACTGACTCACTCATTTCACTTCTTCGAAGTCTCAGGGTCCGGAGGGTATTAGCACTAGCAAAATAAACAAAACAGGACTCACATAAGATGATTATAAAATCCACTATTATGTAACCTTAATTGTTGAAAGAATTGGTTTGCAAATATTGTTTTGCTGATGAAATATGAAATACTACTGCTTTCTGCTTACTGTTCAGCAATGAAGGAGACACTCATGTCGTTTTGGAGTTCAGAAACACACAGCTTTCTCATTGAACCACCACTTCTTGCAACAAGCATTTCAATCATGCGATCAAGGTGTTGCCGCTGACATTCATTACTCCATTCCTCAATGTCTATCTCTTGCCAGCAATCCGACCCCATAACTGCCTTGCACCATGGTTTGCAAACCATTGGAAATTTGGAACCACTGTTAGCTTCTCCTTAAAAGAAAGGCTGTTGAATATTAGATACAATGCCTTAGGTATTAAGCCATCCCAATGCCGAACATCACTTGCTATTTCCATCTATCTGCCTTCATATAATGAGAAACACAAACTAAGAAATTGATACTGAAATCTATAAAAAAAAAAATGAAATTGTAATTGAAGTCTACCTTAATTGAATTGAAGAATGAATTAGGGCGATAGAGGCAGAGTCCCTTCCAGGGCTGAGGCAGAGGCGATGAGGCTAATCGCGATAGGGCATGGGTGAGTGGGTGATGTTGAAGACGAAGCTGAGGGTCTGAGGCTAATCGCGATGGGAGATGTGATGTCGAAGACGAAGGCTAATCGCGATGGGTGAGTGGACTCGATGTTTTCCAAACAAAGAGAGAAAATTCCTCGAAGAGGACTCGATGCGGTTGAGGAATAGAGGAAGTGTGGCTGTGTGGCGCAGACTGAGTGACCTAGGGCTGAGTTTTAAAAAAAAAAAATTAATTATGGACCAATCAGAACATGACACATGACGTTACAGATATGGATCGGGCCGGTTCGGGCTTTTGGTCCAATGAAAAAATGGGCCCGAGCCTAACCCGTTTTACACACAATCGGTTCGGGCTTTTGGAAATCAAGGCCCGGTCCGTTTCAGGCTTTTTCGGGTTTTTCGGGCCTGGTTTTCTGTCTCTCGGGCCAAAACGCCCAGCCCTAGACTAGATACACATCCCTAAGTTCCTAAAATACCCTTATGCTAAAAAGCATGAAATATCCTATTAATATAAGTGATAATTAATATATACTGAATTTTTAAAAATATTTTCAGGTATTTGTTAACATACTTTCTACTAGTTTCGTCTATAAATTTTTTAAATTTCAATTTAAAAGATCATTGGTCAATTGATAATTAAATTGAGAATTGTTGTTACAACTCTAACATCAATGAATAGTCCAACATCAATCAATAGTCGGACAAAATAAAATTTTAAAATTAAGATGTGTACGTAGGTTTACAACTGTATTGCGCCATAGTTTTTTTTCTTATGATAATTAATGTCTGTTTTAGTCATTTAACATATCTATAAAATCTGATTTTAGATATAAAACAAGAGGGGTGTGTATTAAGTGGTTTGTGGAGTGTATATAAAATTCAAGTTATTAGAATAAAGGACCATCTCACTTTGAAAATAGGAAAAAAAGCCCCTTGTTTTCCACTTTATAAAAAAAGACATCATTTTAATATCTTTATCACAAAATGGGCCACTTTTATTTCACTAATTAAAAAAATGTGTTGTTTTTCGTTTTCAGATTGACGATTTTACCCTTCTTTTTCTAACAAACTTCCCGTTCTGTTGAATTTTTTTTCCCTCCTGCTTTCTCTCTGATCCCTCCTGCTTTCTCTCTGGGCTTGGTTTTCTTTTTCTTCGTCTCAGTGCCGGCCCTCTCTCTCTCTCTCTCTCTCTCTCTCTCACTTCCGCCGATCTCTCTGTCTCTATCTCATTTCCGCCGATATGCAATTGCTTAGTTAAATTCTTCATTCTGCGATTCCGATTTGCCTTGGAAGCTTTGCATCTGCGATTCTAATTTAATTCTTCTGTATCGGTTTTGATTCATTGAAGTAAATTATCTTAAGGTTTTGCAGTTGTTCATATCTCCTCTTTACCTTTGAATCAATTCGTGTTGTTTTTGATGTTATAGTTCTTCAGTTGTTTTTTATTTGAATTGTTAAAATTTGTGATTGCCTATTCAACCTCCCGATTTTTCATTCTTGATTTAGTTCCTTTCAATTTTAATTCATTGCTTTTATGTCCTGCATTTTTTTATTTTTCATAGTTACTTTGCTAGTTACTTCATCTACTTACTTGTGTACTGCATTGTGTCCTGCATTTTTTTTATCATGATACTTACTTGTATAGTTACTTAGATAGTTACTTCTATATTTCTCTATGTTGAACTCACAGGAACTGTTAAATGGATAGTTAGTTTGATAATTACTTGGATAGTTACTAGTGACTTTGATAGTTACTTGGATAATTACTAGTGACTTTGATAGTTACTTGGATAGTTACTTGGATAGTTACTTTGATAGTTACTCCTATATTTCTCAGTTTTGAACTCACAAGAATTGTTAATTGGATAGTTACTTTGATAGTTATTTGGATAGTTATTAGTTACTTTAATAGTTACTCCTATATTTCTCAGTTTTGAAGTCACAGGAATTGTTAATTGGATAGTTACTAGTTAGTTTGATAGTTGCTTGGATAGTTACTGAAAGTAGTACTGTTTTTTTTTTGTGTCAAATTTGATAGTTACACTCATTGTTACTTGATAGATACTGTACAGTTACTAAAGTCACATGGATATGCTCATTGATGTTAGGATGATTTTCTCTGTAGGTGCAATGGACAGTTGCTATACCGCTAAGCTTGTGTATTATGGTGAAGGAGCAGCACTTTCCTTTGGTCATGATTGTACTTTTTTTTATTTTTGTCATCGGATACGAGATCGTTTTCTGGAGTTTGACAGATTGGTTTTCAAACTCAAGTATAATGTTTATCCGGATCCTACCATTTACCGTCTTGAAAATGAGGTTGATATGAGCATGATGTTTAGAGTTTTAAGACGGTATAAATCTGATTTTGTTGATATGGATGTTCATTGTTTGGATGCCAGTTATTCTATTTCGGAAAGTGTAGTTAGTAATAATTTCAGCCAGAAGACTAGTGTTTTGGTTGAAGATAATGAATTTTTGGGTTGTTATAGGCGTGAGGATCCGAAAATGTATCTTTCTAAAGGATGGAAGTCTCTCATTCATTCTAAGGGTCAGATTTTTTAGGGTGGGGTGAAAGAGTTTAGGCTGAAGTTGCGGATGTATGCCGTGGAGGTTGGTTTTGAGTATGATTTTGAGAGAAATAAGCCAGAACGTGTTGTTGTTTTCTGCAAGAAAAAGCATGCTGAAGGTTGTAATTGGTGTGTGAAGGCATCTTTATGCAGGTATAGTTACATTAGCTAGTTACTTGTATAGTTACTTCTATATTTCTCTATTTTGAACTCACAGGAACTGTTAGATGAATAGTTATTTTGATAGTTACTTGGATAGTTACTAGTTACTTTTATAGTACTCCTATATTTCTCAGTTTTGAACTCACAGGAGTTGTTTATTTGATAGTTACTTCGATAGTTTGTAGTTAATTTGATAGTTACTTGTATAGTTAGTAGTTACTTTGATAGTTATTATAATAGTTAGTAGTTACTATGAAAAAGTATATATGCTGATTGATTTTTGCACCTTTTATTCAGGTATAATGGTTTCTTTGTGATTAATGAACTGGTGAACGAACATAAATGTCGTTGTGTCATCCGGCTTCAAAAGAGTAAGATGATGTGCAGTAACATTATAAAGGAGGTGATGCTCGACAAGGTTCGTGAGAATCCTAATAAGAAAGCTATTGATATATTGCAAGACATAAAGCTAAACTATGGCTTAGATGTGCCTTATCATACTGCTTGGTATGGTAAAGAGCTCACGAGGGAAGCTGTGCTTGGTGTTGAGTCTGAATCTTATCAGAATTTATCATGGTTTTGCCAGCGTACATATGAATCCAACCCATATTCTAGGCTAGCTGTAGAATACGAATCTGAAACAAGAAGGTTCCAGCATATGTTTCTTACGTATTCTGCTTGGATGAATGGTTTTCAGTCTTGCAGACCAATTCTCTTTATTGATGCTACATTCATCACGAATAAATACAAAGGCATGCTTCTTGCTGCTTCGACAAAGGATGCAAATTGTGGTACATCTCTTTCTTCATTTTTGTTATTAATTATTGTCATTTTTGTTTTTTTGTTCCTTTCTTCAATGCTGTTGTTTTTCAATTTCATTTACATGACTTCCAGACCAACAGTTACTTTGGATAGATACTACTGTAGTTACTAAGATAGTTACTGAGATGATAGTTACTAAAATAGTTACAAAGATGATGTTATTACTCATATGATAGTTACAACGATAGTTACTCAGATGATAGTTACTAAGATAGTTACTAATGCAGTTACTTTTATATTTATATAAAACTGACATTATTTTTTGTTTTCTTTTGTTTAGGATTATATCCATGTTGCTTATGCTATTGTCGATTTTGAAAATGAGAGCAACTTGACCTTCTTTCTTAAGATGTTGTTTGAAGAGCTGTCAAGATATTCTACAAGACAAATTACTTTCATATCTGATCGTAATATTAATCTTCTAAATGCAGTTCGTGCAGTTTTTCCCAATAGTCCACATGGATTTTGTTATAGGCATCTTCAGGCTAATCTGAGCAACAAATTTGCATGTGGTTCTTACCTGATCAAAAGGATTCCATTGTTGTTTATGAGGTATGCTTATTCTCGCACTCGTGAATACTTTGATATTAATTTCTAGAAGTTGAAGAATGAAGGTGGTGAAGTTGTTCATCTGTTTTTGAAGGATATTCCTTTGGAAACATGGGCTTTTTGTTTTTTTAATGGTGAAAGGTTTGGGGAAATGACAAATAATTTGGCTGAGTGTTTCAACAATTGGGTGAAGGAGTTGAAGAGTCTTCCCCTTATTGAATTAAACGAAGGTATTCGTCTTAAGTCTATGGCTTTAATCGCTTCTCGGAAGGAATAATCTGTTGGATGGTGTTGACAGTAGCCACAAAGGGGCTACATAAGCCCACAGACCCGCAGCCACTGCATCCGGGGCCGGACTGAGGCCCGGAGCAGGATCACCAGCACCCGGACCCGAGGTCCAGCAGTCTACCTTGTGACCAGGGGCCCGGGGACCGGGGACGCCAGCCTGCCGAACAGGCCACCAGAGCTATCCTTTTGTGTGCGAACAGAAGGAAACCAGTCCCACATCGAAGAGTAAGACCAGACCTCACGCCCGACCACCTATATAAGGGCCTCAACTACCCTCTTTATTAGGTAACTGATCTCTCCAACTGCTTATCACTCTTGCTTAACTTATCTATTCATCCCAACTGTACTAACTTAGGCATCAGAGAGGAGAAGACCGGCCCGCCCAGTATTCCCCTTAGTTAGCAGGTTTGCAGGAGGAGATCACATCTAGATTCACCAGTTTCCACTAGGCCTACGGGTTTGTGCAGAAACAATTGGCACCATCTGTGGGAAGCATTTGATCCACGAAAAATTAGTGTTGCTCTACCGGAGGGTAGAACCCGATCGATCCTTTGGAAGGCAGTTTGAAAGTAAGTCCACGGTCTGGAGGCCATGGAGGGAAGGAAGATGAAAGCTGGCGGGAGAGGGCTGAAAGAGCGAGTCCGGGTCCCCGATCGGGCCCAAACCTTAAATCTGAGGTCAACGCGAGATTTGTCCCTTCTCCCGACCGGGACGGAACCCACGATCGCCGGGGCTCAGACAATCCTGACCAATACGATGAGGGGGGGGGGGGGGGGGGGGGGGGGGAGATAAAAAAGATAAAGGCAGAAGTCGCGCGATTGCGAGAGGAGGGCAATCGAGACCGACTAAGGGCGGATGCCCGGTGTCAAGAGTTGGAAGCGGTAAACATCGCCTTATTGGCGGCCCTGGAGAAAGGACACCGGCAGGACACCTCTCGGGCGGTATCACGGCCCGCAAATAAAGGTAACGAGTTCCCGCACCTAGAAGTGGGACAGCCTACGGGAAGGAGAAAGACCGCGCATTTGCCCATGCCACTCTTTCCGGAAGCTCTGAGGAATTCCGGCCCGGTTGAGCCCCCATACCGAACGAACTTGCCGTCGGGCGAGCAGGACAGCTCTACCGCAAGGACGCTTCAGAAGCTCTCCTCCTCGGTGTAGGACATAAATGACCGGTTGGAGGCCAGCGAGAAAAGGACGGTGCGACCGCAGGACAGTGCGCGATTCAACGAACGCACTGGACCTTTTCCATACCGGGTTAGGGAATCCGGAAGATCTGGTAACCAAAAGTCTCTGAAACTGACGTACACAGGGACGAGCTGCCCATACCAACACCTGGACAGTTTTATGTCGCAAATGGGTACAAAAGGTTACTCGGATGCCACGTGCTACAATGTATTCCAAGAGATGCTCTCGGGGGAGACATTGGGCTGGTTCTACGAGCTGCCAGTAAACTCGGTGGAAACGTTCGAGCAGCTGGCTGATAAGTTTGTCGGCCGATTCGTCCTTAGAGCCAAGGCGGCCCAAACATCAACAATCCTTTTCGATTGCATGCAGACTGACCGCGAACCGCTGCGCGCTTTCGTTAACCGGTGGCATATCGCCACGGCCGGGGTCAGGAACTTGGATAAAAGGATCGTTGAGATGGCATTCAAGCAGGGGTTAAGGCCCGGGGAACTCTCATATGTCGTGCGAGTAAAGGAGCCACTGGGGTACGACGAGTTGATGGCCGTGACCGTCTGGCACGCCCAGGCGGAGCATGAGACGTATGGGGATAAGATGCCCAAGCGAAGGTCGGATGACCTATTATCAGCATCCTCCCGTGAAAACAAAGCGGGGCGACAGGATCGCAATCGTACGCCTACGACCAGTAAGAAAGCCGAAGTACGGGAGGATTGGCGACCCCGCCGGAGCGGCGACAGTAGTTCACGAGCAGGTGGAAGACCACCGCCTTTATGGCCGGCACGGCCCATGGCCATTATGCCAGCAGGAAAACCCGAAGACCCAGCCCTCCGGACTAACGACCACCGACCCCAGAGATCGGTTGTGGACGGCCGAGTCCGGACAGATGACCCGCAAAGGGACAGGCAGGGCGCCCGAGAAGTAGGAAGCATACGCACTCGAGTCCCCGGGGGGATCGAGGTGCATGGAAGCATAAATATGATACATGATGGGGACCACATAGATCGACTCACCCGGAGCTCGAAGAAGCGATGCTTAAGGTCGATCAGGGGAAATGAAGTATATGCCTTTGGGAGAGGAAGCGGCCAGGCCGCTAAAACCGGATGGAACTCGGTCACGTTCTATGAGGAAGAGAACCGGAGGATCTGATCCAACCGCACAACGATCCATTCCTCATTACGGTCCAAATAGACCACTGGATAACCAGCCGCATGTTAATCGACACCGGGGCTTCTGTCAATGTGATGTTCCGAGACGCATACAAGGGGTTGCACCGAGGAAGGGGCAAGTTATCCCAGGATAACGAGCCGTTGATAAGCTTCTCCGGCGAGGTGGTCTAGCCTTTGGGATCGGATTACCTGCCGTTAATCTTCGGCGAGGGAGACAGGACGAGGAAGGAGCACCTGGAATTCATCATATCGTGGATTGCCTGTCCTCATACAATGGCATAATCGGTCGGCCGGGGTTGTGGAGGCTGAAAACATTCATAGCCGGCCATATGCTGATGTTAAAGATGCCTTCACCCGCCGAAGTCATTACCATACGCGGGGACCAGAAGATCGCTCGCAGATATTATGCGGAGGCCCTGGCTCACGGGAGAAAGCGGACCAAGGTCTTCACGGCTACTCAACAAACGCCAGTACCGGATCCGAGTATTGACCACCGTGATGGCACCGACTTCGACGACGAGAAGCTAAAACGACCGTCGGCTGTGGAAGAAACCGAAGCAATCTCCATTTCGGAGGATCACCAGGAACGAAAAGTGGTGATAGGAACGAAGCTCGCCCCGGCTGTCAGGCAAGAGCTCATCACCTTTCTCCGAGACAACAGTTCGGTGTTCGTATGGTCCTACGAGGACATGCCAGGTATATCCCCAGAAATAGCCGTCCACCGACTAAATTTGTTGCCCAACGTTCCCTCGGTAAGGCAGAAAAGGAGGTCCTTCAGCCCGGCGAAGTATGAGGCGATCAGAGAGGAAGTGCAGAAGCTGAGAGGCATAGGTTTCATCCGAGAAGTCCAGTATCCCCGATGGCTCGCCAACGTGGTCATGGTCCCAAAGAAGGGAACCGACCGGTGGCGCATGTGCGTTGATTTCACCAACCTAAACCGGGCGTGCCCAAAAGACAGCTTCCCTCTCCCCCGAATAGACCAGCTTATAGACTCCACGTCCGGTTTTAAACTACTCAGCTTCATGGATGCCTAAGCCGGATACAATCAGATAAGGATGAGCCCGGATGATGAAGAGCACACCTCGTTCACGACTGACCGAGGGACCTACTGTTACAAGAGGATGTTGTATGGTCTAAAGAACGCCGGGGCCACATACCAACGGATGGTAAACCACATGCTGGAGCAGGAGAAGGGTAAAACGGTGGAAGTGTACGTGGATGACATGCTAGTCAAAAGCTTGACCGCAGGAGCCCACGTCCGAGACTTGGCAGTAGTCGTCGGTAAGATGCTTAAGTTTGGGATGCGCCTGAACCCGAAGAAGTGTATTTTCAGGATTTCAAAGGGCCTGTTCCTAGGCTACATTATCAGCCAGCGGGAGATAGAAGCTAACCCGCTGAAGGTCCAAGCGATCCTAGACATGGAAATACTAGGGGAAAGAAACCAGGTCCAAATACTGACCGGCCGACTAGCCGCCCTGGCCAGATTTATCTCCCGCCTGACTGATAAGTGCGCCCCATTCTTTAAACTGCTCAAGGCACAACAGTTCAAGAAAATTCACTGGGTGGTGGAGCACGAGGCAGCATTCCAATCCATCAAGACATACCTGTCTGTAGTGCCTCTCCTATCCAAACCGGTGTCGGGCGAGATGCTATACCTCTACATAGCTGCATCAGGAACGGCCATCTCCGCGGCTCTCGTCAGGAAGGAGGGCACACTCGATCTCCCGGTATACTATGTAGGGAAGGGACTTACCGGAGTCGAAAGCCGATACCCTGACATTGAAAAACTAGCTCTGGCTCTGATCGTCAGCGCCAGGAAGCTCCGGCACTATTTCCAGGCTCATTCCATCAACTTGTATACCAATCACCCTCTACGGCAGATCCTGCAAAGACCGGATACTAGCGGCAGACTCGTACGTTGGGCAGTCGAGTTGGGAGAGTTCGACATCACTTATGCCCCGTGAACGGCCATCAAGGGCCGGGCCGCTGCTGATTTCATATGCGAACTCACCCCGATGGCAGTAGAAGCGCACTTCGGCCAGTCCGAGGGCACCGAAGCAGTTCAAGCCATAAAGGTCAAACCAGGCCTCCCTAGCGGTTGGAAGCTTTATGTGGACGGCTCTGTAACGAGTAAGCGGAGCGGAGCCGGCGTCATGCTAACCTCGCCCGATGGACAGTCATACGAGTATGCCCTGCGGTTCCTCTTCAATACTTCCAACAACGCCGCTGAATATGAGGCCCTCATAGTCGGTTTGCAGCTAGCCAAGGAAATGGGGATCCCATCCTTGGAAATATACAGCGACTCGAGCCTGGTGGTAAATCAGATGAACGGGCTGTTCGAAGTCAAGGAACCCCAGTTAGCCTCCTACCAGGCTTTGGCCAAAACCCTGATCGAGCCATTCCAGGGCGCAACGATTCAGCATATACCCCGGGAGGCAAATAGGCATGCGGACGCCCTAGCAAGGTTGGCAACCGGAAACTACCCACCAGAGTACCGAAGAGCTAAGATTGAAACCCTCCAGAAACCGAGCATAAGCAAGCCCATCTCCGAGATATTTGCGGTAGAGGAGGCGCCACCGAGCTGGATGGATCCGATAATCAAATACCTGGTTGACAAAACCAGCCCCCAGGATAAAGTAGAGGCGAGGAGGCTACACCTCCGGTGTGCCAGGTACAGCCTCCTCGGCGGCAAGTTGTACCGAAGAAGGCACAGCTTCCCCCATCTAAAATGTGTAACTAAAGAGGCGAGAGAAGCCATCATGCGAGAAATCCACGAAGGAGTGTGCGGTAACCATTCTGGCACCCGATCCCTGTCTCATAAGTCGCTGCGGGCATGATACTTTTGGCCAGACATGGCAGCAGCGTCGAGAAAAATATCAGGCGGCTGCCACAAGTGCCACATGTACGCCACTACACCTCATGCTCCGGCAATCGCGTTGTCAATTCTGTTAGCGCCATGGCCGTTCGCATAGTGGGGGCTAGACATCATCGGCCCTTTCCCAATAGCTGTGGGACAATATAAGTACGCCATCGTAGCCGTTGACTATCAGACAAAATGGGTCGAGGCGGAACCCCTAGTCAAGATTACCGAGGAACGGGTGAAAAAATTCCTATGGAAGAACATCTACTGCCGGTTCGGGGTGCCGCAGACCATAGTCACGGATAACGGGACACAGTTCAACAATGCGGATCTCATCCAGTACACTGCCTCCATAGGGACCCGGATGTTGTTCGCCTCAGTGGCGCACCCGCAAACCAACGGCCAGGTTGAAGCGGTCAACAAGATTATCAAGAGTCTCCTCAAGAAGAAGCTCGATGACAAAAAAGGATGTTGGGCTGAGGAACTCCCCGCGGTTCTATGGGCCATCCGGACAACAGCAACCCGAGCAACAGGGGAGACCCCTTTCTGCATGGCATTCGGGAGCGAGGCGGTACTCCCCGTAGAGACCGACATGCCCAGTGGCAGGGTCGAGAATTACAACGCTGAAACAAACTCCGAAGGCATACGGCTCAACCTGGATCTCATTGAGGAGCGGCGCGACCAAGCGCATATGCGAAACCAAACATACAAGCAACGGGTCGCTCGATACTATGACAGAAAGGTCCGGGAAAGGAAGTTGCAAGTGGGGGATTGAGTGATGAAGAAAGTTCAGAAAAAGCCGCTGGACTTGGAGCCAACATGGGAAGGGCCCTACCAAATCACCGCAGCCGCAGGTCCGACGACGTTCCACATCATAGACACCGAAGGCATCTACTCCACCCGCCCGTGGAATATCCAGCATCTGCAGTTCTACCCTAAGTGAGATTACTGCCTTAAAAATGGACAGTACTGCATTTAGTACCAACGTTGCAATACAGATAGTCACTGCCTTTAGAATGAACTACAGCTGGTTACAAAGTAGATACACCTGCCAAGTATATAAAAAAAAAAAAAAAAAAAAACCCCGCTAATCAGCGCCACCGGAGCCTCTAATCCCTGACCCACCAGCCTTGAGAGACCGCTCTTGCTCCAGCTTCTCGGCCAAGGCTACCTCAGCCTCCATCCGCTCGGCATCAAGCCACCCTTTCTCCCTCCACTCTAGATACGCATCATTTATACCCTTAGCACGGGCGGCCTCCAGCATCTCTGCAAGCTCCACCGACTCCCGGAAATCGTCGATAGCTTTATCAGCGGCTTCGGCAAGTTGGGACTCTATGAGCTTCTCCCGTCCCTTGACGACTGCTATTACTTGGGTCTGCAGCTCCAAAATCTTCGCCTCCAATTCCATATTCCTCTCTTCCCGAGCGGCCACCAGCCGACCGGCCTCCTCCCTCTCCTGCGCAAGCTTAGCCTCCGCCAACGATAGCTGCATGGTGAGGTCCTCCACTTGCCTCTCCAGAACCGGAGTCTCCTCACTAGGCTCAGCGGCATAAAGGCTATGAACCAGCTGGTACAAGTACACAAAAGAAGAACATTAGCTCGTAGCACAAAAAGGGAGAGGGAGCACAAAAGAACCTCAGTTCCACACAGGTACGCTACCAGACTTACCCAAAGACCCAACTCCATAGCCTTCTTCCTGCTCTCGCCCGGCCGCACAGCTCCGAGGGCCCCCTGATCAAGTCCCAATGCCTCAATGGTAGATGCCACGAACCTACCAAAACCACCATCACCAGAGCCACGATCGGCTTCCGGCTCAACGGTTTCCCTACTCCTTCGGCCACCGGTCCCCTCCGCCAGAACCAATGCTGACCCCCCACCGGCCGAGCTTGACGCCCCGGTATCAAACATCCTCGCCCTCTTAGCCGGAGCTTCGCCAAGACCGCTTCTGCGGTACCCAGTCATCTCCGCTGCCTCTCTCTCCCGCAGGGCTCGTATCCCCATCGGCCGCGCTAAAGGTTCCGAACCCGGTGAGACCACCGATCCTACTTCCCGAATAACAAGTGGGACATTATCCTCACCGCCCGGCCGCCTACCATAGTGGGAATCCAGAAACATGAGCAGCACAGGAGTATTATGCACCGTGCTCTCTAGGGTGTCCGGATCTACAACGGTTTTCGAGGCCATCTCCCCCATCTCCATCAACCTCTGGGCCACAAGTTCGTCATCCGCCTCGACGGTTTCCTCGCTCCGAACAGCGAGCCGGGGGGCATTAACTGCAAATCAATAAACCGAGCGGTTAGAATAAAATACGACCGCACAAAACAACAGTGCAAGGCACTTTACCAGGTTTCTTCCCCATCTCGCATATCTCCAACACATTCCACCGGATGAAATTGTAAGAGCTCCGGCCCAGACTGTTCCAGCAAACAAAAAGTCGGGCTATCCGTTGCCTCTCCAGGTCGACCAACCAGTACGATTGATCCCCGATAGCTTGATAAGCCCCGGGCACCCGAAAGCTCCTCGAACTACGCTGCCACCTACCCCCGGCCATCACAACCGAGGTGAGTGATGGGAATATCGAAGTCCCGCGCGGCAAAATTAACACAGCCGGAGGCCTGGGCCTTTTTGCAGTAGAGAATCTTATACAGCGCCCGGAACTCATTTATCGTGGGCCAGTCCATGTTGCTAAGACTGAATAAGCACCCGAGACCAAGCAACTGCCTCCACTGGTTGCTAGGAAGCTGGGTGGGGCAGACATTTATCAGGCTCAGCACATACTGGACAAACTTCGGCAGCGGCAAAGATAGCCCGTGCCGAAATTGATCCTCAAAAAAGGCAACCCAACTCTCCTCCGGGTTGCAGGCCAGTTCCCCAGGATATAGGCCCCGGAGCTTAACGGAGGAGTCAGTACCCCACTTCGCCCCAAAAAATAATCCCTTATCTCGCCAGCAGTCATGCTTCTGGTTGGCTCGTCACAAAAAATCACCCTGTCGCCATCCAACAGCTGGTACCTCACGGACCCTCCCGTCAACGCACGGCCGACACCGACAGGATTGGCTGACCTCCAAGATTCCATAAAACCTAAGAACAGAATTTACCCTACGCCCAGTTAGTTGTGTAGCAAGATAACAACACAGAGAGACGGCAGACGAGGAGCCAAGCTTCAACAAAATACGACAGGAAGAGAGGAGGGGGGTGCGAAGCATCTTATAGGCGGCAAAACTACACCTTGTTGATAATTAGGGCAAGCAAAAAGGAGAGGTAACCCCAGCCGCAGATTCCTTCCATCTCAGACCGCTCCCTACTGACACGTGTCCCAGCATCGATAAAGTTCCCAAGCCATCATAACTGATGGGACTGATGGGCTCTCTCCTTCATTGCATGTCAGCCACCTGTCCCACCTACAAGCGGCAGTTAGGGGAGGTAGGAGCGAGAGCCGAGGCGTCCAACCCCCCCCCCCCCCCCCCCACTTCCCTAAGAGTCAACCTCATATCAAGGAAAGGCACCCCACCGATTATGTAGTATTCAACCGGCTTCATGGCATCCCACCGGTTAGGTAGTATTCAACCGGCTCCATGTCATCCCACCGGTTATGTAGCATTCAACCAGCTCCATGGCATCCCACCGGTTAGGTAGTATTCAACCGGCTCCATGTCATCCCACCGGTTATGTAGCATTCAACCGGCTCCATGGCATTCCACCGGTTATGAAGTATCTTACCGGCTCCATGGCATCCCACCGGTTAGGTAGTATTCAACTGGCTCCATGTCATCCCACCGGTTATGTAGCATTCAACTGGCTCCATGGCATTCCACCGGTTATGAAGTATCCTACCGGCTCCATGGCATTCCACCGGTTATGTAGCATTCAACCGGCTCCATGGCATTCCACCGGTTATGTAGCATTCAACCGGCTCTAGCATTCAACCGGTTCCAAGACATTCAACCGGCTCCAAGGCATTCCACATGTTTAGTTACTTTCCTTCGACCCTGCGGGCAGGGACAAGCTAGCAAAAACTCAAGGCTTCAAACACATGGGCTTTATAAACCCGGGAGAGTTTACATCTAACACATACAAACTCTTCCAGCAGGCTAAAAACCCTGCATCACACTAAACTGTGATAAATTTGGGGATCTGTGGTGAGACTTGTTATCTCCACGCCACCCCACCGGGCAGATTGTTTCTCTAACACAGAACAAGTCTCCCCGCAGGCTAGTTGATAGGAGCACAATGTGCAACGATATTATATGCTTATGCCCTCATTTATGCTTTGTTTAACACTTATTTGTCTAAGATAGAGTCATAATTTAGTTTAGTGTCAATTTGGTAGAGTTTTTTTTATCAAATATGCTTTAGAATCCGAAAAATGACTAAGTTTGAGAAATCTGGAAAATAATGCAAAATATGTCTTTTTCGTGATTTTGAGATGAGTAAAAATGCGATCTATCCTTGTCCAAATTTAATGCAATTTGGTGTGCTTATTATTCATATACTGAGGAATGTTGTGGTAAAATTTCAGATCAATCGAAGTTCGGGAAGTCGCCCAAAAGATGGCTACAAAACAGCAGTTCGAGCAAACCAATCCAGGGACTTCCAGGATTTTCCTGGGACTGTGTCCCAACTTCGAAAAATCATTCCTGACGATTCACAAGGAATTTGATCAAACTGATTTATATGGAGGTTGCTTTGTGTGTCTAGTTTATCTGAGATTTAGAATTGCATCAATCGGACCTCCGAGGAGGGAGATATGCCGGAGTTACTACAACAAGGTCGTTTCTGCCGATTCCAAGAAGCTACTGCCTCCTTTTCACAATTACTGTTTTCAATGGACCATATGGTGTACAAATGCATATGTGAAGATGGTCCAAGCTTAAGGAAGGAAGGAGGATGACACCAAGCCAAGGCATTGAAGAAAAATACGAAGAAAGAAGTTCTCCTAGTCAAGCTAGGAAAAGCTGTCGAAAAAGGCAGATTTGTGCCGGTTGTGAGATAGGCCGGCTGGGGCATTTTCGATGGATCAAGACCTTTCAAATGGAGTCCAAAGCCTATACAAGAAGTCCATGAAGATGTGAAGCCCAAGCCTTGAAGAAAAATCAGAAAAAGAAAACCTAATTAGACTTTGAAAAGGAAGGTTTCAAATCCTTAACCAATTGGGTTTTCTGAAACCCCTCTTACACTAGGGTTTCCGGCAGCCTCTCCTCTATATATAACCTCATCTTCTCATTCTAAAAATCATCTCATCTCAAGCATAAACACAAGGCCTAAACTCTACCAAAATTCCCCAAAGATCCTAGACAAAAACCTAAACCGAAAACCACATTCACCTCACCTCACCTCAACCAAGTTTCTGCTCTTGCCGAATCTTGGAATTTCTCCTCCATAACCTACTGCCGTGCAGCCTCACCCCAGCCTCCATACTTCGCCGGATCCACACGACGTGAAGCTCTCAAGGTGTCTCAAAGTGTGATCCACTCCCTTCTTCGGTTTAGTACTTTTTGTTTAGTTATGTTTAAGTTTTGTCTATGAAACACTCATGTATGTTTGGTGTTGATTTGTATGTCTATGTATGAATCGATTTTGGTTTTATAAATTGTATGTTTCGCATGTTAATTTGTAATATGTGACTTGTGGATTTTTATGTTTGATAACTAGGACAATAGGTATGCGATGTTGTTTGAGAACTTAATTCGATTAGTAATCTAAGGAGTATGCCTTATAAACCGAAACATTAGTTGTGCTTAAGCATTTGTTGTTTGCATGTAAATCTAGGTGTTAGGTTTCATCAAACTAGAAAACATGAATAATTCATACTCGTAGTTGTCTTGGTTTGTGTTTTCGCCTAGAGTATAAAACCCTTAGAACTTGCATGTTAAACAAGATGATTGACAACCTTACTTGCTTGCATGTCTTCGATTTGTGATTCATGTGTTTAATTGTTAATCCAGTAAAATCGGTTAACATATACCTTATGATTATACTCGTAGTTAATCTTAAGACTCTAGTAATCAACGATTAGATGACCTCGTAGGCTCTAATTAGGATCGAAATTGGTTAAGTCGAAACAACATTCATACTTGTTCCTTACCTTCGTGCATATTAGTCTACATGTTAAAGAGTCTTTGGTGCTAAATGTTTTGTGAGAGATGATGATCACTTGTATATAGTAGTTTAGGTTTATTTTCGTGTCTTAGATATAGAGGCAGCCTTTGCTGCCGAACCTCATATCAAATCCCCCATGTTGAACTCGTGTGAATATGTATATATATATGTGAATAAATTGTGCTAACATTCTCATATTTCAGGTACCCTTAATCCCCGGCTTAGAACGATCCCTACTTATGTCTATACTACTAACGATTGCAGGGTTTATTATTGCTTGATGCTCGCTTCGGCGACTCATCACTAGCAAACCTGCACATTACCTCACGCTTATTCCAACACAAGCTGAGAAGAACTAGCAGGTGTTAACCGGTGCTTCAACATGGCCGCAACACCCCACCGGGGTACCTGTTGGCTTATTCCACGCTCCAACCGGCCTCCCCGCAGGCTATCAACCATGTATGTTACACAAGCTGGGCCAAACCACCGGGCTACTCCCCGGCCTGCCTCACCGTTGGTAGCAGTTTTACCCTGGGAACTTGGGGGACTCGTCCCGACATGGCAGTCCACCGGTCGAGTCCTTACATCACCACGCCTTCTCTACCCGAACGCCCGATCACGCCCAATCTTCAATGCGGACTTGGGGGACTGGGCACCGGTGGGTCGGTAACCCTGCGGGTCCCCATTCAAGATTGCACTTGACCGGGAACTTGGGGGACTTGTTGACAGTAGCCACAGAGGGGCTACATAAGCCCACAGACCCGCAGCCACTGCATCCGGGGCCGGACTGAGGCCCGGAGCAGGATCACCAGCACCCGGACCCGAGGTCCAGCAGTCTACCTTGTGACCAGGGGCCCGGGGACCGGGGACGCCAGCCTGCCGAACAGGCCACCAGAGCTGTCCTTTTGTGTGCTAACAGAAGGAAACCAGTCCCACATCGAAGAGTAAGACCAGACCTCACGCCCGACCACCTATATAAGGGCCTCAACTACCCTCTTTAATAGGTAACTGATCTCTCCAACTGCTTATCACTCTTGCTTAACTTATCTATTCATCCCAACTGTACTAACTTAGGCATCGGAGAGGAGAAGACCGGCCCGCCCGGTATTCCCCTTAGTTAGCAGGTTTGCAGGAGGAGATCACATCTAGATTCACCAGTTTCCACTAAGCCTACGGTTTGTGCAGAAACAGATGGGTTACTGAGCTGTGTCCAAAGTTTGAAAAGAAGCTGGTTGACAACTTGGATTTGGGAAAACACTGGTTAGTCAGTAGATATGATACATACATTTATGAAGTTCAGTGTCAAAAGTATTCTGTGATGGTGTATTCTGTGATGGTAAACTTGGAAGAATTCTACTGTTCATGTGGAGAATGGCAAGTTCACGGATTTTCTTACTCGCATGCCCTTGTCGTGATTCAGAAACACGGTTCTGATGTGCACTCATTTGTCAACCCAATTTTCAAGGTGCACAACTTATCCTAAATCCAACATTACTTAGACAGTTACGCAGGTAGTTACTTAGATAGTTACTTCAGATTAAATAGTTACATTAACAGATACTAGTGAAGTTACTTGTATGGTTACATGAAATTGACATTATATCCTTATTTTTCCTTTTTTTTTTTCCTTTTTTTTTTATAAGTGGATAAATATCGCGAAACATATTCTTTCTCAATCAACCTAGTTTCTACTATTTCAAAGCCGGTGGCTCAGCCTGCATTGTTGGTGCAACCACCTTTAACAAAGAGACCACCTGGAAGGCCAAAACTACAGAGGTATTGAAGTAAAAATGAAGTTAAAAGGACTATCAGGTGCAGCAGGTGTAACAAATATGTTGGTCACAACAGAACAAGCTGTAGAGAAATTATATAGTTCTTTAGATAGCTATTCAGGCTGTGCTACTTTGTTTTGAAAGTTACTTTGAAAGTTATATTGGAATGTACATTGATTGTTTTGTGGTTTTACTGTTATTGAAATGTTACTTTTTTATTATTGTTCATGTTTATTTCGGCAGGAGAACGTTGCTATGGTGCGGTGCAGCGTCACGCTGCATTGTGTCCTTTATTTTTCATTCTTACTTTTAATTTTAAGCTCTTTCTTTTCTGTCCTCCATTTTTTTCTTCATAGTTACTTAGATAGTTAGAACTACAAGGAAAAAAACCTTAGGCGACGAAACTTAAAAAAATTCCTCGCCTAAGATAGCTTAGGAGACGAAAAAACTTTCCTCACTTAAGAAAAAAATTTCGTCGCCTAAGAACAGTCTTAGGCGACGAATTCTTATTTTCGTGGTCTAAGACAAAAACCTACCGACGAAAAAAATATTCGTCGTCCGTGCATTATCTTAGACCACGAAAAAAAGAAGTCGTCACCTAACATTTGTACTTAGGAGACGAAAATTGAAAATTCGTCGCCTAAAAAAAAATCTTAGACGACGAACTTTTTTTTCGTGGTCTAAGAAATGACGAGCACGACGAATTTTTTTTCGTTGGTAGGTTTTCTTCTTAGACGACGAAACTTAATTTTTCGTCGCCTAAGTGTGGCTCTTAGGCGATGAAAAATTAAGTTTCGTCGCCTAAGTAAACCCAGACTATAAAACCTACACTCATTTTCCAGATCGGGAAAAGAGGCAAAAAACATCAAATTTTTCCTCCCCTCAAATTTTTCCACCGATTTTCATTTTTAGATGTGAAAAGCTTCAAATCGGGTCTTCCTAAGCCTTCTCCACTACTACCCATTGATTTTTAACTTGGTATGATCTCTTTATTCATCTTTTTCAACAATATTTCAATTTTTTCCATTGAAATATTTCATTTTTGAGGTAGAGAATTATAGAAATATATATTGTTGTGTGTGTATATTGTGAGGTGATAGTATGTTACTTTTGTTGATCCATACCTATATATACTCAATTAAATTGTTGGTTTTTGTGAAATTAGTGAATTATATATATTAATTATATATTTTAATAATGCTTTAATTAATTTAATTAATAATTATAATTATTTTACGAAAATCATTGTTATATGATTTATAATTAGCGGTGAATAAAAGAATGAATCATTCTTTTATTCACTGATATACATGCATTTATATATATATCATTAGAAATCCCGTTCGAGAATCATGGAGAGATTCTTGAATTGTCCCATTTTTGGACAGTTTGGGGGCAGAGGACATTGTTTCACAGTTTGTATAGGTCTTGTGTATTCGTTTGCGATCGTGGGTATATATTTCGACGAGGTCTCCCATCACTGTTCCTCGAGTGCATACTAGGTGTATAGATATTCGTGCACTTGAGGAACTGTGGGGAGATGCTGCCGAAATTTTCCCACGACTGAAAACGAATACACAAGATCTACAAACTGTGAAACAAAGTCTTGTATTCCTGAATGGGATTATTAGGACCCTAACCGGAGGCATAAGGTCGAGAAAAAACATGCATATAAATTGTTTATTTGTTAATTTATGATTATTTATTGTTTGTCTTATATTAATTAATATATATAACATGTGATCGATGGATAGAGATAGGAGTTGGATGCAGTACCCAAGATAGAGCGAAGAATACCAGGAATGAGTATGAATTTTTATGGTGGAGGAAAGAAAACACACAGGTGTCCCTGCTTAAGTTGTATGAATACTAATCGCAAGACGATCGGCCGAATCTACGATCACCTGTGTAACAGAGGTATTATGCAGAATTATACAACATGGAGTAAACACGGTGAAGCAGTAGATTATGAACCTACGGTTGTCGAAATCCAGGCTGGATACCATGACTGAATAGCTACTGGTGGTTTCGAGCCTTATACTGACCCGGCTATGAACATTCTACATGACATTTTTCCTACTTTTGCTCCAGTACGCGAGGAAGAGGAATTCCAAGAGGCAGTTTTTGAGGATGGCACAATTCCTCTTGTTGACAGTGCTGATTATGATAAGTATACCAGACTCCTTGCTCAAGTGCAGATCCCATTATTCGAGAGTAGTCCTCACACTGTTTTAGAGACCATCATCTCACAGACGCAGTTGAAAGTCAAGAGTAGGTGGACAAATGACTCTTTTGATAGTCTTCTAAAACAGTTTAAGGAACACTTTCCACAACTTAACTATCTACCTGATAGTTATTACACGCTACATAAGATATTGGGCGATCTCAGTCTCAGTTATAACAAAATCCACGCCTGCAAGAACAACTGTGTTTTGTTTTACAAAGAGAAAGCCGAGCTTGATGAATGTCCCATATGCCACGCGTGGAGGTGGGAGCAAGGCACAGTTAAGGAAAACAGTGTTCCTGTGAAGGTACTTCGTCATTTCCCTTTAATTCCTAGATTGAAGCGTTTTTACATGTCTTTACACACAACAAAAGAAATGAGATGGCATGGAGAGAGAATGACAGATGATGATACTCTCAGACACCCTGCAGATGGCGAGGCGTGGAAGTCCTTTGACAGATCATTCCCTGATTTTGCAAGAGATGTTAGAAATGTCAGACTTGGCCTTGCCTCAGATGGATTCAATCCCCATAGAAATATGAGTTTGAGTCACAGTACATGACCTGTTATTCTTGTGTCGTACAACCTGCCTCCTTGGATGTGTATGAAGAAGGAATTTAGTATGATGTCTCTGTTAATTCCCGGCCCAAAGTCTCCAGGAAAGTGTTTGGATGTGTATCTGCAACCTTTGATCGACGAGCTGTTAGATTTATGGGAAAATGGAGCTCTTACTTTTGACAGGCACAGTGGAAGATCATTTATGATGAGAGCAATGCTGATGTTTACCATAAGTGATTTTCCTGGTTATGGGATGTTGTCATCTCAGGCGACTAAAGGTTATAAAGCTTATCCTGTTTGCTTGAACGAAGTCCATTCTGTTTGGTGCGCTGGGAAGGTGTGTTACCTGGGTCACCGTAGATGGCTTTCAGCTGACCACCAGTGGCGATTTCATGCTAAAGCATTTGATAAAACAGTAGAGCTTCGTCCTAAACCCCGTCCCTGGAATGGTGATGAAATTTTGGAGAAGCTGAACTCTTTCGATTTCGGGGTGTTGAGCGGTGATACCACAATACCAGTTCCGGAATGGCCTGACGAGTACAAGTGGTTTACACATAAGAGTGCATTCTATGGTTTGCCTTACTGGCCGAAATTGATTATTAGGCACACCCTAGATGTCATGCACTTAGAAAAGAATGTGAGTGACAGCATTGTAGGAACAGTTCTTGATATCAAAAGAAAGAGTAAGGACACTTTGAAAGCACGTCAGTATCTGAAGGAGAAGGGATTACGAAAACACTTGTGGCCAGTGAAGACGGCGTCAGGGACTTTCATACCTGTTGCACCTTACACAGTTAAACCGGCTTTCAAGAAACAGGTTTTCATATGGTTTAAAAGAATACAGTATCCTCATCGGTATGCAGGAAATATATCTCGGTGTATTAACTTGGGGCTTAATACGTTTAACGGATTGAAGATCCACGACTGTCATGTATTGCTACAATGTCTTATTCCAGTGGTTATCCGACCCTATTTGCATCCAGATGTGGTCGAACCTATAATAGCATTGTGTAGGTTCTTTCAGAAGTTATGCACTAAAGAGCTGAATAAGTCAGATGTTCTCATTCTCAAAGAAGACATCATCTACATTTTGTGCAAATTGGAAAGGATTTCCCCCCCTGCTTTCTTTGACAGTATGATTCATCTGATGATCCATCTTCCAGATCAAGCACTGCTTACTGGTCCAGTTCATTGCACCTGGATGTATCCTCAAGAAAGGTACTATTTATTATTCGTATTTCCCCATTCATTATAATATTCTCTTGTATATATACTTCACTAATAACTGTACGTGTAATTTCAGACAACTGGTTCAATACAAACAGTTATGTAAAAGCAAGAGTCACCCTGAAGGATCGATAGCGGAGTCGTACATTACACATGAATGTGTAACATACTGCAACTTATATCTCCGTAACAGTGACAAAACAGAATCTTCTACAGCAGCCTCTACAGTACCAGAGTTAAAACTTTCAGTCCTTTCAAGTGTTGTACGTCCGTTTGGTAATTTACCAACTTCAGAAAGACTGACAGATGCTGAGCTAATTGAAGCTCATTGGTGCGTACTACAACACTGTGATGAAGCACAATATTTCATGCGTGAGCATTTGAAGCTGATTGAAGCAAATCGTCGAGACCGAAGGCCGAAAGAGACGCATAAAAGAACATTTCCTGTTTACTTTCGCAAATGGGTACGTCACAATATTTTTTATGTTACAATATCTCCATTTCAATATTAGTATTCTAGCTAGTCAGTTTAATTTTAATAATAACTTATCACAACGTGACAAGTGGAAAATCTCCAAATACAGAACAATGATTGGTACTCTTCCGAATTGCACCATTTGGCTAGAATGCCAATTTCCCACATGGTGCGAGCGATGTGTTTTGTCAACGGCGTCAAGTTTGTGACACTTCAACGAGATGTAAACCGCATAACGCAAAATTGCGGGGTCATGGTAGATGGTGACGACTTCACCTACTGTGGAGTGCTACTAGCCGTTGTCGAACTAGTATATGGAAATATGGTCGTTGTCTTGTTCAAGTGTAGATGGTTTAACACTAATCAAAGTGCTCCTGGGAGTACAAAGATGGATTACGGCATGTTATCGGTGAATACAAACACAAGTTGGTATGAAAAAGAGCCGTTCATTCTTGCTAGCATGGCAAAACATGTGTTTTATCTTGATGATCCTAAGGCCGGTGGATTTTGGAAAGTGGTTAACCCGATGTCACATAGGAATATATGGAGTGCGTCTACAATTGAAGGGGGTGAAGAACATGATGATGAAGATGACGGCGACACTGATGAACCATATCAAGAGCATTCGGCTTCTCAAATCCCTAATGTAGAGGCTATTCGCGACGACAACCGCTTGCATTTCGTCACTTCTGATGAATACATTGCAGTCTCAACTGCATCTACATCTCAAAACAGAGCCAATGACGACTTCATTAATGACGAGGATGATGAGGAATCAGACGACGATGAAAATTCCAATGATGACTTCACTGATACGATTGAAGATACAAATGATACAAACGATGACGATTATGATGGAGAGCCATGATCAGATTTAAATTATGTTTTTAAATTCAATAAATTTGTTTATGATGTATAATTACAATTATAAAACGGTGTGTACGTACGTACTTCGACTGTTAATTAATATATGCGCCTTGAACTATTCAGGGATCCGACTGACAGATACTTAGTATATATAAACGTTATAAACCTAATTGTTTTCTCCTATGATCAACTCGTCGTAAATGTTTTAACACATTAAAGTAAAATTAGGCCGCTAATTTATTAAATAAAAAATATATATTTACTTAGACGACGAAAATTATATTTTCGTGGCCTAAGTTATTACTTAGACGACGAAAAAACAAGTTTCGTCGTCTAAGTAATAACTTAGGCCACGAAAATATAACTTTCGTCGTCTAAGTAAATATATATTTTTTCATTTAATAAATTGGCGGCATAATTTTAATTTCAATCAATTGTGAAAAATTTGAAATTATCTTAGGCGACGAAATATTTATTCATCGCCTAAGTTTTACTTCTTAGGCAACGAATTTTTGATTTCGTCATCTAAGTTTTTAGCTTAGGAGACGAAAGAGGCAGTTTCGTCGCCTAAGTCAGTTAAATATACCCGATCTGCAATCCCTAATTCATCTTTGGTCTGTTCAAATATACCCGATCCTCTGCTATTCCTCACCCCGCCTCACCCTCCGCTCCCTCCTCCGCCTTGTGGCCCTCGCCCCAACCTCCGCCGCCTCACTCGCCAGTCTCGCCTCCGCCTCTACCAGCCCTCGCCTCCGCCCTAGCCACGTCCTCAGCCAGCCTCCACCCCAGCCTCCACGTCGCTCGCTAGTCTCGCCTCCGCCTCTACCAGCCCTCGCCTCCGCCCTAGCCACCTCCTCAGCCAGCCTCCGCCCCAGCCTCCTCGTCGCTCGCCGGTCTCGCCTCCGCCTCTACCAGCCCTCGCCTCCGCCCTAGCCACCTCCTCAGCCAGCCTCCGCCCCAGCCTCCTCGTCGCTCGCCGGTCTTGCCTCCGCCCTCGCCTCCCTCGCCTCCCTCGCCTCCGCCTCTCTCGATCAGTATGCTCTCTGTCTCTCTCTAATTCTCTCCCTCGTCAATACCGCAGCATGAATATATATGGTTTGGTGTGAATATATATGGTTTGGTGTGCATAGTTAGTAGCAGGGTTTGGTGTGCATATATATGGTTTGGTGTGCATAGAAATTGACTAGTTGCTTAGCTAGCAAATTCAATCAAAGAAAAAAACACCTTGATATATGTAATGGTTATCTTCTCAAAATCCCTAGAAAATGAGATTGTTGTGGTGTTATACATCTTGCATTTAAATTTCAGATTTTGAAATTCGTCAGTAATGCTTTTTGAGAATATTAGGACCCTAACGTAATGAAATATAAAATAGAGTGATCAAATTTAATTTCTAATTTTTTATGTGTCTGCAGACGTCTTATTGCAACTTCTTGATATATATATAATGGTTATCTTGTTATGAATTCAATTGAAATAATCGGAGATGAAATGCTCTAATTAGTTAGGGTATCAAATCGAGTTCAGCAACCTCATATAGCACTTTATTAATGGAGTTTGATTCTCTTGAGTAGAAGGATTTGGCTTCTGCTCGCTCATGGTTACGGTAAGGTCAAAGCCGAAAAGATTTTCTTTCTCTTTTGGCAAGGTAAAATATTAACCAATTAAATTACAGTAAATAACATAATGCAATTAAGAATCATAATATATAGAGTTTAAGTGCATGCAATGTAGATGCTCTCTTATCGTCTTGGATGATTTTGATTAAAAAAATCACATGTCGTCTTTGTTGATTTGATTGATGGGGTAGAGTCGATCACTACACCTCGATCAAGAATAATATCATATATAGCTTCTCACATCATATAACAAAGAGTACTCTTTCAAAGCCCAAAGGGCAGGTCAGATTTCTACTCTATCCCAAAGTTCCTCCAACCCTGTACCTATGCAGTCCAAAAAAATTATTTAATCTCTTTGCATCGAAAGCACCCAAAAGACCGCCAAGTTGCCAACATACTACAAGCTCAAAGAACTTTGCCCCTTATTCCATTTGCCAGCAGTATGTTTTGTCAAAACAGAGCAGGACTCAGATGGGTTCTCCCGGATGACATCTGCCTTAAAAAGAAGCAACTTCACGATGCACATTAACATGACCAGCACTATTTCCTTCAATTTGCATATGACACACCAAGGAAATATTCACCCAAAAGAAAGGTCATTCCCACCAAAAAGTCTTCCCAAAGTCTCACTCTTTCACCATGACTGATTAAAAACCGATATAGGAAAATTTTGCTCAACCCATAAGAAATGTCCTTCTAAGGACTTTACTTGGCGCTCTAAGAAGTGGCAGTAGATTCAGAGTTTCTAACAGTATAGATAATTGATTAATAAAGTTGAAAAGAGATACAAAAGTGACAAAAGAGTACTTCAACCTCCCAACTAGAACAGAACACAGAAGTTTGGTAGTCATTAGTTTATGTTCTTTTCTTCTGTCTTAACATGGTTCACTTGATCAAAAGCTAATGAATACAAATAGAACTAAATCTGCACGCGGGCACACACATGCATATGTATGCAAGGTTACAGACTGAACACTGTTCTCAAAAAGAAAAGAAAAAAAATTAAAAACTGGGTTACAGACTGAACATAGAACACCCAATCTTAGCTTGAGTGTTAATGAACCTATACTTTTTTTTGGATGATGAATGAACCTATTCTTAGGCTTTGACCTTGTTTCTGCACAAACCCTGGGGCCTGGTAGAGACAGCTAAATCTTCGTACTATCTCCTGCAAACCTGCTTACTAAGGGGAATACCGGGCGGGCCGGTCTTCTCCTCTCCGATGCCTAAGTTAGTATAGTTGGAATAGATATAACTTAAGCACGTATATAAGCGGTAGGAATGATCAGTTACCTATTAATGAGGGTAGTTGGGGTCCTTATATAGGTGGCCAGGAGTGAGGTCTGGCCTTACCCTTCGATGTGGGACTGGTTCCCTTCTGTTTGCACACCAAAGGGCAGCTTTGGTGACCTCTTTGGTAAGCAGGGGCCCCCGGTCCCCGGGCCCCTGGTGGCAGGATAGACTGCTGGACCCCGAGGCCGGGTGCTGGTGATCCGGTCCCGGGCCTTGGCTCGGCCCCTGGTACACTAGCGGCGGGTCTGTGGGCCTGCTGTAGCCCCTCTGTGGCTACTGTCAACAAGTCTTCCAAGTTCCCGGTCAAGTGCAATCTTGAATGGGGACTTAATCTGTCTTGCTCTTGTCCCGCAGACCCGCAGGGTTACCAACCCAACGGTACCCAGTCCCCCAAGTCCGTATTGAAGATTGGGCGTGACCGGGCGTTGTGCTATATCGGTATGAGTCGGAGAGTGCATGGGACCTCGACCGGGCGTTCTGCCATATCGGTACGAGTCGGAGTGCATGGAACCTCGACCGGGCGTTCTGCCATATCGGTATGAGTTGGAGTGCATGGGACCTCGACCGGGCGTTCTGCCATATCAGTACGAGTCGGAGAGTGCATGGGACCTCGACCGGGCGTTCTGCCATATCGGTACGAGTCGGAGAGTGCTAGCCTATGGGAAGGCCTGTTGGTGCGTGGAATGAGCCAACAGGTGCCCCCGGTGTTGCGGTCGTTCCGAAGCACCGGTCAACACTTGCTAGCTCTTAGCTTTTGTTAGAATAAGCGAGGTAAATGTGCAGGTTTGTTAGCCTGCGGGGAGACTTGTTCTGTGTTAGAGAAACAATCTGCCCGGTGGGGTGGCGTTGAGATAACGAGTCTCGCCAAGTATCCCCAAATGTATCACAGTTCAGTGTGATGCAGGGTTTTTATCCTGCTGGACAAGAGTACATGTGTTAGATGTAAACTCACCCGGGTTTATAAAGCTCATGCGTTTGGAAGCCTTGAGCTGTTGCTGGCTAGTTCCTGCCCGTAGGCGAAGGAAAGTGACAACCGGTGGAATGCTTTGGAGTCGGTTGAATGTTACATGCCCGGTGGAATGTTATGGGACCGGGTGGATCTCGCCCGGGCGTTCTGCCATATCGAGACGAGTCCCCCAGTGAGATGCCATGCAGCCGGTTGAATGATACCTAACCGGTGAACTGCCATGGTATCGGATGGATGGCTCATACCCGGAACTCTGCTCTTGAGGCGGTTCGGACCGGTTGAAAGATCATAACCGGTGACTTGTAGTGAAGATGCCATGCAGCCGGTTGAATGATACCTAACCGTGAACTGCCATGGTACCGGATGGATGGCTCATACCCGGAACAATGCTCTCGAGGTGGTGCAAAACCGGTTGAAAGATCATAACCGGTGACTTGTCTTCAAGCCGGTTGGATACTTCATAACCGGTGGAGTGGTGCGGAGCCGGTTGGATGCTTCATAACCGGTGAGATGCTGCTCCTTGGCTCAAGGTTGACTTCTTGGGGAAGTGAAAGGAGTGGACGCCTCGTTCTGCGTCCTATCTCCCCTAACTGCCGCTTGTTAGTGGGACAGGTGGCGGACATGCGATGAAGGGGAGAGTCCATCAGTCCCATCAACTTATGATGGCATGGGAACCTTTATCGATGCTGGGACACGTGTCGGTAAGGAACGGTCTGAGATGAAGGGAATCTGCGGCTGGGGTTGCCTCTCTTTTATGGTTGCCCTATTTATCAGTTCTTCCGCTCTCCTTCTGTCGTATCTTGCTGCTCCTTGCCCTTTGCCTGCCGTTTGTCTGTGTTGCTATTTTGTTACAGCACTAGCTTCCGTTATTCAGGCTTTATGGCATCTGGGAGATCGGCGAATCATGTCGGTTCCGGCCGTGCGTTGAGGTATGAGCTATTGGATGGCGATAGGGTGATTTTCTGCGACGAGCCAACCAGAAGCATGTCCGAGAGAGAGATAAGGGACTTCCGGGCGAAGTGGGACATTGATTCCTCTATTAAGCTTCGAGGCCTGTATCCCGGGGAACTGGCTTGCAACCGGGAGCCGGGTTGGGTTGCCATTTTTGATGATCAATTTCGGCACAGACTATCTCTGCCGCTGCCGAAGTTTGTCCAGTTTATGCTGAGCAGTATAAATCTGTCCCCGGCTCAGCTGCCTAGCAACCAATGGAGGCAATTGCTTGGGCTCGGGTGCCTATTCAGCCTGAGCAATATGGACTGGCCCACGGTGAATGAATTTCAGGCACTGTACAAGGTTCTCTACTCCAAAAAGGCCCAGGCCTGCGGTTGTGTTAACTTTGCCGCGCGTGATTTCGATCCTGCCATCACTCACCTGCCGTCTTCGGTTTCAAATGTATGGAGAAGGTCGGTTGTGATGGCCGAGGGCAGGTGGCAGCGTAGTTCAAGGAACTTTCAGGTACCCGGGGCTTATCAATCGATCAGAGATCAGTCGTACCAGTTGGTGGACTTAGAGAGGCAACGGCTAGCCCGACTTTTTGTGTGCTGGGACGTTCTGGGCCGGAGCTCCTACAATTTCATCCGGTGGAATGTGCTGGAGATATGCGAGATGGGGAGAAAACCTGGTAAGGTACCTTGCACTTGTTTTGCAGGGTCACTTTTATTCTGACCGCTCGGTTTATCGTTTTGCAGCTAATGCCCCCTGGCTCGCTGTTCGGAACGAGGAGACCGTCGAACCGGATGAGGAGCTTGTGGCCCCGAGGTTGATGGAGATGGGGGAGTTGGCTTCGAAAACCGTTGTAGATCCGGTCACCCTAGAGTGCACGGTGCATGACAGGCCTATGCCGCTCATGTTTCCGGACTCCCACTACGGCAGGCGGCTGGGCGGTGAGGATAATGCCCCACTCGTTATCCGGGAAGTAAGGTCGGTGGGCCTACCGCGTTCGGAACATCTAGCACGGCCGATGGGGGTACAGACCGCATGGAAGAAAGAGGCAGCGGAGGGGCCTGGGCACTGCAGAAGCGATCGTGGTGAAGCCCCAGCGAAGAGGGCGAGGACGTTTGATGCCGGGGCGTCAAGCTCGGCTGGTGGGGGGTCAGCATTAGTTCCGGTCGGGGAGACCGGCAGCCGAAGGAGTCGGGGGCCGGAAACCGATTGTAGTTCTGGTCGTGGTGGTTTTGGTAGGTTCGTGGCATCTACCATTGAAACCTTGGGACTTGATCGGGAGGGCCCTGGAACTGGGCAGCCAGGCAAGAGCAGGACGAAGCCCGTGGAATTAGCTCTTCGAGTAAGTGTGTTTTCTAGGCTTCCTTTCCCCTTTGTGGTACGAGCTAATGTTCCTTTTGTGTATCTGTGCCAGCTGGTTCATAGTCTTTACGTCGCCGAGCCTAGAGGGGAGGTTGCGGTTTTGGAGAAGCAAGTGGAGGAGCTTACTGTGCGGCTATCCTTGGCGGAAACTAAGCTTGCGCGGGAGAGAGAGGAGGTTGGTCGGCTGACAACTGAGCTTGCGCAGGAGAAAGAGGAAACCGGTCGGTTGACCACTGAGCTGGCGCAGGAGCGGGAGGAAGCTGACCGTCAGGCGACCGCTCGGGAAGCGAAGAATGCTGAGCTGGAGGCGAAGGTTTTGGAACTGCAGACCGAAATGACAGCAGTCCTCAAAGGAGGGGAGAAGCTTGTGGAATCCCGGCTTGCTGAAGTGGCTGATAAAGCTGTCGACGACTTCCGGGAGTCGGTGGAGCTTGAAGAGATGCTGGATGACGCCCATGCGAAGGGCATAAATGATGCCTATCTGGAGTGGAGGGAGAAATGGTGGCTTGATGCTGAGCGGATGGCGGCTGATGTAGCCCTGGCTGAGATGGCGGAGCAAGAGCGGTCTCTCAAAGGTGGCGGGTCTGGGATTGGGGGCTCCGGCAGTGCTGGCTAACAGTTTTTTTTTTGTATATACCTTGCGACCAGCTGTAGTTTATTCTAAATGCAGTAACTATGTATTGCAGTGTTGGTGCCAAATACACTATTGTCCCTTTACGACCGATTTCATTCAGGGTAGAACCGCAGGTGCTGGATATTCCACGGGCGGGTGGAATAGATGCCTTCCGCGTCTATGATGTGGAATGTTGCCGGGCCCGCAGCTGCGGTGATTTGGTAGGGCCCTTCCCACGTTGGCTCCAAGGCCAGCGGTTTTTTCTTAGCTTTCTTCATGAACCAGTCCCCCACTTGTAATTTCCTTTCCCGGACCCTTCTATCATAGTACCGAGCGACCCGTTGCTTATAGGTTTGGTTTCGCATATGTGTATGGTCACGCCGCTCTTCTATGAGATCCAGGTTGAGCCGTATGCCCTCGGCGTTTGTCTCGGCGTTGTAATTTTCGACCCTGCCGCTGGGCATATTGGTCTCTACAGGGAGTACCGCTTCGCTTCCGAATGCCATGCAGAACGGGGTCTCTCCTGTTGCTTCGGCTGCTGTCGTCCGGATGGCCCATAGAACCGCGGGGAGTTCTTCGGCCCAACATCCCTTCTTGGCATCCAGCTTTTTCTTGAGGAGGGTTTTGATAATTTTGTTCACCGCTTCCACCTGGCCGTTGGTCTGCGGGTGTGCCACTGAGGCAAACAACATCTGGGTCCCCATGGAGGCCGTGTATTGGATAAGATCAGCATTGTTGAACTGTGTCCCGTTATCCGTGACTATAGTCTGCGGTACCCCGAACCTGCAGTAGATGTTCTTCCACAGGAATTTTCTTACCCGCTCCTCGGTGATCTTTACCAAGGGTTCCGCCTCGACCCACTTAGTCTGATAGTCCACGGCCACAATGGCGTATTTGTACTGTCCCACAGCTATTGGGAAAGGGCCGATGATGTCTAGTCCCCATTGTACGAACGGCCATTGCGCTAACAGGATTGATAACGCGATTGCCGGGGCATGGGGTGTAGAGGCGTACATGTGGCACTTGTGGCAGCCACCTGATATTCTTCTTGATGCTGCTGCCATGTCTGGCCAAAAATACCCCGCCCGGAGCGACTTGTGAGACAAGGACCGGGCGCCAGAGTGATTACCGCATACTCCCTCGTGGATTTCTCGCATGATAGCCTCTCCTGCCTCCTTAGTGACACACTTCAGCTGGGGGAAACTGTGCCCTCTTCGGTACAACTTGCCGTTGAGAAGGCTGTACCTGGCGCACCGGAGGTGTAGCCTCCTAGCCTCCACTGTATCCTGGGGGCCAGTTTTGTCAGCCAAGTATCTAACTATCGGATCCATCCAGCTCGGTGGTGCCTCGTCTACCGCAAATATCTCGGAGATGGTCTTGCTTATACTCGGTTTCTGGAGAGTTTCAATTTTAGCTCTTCGGTACTCCGGAGGGTAGTTTCTGGTTGCCAACCTTGCGAGGGCGTCTGCATGTGTATTTGCCTCTCGGGGTATATGCTGGATCGTGGCACCCTGAAATGGCTCGATCAGGGCCTTGGCCAGAGCTTGTTAGGAGGCTAGCTAGGGTTCCTTGACTTCGAACAGCCCGTTCATCTGGTTCACCACTAGGTTCGAGTCGCTGTATATGTCCAGGGATGGGATTCCCATTTCCTTGGCTAGTTGTAAACCGGCTATGAGGGCCTCATATTCAGTGGCGTTATTGGAAGTGTTGAAGAGGAACCGTAGAGCATACTTGTACGATTGGCCATCGGGCGAGGTTAGCATGACGCCGGCTCCGCTCTGCTTACTCGTTACGGAGCCGTCTACGTAGAGCTTCCAACCGTTGGGAAGGCCTGGTTCGATCTTTACGGCTTGAACTGCCTCCTTGCCCTCGTACCGGCCGGGGTGCGCTTCTACCACCATTGGGGTGAGCTCACATATGAAATCTGCAGCTGCCTGTCCCTTGATAGCCGTTCGCGGAGCATAAGTGATGTCGAACTCTCCCAACTCAACTGCCCACCGTACGAGCCTGCCGCTGGTGTCCGGTTTTTACAGGATCTGCCGCAAAGGGTGATTGGTATATAGGGTGATGGAATGAGCCTGGAAATAGTGCCTGAACTTCCTGGCACTAACGATCAGGGCCAGAGCCAACCTCTCAATGTTGGGGTACCGGCCCTCGGCTCCGGTAAGTCCCTTCCCTGCATAATATACCGGGAGATCGAGCGTGCCCTCCTTCCTGACGAGGGCCGCGGAGACGGCTTCTTCGGATGCAGCTATGTAGAGGTATAGCATCTCGCCCGGTACTGGTTTGGATAGGAGAGGTACTGCAGACAGATACGTCTTGATGGACTGGAATGCCGCTTCATGCTCCGCCGCCCAGTGGATTTTCTTGAACTGTTGTGCTTTGAGCAGTTTAAAGAATGGGGCGCACTTATCGGTCAGGTGGGAGATGAATCTGGCCAGGGCGGCCAGCCGGCCGGTCAGCATTTGGACCTGGTTTCTTTCTCCTGGTGTTTCCATGTCTAGGATTGCCTGGACCTTCAGTGGGTTAGCTTCTATCCCTCGCTGGCTGATGATGTGGCCTAGGAACAAGCCCTCTGAAATCCCAAAAATGCACTTCTTTGGGTTCAAGCGCATTCCAAACTTGAGCATCTTACCGATGACTACCGCCAAATCTCGGACGTGGGCCCCTGCAGTCAAGCTCTTGACTAGCATGTCATCTACGTATACTTCCACCGTTTTACCCATTTCTTGCTCCAGCATGCGATTCACCATCCGCTGGTAGGTGGCTCCGGCATTTTTTAGACCGTACGGCATCCTCTTATAACAGTAGGTACCTCGGTCAGTTGTGAATGATGTGTGCTCTTCGTCGTCCGGGTTCATCCTTATCTGATTATACCCGGCGTAGGCGTCCATGAAGCTGAGCAGCTTAAAGCCGGACGTGGAATCTATAAGCTGATCTATCCGGGGGAGCGGGAAGCTGTCTTTTGGGCACGTCCGGTTTAGATTGGTCAAATCCACGCACATGCGCCACCGGTCGGTTCCCTTCTTTGGTACCATAACCACATTAGCAAGCCACCAGGGGTACCGGACTTCCCGGATGAAACCTATGCCCCTTAGCTTCTGTACTTCTTCTCTGATTGCTTCATACTTCGCCGGACTGAAGGACCTCCTTTTTTGCCTTACCGGGGGAACGTTGGGCAACGAATTTAGCTTGTGGACGGCTATCTCCGGGGATATGCCTGGCATGTCCTCGTAGGACTATGCGAAGACCGAACTATTGTCTCGGAGGAAGGTGATGAGCTCTTTCCTGACAGCCGGAGCAAGCCTCGTCCCTACCACCACTTTTCGCTCCAGGTGGTCCTCCGAAATGGAGACTGTTTCGGTTTCTTCCACGGCCGAGGGTCGCTTTAACTTCTCGTCGTCAGAATCGGTGTCATCACGGGGGTCAAGACTCAAATCCGACACCGGCGCTTGTTGAGTGGTCGTGAAGACCTCGGTCCTCTTTTTCCCGTGGGTCAGGGCCTCCGCATAATACCTGCGAGCGATCCTCTGGTCCCCGCGTATGGTAATGACATCGGCCGGTGAAGGCATCTTCAGCATCAGCATATGGCCGACTATGAATGTTTTCAGCTTCCATAACCCTGGCCGACCGATTATGCCATTGTACGATGACAGGCAATCCACATCGATGAACTCCAGGTACTCCTTCTTCGTCCTGTCTCCTTCGCCGAAGATTAACGGTAGGTAATCCGATCCCAAAGGCTGGACCACCTCACCGGAGAAGCTTATCAGCGGCTCGTTATCCTGGGATAACTTATTCTTTCCTCTCTGCAGCCCTTTGTATGCGTCTCGGAACATCACGTTGACAGAAGCTCCTGTATCGATCAGCATACGGCTAGTTATCCAGTGGTCTATTTGGATCGTAATGAGGAAGGGGTCGTTGTGCGGTTGAATCAGATCCTCCGGCTCTTCTTCCTCGTAAAAAGTAACCGAGTTCCATCCTGTTTTAGCGGCCTGGCCACTTCCTCCTCCAAAGGCATATACCTCCTTTCCCCGGATCGCTCTTAAGCACCGCTTCTTTGAACTCCGGGTGAGTCGATCTATATGGTCCCCACCATATATCATGTTTATACTCCCGTGCACCTCTATCTCCCCGGGGACTCGGGTGCTTATGGTCCCTACTTGCCGAGCTGCCTGCCGAGCTGCCTGCCGTTCCCTTTGCGGGTCATCCGGACGGACTCGGCCGTCCACCACCGTCCTCTGGGGTCTTTGGCTGCTACACCGAAGGGCTGGATCTTCGGGCTTTTTTGCCGGCATAATGGCTAGAGCCCGCGGAGGTCGCCCTTGTGGCGCAGCTGCCAGGGGCCGTGCCGGTTGCACAAGTGGGGGTCTTCTGGCTGTCCGTGAACTATGGTCACTACTCCGTCGGGGTCGCCAATCCTCCCGTACTTCGGCTTTCTTGCTAGTCGCAGGTGTATGGTTGGGATCTTGCCGCCCGGTCTTGCTTTCACGGGGAGACGGCGGTAGCGGGTCATCCGGACTCCGCTTGGGCATCTTGTCCCCATACGTCTCGTGCTCCGCCTGGGCGTGCCTGACGGCCACGGCCATCAACTCATCGTACCCTAATGGCTCCTTTACTCGTAAGTTGTACGAGAGTTCCCCAGGTTTTAACCCCTGCTTGAATGCCATCCCCGCTATCCTTTTATCCAAGTTTCTGACCCCGGCCGTGGCGATATGCCACCGGTTAACGAAAGCTCGTAGCGGTTCGTGGTCAGCCTGCATGCAATCGAAAAGGATCGTTGACGTTTGGGCCGTCTTGGCTCTAAGGGCGAACCGGCCGACAAACTTATCAGCCGGCTGTTCGAAAGTTTCTACTGAGTTCACTGGCAGCTCGTAAAACCAACTCAACGACTCCCCCGAGAACGTCTCGTGGAATATGTTGCAGTACGTGGCATCTGAATAGCCCCTTGTGCCCGTCTGCGACTTAAAGCTGTCCAGGTGCTTGTACGGGCAACTCGTTCCTGAGTACGTCAGTTTCAGGGGCCTTTGGCTACCAGATCTTCCCGACTCCCTAATCCGACGCGAAAAAGGTCCAGTACGCTCGCTGAATCGTGCGCTGTCCCGCGGCTGCCCCGCTTTTCTCTCGCTGACCTCTAGGCGGTCCTTCATGTCCGACACTGAGGCGGAGAGCGCCTCGAGTGTCCTTGCGGTGGGGCTGTCCTGCTCGCTCGACGCCAGGCTTGTGCGGTACTGGGGTTCAACCGGGCCAGAGTTTTTTAAAGCTTCCGGAAAGAGAGGTGTGGGCACATGCGCGGTCATTCTCCTTCCTGTAAGCTGCCCCACCTCTAGGTGCGGGAATTCGTTGGCATTGCTCGCGGGCCGCCGAGAAGTGCCCTGCTGGCCCCCTTTCTCCAAGGCCGCCACTAAGACGACGTTCACTGCTTCCAATTCTCGGCACCGAGCATCCGCCCTTAGCCGGTCCCGATCGCCCTCCTCTCGCAACTGAGCGACTTCTGCCTTCATCTTTTTTATTTCCTCCCCCGATCATACCGGTCGGGGTTCTCTGAGTCTCGGCGATCGTGGGTTTTGTCTTGGTCGAGAGAAAGGGCGAACCTCGCACCGACCTCAGCCCTTATGTTTTGGGCCCGGTCGGGGATCTGAATTCGCTCTTTCAACCTTCCCGCGTCAGTTTTTATCTTCCTTCCTTCCATGGCCTCCGGATTGCGGATCTGACTGCTTTCCAAAGGATCGATCGAGTTCTATTCTCTGGTAGAGCAACGCTTACTTTTCTCGCGGATCAAAAAACGTTCCCACAGAAGGCGCCAATTGTTTCTGCATAAACCCTGGGGCCTGGTAGAGACAGGTAAATCTTCGTACTATCTCCTGCAAACCTGCTTACTAAGGGGAATATCGGGCGGGCCGGTCTTCTCCTCTCCGATGCCTAAGTTAGTATAGTTGGAATAGATATAACTTAAGCACGTATATAAGCGGTAGGAATGATCAGTTACCTATTAATGAGAGTAGTTAGGGCCCTTATATAGGTGGCCAGGAGTGAGGTCTGGCCTTACCCTTCGATGTGGGACTGGTTCCCTTCTGTTTGCACACCAAAGGGCAGCTTTGGTGACCTCTTTGGTAAGCAGGCGCCCCCGGTCCCCGGGCCCCTGGTGGCAGGATAGACTGCTGGACCCCGAGGCCGGGGTGCTGGTGATCCTGTCCCGGGCCTTGGCTCGGCCCCTGGTACACTAGCGGCGGGTCTGTGGGCCTGCTGTAGCCCCTCTGTGGCTACTGTCAACAGACCTCAAGTTAATGAAAACGCGAACCAAGCCAAACCTATATGCATTATTACACACATGCATATACAGCAAGGTCACATGCTGAACATACTTGAGCTCAAACTTAGGCTTGTTTCTCAATCTCTAAGCTTGGCCTTGTGCTGAACTCAATGACATGCAGCAAGCTAACCCAAATAAAGACAAGCTAGAAAATTTGTTTGCACCTGTTGTTACGAAAATATGATTCATGCTACTGAATAACATAAAATAAATTATAAATACCTTGTGATAGATGGTACACACATTCAAATGGCGACAACTTCTGCACAAGCTTGGATTCTAAAAAAGACAAAAGGAAGGACCTAAAATCACAGCCCGGTAAAGGGTTCACTGGAAAGGGGAAATAATTCAGCATTAGTCATACCCGTAACATTGGGGGAAGGACTTGCATTCTTGAGGCCTTGACAATATCATTTGCAAGCTGATTACGTTGCAGGATTAGCCCAACTAGGTCAGAGATGCAGAATTGATAGTTTTAAATATTAGTGATGGAAGAATATATATACATATATATATATAGGACCTCTATAATTAAGTAATAGAGTGCAGTTTTAGAACAATACTAATGAATAGGAATGCAAAAACTAAACTGGTGTCTGTGTCAGTGATGGCATCATAAACCAGGTGATGATCACAGAAAAGGATGTTGGCTTATAGTTCTATCCCACCCGAACTTGATATCATTGTCCATCATCATCACATTTGCTTATTGTTTTTGTACATCCAGTGCCACACTTGCCTGTTTTCCATTTAATATGATAGCTCAAGCCATTGCTCCAATTAAATAGGCCGAAAGACTTTAGAGATTTTCTTTTATTTTCTATTCATTTGTTAGAAAAATGATATAATATATGTTGTGTGTGTGATACAAATTTGTGTTTCTTTACAGGAAAAATATGCCGCCGACTCATGGATTTCTCAAGAAGAAGAGGCAGGAGTTATTTGACCGCTTCTACAGGTCAAATGTCTCTGAAGGGAGTTCGCCGCAGCCACGTATAGAATCATCTGCGAACGTATCAGCACCCCCCCCCCCCCCCCCCCCCTCCCCCGTTGCCGGTGGAAGATACTGCAGCCCCTCCAGTAGCAGAAACCACACCTGACGTCGAAGACAGCGATAGTGAAGAGATCAGCTGTCGGCGCACATTTCGTCATCGGCCTGATGGAGGTAAACATAATCCAACACGTTTAATTAAGTCATTTAGTTATAAATGAGTGTTACTACTCTCTAATTAAATTGTTATTGTTTTGGCAGCACCTCCTCCCAAACACAAACGAGGGTTGGTAAAAGGCTTGAAGGCCTACACGTCTTGGGTGCAGCACGGAGAGAAGGTGAAGATCGTCATGGATGATGAGTTCTTGCACGGACCGCAGACTAGTGCACTGAACAGTTGGCTGACTCATGATATCGGCCATATCATTCGGGACAGCATTCCCATGACTGCTGCAAGTTGGTGGGATCTGGAGGAGGATGATCAGATGAAGCTCAAATATGAACTCGACGTAAGTTAACTACAATTTTTAATATTTTAATTATCTATCAGCTTCCATATTAATTCTATTTTTTTTGTAATAGCTTGTTTATGACATCCCTTGGGATGATAAGAAGATGGTAAAGTGGGTTTACAAGCATGCCACCAAGACCTTCACAGCCTTCAAGAGCAAGCTCAACAGGCTTAGGATTGACAACCCTGGGAAAATTCCGAAAGAGTTCAAAGATAAGAAGGAGGAGTGGTCTTGGCTGGTTCACCACTTCGAGAGCGATGAGTTCCAGGTATATAATTTTTTAATATTAGTCTGTGCTTTCAAATGTTAACATTTTTCATTTTAGTTTTATTTCAATGCTAACTATTTGTCTCATATTTAATCATACTTCTACAAAGACGATCGACCGCCAACGCCCTCAACCGGGGGAAGAAGACGTTGCACCATCGGTCCAGTTCAAAGCCTTTCATCTACGGGACGCTCGAATTGAAGCAAAAGGGTGAACCATTCCCGTTGGTGAAGAATTATGAGGTGGTGTACCCTCCTGAGCACCCGGAAGCGGCAGAAAATATAGTAAGTTTCCCTTATCCCATAACTAGACATGGCCGGTTATAAGAAAATAGACCAAGATGGATAGAATGTTAGGAATTTGGAAATCCATCACCAATATGATCAATACACATGTTATCAAGAGAAATTCATAAGCATATGCATAAGTTCTTTAATATTTCCCTTAAGTTATCTAACTTTGTGTATTTACTAAAGTTAAAACCATTCTAATCATGCGATCTCAAAACTCCTAGTGAATGCATTATGTTTGGATTATGTTTAACCGTTGTGGTTTGATGAAGAGTATCTGTCGATTATGTTTGGATTATTTAGAATGCATTATTCATATGCATGTTACTTACTTGGTCTTTGTATTGATAATGTACACAAATTTTGGCCAAATATGATAACAGCGACATAAGTTATTAATGCACTAACGTACTTCATTTTCAAATGCAGCGCCGTATCAATGTCGAGCTCGAGAGGGTGATGACCACTGTGAGGAATGACCACCCCGACGTTCCGGAAGATCAGATCGTTCACTATTTTGACGAGCCGACTCAAGCCCAAGTGCTTGTCAACGCACTGGGACCGCGAAACAGCGGTGAGATCCGGGGGTTAGGAGGAGTCACTTTCGGTGTCAGCTCCCAATCATCGCAAGGGGAAAATTCCACTGGACACAATCGGTCATCAAATGCGGAGCGTATGAGACGACTGGAGGAGGAGGCCCGAGAGCGTATCGCACTTGCAGAGGAGCAGGTACGACTGGCCAAAGAGGAGGCCCGACAGCGTATCGGCATACTTGAGGAGCAGACACGATTGGCAAATGAGAAGTACCAGAATAGTGAAAACCGTCTTAGTTGGTTGGAGGAACAGTTCCAGCTGTTTAGGAACCGACCACAGTAGCTTGCAGGCTCCTCTCTCTCACTACGATATTGTTCGGTTTAATATTTTTATTGAACAAATGTATGAATAAACTTATTAATATTCGGTATTTAATTTTTATAGATAATTTTTTTAATTTATATGAATATTCAGTATTAGATTTTTTATTTTTTATTTAATACTTACTTAGGCGACGAAAAATTCAATTTCGTGGCCTAAGCTAGTTACTTAGTCGACGAAACAGAATGTTTTCGTGGCCTAAGCTAGATACTAAATCGACGAAACAAATAGTTTCGTGGTCTAAGCTAGTTACTTAGGCCACGAAACATAATAATTTCGTCGCCTAAGATCACCTCTTAGGCCACGAAAATATTATGTTTCGTGGCCTAAGAAACTAGCTTAGACCACGAAACAAATAATTTCTTCGACTTAGTCTTCATCTTAGGCGATGAAAAATGTTGAGTTTCGTGGTCTAAGTAATTATCTTAGGCCACGAAACATTTGTTTTGTCGTCTAACCTGGAATTTAGCCGATGAAAAAATTCGTCCTCTTAGAGTTTTTTTTCGTCACCATTGTTTTAGACGACGAAATTTTTTCGTCGTCTAAGATTTATCTTAGGTGACGAAATTCTTATATTTGCGTCGCCTCCTTACTTAGACCACAAACTTTAGACGACGAAACTAAGGCGAAAAAATTTTCGTCACCTAAGATGTTAGACGACGAAAATCCTTCTTATGTGACGCAAAATTTTCGTCGCCTAAGATATTCAATGTTGTAGTGTAGTAAACTGATAGTTACTAAGATAGTTAGTAAGATGATAGTTACTTAGATAATAGTTACTTAGATAGTTACTAAGCTAGTTAGTAAGATAGTTAGTAAGATGATAGCTACTAAGATAATAGTTACTTAGATAGTTAGTAAGATAGTTACAGAAAATGTTACTTTGATATTTACGCTGCATGGTGTCCTTCATTTTTCATTCTTTCTTCAGTTGTTTTCGATTTTCAACTCTTTCTTTTTTGTCCTCCATTTTTTTTTTCATAATAAGATAGCTACTTTTTTGAAAGTTTTACATTGAAATTTCTATTTAAATGTACATTGATTGTTTTATTGTTTTACTGTTATTGAAAGCTTACTTTTTTTAAATTGTTGATGTTTATTTCGCTGCCGTGGAGCGGTGCAGCGGCACGCTGCATTGTGGTCTGCATTTTCATTTTTTGTTCAGTTTCTTTCTATTTTAAATTCTAACTTTTCTATCCTGCATATTTACTTAGATAGTTACTAAGGTAGTTACTAGGATAGTTACTAAGATGATAGTTAGTAAGATAGTTACTAAGATAGTTAGTTTAATAGTTAGTAAGATAGTTAGTAAGATAATATTTTTCTGGAAGCAGAATTTCCACTGAAGTCTGTTCAATTACATACCATTTTATCACTGTAAGAACAATCTGTTTCAATCAGCCTCTTCCTTCTTGAACAACAAAAGAAAAAGGATTGAAACTTTAACATTTTTTAGATTGAAAAATGAGAAAGAAAGCGATCAGAACCACACTCAATTCAACTTAACATCATTCATTAATTCACATTAGATTACAAAATTTGTTGGAGGGATAGATCCAGTGAGTCCTTCCATTTTAGGAGGGGGAGGAATGTGAGGCTCAACTGGAGGTAGAGGAATGCCCGGAGGAAATATGGGTAGATCCTTACAAGAGTGAGGCAAAGGACGAGGAGGACAGTCCGATGAATCAGATGATGAAGAGGAGGAAGAAGAGGAAGAGAGACGAGGGCGCTTGCTAGCAGATGATTTACCAGTAGTCATTCTCGTGGTCTTTAACGTTCTCATAAATAAGCCTGTAGACAGAGAGAAGAGAAAATTACAGAGAATATGAGCAGTTAGTGTTATACTTCATGCGAGAAATATGGGTTATTTAAAGAGAAGCACAGATAACCAATCGTCATGTATTGGATTCAGAGCAGGGAAAAGAAACAGTCAGAAAGTTGGGACAATCAACCGTCAATTATCAAGTTTAAAGACGCAAAAACCAATCGTCGTGAACAGTTGTTTTGATAGTTACTAGGCTAGTTACTGAAATTGTTTTTTTGACAGTTATGAGTTTTGAAGAAACAAGAACAGTTGATTTTATAGCTACTAAGATAGTTACTAAAAAAGTGATAGTTACTAAGATAGTTACTACGGTAGTTACCGTCAAAATCTTTTTGAAGAAACAAAAACAATTGTTTTGATAGTTATTGGGCTAGTTACTAAGAGAGCTACTATGATACTTACTGAAAATTTGATAGTTACTTTGGTTACTGAATTAGATAGTTACTAAGATAGTTACTGAAAATGTGAAAGTTATATTGAAATGTACATAGATTAGTATTTAGATAGTAAGATAGTTAGAAAAGTGATAGTTAGTAAGATTATAGTTAGTTTGATAGTTAGTAGTATAGTTAGAAAGATAGTTACTAAGATAGTTAGAAAGATGATAGTTAGAAAGATAGTTACTAAGATGATAATTAGTAAGATAGTTCGTTTGATATTTAGTTTGATAGTTAGTAAGATAGTTAGTGCGATAGTATCTTTTGGAAGCAGATCTCCTCTGAAGTCTATTCAATTGCGAACCATTTTTCACTGTAAGATAATATCAAACATTTTTCCAATGTATCAAAGTATATGTCTGTAGGTAAAGGATCAACTTGATCTGTACTATGCACAAAATCACTTCTCTAAAGCATAAATAACAATCTTTTGAAATAAAGCATTACCAATCTGTTCAAATAACAATCTGTTCAAACTACAATATGTTCAAATAACAATCTGTTCAAACTACTTGACATGTTTCCAATACTTGAAACTTTCTAAATTTTCCGAACAATCTGTTCAAAAAACTATATGTTCTAACAGTCTCTCCAACTATGCCGATTCTCCGCAAACCTTTTTAGAATGTGAGCTCTAAACCTGTTAGCCTCTTCCTTCCCAAACTTCTTGCTTATATCGCCTTGGGACATGATAACGCTCATAAAGTACATTACATATATCCCACAGTCAACCCTGTTTTGACACAATAAATAGATTACTTAAAGTCAGACAGTTAGAAACATAGTTACAAATATGATAGTTATTAAAATGGTAGTTACTCAGATAGTTACTAACATAGTTCCACAGACAGTTACAAACATGATAGTTACTAGCATAGTTACAGACAATTACTATGATGATAGTTACTAAGATGCTGGGTTTAGAACTTACGAATTATCTTTTTGTTGAGATATTTTCCCAGAGAATGTATTGATAGGCATCTTGGTCCGATAGTTGTCCTTGATCCACCTTATGGTTTGAATTTTAGCTTCTGTAAGAGCCTCTTCCACCATCTTCAATTCTGTGCTTGAGCTCTTATTTGTGTCGATTTTATATCGGCAACCTTGATCCAGCATATTATCTAATTGATCAAGAACAACTCTCATCCATACATCAATCATTTCAACCTGTTAATAACATAGTTAGTCAAATAGTTACAAAAAATAATAGTTACTAAGATAGTTACTAACATAGTTATACAGATAGTTACTAAGATGATATTTACTCAGACAATTACTAACATACCATTTTGCTAGTATCTTTAAAACTTTGGCCGGAATTTTTTTTCTAGGTCGTCTCATGGAATCGAAGTGGACAAATTTGCAGGACTCCTTATCAAACACCAAAAGAGTATGGTGAAAGTTCCTCTTATATGTTAGCGGGAACATAATGATGTCCGTTTTACTGAGCTTCTCATACAGTGGTTCACATAGGAACTGATGCATGGGTTTTGCTTCAAGCTCTTCTGTGGACATTTGTTTTTCAAACAAAACGAATGATTAGTTATCTCTAAGGTTTTCTATAAAAATATAATTTTTTCTTTTTAATTAGTATCTTTACCCAAGAGTGAGTCAGCATAATTTCTATTTTTTGTGCATCTCACTACCAGATCTGAGGGAATAGCCGACGAAAAAAATTTCGTCGGCTAGGCCAATTTTTCGTCGGCTATACCTTCTACCGACGAAATTTTCGTCGGCTATAAGTCGTCGGGAAAACCCCGTCAGTAATACAATAGCCGACGAAAAAAACCAATTCGTCGGCTATAGTAGAGTATGGCCGACGAATTTACCGACGAAAATATTTTTTGTCGGCCAAACCTGGGAGAAATTGCCGACGATTTTCGTCGGGTATTTTCGAGTATGGCCGACGAAATTCATTAAGTATAGCCGACGAATTCATAAATTTTCGTCGGCTATTTCTTCGAAATATATTACTATTTTAATAGGTATTAATTAGTTATAGCCGACGAAATAATGCACTTTTCGTCGGCTATAAGTTGTATAGCCGACGAAATTTGTAAAATTCGTCGGCTATAAAGATTATAGCCGACGAAATAATGCCAAAATCGTCGGCTATAACTGCATTTTGGGCAAAAAAAAATACCGGATCGGAGGAGGAGAAGGAGGAGGAGGAGGAGGCCGGAGGAGGGGGGGGAAGGAGGAGAGAAAAAAGGCGGGAGGAATCGATTTAAAAGATTTAGAAGGAGAATAGCCGACGATTTAAAAGATTTCATCGGCCATACTTAGAGAATAGCCGACGATTTAATATATTTCGTCGGCTATACTTTGGAAAATCAACAGCCGTCGGATCTGAGCCATCCAACGGCGGACAATAAAAAGGCGCGAATCAAGAGTTTAGCCGACGAAACATTGTATTTCGTCGGCTATACTTAGAGAATAGCCGACGAAATACAATGTTTCGTCGGCTATTCTATGAAAAAATACTAAACTGCCGTTTTGAGGCCCTAACGAACTCGAAAGCCCGAAAAAGCCCACACGTCGTGGCAAATCTACGAGTTTGACTCCTGGCGTCGTTCCCTTTCCAGAATGGTATCACAATCATCATTCGGACGCCGGACGCCAAATCTACAGTAAACCGGGTTTTGACTTATTTCATTATTTCAGCACACGGATTTTATCGGAATCTTGTCATTTTTCAACCGTAGACGTATTTCATTATTTCGGTCATATCTTATTTGACTACATATTTGTATTTGAAGAGTGTACGTATAGTAACTATTTGAAACTATACATTCACTTAAACACTTAGTAAACAAGTTAAGGAACATTAGTGCATATGTTCCGATTTTGAATCTAAAAGTTTGGAAAATCTATTCCAACCGTCAGATATCACTGTTTAGATTAAATACATGTATGAAAAAAAATCCAACTACATCTGACAACGTTAAAGGCTCGATCGGGACGGTCAACCGGGTGAGTCAACCCTTTAAGCGCTTAGAAATGATAATTGGCCTGTCTAAATGACGTTTTTTTGCCTGACCTTCAACAGATAATAGTTTCAAATCGATGAGACGCAACTAATCGTATAAAAATTTTCCTCAAAATATTTACCGACCGTCAGGCTACCCATAGGAAAACGGAAGTAAAAAACAGTTAACCGCAACATTCGGCACACAGATTTTGTCGGAATCTTGTCATTTTTCAACCGTAGACGTATTTCATTATTTCGGTCATATCTTATTTCACGACACATTTGCATTTGAAGGACGAAGCAATGGTTTGTCGATAGTGATAGAAAATGGAAGCTGTTCTTTTTTTTTTTTTTTAATCATAGCCGACGAAATCAAACCTAGTACTCGTCGGCCATACTTCCAAAAATTTTCGTCGGCTAAAGTTTCAGAGAAAGGCCGACGAAAATTCAAATCGTCGGCCAAAATATGAATATAGCCAACGATTTTTTTTTTTACCAACGAAAAAAAAAATCGTCGGCCATTCTAGGGGAATAGCCGACGATTTTTTTTTTTAGCGACGAAAAAAAAATTCGTCGGCCATTCTTGGGAATAGCCGACGAAAATTTTATTTCGTCGGCCGTTTTTTTTTATTTCGTCGGGAAAAGCCTTTTTTCTGGTAGTGTCTGCATCGTCTTTGTCAATCATTTCTCCATGTAAGAGAGCCGCAAATGCATCAATCATATTGTTTGCCACTTCAATTCCAAACACGACTTGTTCTATCTCATATTTTGAAATTTCTGTTCCGAGTTCTTTTCCCTCCCAGAAAAACACTCTGCACACATAATAGTAAATCAGATGATAGTTACACTCATATGATAGTTACTCATATGATAGTTATTAAGATGATAGTTACTCATATGATACTTATATGGTAGTTACTAAGGTAGTTACACAGATAGTTAGAAAGTTGGTCAAAAAATTAGATACTTAGTTGATAGATACTAAGATAGTTACTAAGTTGATAGTTACTAAAATAGTTAGTCAGAAAGAAAGATAGATAGTTGATAGTTACTAAGATAGTTTACTAAGTTGATACACTACTACAAAAAACTCAATACACAACAGAGATCACACAACACTTTGGAAGTTACATGTTGTATGAATGACTAAACTGTTTCACACAACCTAAAGCGAATGATTTGTGTTGTATGAGGGTACACATTTTCCATATTCTGAAAAATGTGTTTCCATATTTTGTCACACAACTCTGACACACATTTTCTGTTGTATGATTAATGAAAATCTTGGCGGCAGAACTCCCTCCGACATTGAAACTCAAATTTAGGCAAGGTATAGATGGACAGACAACAAAGTTCTTGTTTTGTGTTGTATGATAATGTCACATATTGCATTAGGTGTCACAAGTGCAAGATGAAAAATACTTGTATAACAGAATTTTGTAATTTTATTGTATGACTTGTTTTGCTTATCCTTGTGCTACATTCATTTTGGCTCCAATTGCTCAAAATGGTGTCTTTCGGAGCGGGAAATTTACCTCCATTCACTTTGGGTTTTCGAAAAATATATGTGCAAAATGTTTGGACAACAAACTTACTGTTTTTGTTGTATGACGATGTTAATATTTTCAGGTGGTAGCTAGTGTTTGTTTGAACTTCAGTTTGGCTCCAATAACTCAAATTCATGCCCCAAATGTGTGCCAAAGCGGGAAATTTCCCTCCTTTCATTTTGGCTTTATACTGACAAATATACAACAGTGGTTATTTTTCTGTTGTATGAGAATATTTCAATTTCTACTAGATGAATTCAGTTAGCCACTGAAAGTCTCCACGGCGAGCTTTTGTCGTCGCCAATAGTCTGACTGTATGAGAATATTGAAAATTATGACCGTCTGATGTGATCGTTATAGTTAAATATGAGTAGAGTAGAAAAATCAACTCGTTTCGTGAACGTTCGATGCTCGATCGAAACGGTCAACCATATTTTCATAAAACTTGTCACACGAAAACGCTATTACGTACCTTTAGATGACTTTGTTTAGTCGACTCTTCCAAACATTAAACTCTCAAATAGATGAGACGTAATTAGCCATGTAAAAATTTGAGAACGTTTACCTCCCGATACTATGACTCCCCATAGAGAGAGATAAGTTTAAATAATGTTGACCGCATCGATCAGGGCTCTAAATTTGTCGGATTTAAGTGATTTTTTTACCATCACTGTATTTCGTCATAACGATCAAATGCTTTTTCACAGCTTTTTTTAAAATTTGACTTCTTTTATAAAGTTGTTTTGAAAAGTTGTACAGTTGAGTATAGTCTACTAATCAAGTTATACCGCATTAGTAAGCATGTTGTCATTATAATGGCTAAATTCACAAAATGAAAATTTTGACCGTCTGATGTGATCGTTATAGTTAAGTATGAATAGAGTACAAAAATCAACTCGTTTCGTGAACGTTCGATGCTCGATCGAAACGGTCAACTATATTTTCATAAAACTTATCACACGAAAACGCTATTACGTACCTTTTGATGACCTTGTTTCGTCAACTCTTCCAAACATTAAACTCTCAGATAGATGAGACATAATCAGCCATATAAAATTTTTGGAACTTTTACCTCCCGATACTATGACTCCCCATAGAGAGAGATAAGTTTAAATAAGGTTGACCGCATCGATCGGGCTCAAACTTTGTCGGATTTAATTGATTTTTTTACCATCACTGTATTTCATCATAAATATCAAATGCTATTTCACAGCGTTTTTCAAAATTTAACTTCTTTTATATAGTTGTTTCGAAAAGTTGTACACTTAAGTATAATCTACTAATCAAGTTATACCGCATTAGTAAGCGTGTTGTCATTATAATGACTAAATTCACAAAATGAAAATTTTGACCGTTGATATGATCGTTATAATTAAATATGAGTAGAGGATAAGAATCAACTCGTTTCGTGAACGTTCGATGCTCGATCGAAACGGTCAACCATATTTTCATAAAACTTATCACATGAAAACGCTATTACGTACCTTTAGATGACCTTGTTTCATCGACTCTTCCAAACATTAAACTCTCAAATAGATGAGACGTAATCAGCCATGTAAAAATTTGGGAACGTTTACCTCCCGATACTATGGCTCCTCATACAGAGAGATAAGTTTAAATAACGTTGACCGCATCGATCGGGGCTCTAATTTTGTCGGATTTAAGTAATTTTTTGACCATCACTGTATTTCGTCATAAGGATTAAATGCTATTTCACAGCGTTTTTCAAAATTTGACTTCTTTTATGTAGTTGTTTGGAAAAGTCGTACACTTTTATTACTTAAAAGCGTTTTTAAGAGGGTCGAAAAGTTGATATTTTATTCTTTTGGTTTCTCAAGAAATTTTCATAACCAAAGTTGTAGTGCTGGGCGAGTCGAATTCGTGAACATGCGGCACGTGTAATTTGGAGGTTGTATGAAGAAATTACGACCGATTGAAGTTTTTTGTCTCGAGAAATTAAACTATAAATAGAATTTTTCTTTTAGGGTTTCATTATTTCATTATTGCACAACCCTTTTCTTTCTTTCCTTTTCTCTCCCGGGCTGCTTCCCTTCAGAGTCGGCTTTCTCCGCACCTCCTTCACCTTCAGCTCCTTCTCCTCCCTCTGGCAGCCCCTCCGCTCCAACCTCCTCTCCCTCCACACCTCCATCTCCTCCGTCTCCGACTCCCCTCACTGGGCCCAGAACCCCTTCCTCTACACTCTCCTCCCCAACCTCCTTTCCACTCCCCAACCTCGACATGGCCGCCGCCTCCCTCTCCAACCACCTCCGCGACCTCGACCTCCTCCTCAGATCCGGCGTCCCCCACCACTCCAACTCCATCGTCTTGTCCCACCCGCCTCCCGGAAGCAGGTCGTCTCATCGAAGCCGCCACCGTTACCATCACAGTCACCGTCACCAGTGGCGCTCAGGACAACCTCACTCCTCCCCCCTCAGGCCACCTTGAACCCTAGACCATGGCGTCCTTCAAGTAAGCTCAGGTCTCTTTATTTCTCTCTCTCACCGTGATCTCCTTCTGAACTCTCGGACTCGACGGCCGCCTCATTCGCGCACTGAACAAGAAAAAGATGCTCAAGCCTGGTGGCGAGAGCAAAGACTGGTTCTGGAAAGACCTTTGCTTATCTGCTCCCTCTGCTTCAGAAGCTCTTCACTGCTTCCGAGGAACCAAACAAGAAACTCGCTCCTCGGGCCGTTGTTCTGGTCCCAACTAGGGAACTTTCTCAGCAGGTTTAACTTTTCGGCTTCGATTTCGTGTAATGATCTTAAATATATACTGCTGTTTTGGATTAATTTGAGAGCTTATGGTGTGTTTTGCAGGTTTATAAGGAGGTCAGGTCTTTGATTGAACTGTGTAAAGTTCCATTGAAAGTGGTGCAGCTGACGAGCAACATGCCTACTTCTGATTTGGTTGGTTCAATTTCTTTTTCTTCCAAGTTACCGATATTTTTACGTGTTGAAATTGTTTTTCTAACTGTTTGTTTTGTCGACAAATGCAGCGCGGGCCGCCTGAGATTCTGGTCACGACGCCAGCTTGTGTAAAGAAGTGCTTGTTGGATGGTGTTCTCCAAGCAACCGCAGTTGGTGATTCACTGGAAATGCTTGTGCTTGATGAGGTGAGTGGCCATTTTGCTTGCTGAGAAGTTTTATTATTCACAATATTGTGTCGCAGAGGGTGGTTTGCATCTTTACTATGAAAATGTTGTCTTTAACCTGTTACATGGTATTCACATTTTCCCATAACCTGTAAAGAATGATTATTGAACTATATTATTTTGTTTCAGGCAGATCTTCTTTTGTCATATGGATGTGAAGAAGATATAAAAGCTTTGACACCTCACATTCCTAAACGTTGTCAATCTCTTCTCATGTCTGCCACACAAAGGTTTGTTGTTCACTGAATTTGTCTACAAGTTCTTACCTCTGCTAGTTTTAAGTAGTTAGGATATTAAGCACAGTGTGGAATTCGTAACACTAATATAATTTGTCAAGGCATGAAGGTTGCATACTTTTTCTTCAGTTTTTTACTTTAGGTTTGTAGTTTCACTAGTTTGTAACTTGTGAGTGATATTTTTTCTTTTGAATTTTTTTTTTTTGGTGACAGTCATGTGATGCTTCACTACTTTTGGACTCAACAAGGAGGTCCTTGTCTGAGAAAGAAATGGACAGAAGCTTTGGGATGAGAAACTTCAGGTACATTGAGGAGATCAAAGAAGCAGTAGAGAGGGAGTGCCCCAGAGTTGTTTCTTGCTCAGATATTCTTGTCCTGTAAGCCAGAGAGGGAGTTGTTAGGGTATGTGACTTGATTTAGTTCATCTCTTTTTTGAACACACATAGATCTGAAGTTGGTATGACTAAATTTGAGTACAAGTGACTAAAGCATGTTGATCTTGTTGTATTTTCAGCTAGGAGGCCCATTCATCCCTCTCAAAACTGGAAGGAGAGACGGTAGAAGGAGCAGAGCCGAGATCCTTGAGGAGTACCTTCCTGACCACAATGAGAGCATGTCCACTGTGCTTGAGAAGTTATCTGCCATGGGCATTGATATCCCTGGAGTTGTTGCCCTTCTCGGTATGACTCGCCAAATTTGTTTACCAAATGATGTTCATGTTGAGAATATTATTAGTCAAGTATCTAGATTTTTGGGAATATAACCACTCAAATACTCTCTGCAGTGCTCAAATCGCTTCAAGTGGTTACATTTCTAAGAACATGTTGCATAATATCTTAAAATGATCTATATTTGGGCTGTTTCTGCAGTGTACTAGTTTTCACTGTGTTTGGTCTAATTGTTATTCTTGTGTAACCAAATATAGTTTGTATTTGAGCCTTATATTATATTCGTCCATCATTTCAAGTTGCAAAAGTTCAGCATTATTAATTTTCAATTTTTTTTCTTCCAGATCTGTTGAAACATCACAAGGTTCTGAGCAAGAAGCCCCCTGCTCCTCACATGCGAGTGGTGCCTGATTATCTATTGGACTCAACAACTAAAGAAGCTAGCAAGAGAGTTAAGCTTGCCAGAGCTGCAATGGGTAACAACCATGGTCGCCGCCATGGCTTGGATCTGGCTAGCAGCTAGGATTGCTTTTGATTACTGTGTATGTAGTAGCTATGAATGCTAATGTACTTGAATGATATGCATTTAAGTGTGGTTTTATGTGGTAATATGAAGCATTATTTTTAGAAAAATATTCTAGGTTTGCATTACATAATGAACAGACAACAGGTGACTACCGATTAAAGTTCAAACAACCTAAAATTGCTCACACAAATGGTTAATAAAATCAGACAATTCAATGGATAGGAAATAAACTCTGTTGTCTAAATCAGATAACTCAATAAATAGGAAGTTAAATCTGTTGTGTGAATCAGATAACTAAATAAAATGACAATAATTATGTTGTATGTTTAAAAATCACATAACAGAAAAATATGTATGTTTTGTTGTATAAACTAGACATGTCAGTGTTGCGCATGTCAAGCCAGCCATGACATGACATATAAGTTGTACAACAGAAACTTTAAGTGTATTGTCGTTTAATTACACAAGCTCGAGATATACAACGGAAAATCTGAACTCACACAACGGTGATTCACCGTTGTGTATTGAGTTTTTTGTAGTAGTGATGGTTAGTAAGATAGTTAGTCAGAAAGAGATAGATACTTAGTTGATAGTTACTAAGATAGTTACTAAGTTTAGTTATTAATATAGTTAGTCAGAAATATAAGTACTTAGTTGATAGTTACCAAGATAGTTACTAAGATAGTTATCCAGACAGATATCGGGATAGATAGTAGGAAACACAGTTACTAAGACAGATACCAAGACAGACAGCATGACAGATATTAGGATAAATCAATTTTATGGTTACCCGCTCGGTGCCTTGTTCCAGTATTCTTGCAGCCTGAGCTTTGTGTTGTTGTCTATGTAATCTCTGTACACTCTGTGTTCATCCTAGTCCAGCACCTCTCTTTGGCTGACACTCAGAAGGTTCCTCTGAATCACCAATTATGTAGATTGGTTCACCCTCCTCTGTCAGCGCAGCTACGTCATCAAATAACGTAGTAACAGATACAGATTCAATCTGTTTGCCCCACCTTTCTCTCACTTTCCTCTTTTTTTTTGCGCATTTCTTCTTCGAGTCTTTTTCTGTTCTCTTCTTGCCTTTTTCTTTTGATTTCACGTTCAGCTTTGACATCGTTCCACTGGTATATGTTGTCATTTTTATTCGGACAACATATGAATACATCCCCAGGGATGCTGCTGTACTTCCAGAGTGCATTTCATCAATTGAAAATTCCGTCACATTTTTGTTTGACTTGAAATGCACTTTTTTCTTCTTTTTTGCTTCAGCTTGATTGAAAATAGGTATGGTAACCGGTGACTCAATGATTTGGAACTTATGAGATTCCGCTATCATGTCTATGAGAGTCGTTGATATGTGTTGTGGTGCTGGTGTTGCTGGTGGTGTGCTCATATTTGCTGCTGACATTTGTACTTGTTGCTGCTGCGGTGATTGAGCGGGAGTGCTGTAAGCTCCCCATGGAGATATGATCCCCTGCAAGATGTTGAAAGAAGGCAATTATGTCACTGGTGTCTTTGGTGACCATCTTGCCTCGCCTGGGATTTTTCGACGATATGTTAAAGTTTCTTCCTTGTCAGCTGCGCGATAGGAAAATTCTATGAGATAACTGTTACTGTTACAGTTACTGTTATAGTTACTAATACAGATACTCAGATGATAAAAAAAATCAGATGATAGTTACTCAGCTCAGTTGATAGTTATTCAGATAGTTACTAATATAGTCACACAGATAGTTAATCACATGATAGTTAGTCAGATAATTACTAAAATACTTAAACAAATAGTTACTGAAATGATAGTTATTAAGGTAGTTACACCGATAGTTAGTAAGATAGATACTTAGTTGATAGTTACTAAGATGATAGTTACTAAGATAGTTACTAAGATGATAGTTAATAAATAGGTTGTCAGATGATAGCTACTAAGATGATAGTTACTAAAATTATTATAAATATAGTTACTCAGATAGTGAGCTCTACAGTTACTAAAAAAAACCCACTGACAATTAGTAGTTACTAATGTAGTTACCAAAAGATTTACTATCTGGAAATTGAAACAAATTCTAATTACCTTTTCTTTTTTCTTCCTCTCTTCTTTTCTTTTCATCCTCTTCTTCCTGTGCTCTTTGTTCAGCCAGCTGACGATTTGTTTCTATTTGTTCCTCCACTATTCTCAAAGCGTCCAGCTGATCTGCTTCAAGCTCTTTTTCTTCTTCATTTTCTTGACTGGTTTCCTCCACTTGAGCTTTCTGACCTTCTTGTTCGGCTTCATTTGCCAAGTTTTCCAGGCCATCTGATTGAGGTTCTTGTGGTGTCATCTCCATTGTGTCGGAGAATTGAGTTAGCGCGGCCACAATTTTCTTCTGGCTGTCCAAGTCAGCCTTTAATTTCTCATTTTCCATTTTTTGTGCCGTTGCAGTCTGCTTCAGCACCACAATTCCAGTTCTGCAGCTTCTAATTGTTCTGACAACTGCGCCAATCTGTTCTCTCTTTCCCTTAACTGTCTCTCCAGATCTGCTATCTTCTTCTGCTTTAATCTGAGCTGTTTTGAAAATTCCTCGCTCAGCATTGGAGGTTGCTTTTGGTCCCTTTCAGTTTGCTCATTCTGTTGAGGTTCATCTTTGTTCTGTTGGGCTTCATCATCATCATCACTGCTGCTCCCCTCCAGGTCTTCGTTGCAGTTTGCAAAATATTTCTGAAAAAAAATAAAAGAACAATTACTGACACAGTTAACATATATCTACAGTTCCTAACACAATTACTAAAATGATAGTTACTAAGATAGTTACTCAGATGATAGTTTCTCAGATTATAGTTACTAAGATGATTGTTACTCAGATGATAGTTACTAAGATAGTTACTACTCAGATGATAGTTACTCAATTGATAGTTATTAAGATAGTTACTACTCAGATGATAGTTACTAATATAGTTACTAAAATTATAGTTACTCAGATTATAGTTACTAAGATAGTTACTACTCAGATGATAGTTACTAAGATAGTTACACAGATGATAGTTACTCAGATGATAGTTACTAAGATAGGTACTACTCAGATGATAGTTACACAGGTAATAGTTACTAAAATTATAGTTACTCAGATGATAGTTACTTATATAGTTACTAACATAGTTAGTCAGATAGTTAGTAGTATGATAGTTACAAATGTAGTTATTAAGATGATACTTACGGACAAGTCTTTGAGCTGATACTTCCACATTTTTTTCTTCAACTGCTCAAGGTCCTATTTTCTGATCAGATGATGTTCATCCTCCCTCCCTGGAATCGGCTGCACCATTTTTGTTTGCATGCACAGCCAATACTATTTTTACAAAATGAATGTTAGTTTATAATCAGCAAAATGAAACATTACAAAAAAAAAAGAATAAAGGAAGACAAAACTCGCACACTTACTAGAATGATATGAATACTTCCTCCTGTATTCTTCGATGCATTGTCCGATTTCTTGTATTTACTGAGACATCTTTTCAGGAAGATTTTGACTTCTTTTGCCCAGTCATAGTTAGAAATCTCACCTAAATCCTCTACAGCTCTTATCATGTCTATATGGACGGTTCCTTTTGCATTTGGGAAGAGAAGCTTGATTAGAATGTCAATGATTATCAGCCTTGCTAGATTCTCATCTATGCTCCGTCTTTCCTCATCAGATTGAAGATTCTTGTTCAATTCTGTTGCGATGGTTGTATTCACTGTCTTTTTATTTACTTCCTTCGCTTGTCCAAAAAATCTCATCACAAAATCAGAAATTGGGGTCGCTTTTCTCTCAATGTAGGTTTCTGTACGTTTCAGCCCCAGGATTTTTGAAACATCTGATGATTTGATTTGGAGCCTCTTCCCAGCAAACTGAAACTCATCTCTTACGTGATCGTAAGCTTCCAGAACCATCCCCACCTGGTTGTTTGATTTTGAACCGTAAACAAGGTTCTGGTGGAGTGCTTGAAACAGCTTTGCAAACGGAGTGCTCTCAATCAGCTCTACTACTGCTTGAGGTATTTGGCATCCGTATTTTTTAAAATTCGGTATGGTGCTTCTGAATTGTACGGTCTGCACCTGTTTCTTCTGTTTCTGTTCATTTTAAAACACAATTACTTTGACAGTTGAATAATAGTTATTATTATATTTACTAGTTACTTTTTTTTATATATTTTACAATGATAGTTACTAGTTACCTTTTAATAGTTATTAGTTACAATGATAGTTACAATGATAGTTACTAGTTACTTTGATAGTTACTAGCTAATTTTGATAGTTACTATGATAGTTACTAGTTATTTTGATAGTTACTAAGATAGTTAATAGTTAGGTGAGATAACTATCATAGTTAGTTATTAGTTTCTAGTTTATGTGACAGTTGCTATGATAGTTACTAGTGATAGTTACTAGTTTCTGTGATAATTACTATGATAGTTGCTAGCTAATTTTGATAGTTACTATGATAGTTACTAGTTATTTTGATAGTTACTATGATAGTTAATAGTTAGGTGAGATAACTATCATAGTTAGTTACTAGTTTCTAGTTTATGTGACAGTTGCCATGATAGGTAATAGTTACTGTGATAGTTAATATGATAGTTACTAGCTAATTTTGATAGTTACTATAATAGTTACTAGTTATTTTGATAGTTACAGTGATAGTTACTAGTTACTTTGATAGTTACTTACAGGTTTTTGTAGTTGATGTTCTTCTCCTCCTTGTTTTTTTTATCACAGCAAGCTTCTTTGCATCTTTATCATCATCTTCATCTTCATCAATTTCATAATCAGATTCACTACCATTACCAGATATATCATCTTCAGTTTCATTATCATCATCACGATCATCCTCTTGTTGTCGTTTTCTTTTCTTAGCTATAGCTCTTATTTCTTCCCTTATCTGCACAATTGATAAGCAGTTACTATGACATTTTTTTCAATTATAACACAGTTACTAAGATATTTACTGAAAAGAAACACAGTTACTATGACAGTTACTTACTGATTGTCGTGATTGCTTTCCTTTTCTTGCATCAGAAGCATCTTTATCATCATCGCTTTCATTATCTTGTTTTCTTTTGCCAGCTGCCACTACTTTATCTTCTACCTGTTCTGCTTTCTTCTTTTATGCTCCCATCAATTCATAGTTAGATGATTTATACACTAACATTTGCATTACCAACTGCTTAATAGTTACACTAACAGTTACAGAAAAAAAAAATCGGTTACAAAGATAGATAGTTACCTTGTGCTGTTTTAGTTTTCTAATCATTTTTTCTGTATGTTCATCATTCCAATGCTTTGAACGTATCTCGTGTTGTACATCATTTTCACTGATGTTGATCTCTTTTTCTTGACTGTTTCTCACTTTTGGTGCAATTTTCTGCATATGTGAGGGAAAAAAGTTATCAAACAGTTTGATAGTTACTAGAATAGTTATTGTTATAGTTCCCTGCAGATAACACAGTTTCATTCATTCACACACACACAAACACATAATTTTTAGCGCTCAAGTAAAATTTAAAATAACTAGTTACTTTGATAGTTCCAACCATTTATTCTTGAACAAAATGTTCTATAACATCTATAAACACTGTATATATGTATTAAACCTAAAATCATCTTCCAATGTATCATCTAATCAACTCAGTTTAAACATCTTAGATTTCTCAGCCCCTTCTTCAGATTTCTCATACTCAATCAATCTACTCAGTGTAAACCATCTTAGATTTGAAGGACATGTTTAAATTTCGGGTACAATATCACCAATTCGATTCTCTATTTTCTTAATTTTGATTTCAAACTTCAAAAATTCTGATCTCATCGATTTTGTTTTAAAACCGGACAAAAAAGTATGTGAAAGGTTTTCTATATTTGTTACCTGTAACTAGATCGGACCTCCGGTACGGCGAGGTGGAGAAGCAACGGTGGAGAAGCGACTCAACGGTGGAGAAGCAGCTCGGTGGAGAAGCAGCGGTGACGGTGTAGATTGATTCGGAGAGAAGGAGACGTATGAGGATAGAAGGATTCAGAGACTTGTAGATAATCAGGTATAAGGAGAGAAGGAATCGCAGAGAATGGAGGGCAGAGAAGGAGAATGTAGGGCAGAGAAATGTAATAGTAGTAGAGTGAGGAGTGAGGAGTGATGAATAGTAGTGTTGCTGTGTAACCAACCAACGAGGTATTCTACCCACTCCGTTTTCAGTTCTAATTCTGTTACAGTGGTATATTTTGTAATTATGTGATATTTTATGGTTATTTGTTAAACAATGTCTTTTTTTATGAACATGCCAAAGTTTAGGCATTTTTTCTAATTTTAGACCTTTAAAAGTCCTAAATTATAAAAAGCCCTATAAAATTTCTCTTTCATCTTATGCAAATTCAAATAAAATTTTCAAGCGTTGAAGTACAATATATATAGGGTTGCAGACCTGAAAAAAGCTAGCTCAATCTTTGAATTTAGATCAAATGAGGTTTTTGGTGCTTTCAATTTCTATTTATTAGTGGAATTCAAATTGAAGATTTTAGTCTGCCGAAAACATTGATGATGATGGTCTGTAATTGTGGGTCATTGTCATGGTGTTAACAATTCCGATTTGTTTTTCTTGTTGTTAGAATTTGATCGTAATTCTTCTTCACTTCAGTTTGGCTAATGTCATGGTTTATAATTGAAAATATTATATTAGTAAATCAATAAACTTTAATTATACAATGGTTAACAAGACAAAAGAGATTACATGAAAAATACGTGGCAACTACCACGTCATTTGGGATTGATATTTGGTAGAATATTTTGGTATCTCTAGCATTACTCCAAAAATAATACATTACCAAATGTTTACAACATTGGTGGAATGTAAAATCCCGCTAATCTCCCTCTAACTGAAAAGATGGAAGCTAGGTTATGGTTCACATCTACTAGCTGTACAAAGTCAGCCGCCGTGTCCCGCCTGCTGATCCACACCTGCATTTGCACATTCATGGCACGTTTACTAACTTGGAATGAAATTAAAAATTGTCGAATCGATTCCGGGATGAGAGATTTCCAACGTTTACTAACACATCAATGAATTGGAATGTGTGTGGGTCCCACCTCCACTTCAGAAATCGATTCTTGACAAACCCCCTAACTTGATACCCAACTATTCTTACGTAAATTCGGTATCTCCATATTATTATAATTAATTGAAGTATTTTAATAGAGATATTTTAGTAATTAAACTAATTTAATTATGGTTTCATATGGTAAATAAATAATATTAATTTCATTCCTTGTCTAATTTCTTGTCATAAGTAAATAGCTCAATGAAATTGAAATCTCCACAACAGTTTCATTCCGTCTCTCATTCATTTCATCTCCTATTCCTGATTAATTACATTCCAAGTAAGTAAACGTGCAATCAATATTTTACCATGAGAGAACAACCAATCTAGAATAAAGTAGAAGTAGCATGGGTGGGTCAAGGCCAAGGAATTAAAAATCGATATTATCGGCGATATTTCACCGATATTTTCGTTTTTCTGTTGAATCGATATTTCGATTCAATTCTTTCAGTTTCTCGTCAAAATTTCCCGATATTTTCCGATATTTCCGATATTTCAGCGAAATTTCTGATATTTTCTGATATTTTCTAGAAACTTTTATCTTACCTTCAAAAACTAATTTTCAACAATTTAAAACACATAATTTTCAACACTTAATTTTCAACACTTAATTTTAATTTCTAACTTACCTTCAAAAGCTAATTTTATCATACTTATGTTTTGATTTCCTAATAAGTTTCTTACTCATGCATGCTTAATAGTAATGTGCCTTACACTATATATTTTACTATAATGTATATTTTTGTAACATATAATTAAAATAGTAATGTGTAATCATTTTACATAATAATGTATGTAATTACAATTTTATTGACATGATTTTTCTATGATGTTCTAATAAGCTAGTTTTTTTTTTTTTTTTTTTATGTAGCGATTCAACGACTATATAATGGCTAGTGGCAACGGGTCAACGACTATATAATATCAATGTCTGTATGGTTTTAAAAAAACTTCATGTAGTTGCTTTTGTGAAATATTATGTAAAAATAATGTTAAAGAGTGTGATAGTCTAGCCTCATTTTAGGTTTCAACCATAAATTATATATATTAAATCATATTTCAATAAATATCAGCTCGATTCACATAGTAATTCATATAACATTTCAATAAATTGATATGTATTTGAATTTATTAATATTTTCTTCTCACATATGATCGATAACATAGCATAAAACAACATTAGAAAGTTTCAATACAAATTTCCATGTATTTCTTATAGTTTCCGTCGTTTTTGTCAAAATTTCTAATATATCGATATTTTATCGATATTTCCGTCGAAATATCCGTATTTTGAAACACCAATATTTCCTCGATATCCGATATTTTACTCTTTGGTCAAGATAATAGAGATCTAAACCCCTTACGATTGTGGTGGCTCCGCCATGGACCACCTGATCTCGTCGAGATTGAAGGGTGCATCATGATCGAATCACGTATTAAAAACCTTAAAACCCAACCTTTTGAGGGTTCCCTACAGTTGGCAATGGCATTATCTTACATTTTTCGGATTAGTTTTAAAAGCCTACGATATGGTTCTTTAATTGAGTCCTGCTTTGTAATACTTGCTTTGTAATACTTGCTTTGTTTGCTTCTGGTGTAAATGTCTGGTCAAGGTCCAACTCTATTTCAAGAAATCATGAATGAACCCTTTTGCTTTCTTTGATTGTGTGAGCCTTCACGAGCTTTCTAGTTCTGTAATATATTTATTTGCCACAATAGAAAATAAGGATAGTTGCAGCACTTGTCTGTAGAATACAACGCTGGCACAGTGAGTCACCAAGTGCACATGCCATGTTAACCTAGAAACAGAAATCATCAACACAATGCATATCTTTATTAAAAAATAAAACACAATGTTAAATATTTAGATTCACAAAGAAAAATAAAATAAAACAAAACAGTCATTATACAAAAAAAATTAAAAACTTTTTGTTAACTAAACTAAGTGACAATTTTTTATAAGAGATTGAAAAACAAACTCTTAAAATCTGGATTTTAGTTCGTAACACCTACTATATGTAAAGATGAGGTTGTTAGTCTTATGTATTTATGTGTCCCGTTTCTTTTGAGCTAGGTAGCTTTCGGCAATAACTAATTGACACATTCCTAGAACAATTGGCTCGACATATATTGTCACCACTATCATCAGACACCGCACGCAACAGTTACGGGTCAAGATTGTCATTGTAGCAAAGTTCACTGGAGCTATCACTACAACAAACACAGATGACAATATGAAATAGTTGTGTAACTGTATCATAATCAGACGATTAAATGAATTCTGAGTTGATCAGTTATGTCCATTTCAAAAATATAGCCATTATACTTTTTAAAGTTTAAAATTTAGATTTTATTTTATTATGTTCTTCCATTTGAATCATTAACATGGCAAAGGCAAACCATTCCAGGTTGGAAGGCATTTCTCGTTTGTCCTTCCTTAACTAGACAATATCTTTTCTGTACTAAAAAAACTTGCAATTATCCTCTCCTCCTTTATCCCCATCACGCGCCACTCACGTGCGCTTCTCCATGTCAAGCGTGGTACCATAGTACATCGAGCTCAGAGCTCTCCCTACGAGGCCCTTCCCCTTCCTCTAAACTTCACCACTCTCCCTCCGGAGGCGCGTGTCACCATTCCTCTTGAGTACAGTCCGTACACTCATCCCCCCGCCACCGTGCATCCCACGCTCCACTACTGCGTTTTGGTCATTACACGGTCCATGGTCTAATGGTCCATATGGTCCATGGTCTATGGTCATGAAATTGAAATTTGAGATGTTATCGGGTATTTCTCGGACTCGGGTCACGTGCAAAGGTTTTTGGAGTCTTCTCTGTTTGGCTGTCGGACCCTCCATGTGATCCCGGCTTTCGGAAAAGGCCGCCTTTCTGGCGATTAATTTCAGAACTGCCACTCCGTCGTTGTCGTGAAGCAAGAAAGCGGCCAGCCGTGGTGGCCCGGGTTTCGGTGGGTTAATGAAAAGCGAGGCAAACTGCCACACGGACTGCGATGGTGATTGATTTGACATTCCCAATACAAACTTAACTCATGTCTCCTATCTCTCTTCTCATTAATTTACCGCCTACTTTACTTTACCGTTGTGGTTATTTTATAGAGCTGGTTATTTGTCTCAGACCAATCTTTTACATCAGAAACAACCCACCGTCTCATGAGATTAGGTTTCATGGGTCACCTTGATATCGACGGCTTGATGAAAATCCAAAACGAATGCACCTCACGAATGAACCGTCACTTGTCAATGTATAAAATAGTATGCTAAGTTATTTGAATGTTGTTCTTAACTTCTTATGCTAAGTGGAGCTACAAAGTTGTATTTGGTGCAAAATGTAATGTTCTTAATTGAGAATTGATATTCGTAGCATTTTGAACCAGGAAGAACGATTTGTTTATTTATATTGCCTAATTATTTTCAGATATGACTTGATTTAGTATTGATTGGTGCAAAATGTAATGTTCTTAATTGAGAATTGATATTCGTAGCATTTTGAACTAGGAAGAATGACTCGTTTATTCCTATTGCCTAATTATTTTCAGATATGACTTGATTTAGTATTGATTTTGAAATGTAACAAAACTTAAAATAGTAGAAAAATTGAGACACTATATAAAAATGAATTTCGTGTTCAAATGAGTTTTGTAAGAAAGCGAGCCTCTTTTTTTTTTTTTTTTTTTTTTTTTTAAATATGGGTCTATTGGTTGTTAGATTTCATCTTCAAAAATCAAGTTTGGCCAACTATAATACAATGTTATTCAAATAAATTTTAGATCTGACAATTTTCATATCGTATCGCACTACGTTTTCGTACTAGAATGATCCGCACGTACAAGTCATAACATTGAATCAATTTAGTGATGGGCAGCCATAGAGAACAAAATGAAAGTAGGAGACCTAAATGATCATTCTCTAGTGTACAAACGTTGTACATCACTAACCTGTTCCAATGAGCATACCATTGAAAGTAGGAAACTACTAACACTGCGGTCAATGAAAGTAAATTCCTTTACCTCTCCTTTTCAGTAAAAGCTGGTCTTTGGTGGCAACGATGTGACCTCAATTTCGCCACTTTCCCACACACATTTGCGCACCAAGATTCGACACCTAAAGGCCAAAGAAAGCTTTAAAAAGAGCCACCCCCCCATCCCATGCACCCACACTCCCAAGTAATAATCTCCAAACTTCAAGGTCACCACCGTCATTTTACACCAACCCCAGCAAGCTTAGTTGCACTGGCCATGTAACCCCAGATCCTCACTCTCACTCCGCAACATTTTGATACAGACAAACCACCGTTCTCTCCTCTCCTCTCTCTCTCACACAACAAATCTTCATCAGTCCAAGTATCCAACGCACCCATCTTGCTTCTATGGCTGCTACAGCTCAGTACCACAAATAATTTAACCGAAAAAAAATAATAATGATGGTGGTGGAGTCAGAGAGACCCCATCGCAGCAAGAGTAGCAGCGGAACCACGAGCGAGCTCTTCATTTGCTTCAGCACTTCTCGCCTCTCCTCTTCTTCCTCCATGAAGCTCTCTTCCAAGTCCCTACTCAGCCCGGGCCGTACTCGCGACCAAACCCCCCAAATCTCGCTCTCTTCCTCCCTCAGCCGCCGTCTCAGAACCAGCGGCAGCATCAAGGGCGGCGCCTCCCCGATGTTCCCTAGCAGCGGAGGGAGCAAGAAGCGAGGCGGGTTCGAAAACCCGGAGCCTTCTTCTCCAAAGGTGACGTGTATTGGGCAGGTGAGGGTAAAGACCAAGAAGCAGGGGAAGAAGATGAGGATGATAAGCAGCAGATCGAAGCGGAGCAGGAGCGGCGGCGGGGTTGGCGGAGCTGAGGCGAGTTTCCGAAAAGCAGAGCAGAGTCATGAGAGCTTTCAAGCGCTTCATTTTCCGAGTCATCCAATGAGCAGCAGCAGCCAGAGGGAGTGCTTAAGGCAGAGGAACAACAACAACAACCAGAGATGGGTGCATCTTCCTTTGACCATTTGCGAAGCGCTGCGGGCTTTTGGCTCGGAGTTCAACTGCTTGATTCCGAATAAGTCGTCGTGTTTGAGCGGCGGAGAGGCGAAGAAGGAGGAGGAGGAGAGGAAAGGGGTGAGATCGCAGAGCGGGAGTGGTAATAATAATAATAGCTCGTGCGGGGCAGTGTTTGCGAGGTGGTTTGTGGCGTTGGGAGATGGGGAGGATGGGAATAAGAGGAGGGAGATTGAGCTGGTGGTGGGTGAGGAAGAGGAGGAGGAGATGAGTAGTGGGGGTCATAGTTTGAGGAGGCAAGTTTTCGAGGGGATTGAGTTTAAAGAGGAGATATTGAGCGAGGCTTTGATGAGGGAAGAGGAGGAAGGTAGACTTAGTATTTGTGTTCCGCCGAAGAATGCGCTTTTGTTGATGAGGTGTAGATCTGATCCGGTCAAGATGGCGGCGTTAGGGAACCGGTTTTGGGAAATGCCGGCAGCGCAAAAGGAAGAGAGTGAAGATGAAGACGAGGATGAAGGTCTGGAAGAGAAACAGAAACTACATGAAGAAAAGATTAATATTTGGTCAGAAACAGAGGTTAAGATTTTCCAAGAGGATGGTATATGCGAGAAATGGGTCTGCGAGGGCGAAGATGTAGTAGAAGAAAGAGAGGAAAAAGCAGAGGAATCGAATGCGGTTGTAGATGATGAGGAAGTAGAGAAAAGTGAGAGCCTTTGTGAGCAATTAGAGGTAGCAGAAGAAGAGGAATGTCGAGAAGACGAGCCAGATCGAGAGGAGGATATGAATGAAGCAGCGTTGGTAGAAGAAGCCGGGCTAGATTGTTCTCTGGCTGAACTCTTTGCAGATCCAGAAATGTTTGAAGTAGAAGAAAATCAAGAAATGGGGTTACAAGTTGAAGAAGCAAATCAAGAACAGAAAGAAGAGGAAATGAGAGAAGTACAGATTTCAATGTCAGAAGTAGTACTGGAAAAACTGGAAGTAGAAGAAGAAGCTGAGTCTTGGGCTGAAACTGAAACTGAAGCAGAGGTGACAGAGGAGTCAACACAGTCAACGGCGGAAGAAGAGAGTACTTGGGAAGAAGCAGAAGAGAGTCAAGTGACAATGACCCAAGATAGACCTGAACCCGAATCCGAGCGCCCGAAGGCCCAAACGGACCTCCAACCGAAACGGTCAAGTCAAAACCCGGTCTTACCGGACTGCTTGCTGCTAATGATGTGCGAGCCGAAGCTGTCCATGGAGGTGTCCAAGGAGACTTGGGTCTGCAGCACGGACTTCATCCGATGCCTCCCGGAGCGACACGTCAGCAGCAACAAAAAGGACGGCAAGGATGAGGCGAAGAAGCCGCCGCGAAAAAGCATAGACTCGAAAGCCGCGAAGCCCCCAATGGCGGCGGCTCATCAGCAGGTGATGATTCAGCCGCCGAGGTCGTCTTGCTCTTTTCCGTTGCAAGCGGGCGGTCCGGTCTCAATGGCCGAGATCATAGGGCAGAAGCTGGTGGGGTCTACTGGGTACGAGCCGTTTGTGCTTACGCGCTGCAAGTCGGAGCCGATGAGGTCGGCGTCTAAGCTTGCGCCGGAGGCTTGCTTTTGGAAGAATAGGAAGATGGAGCCGCACCGCCACCCGGGTCCTCTCGGAGTCGGGGCGACCGGAGTCGGGTTTTAATCCTAGGTAAACCAAAAAAGTTAAATTGTAGGCATGTTGTCGTAAGGATCATGATTGTAGGTTTTTACCTTTCACAGAGGGGGTTATCATTGCTCTGTCTATCTCGTTTGTACATTTCCATGTAGTAATTTTCTAGAAATTCGTTTCTTTTTCATCTTTCTCATAAATTTATAATCTATTTTAATATCTCTGTTCTCCCACTAAATTCTTTTCGTTTATATGTTCTTTTTCGAATGAATGGATCACATTAGTATTGGAAAGTCCGTAGAATAAATATTTACGCCACTAGATTATGTTGTTTATGTACATGAGTATATCTGATGGAATCTTCTTCAGAAAGAAGAAAAAGAAAAGGACCTAGTTCATGGATTGGGTCATTATCTGCTCTGTAGATCTTTTCAGAAAAAAGAAAAAAGGAAAGTTGGAAAATGGTACTGTGCGAGTGGCAGTTGATTTTCTTTCTGTTATATGGGTTACAATGAATGGTAATTTTCATTGGGGAATCAATATGTAGTACAGAGAGCACGTTTGTTTGTATGTAAAAAAGGGGGGGTGGTGAAACACATGGGTTTCTACTTAAAGCAGAGTGCAGTGGTAGATTTACATAATGGAGTAGCAGAGAAATGCAGTTTTGCGTTTGTGCCACAGTAAATTATCACTCCCCCTTTAGATAGGGACTCGAGCTCCAGCTGGAGTACTCATACCGGAATTGCGCTTCTTTCTCTTTCAGAGTCAGATGGCTACACGATTTACATAAATATTCGAAAAGTTACTTTCCTACCATCAATAGTTTACCTTCGTCTGGTGAAATTCACATTCCTAGTCGCTACTGGATTGCCTTGTGTTTCCTAGTCCTACAAGAAGTAAATCGAAACAAAACATACTGCTTTACCTCCTTTATAAAACCTCCTGCTAGGTATTTACTCATAAACCAAGGATCGACAAGTGACTTTTATTGCGGCATAATACAACGTCTGTTGTACTTAGTACTTTATGGATCGGAAATTCTGATTTAATGGAAACATGGATTCTGTTACAGAAGCACGTACAGAAAAGCAACAAAAGCCAAACCACCAAGTATCATCAGCCTTCCCTTACCTTCCCTTTGAGTTAATCCGTGAAATACTTGCAAGACTTCCTGTCAAGTCATTGTTACAATTCAAAACTGTGTGCAAGTCATGGTTGTCCTTAATCTCCTGTAATGAGTTCGTGAGAAAACAGTGTGCTCAAAGTTATTACAGTAGCAGCATGACTTCCAAAAGATTGATCATGAGTCCAAAATCTCAAGTAATTCTATGTTACGCTCCAAAATCCAGACCGCAAGAAATTCCGATTGATGTCCTCATCGAGAAGTTTGATCATAGTTGCAAAACTCACCATCAAGACAAACTCGAGTTCAATCTCATAGGTTCTTGTGATGGCTGGGTATGTGTAGAAATCCGTGATAGTTGTAACAGGAACGGGGATTTCTTTTGGAATCCATGTGATAGTTGTAACAGGAACAGGGTTTTCTTGTGGAATCCATGTACAAGAGGGTGTGTTGAAGTAGAACAATGCAATCGTGAGGATAACGAATTTTTGCAGCTTCAAGGATTTGGTTATGACTACAACAGTGACGACTACAAGGTATTAGGAGTGATTTGTACTGGTGAAACCGCAACTCGTATATCCATGATCTACACATTGAGAACAAATTCTTGGAAAATAATTCAAGACTAGTGAGATTTTGGAGCGTAACATAGAAATTCCGATTGATGTTACGCTCCAAAATCATGAGTCCATAACCGCAATTCTATTTATTCTCTAGTTATATAAATAGCACCATTCTCAACCAATGGTGCTATTTATATAACTGGAGCTCTACATTGGTTGGCTAACAGAACAGAAAAAGGTCCGGCCATTATTATTTCTCTTAATCTGACAAGTGAGGCATACATGGAAGTTCCACAACCTGATTATGGGAAAAATGCACTTGTTCCGTGGAAATCAGTGAGTACTTTAGAAGGGTGCTTGTGCCTACTAGTTCTCAGTGTAGGTGGTGGTATCCAGAACGATATATGGGTGATGAAGGAATATGGGGTGAAAGAGTCTTGGACTAAATTGTTCGTAATCCCACATTTGTTGGGATCTGTACATTTTAGAAACTTAACTCAATTGATTTGGTTTCTGGGAAACGATGAAATCGTATTCGACTTAGGTGGGGAAATGGCTTCATACAATGCAAAGACAAAATCAACAACTTGTCTCCGAATTCCGGTATGTGGTTATGATCGGAGTCATGCTATGTAGAGAGCCTTGTCTCACTCCATGCTTACAATGAGCTTAGGGGCAAATAGTATTTGGCCTTGCACGCCAGAAGCCTCATTTATAATTGCAGTTCAATTTTCTGCTTCTTCTTCCATAGCATTATGTTTAAGTTCTTAGGATGTCTCAGATAATGACTACGGAGGGTTTGCACTCCTTGGTTATCTGATATAGTTGAGGAATTTCCAAGGTGATGATGTAATGGAGGCAGCAGCTCTTTGCTACTTAATCTGTTCTTGTTTCGAGTTAATGAATTTATCTTCAATCCAAAAGAAAGATTGTTGAGATGTTAAAGTTTGTTTTTACTCTGTGGTTAAGGTACTGTGCATCCCCCAGGTTGTTATTCTCCTTTTCTTTTCCCTAACTATTTTTGTTACATGAGCTCCAATTTGACAGGCAAATATTTCTGAAGTCGCATAAATTTACTATCTATATGAAAGAGGTATTTTTGGTTAAAAGATAAAAATTGATGATCATCTTCATTATCATATGAGAAGTCGGTCACAACTCACAGCTCACAAGTAATTCCAATAATCTCCTCTACTCAACCAAACCCACTATACTAGAGTTTAACGTTTAGCCAGGATAATACATATTATTTATGAATCTTCCCCCAAAACCAACCAAACCTAACAACTTATTTGTTCATCTAAATTAGACACTTAGCTGAGACAGAAAGAGAGACTAGTAATTCCTTCTCCTATTCTTAGTTGTGTATTTGTGTGCGCGTGTGAGAATCAAAGAAAAAATGGTTTGGAAGAAGGAGTACTTGGACTTAATCTTGGTCCCAACTGGGTTGCTAATCATGTTATGCTACCATCTCTTTCTGCTCTACAGATGCATTAGGCATCCTGAAACCACAATCATTGGCTATGAAAACCACTGCAGAAAAGCTTGGGTTGAGAGAATGTTGCAGGTCAGTCTATTTTCACTAACTATATTAAGCTCTAATATCACCACATTCAACTTTTTGATGTTTTTTGATTATTTTGGTGCAGATTGAAGCAAAAGATAGAGGTCAGTCCATAACAGTAATATCTAGCTCAATAACAGCAGCAAACTTCTTGGCTTCAACCTCTTTAGCCTTGAGTTCTTTGATAGGAGCATGGGTTGGAAACTCTTCCAGCAGCATCCTCATCACTACTTTTACATATGGTGACACAAGCCCTGCCATGACTTCTATCAAATACGTTAGCATTCTGGCCTGTTTTCTATTAGCTTTGGCTTCTTTCTTACACTGCATAAGGAGTTTTGTCCATGCCATTTTCCTCATTAGCATGCCGAACAGTGATACTCCTCTGAGTGATGTTCAGAAGGCTGTCATACATGGTGGCCATTTTTGGACATTGGGTTTGAGAGCAATCTATTTTGCTACTACTATGCTCCTCTGGGTTTTTGGTCCAATTCCGATGTTTGTATGTTCAGTCACTCTGGTGTTGATTCTGCACAAGCTGGACTCGAATTCCACTCAATTGCATCAGTTTCAACCAGCTAGGAGTCATGATAATAGGTTGATGGGGAAACTTGCTGAGGAAAAAACACGAATAGAGAGGGTTATCGAGCAACACGAAAGATCACACATGGATGATAGCAGAACTCAAGGTTCTATCCATCAACAATCACCTGCCTCTGGTAAAGTTCCAAGTTCAGAGGCAACAGGTTAAACCGTTAAACTATAGATATTGGACATACCACAGAAAGATGTGGGAAGTCATGTGTAAACTTATCTTTATCTAAACGTTTTGCAACACGATCTGATTTGACAGACGCAGAAAATAGTTTGTTAAAATCCCCTGAATAGATTCAACATATTTATCTGCTATCATCAATCTGAGGGCAAATGCAAACTCAGTTAATCAGCAAAGTCATGTTCAACCATTCTGTGTCCTTTTCAATAATCTAAGTGGATTTTGCAGCTCCTAGAGACATTTTTTACAACTTTATATATAAGCTTACAATTCTGCGGCTTGCAGAAAGTACAAAATTTTGGGCAGCTTCATCGAAGGCAGAAGCCCATTCTGCATAATTTGCCTCCTTTGACCGGCAAGCATGAAACTGTTTGCCTATTAAGGCAAACCTGATTGATGGACTGCAACATGTTTTGTTGAATTGAGTGCACCCTACAAAATTTAGTAAATAAGAATAACATAGGTGTGAAGGCTGTATCAAGTTTCACAGTAGCCTGAAATTCCTGGATCCTCATTTCTTAATACTTTACCGCCATGAATGACCAAGATACAGAAAATTTACAACTGCTTCTACAAACCATTGCTCCTTGTATAATCATATATAATGTTTGCATAGAGGATTTGATGAACAAGGATGCAGCATGAAGTACATGGCTTCCATTCAGAAGATATTTTCATACAGTTAAAATGATGAAATCCTATTCCTCTGCCTCAATAATGGTTTTTCACTTCTATTGTGGCTCATCCGAACTTTCGTCCCCCTTGCTATTGTCCACAGCAGTATCTGTGGGACTCTCAACCATTGAAGTTGGTGAGCCTGACTGGCTGTTGTTCCGACTCTTAGTTTCTTCGCTTTTAAACTCGTCGTTGATAAAAATCTGGCCAGCATAAAGAACTAAACCGACAGCATTGATGCCAAAAACAAATGTTGCAAGGTAGCACAACCCATTGATAATGGTCCTGGAAATAGAAGATTAGAAGTGATTATTCTCTTGATGGGTGAAAAAATCACAACACATTTGAAGCAAGAAGTACTAGAAGTAGGACCTACCTTATTGTGATTGTAATCTGACGAACCTGAAATGAAGATAAACAAGTATGGTATTCAGAGTCTAGAGTGGGTAATCATGTAAAACGACAAACACTCCCAGAAACAGGCTACTACTCGGTACATTCACCGGTCATTTTCTTCTTAATCTTATTAAGCAAATTGGGAAAAACTGCCAAAAGCAACATCAGATATCAAGGAACATACTGAAAAATTATCTGAAATTGTTTGGCGGTTGAGAGATGCCTCAATTGTAGTAGTGAACTTGTACAGAATAAGTGCAATGACTCCAGCAGATATTCCACCCAGCAATGCCTGAACAGGTGAAGGTGTCTTTGATTCAATGGAACCTGAAGCCATCACTTTCAAGCTATCCAGAGCCTCCTCCTTCAACGACTTCTTCACTCCACTAGACCTAAATTTCTAGTCACCAAAATTACTCCATCAAGGTCCACATATTGGTTCAATTCCACACAGAAAACTGGAACTCAAAATCCAAATCTTACCACCATACATTTACACATTAATATCAAATAATGACTATCCATTAAAATCATTCCAAAAAAATAATCCAAAATGAGCATAACTTGAAATGTAGAAAAACATAAACACCCAGCTCACAAAATCTCAAACTCAAGCTCAACAATGCATATAAGGGTGGCATTATAAACAAAGCAGCAATACCCAATTCCTCATCGTTCATCACAAACACATATACTCAACAGTTAAAAACAAAAAGGGTAATCCCATTTCATAAAGTTCCAAACTTTACAATAACACAATCATAAATTTCCAAACTTCACAATAACACAGTTATCCAAACACATATATGAGGATAAAGCTATGATCTTTACCAACTCCTTAGCACGCTTGGCACGACGTCGTAGCGACCTGAAGAGAAAAACAGTGATGGCTCCAGTGAGGAGAACACTGGTGGCGGTTTGGATAAAAGAAGGGTCATCATCGGTAGCAAATATGGGAGAATCAGAATCCAAAATCTCAACAGGGCCCTCTTCGTCTGGAATGGTATATGTTCCTGTTCCGTTAGAAGGTTCTGGAGCTTCGGCGAGCCATTGGTCGGGTCTGGGAGTGGAGTGAGCTGAGAGGGAGATGGGGTTGATGGGTTTGTAGAGAGAATTGAGAGGTGAGGAGGAAAGATTGGGAGGAAAGAGAAAGTGGGTTTGGGGAGGAGAGAGAGAGATGGGGAGAGTGGAACGGAGGAGGAGGAGGTGTTGCGACGTCTGCAACATTTGAGGGTTTTAGAGAGGGAGAGACAGGAGGTGCCTTGGTTTGGTGGTTGGTTTTTGCTCTGTTCTTGGATAACATCTTTGCTTTGCTCTGTTGGATTTCTTGTGGGCTTTGGATATTTGAAAATATCTGCTATGCAGTTGTTGATTTTTTTTTTCCCGGTCTAAACCCATATTCAAAGGACATAGCCCACATCACACTTACACATGAGACTTGAATCAATAACATTTACCGCGTCAATTTTAAGCTAGTTAACCAATAAGTCATGACTGACCGACAACTCATAAGAATAAGTTCAACTTCACTAGTACATTTAATCTAATCTAGTGAGGATCACATTTTTCTCAAAAAAAAAATGTTAGTAGAGATTTCAAATTCGATTCTTTGTTTTTTATTTTAATAAAGAGTGAAATTTAAAAATAAATATTTCGTCGTTGTTCAAGATAATAAAATGTTAAGAGAGAATAACTTATACACATGTAAATTTGAATTTATACAATCTCCGTGTCAAATACACCAATTGATATGTTTTTATTAGATTTTGAATGGACACGAAAAGTTGAGCTTTGAATAAGAAACCAATTGAATTTGGATTGGATTATTTGAGTTTGGGGATTGAATCATAGTGTTACAATATAATCAGACTATGAATTAGAATGTGATTATTCAAGTCAATAACTCACAAAAATTTCAATCACTGTTTTCAGCATTCCTAGCGCACATTAGATGCCACAGATCTAGCCCAAAACCTGATTTGTGCCTTCATGTCTTCAGCAGACCTACCTGCACCCAAGTTTGGAGGTGGAGGGGCACAGCTTTGCACCAGCCAAGCTTCCGAAAGATAAGGCCTACGTACCATATCCTGGTTCAAATCCTCAGTGCGCTTCTTTTCTTGCAAACCAGGAAGTATGCTAACCACACTTGGGGCTATGTCTTTCTTGTCAAATGTGAATCCCAAGTCCTTGAACCCTTGCACTTCTTCAATTTCAAGGTCGCTCAGGCTCTTTCTCGAAAGTAATTTGCGCCTTATTTCATTGCTAACATCTGCATTTTCCCCTTCTGTGTTTCTAATTGGAGGTCGATATCTTGGAATGCTGGAACATTGTGTTATGCCCTGCAAGAGTCAAATGTCACAATGTAAGAACAACTTGCAGTGAGCTGCACCGAAATAGTATGACGGTCTGGCATGTTATGTTGTCATGCACTCATGAAGTTAACTTTGACCATTTCTTGTAGTGAAGATTTACTCTATCGAATAACTTGCTCGACAAGATAGCATTTCCAGAATTATCCAATTGAAATTTATTTTAAAAACGTTTCTTGATCCTAGCCTGAACGTTTGGTCCGAATTCATTTTCTCATATACTGTTTCAAGCATTTGGCAGAGGATTGTGGAATAACTTTTTGGTAGTCCACTAACATTGTCCTAAACTTCAACATGCCTCAATGATTCCAAAGTAAAGGATAAATAGTACCTTATGCCGCGGCGGAATGCTCTCTTGGTTTTTGTCCTCCCTCCCTATACAGGGTGGCAATGATGGTGTCCTTAGAAAACTGCGCTGCACCGATTGCCAGTTTGCTTTGCTTCTTCTTCCATCACTCTTCTCTCCATCTCGAACTTCTTCTTTCCTGCTCACACAAGGTGGTGATTTGGTTGGTGTCTGCAGCACTCTCTGATGTGATGTCTGCCGAGTCAGTTTGCTCATACTCTTCTTCGGAGTAGACTGTTTCACTGCTTGCGCAACTTTCTCTTCTCTCCCCACATGAAGCGGCAGAGATGGTGTCCGAACCAAGGAATTCTTGGCCTCTGAGTTCTTCACCAGCATTTCTTGACCAAAGCTTGATTGCGAAGGGCAACAAGGATCAGAATAGCACCGCAACATCCTTTGCTTCCTGATGAGCAAGTTGTCAAAGAACCAACACTCTTCCAAAAGATCATTGGCTTCTACTTCTTGGTTCCTACTTGAGGATGCCTCAAAAGGGCCATCATCAACAAGCTCCATGGCTCCACAAAACAATCTAACTTGCCCCTCTAAGCTTTCAACAAGTTATAAAAGGCAGAACCAAGTACATATGCTTTGTTGTTTAGCTATATATGTATTTGGGGATGCAAGAGTATTAAAACTAAAACTATGGGCAACCCAGCTGGGGTGACTAGGGAAGCCATGTGGTATGGTTTTGGAATCATAGCATATTATAATGTGCAAAATGGCATTTAATTTGAAGAAGGTGTTCCATGATGTGATGAGGGATAAGAATTTAGATTTTATAGTGTAACAAACAACTAAGAAGTTGGGGGATGCATTTTCATGACAGGGTCTAGCCAGCTCACTTCCCATGTGCTAGGGCTTTTGTTAATAGATAGATAACCTCAAGGGTGTTGCTTTCTCTCCCCAATTATATGACAGCCAAAGGTTTTATATTTTTGTATATGGAAAAATTGTCCCTGCTCTTTCTTTTGTTTTAGGTACAAGTTTGTGTTTTTTGCTAATAGGTACAAGGGAAACATTTCGGAAGTGTATAATCACCGACTTTTTGTTTTGACAAAAGTTGAGAGAATCACCAAGTCGTGTAAATCTTTTGAAATAGGACTACTAACTAAGAGTATTGCTTTTATCTAAAGTGAGAAATTTGTAAATTTGTTTAAATTTTATAAAATCTAGTTGCTCTATATAACCTAACGCTCCAACAATAATGTTTTTTTAAAACTTTTTTTTTCTTTCTAAACAAAGATAACTTTTACGGTTAATTATATATCGTTCTATTTTAAAGGAGCCGTATCTAGCGTCTTGCAAAGAAGTATATAAACAAAAGATGTTTTCTGTTAACTAGTAGTGAGATAGAAAAAGAATTGTAGAGCGGATATTTGATGATGATGTTGCAACAAAGCTTTTATGTCAAAGGCTAAGAGACAAAAATATAACCCAAGTTAGCTTATCTTCTATTTTGTTGCATGGAAAAAAGGCTATGAGTATGATATCCTCACACACACATGCAAAAAAAAAAAGAAGAAGCTTGTGATTTCCTCACCTCTAGAAAGTCGGCTCGTTTGACACCAGTTGGATCAAATCTTTTCAAAGATGATCAACCAAGTAAGTAATATAAATCGTCAGCCATTTGTTTCCAGTGAACTACTCCAACGACGGCTGAATCCAATACAAGTGCAGATATTTCAGTCCAACGCAAAGGATATAGAGTTAAAGTTATAAACTTATAATTATAAATAGACATAATAGCCAAAATGCACCCTAAATTTGTCTCAAATTGTCAATTTGCACTCCGAACTTGTAATCGCGAAATTTTACCTCTTAAACTTGTCAAAAACTACCGATTTGCACCTTATCAGTCAAATTTAACGGTTTCTATCCAATTAAGAGTCACATGTCTTTCGTTATTTTATATTTATTTCATTTTATTAATAAAAATACACAAGAAATTTATTTTTGTACAATATTTTCTACAATTATATCATTGTATTTGTGACCTAAAAACTACTTTTGTTGAGATATTTGAGTTCTTTAGTCTTAGACAAGTTATATCATGTTTCTTATTAACTAAAATAGTGGTTCGACAATTTTAATTTTTCTTAATGACAAATTATATCACGTAAGGTATGCATTATTTTGAAGAAAAAAAATGAAAAAAAAAAGAAGAAGAAAAGACTATTATGTTGAAGGAAAAACGTATTATGTGCCTTCGTCAATGTAACTGACGATAGATAATTATGTAGTCATTATTGTCATTAATGTATTTCCTATTACCGTTGTAATACTCACCCTATATAAAGGGGATTATCAATGAAATGAGTAGACCAATTCAGTATTTCCCACAACACGTTATCAGCACTTTGCCTAACCTTGAGTTTTAGCCAAGAAAAAAAAAACAGAAAAAAAATATCAGAAAAAACCCTAATTTTTTTTTTCCTTTCCCCCACCGCCGCTGCCGCCGCAAGCCTTGCTAGCAGCAGCCCCGCCCTGCCCAAAATCGAACCGGATCAGCAGATCAAGATTGATATGGACACCCACTGCTCGGACGACGCTGCTCCTGTGCCTCGTCCTACTCCGATCGATCTCCTCCAGTCGACGCCACAGCAGCCCCGATCCCGACCCGGTCCCCTTCGATTAGCCGCAGCAGCAGCCCGTCGCACTCCGGTCCCGGCCCGCCGCTCGACCCCAATCCGACCCCCTTCGATCGGCGCCCCGATCCGGTCCCCCTCGATCAGCGCCCCGATCCGGTCCCCTCGACGCCAGCCCAGCCGAGCGCCGACGACGCCAGCCCAGCCGAGAGCCGACGACGCCAGCCCAGACCTCGATCGACGATCGGATCGCTCCACTGACGCCGGTCCAGCCGCCCCGATCCATCGACGCCGCTCCAGCAGCCCCGATCCGATCCCGTTTCTACCGACGACAACTCGTCGGGAAAAACTTCCTCAAAAATTCTGCCGACAAAAAATTCGTCGGCAGAGATTGTGCGACCCAACCCATTGGGCCTGATCTCGACCCGGCCCATTTTTTTGCCTAACCCGGATCTGAAAAAAAAAAGAAGGATTTTTTTGGGGGTAAAATACAAAGGTAATTTTTGAAATTACCGTACAGTAATTTATATTTACTGTATAACTATTTACTATATAACTATTTACTGTTTTTCGAATTTAATAGTAAATATGAAATTTTTTTTTAATTTATATGGTAAATGTGAAATATATATGATTGAAGTGACTAATCATATGAATATTGTTTGTTTTTATGTGACTTATCAATTACGATGCGGCGATTAATATGCGACGACTATTTGGAGTCGGAGATCGAGCAATCGCTTAATATGCAGTTTATTTGGCAAACTAACAAGTAAGATCTAATTAACGTTATCATTTTCATTAGATCGTTAATGATATAATGCTCAAATTTATCTTATTATATTATGACATATATTTATGAAATTTGAGCATCATTATATGTCTATTTTATTATGTTAAATAATTATTTTTTATTTAACATGTTATTTAATTTGAGCATTGCCATGATAATGCAAATCTCATGAACAATACAATATAAAAATGGACAAACCAATTATTGTGATAAAGCATATTCACGAAGTAAGAAAAATATGACCATTACAAATTTTGGTCTTGAGATCCAATTTTAATTTCTTGAAAAAAATTTCATCATGGATATCTTCTTGATTATATAAAAAGCAATGATAATGAAATTTCATTAGCTTTACATGCAATGAATATGGAAAAATCAAAAATTTTATTGTGATAACGAAATTTCACAAAGCATTTGATTTCCATAAAGTATATTGGTTTATTTTAGTTGTCGTGAATGTCATAGACCGCGAAACTAATATATTTTATTCTCCCTCTATTTTATAGATGGTTTAACCATCACAGTTTAGTTTTGACATATTGGACTCTGAAGAATTTGAGTACCAAATTCCCCTATTAAGCAGACTAAGGCTTGAGCATGGTATATTTATGCAAATTGCTTTATGTAAATAGCTAAATAAATAATTTCAATATCTTGAATGACAATGTAAGGTCTAAGAAAAAAAATCCCTGAAATTTAATTATGCAAAGTAATGCAATCACCCTAAAACAAAGGGCAATGATGATGTAAGTTATGAGAAAACAAAGAGTAATGACGATGTAAGGTCTTAGACAAAGAAATTTCCTGAAACAAATTATGCGAAGTAATGCAACAACCCTAAACCAAAGGGTAATGACAATGTAAGGTATGAGAAAAAGAAATTTTCTGGAACACATTTTGCAAAGTAATGCAACAACCCTAAATCAAAAAACAATGACGATGTAAGGTCTTAGAAAAATATATATATATTATTGAACAAATTGGACAAAGTAATGCAACGACCCTAAAACAAAGGGTAATTACCATGGACGTAAAATTCATATAATCATCCAAAAGTAAGTGGAAACAATGTAACATTTAAAAGATGACATAGGGGACATGTCATGTGCAGTGAAGCACTCTGCCATTGTTGTAATTCAATGAACTATTGATACGTACATTATAAGCTAGCAAAGAATTAGCTACGACTTTCAATAAATATGAAGAATCATATAAGTACGCGGATTTTGGAAAAGTATCTTCAATATCCAACAATAACATTGAAAAAGAGTTTACAACTAAAAACATAATATCTGGGAAGAATATGTTAAATGACAAATCTCATCATTGCAGCTATTAAAAGAGCAAAAAGGATCTGGCTCAATCCAAGATAGACTTTGATTAGTCTACTTTAAAAATTTTAAGATATCCTTATAAAGGCCATTACGCCTAAATACGACTTTTGGTCCTAAATTAGACTTTTGGTCTTAAAGTTTCTCTCTCTAAATTGGACAAGACTAAATGTAATCGTTGGCATGTTAATTTTTTTGAATTTTCTCTAAAGGAATTGAGATTATTCAAATTTTATTCATAATACACATGATTCAATTTTCTACATATAACTTTGCAAAGTATTGCATAAAGTAAAACAACATATCATAATATAGGCATGAAACAAAGAACCGTGTGTAAAGAAACGCACAATGTAATCCCTAAAATAATAGTACTGAAGAACAGTAGTACTATATCAGTAGTATATGATAATGATTAGTATATCAAAGAAAGTAATAAGGATCAGTATATATTTTCCTTTGGGATTCATAATACACCTGCCTAATTGGGATTAAAAATTTTTTTTATTACAATTCCCATTTCCCAATCGAGTTACTCTAAAGAACTTGAGTTACGTTTCGATATATATTGAACATATGTCAAATTGACAAATAATGCCAAGAGAAAATTGAATTTTGTTTTCCACATTATAAAGAAATTTACGCCACGATTTTCATGTGAAAAAGACACAAGTGAGAATTTATTTGAGCTCCTTTGCATTACCTCTAAATGACTGCGAATGTAAACGAGTATTAGAGAAGATTATATGTCAACTTAGTAGGTTCTAAGTAACCGCTAATTAAATCCAACGTCATAACAAAATGATCTTTTGGAATTCTGACATAGATTGGCTTTGATATGGTGATCCATACATTAAAGAAACTACTATGGACACCCATATTTTTGGATAAATAGAAGCAAACACCAGAAGAATATGGTTCACACACGAATCTGAGGACGATCAATGAACATTTTATCCTCAAATATTGTCATATAGGGTTGAAGACGTATGTTCAATTCCTAAATTCCGCCGCTCCCCCAATGTGGCATTATAATATATTTGATGCACAAGCATATGCATTTATACCTTATTATACTTCTCCTATCCGTCATGATTTTATCATTCAAAGCCTATTCGTTAAAGCAATTATGATTGAGATCATCATATGCAAAGGACACATGAGTTTCTCATTATGATGTTATATTGAATCAAAAGAGGATTCAGTGGATCGATTCAACCAACTTGCGGACACCATAGATATTTTATGGTGTTGGTTGTTGTGTCGACACGCTGGTCACGTGTCATGACACCATCCACACTTAAAATTTATGCTGCTTATGCTAGAAAGTCAAAGCACCTAGGCCGGGTTAATTTCCGTAGGTGTGATGATTTTATGGCTTATTATATGGGATTTGTAATGGACATCATATTCCAATATAAAAACCCAATTGGTCTCACTGAAAACGACTACAGTAATAGTCTTAATATTGGTAAAGCACACCAATACTTCCGTTTTGGGTTATGCAATTTTTGCATGCAGCGTTACTTTTTCATCTATGGCCATAATCATTGAACCAATTTACACCATAGCTAGTGACTATGTGTAAGGATTTTAAAGGATTTCAAACGAACTTATAATCCTTGAACTCTTTTGGATTGACACGGATCTACAATCTTTGAGCTCCATTAAATGTTTTTATGTGCCAAAATTGCGCCGCCACAGCGCACAATGATGGGTCCATTGAGATGAATAAATATTTATGCTGGATATGAACTTCCAGCTATAGTCCGCTATGTCGAAACCTTGACAGGCGATCTCTTCACCGCTAGATTTGCGGAGTGTCACTTTGATGAGACAGTCTTCCCGTCGTTAGGGGGAGATAAGAACAGGCATGTTCAAGTGGAACGACAGGAATTGTCGTGGTTTGTCCCCACTGTGTCTCATCTCGATCCCCAAAAATCACACAAAGTAAGGTGTGTAGATATCTTATACATTAAAGTGACGAGATCATATAAACCTGCTGCAAATATACCTGCAAGGATTGTGTTTTATCAAAAGGACATGGTACCACCCAAGAGGAATTGGGTATTGCACTGCCACCATGGATGGTGGCATGGTGACGCCATAAGTGGCATAAATGGTGTCACAGGCCGTGGCTCTCCAAGGAAGAGGGGGAGGCCACCTTAGGTTCGATACATACTTGTGTAAAGGAAGAAAACAAGTTTGGCACAACCTGATCTATTGATCAGTGATACTCAAATCCGTCTCATGAGAATATTTATGGATTGTGGTTATCATTGGGGGACGCCTCAAATGTTAGAACCAATCCTTAAAGTATAGAGATCTCCACAAACACATTACACTAGTGTACATGAGGACGTGGAATAATGAGTCTACTATCGAACCATACTTCGTTGAAAAATGTCAACTTAGTAAACTGGCCTAATGGAAAGAAGCGATCCAGTATAAACAAAGAGATAGGTATTTGGGCAGGTGACGCCGACACCGCAAATATAAACCCTATCAAATATATCTTTGTTAGAATGCGTAATGAGAATAAGAGTATGCAGACTCACCTTATGGCGCAAGGTCTCTCAAAAACGCACTGGAATCGACTACGAGGAGATATTCTCTCGTAATGGACTACGATGAGACAATCCCTCGTAATGGATGTCATTGCACTCCACTACCTTGTCAGTTTGGTAGTTTTCCGAAAAACTGAACATGCAGCTTACGAAAAGTGATCAAAACATATATCTCTATGGGGATCTAAATTAAGAGATATACATGAGGATCCTAAACGGACTTCATCCACCCAAATCAAGTGACTCTAGATCACATGAGTACGTTTGCAAAAGAAATTGAAACGTTCACTAAAGTGACTACTTGATTGGAAAGGGATTGATGAATTATGCCCTTGCGTTTTCATTATGGATATATATGAACTCTAAATGAAATAAGAGAAACTCAGTGTATTGTAAATCCTAAGTTGAGAATGAAAAAGATTTTGGGAATACACAGTCTTGAAATGGAACTCAAGGACTGTAATGATGGTGATCATCCATCAATCGGCTTAGGCACTCTAAAGAATAAAGTGAGGCCTACAGATATTCCCATGATCAGTCGAAGTCTTTACTCTAACAATAGATCCGTTTTTCATCTAAAGGAAGATGACGAAGAAGTATTGGGAAATGAAATTCCTATACAAGTGCAATGACGCATGATTGTACTTAAACATAATATGTAAGACTCGACCTCTCATTCGATGTAAATTTGTAAAGCTATGTTTAGCTCTGCGCCTACGCAACGCAAATCGTTCTTTCATTAAAGATATGAAAGATTTGGGCTTATTCAATCTCTACATAGAATGTGACATGATAAAGAAATTATCCACGTCATAGCTAACTATGCGTAAAGAAAAACGCATTAAAGGTGAAATAAGAAAATCTGTTGTCACAGATCAATTTCAAATCTCTTAATGGTTCACTCATACTCTAGACGAAGTTATGACTATTTTGGTCATACCACGAGTGAACCTGATGTTCAATATGAACCTATGTATTCAGTTCATGAACAACCTTATCCTCAAGATCAAAGTAAATCAAGTTGGATCTAAGGACGATGTGGCAAGATTTAGTTACTAAATCATTGCTCAAAGTCATATTTGGAAAAACATGTGAAAATGCATAACTATGCTAATGTTACTGAAGCTCCCTTGATCAAATGAAAGAATCAGGGAGAATCCCATGATTAATGTAAAAATCAGGGGGAGGTGCAGACATCAGGGGGAGTCTAGCACATACATGTTGTTTTCAAATGTAATAGGTGCGTTGCGCTCTTTTTGTCCTTCGACCAAAGTTTTATTTTCTCCCATTGGGTTTTTGTTACTTGGCAAGGTTTTTAATGAGGCAACACCACATGCACCATTCTATCTCTGACTCGGCACAAGGGGGAGTGTTGAAGGAAAAACGTATTATGTGCCTTCGTCAATGTAACTGACGATAGATAATTATGTAGTCATTATTGTCATTAATGTATTTCCTATTACCGTTGTAATACTCACCCTATATAAAGGGGATTATCAATGAAATGAGTAGACCAATTCAGTATTTCCCACAACATATTATGAGTAAGTACATAATTGTACAAAAAATAAATTCTTGTGTAATTTATTTAAAAAAGAAATAAATAAAAAATAACAAAAATACCCCTCATGTGCTAGGCATGTGACTCTTAATTGGATGGAAGTCGTTAGATTTAACGGATGAGGTGCAAATCGGCAATTTTTAACAAGTTGAGGAGGTAAAATTTCGCAATCACAAGTTTTGGGTGTAAATTGATAATTTGAGCCAAATTCAGGATGCATTTTGGCTATTTTGCCTTATAAATAATCACGAAATTATGAACATGAAAAATATGAACTTCTAAATGGGGCATTCGATCAATTCGCAAAATGTAAACCAAGGTGAGTGTCCCAGTGAGGTTTGTTTGAATATAACCGAAATGCTGTACTTAGTATGCGAGTCATGGTGCTCCTTAATCTAAATACTCAGTTAGTCAGAAAAAAACATCCAGGTATACTATCTATAAATCTATCTACCATATATAGATACCAACATACTCAAAAGATAACTCATAATCTCGTTTTACAATGTGATGATCTATGTGTCATTGATTGGGATTCCCTTCTTGAGGCAGGACAGGAGGATGAGCAAGAGGTTGTATGTATTGATTAATTTGGTAAACAAAGTAATAAAAGATAAGAGTTTAACGTTCAAAACGGATGGACAAAAAAAAACTGCAAACTCCAAACTTACGGGCTACATATATTTCGATTAGCTAGCTAACTGCCACCCTAAACAAGAAATCATCAGACTAACACATTGGAAAAAATTAAAGATAAAACTAGAAGATCACCTTATGGCTAGAAGATCATTACTGGTACGTACTATGCTATGAAACTCCAATACGAGTACGTGTGTCCGTATTCGACACAATACGATACTCGGACACGCCAAATTTTTTTTTTTGAATATGGACACGTGGTGGACACGTTAACTAAATTTTATTTTAAATATTATATATATGCATAACAAAAATATGTGAAATGCAAACAATTAGTTTATAATAACGATGACCATCTTCTTCTAAAATCTTATAAATGATTCTTGGTATTCCAGACACCCACCTATTCTCCTTCACCCACCCCCCATCACACGTCATATGAAAAAGTTGACATGACGTTAAAATGAGTTCGTAGATACGTAGCACGTTTAATTTGGAGTTCGTATGAAAAAGTTACGATGTAAAAATCGGTAACTTTCCGTTTTTGGACGAGTATAAATGGAAGAATTTTCTCAAAAGGGCAATTTCTTTTTTTTTTTCTCTTTTTTTTTCTTTCCTTTTTCTTCTTTTTCTCCTTCTCTTCTCCCCGACGTGGCCTCGAGCTCCACCGACACAGCGGACCGCCTCCACCTAGCTCCGTCGTCCAGCCACCAAACGGCGCGCCATCGGTCGCGTTCAAACCAGCTCGGTCTCCTCTCCTCGTCTGTGGCAGCGGCACGGCGTGAAACGCCGCAGTGTGGCCGTGCGCAACTCCGGAAGTTCCGCCCCCGACGGTTTAGAACTTCCTCCTCCGGCCACCGTTCGACCCAATTTTGGTCGGGAATGGAAGGCCTCGGCCTGCACGTCAATTCCATGGAAGGAATTGAACCGATTCAACCCACGTAAGGAGAATTTTCGAATTGAAATTCTAGGGTTTTTCGTATCCACCCTCTTTCTCATGCTTTCGTGTCCACCCTCGTACCCTAGGCAAATACGCACGTGTCCAAAGCAAATACGCGCGTGTCCATTTCGTGTCCAATTCGGACACGCGTATCCGACCGTATTTGAACGTATTTGAGCGTATTGTGTCCGTATCCGTGTCCAATACGGGATACGAGACCTTTTCCGCGCGTCCGTGCATCATAGGTACTATGCCTTTGGATTGTTACTGTAACTTTTCCAGCTTCACTTGAAGAGTTTGCTGGAGCTCCTTTTGTTTCTGGACTTCCTGCCACATATTATTTATCCGGCCGGTTGCTGCTACTTGTTCTTGCTTCTGTAAAGCTTGGAAGCACTCAAGTTCTTTTGTCGCTGTGTCCATTTGCTTTAAAGTTTCATCAATTTTTGGCCAAAGAACATCTTTAGCTCGCTTCTCATAACTATCCGTTCTAACTTTGACCTTATTTTCAATTATGTGTGCCTTCTTCTTCACCTTCTCCAATTCATTCCGCATCTTCTCAAATTCACTCTGCAAACAAGCCACAGGGTTCTCATCTTCAGCAATGCTTTTATGTGCTTCACTAGGATAATGCGCTTCTTTGGTTATCATTGAATCAGCCTCCCTCAGTTCATCTTCTTCGAAAGAAGTTATCACTTCTTCATCAATTGGATACTTTGCACAATCATGCTTTTCTGAGCTAAGAAGCTCCTTTATGATCAATTCATTAGCCTGCTCAATTGTACTAGGAATAACAGCTACCTCTGAAAGCTTATCCTCTTCTGCTCTCACATTCAGTACTTTTGATATTTTCTTTGTAACTACGGCCTGATGTCCTGCTTCATCATTAATATCTTCTGGGACTGGTTGCAAAACCAATTGGTACTCACTTCTGGGCTTTGGCAAATTGCTTAAACCCTTATGCAAGTTATTTATTCTGGACTTAGAAAAATGCTTTATTTGCTTCAATTTGGCACCATCATCTTTATAAATCTCTTCATTGATATGGAGCTCATCCCTAATGACAGTACTCTTTGATGCTTTTAAGCCAAATCTAGGAGTTGCCAGAGTAACCCCGAATTCAGTTGCAGCTGTAAAACTATTCTGGCGACTAACAAAATCACCTGCAGAGCTCATCTTAGCAATCTCCTCCAACTCAATATCCGATATCTGCGGTGCAGGAAGCATAAGTTTTGATCTCTTCCTGCCTGTTTCCACATTGGAAAAATCGTCAATATTCAACTTGTTGGAAATTTTGTTCTTAGCAATATCTTTGTTTTCTAAGCTCAGTTACCACATCAACCCTTCTCTTCCCTTCAAGCTCCTCAATAGTCATGGGAAAGTTATCATGCTGCTCTAGTACTACATCTCTACCTTCATCACAAACATCATAAAACCCCAAAGGAGGCTTCTTCTCAAAGGGAATCTCTGCATTGTAGTGTATTCCATTCCTCTTCCTCTTTTGTTTATTCCTAGTACTCTTATCATCAATACCTGCAGCCTTTAGTTCTCTCCTCTTTTGTAGAGAAGCAATCCTCCTAGCCTCTTCAAGCTGCGCCTCTCTCGCCTTCCTCTTGGCCTTCTTCCCTTTGGTGTTTGCCAACCGAGCTCGAGCCTCTGAAAGCATCTCTTTCTCATCGTCATCCATGTCCACAGGGTCCGGGCGAGCCGGCTTGGTCTCGGGGTTCGGATCAATCTCTCCCGGCCTCAATCTCCTACGATCTTCATAATTATCACGGCTATCAATTCATGCTGCATCGAGAAACTTCTCATACCTATCAATGCATTGAGAGGCAGTACGAGCATTAACGTTTACGGCTATTGTTCTCCACTGTGAAGGCATGAGCTTTGCCAGATGAAGAAGCTTCTCGTCCTCTTCTCGAGTCCACTCGACCTTCTTGATCGAGGGTTCGAGCCACTCGTACCAGCGAGCCTTGCACTGCTGTGCTGATTTGCGATTCAACAACGTTGAGATTCGATCCCACTCGTTGATTCCATATTTCATGACCGCCACCTTCAGGAGCTCATCCTCGGTGTTCTTCCACAGACCTCCTTGGATCACCATCTTGTTGCTCATCTTTAAGGTCACAAAAGAAATTAGAGAACCCTTGTGTTTAGATATAATGTTCAAGTGTTCTGATTAAACCCTAGCTCGCCTTGCGGTGGAAAACGTACACTACAAAAGAAAAGGGCTTTGCCGACGAAAAAAAAAAAAACGGCCGACGAAATAATTTTTTCGTCGGCTATTCCCAAGAATGGCCGACGAAAATTTTTGTCGTCGGCCAAAAAAAAATTTCGTCGGCCATACACATAGAATGGCCGACGATTCATTATTTCGTCGGTAAAAATTAAAAATCGTCGACCATACCCACAGAATGGCCGACGATTTTTCCGTCGTCGGTAAAAAAACTTTTTCGTCGGCTATACTCCTATAATGGCCGACGAAAAATAATTATTTCGTCGGCCATAATTTTTTTAAAAAATAATAATATTACGAACAATGGCCGACGAAAATTAAGTATTTCGTCGGCCATAAGTTTTTTTAAAAAATAATTATTTTACGAGCAATGGCCGACGAAAATTAAATATTTCGTCGGCCATAAGTTTTTTAAAAAAATAATTATTTTACGAGCAATGGCCGACGAAAATTAAGTATTTCGTCGGCCATAAGTTTTTTAAAAAAATAATTATTTTACGAGCAATGGCCGACGAAAATTAAATATTTCGTCGGCCATAAGTTTTTAACAGAAAACGACAAAACAATAGCCGACGAATACTAGGTTTGATTTCGTCGGCTATGATTAAAACAAAAAACAAAAAAAGAGTAGTTTCCATTTTCTATCACTATCGACAAACCATTGCTTCATCCTTCAAATGCAAATGCGTCGTGAAATAAGACATGACCGAAATATTGAAATACGGCTACGGTTGAAAAATGGGAAGATTCCGACAAAATCTGTGTGCCGAATGTTGCGGTTAGGCGGTTTTTACTTCCGTTTTCCTATGTGTAGCCTGACGGTCGGTAAATATTTGGAGGGAAATTTTTATACCATTAGTCGCGTCTCATCGATCTGAAACTATTCTCTGTTGAAGGTCAGGCCAAAAAACGTAATTTAGACGGGCCAATTTCCGTTTTAAAGCGTTTACAGGTTTGACTTTGCGGTTTGACTGTCCCGATCGAGCCTTCAACGTTGTCAGATGTAGTTGGATTTTTTTTCATACATGTATTTAATCTTAACGGTGATATCTGACGGTTGGAATAGATTTTCCAAACTTTGAGATTCAAAATCGGAATATATGCACTAATGTTCCTTAACTTGTTTACCAAGTGTTTAAGTGAATGTATAGTTTCAAATACCTACTATACGTAGACCCTTCAAATACAAATGTGTCGTGAAATAAGACATGACCGAAATATTGAAATACGGCCACGGTTGAAAAATGGGAAGATTCCGACAAAATCTGTGTGCCGAATGTTGCGGTTTGCTGTTTTTTACTCCCGTTTTTCTATGGGTAGCCTGACGGTCGGTAAATATTTTGGGGGAAATTTTTATACGATTAGATGCGTCGCATCGATCTGAAACTATTCTCTGTTGAAGGTCAGGCAAAAAAACGTCATTTAGACGGGCCAATTTCCGTTTTAAAGCGTTTAGAGGTTTGACTTTGCGGTTTGACCGTCCCGATCGAGCCTTCAACGTTGTCAGATGTAGTTGGATTTTTTTTCATACATGTATTTAATCTTAACGGTGATATCTGACAGTTGTAATAGATTTTCCAAACTTTGAGATTCAAAATCGGAATATATGCACTAATGTTCCTTAACTTGTTTACTAAGTGTTTAAGTAAATGTATAGTTTCAAATACCTACTATACGTAGACCCTTCAAATGCAAATGTGTCGTGAAATAAGATATGACCGAAATATTGAAATACGGCTACGGTTGAAAAATGGGAAGATTCCGACAAAATCTGTGTGCCGAATGTTGCGGTTTGCTGTTTTTTACTCCCGTTTTCCTATGGGTAGCCTGACGGTCGGTAAATATTTTGGGGGAAATTTTTATACGATTAGATGCGTCGCATCGATCTGAAACTATTCTCTGTTGAAGGTCAGGCAAAAAAACATCATTTAGACGGGCCAATTTCCGTTTTAAAGCGTTTAGAGGTTTGACTTTGCGGTTTGACCGTCCCGATCGAGCCTTCAACGTTGTCATATGTAGTTGGATTTTTTTTCATATATGTATTTAATCTTAACGGTGATATCTGACGGTTGGAATAGATTTTCCAAACTTTGAGATTCAAAATCGGAATATATGCACTAATGTTCCTTAACTTGTTTACTAAGTGTTTAAGTGAATGTATAGTTTCAAATACCTACTATACGTAGACCCTTCAAATGCAAATGTGTCGTGAAATAAGAGATGACCGAAATATTGAAATACGGCTACGGTTGAAAAATGGGAAGATTCCGACAAAATCTGTGTGCCGAATGTTGCGGTTTGCTGTTTTTTACTCCCGTTTTCCTATGGGTAGCCTGACGGTCGGTAAATATTTTGGGGGAAATTTTTATACCATTAGATGCGTCGCATCGATCTGAAACTATTCTCTGTTGAAGGTCAGGCCAAAAAATGTCATTTAGACGGGCGAATTTCCGTTTTAAAACGTTTAGAGGTTTGACTTTGTAGTTTGACCAAAAGTATAGCCGACGAAGTTATATTTCGTCGGCTAAAGTCTGGTGATCCGCGCCTTTTCATTATCCACCGTTGGATGGGGGAGATCGGACGGATGCTGAGGGACGAAGACTATAGCCGACGAATTATGTAATTTCGTCGGCTATGCCATAGCATGGCCGACGAAATCGCTTTATTTCGTCGCCTATACTATAGCATGGCCGACGAAATTACTTTATTTCGTCGGCTATACTATCGGGTATAAGTAAAATGCAGCCGAACCCTAGCCTCCATTTGCCCGATTTTCCCTAAACAATCTTCCTCCTCGAATCCGGCCCTCCTTCATCCGCCGATCCTCCTCCCTATTCCGGCAGCCCGGCGCCTCCTCCTCCTCCTCCTCCTTGGTTCGGCAGCCCGGCGACTCCTCCTCCTCCTCCTTGGTTCGATCTGCCGCCCCTCCTCCTCCTCCTCCTCCCTGTTCCGGCAGCCCCGGCCGACCCTCCTCCTCCTCCTCCCTGTTTCGGCCGCCCCTCCTCCTCCCTGTTTCGGCCGCCCCTCCTCCTCCCTGTTCCGGCCGCCTCCCCCTCCTCCTCCTCCTCCCCGATTCGGTACCCGGCCTCCCTTTTTTGTTTTGTTTTTTGTTTGTTATTTAATTGTTAATAAATTAAATTATGGTTAATAAATTATATATAATTGTTAATTTAGATATAATTGTTAATTTAGGTATAATTTATGTATTTATATGTTAATTTGTGTATAATTTATGTATTTATGTTAATTTAGGTATAATTTATGTATTTATATTAATTTAGATATAATTTATGTATTTATGTTAATTTAGTTATAATTTATGTATTTATGTTAATTTAGGTAGAATTTATGTATTTATGTTAATTTAGGTATAATTTATGTATTTATGTTAATTTAGTTATAATTTAGGTATTTATGTTAATGTATGTAATTTTTAGGTTTTTATGTTAATTTAGGTAATTTTTGTAAAATTTATTTTAATTGTATAATTTAGGTGTAATTGTATAATTTATATGTATAAATTGGTTATTATATAAATCGGTAAATATTAAAATATGTTAGTATTATTGGGTATTATATTAATTAGAATTTGTTATTTAATATAATATAATTTAATATTAATTAATGTATTAATGCGTCTGGCTTTAGATGGCCAATGCATTTAGGCAGTTCTTCGGAGGCCGTCGTTCTAGATCTAGAGGTTCTGGAAATGCCGCCGGTTCCCCAGACTCCGAGAGGACGGCTAGCCAGCCTGAGAGGACCACCAGCCAGCCGCGGAGGAGTGTGGATGCAGCCCAGCCGCGGCGGAGTGTGAGTGCTCGGCACCAGACCCTTCTTCAGGCGGGGCGGCCGTCGAGCACTTCACTTCCGCATGTCGGTCCCTCTGTGGCGCCGAGGTTTAGTCGGCAGCTGTTTCACGAGGAGATAGCTGCCGACGTTCCTCAGGTTCGTATGCCTGAGGTTCATCGGGAGCCGATGCCGAGTCCGACTCAGTCTGCTGGTGACTCGACTGAGGGGCCTACTCTCCCAAACCAGCTCTTCCTCCCCTACAACATTCCTGCGATACCCGAGGTCGACTATCAGGGTCGGCCCCAGTGACCTGATATGCCTCAGTTCGTGAGTGCTGCGGAGGCATACCAGCAGCAGCCATGGGAGAGCCCTGACCTCCTGATTTCGGCGAGGAGAAAAGGAAAGTCGACGGCAACCGAATCATCGGGTTCAGGTAACATTCGATTTTATTAATTAAATGTTTTATTAAAATTAACGCACTAATATTTAATTTTATTAACCAATCGTCGTTTATGTGATAGGGACAGGCGCTAGCAGTTCAACCCAGAGGAATACCAGAGGTGTCATCAGTTTTGAGACGCTCAGGAGAACGGTTGAACGGAGCGGGAGGATCCAGATTGACGAAGCTCCTAATCAGGAGGTTGGGGCGAAAAAGAAACGCGACTACTCGGGTTGCGTGGGTGCACTCATTAGGGACAGAGTCCCTATGTTGTGGGCTCGGTGGGCTGATGTGCCCGAAGAAATCAAGATGGAGTTGAACAACGCCGCGTCGGTGAGTAAATAAAAAAATTTAATTTATTTATCGTAATATTTAAAAATTTTCGGTATTGTTATAATTATAAAACTAATAAAATATTATTTTTCAGACATACTTTGTGGTTGCGGAACACAAGCGGGGTTGGGCGGACTCCCAACAGAGCTCGAGGTATGTTGGGAATGTCTTATTTGATAATTTGAAATATTTTATGATATTAATCATATTTCTAATGCACTTTTGTTTTTTTCGTAGGTTCAAAGAGTGGAAGAACGAGCTCCGTTCCCACTATAACGAGTACGGCAACCGTGGTCGTATGGGTACTCCCAGAGAGTTCATGTTCAGGGAGTACGAGTGGCGTTGGTTGAAGACCGTAGTCTTCGACAACCCGGCTATGATGGTAAATACTAAACTTCACTATAAATGTTTATTTTATTAAAATTTTAATTATTAGTTTAAATATTTTATAATTATTTCAGTTATATTTTTTGATGCATTTTTCTAATATTTTATTATTTGTTTGAAGGAACGGTCTCGGATAAACTCGGAGAACCGCCGCCGTAACACAATCCTCCATCACGGCGGTTCAAGGCCGTTTGCACAATATCAGGAGGAGGCGCTTAGAGATCATCCTGATTGCAACCCCTACATGGAGACGTTCAAGATCGCTTATCCACAAGCGACAGAAGATCTCGTAAGTCGTTCATTATGATTTTAAAATTTAAATTATTAATTTTACTTAACTATCCATTTGTTAGAATATTAATTTTTTTTCCCCGTCCAATTAGGAGCGGGTGACCCAGGCCGAACAAGAGGTGCTCGAGCAAATAGTTCGGGAGACACAACCGGACATCTCAGAGGCAGATATGGAAGAAGCCGTGCGCCGGGTCGACCGCACCAATATCCAAACGGCGGCGAGGATGTTCAACGCAGCCTTCCCACAGCAGTCCAATGAGTACTACTGCCGGGGTTTGGGAGGTTCTGGACAAGGGCTCCTGAAGACCACTAAGGGAGGTCAAAAGAAGGGAGGCGGGGAGACCCAACATATGAGGGGGGAAGTGCAGCGATTGGCCGCAGAATTGGCGACCTCGTCCCAGACAGTAGAGGAGCTGCGCCGCAGACAACAGCAGTACCAGCAGTATCAGTTGGATATGGTCCGTTGGAATACTGAGTGCGCCAGAATTCGGCAATACAACTACGACGGCCAGCAACAGTGGGTTTATGAGATGTTCGCGGCACAACAAGAAGGCCGTCCACCCCCGCTCCCGTTTCAGCAGTTAGTGGAGCCTCCAATGCCTGAACCTCTCGAGTTCGGTCAGCAGGATGATGCGCCTGATGCTGTAGATGACATCCTAGACTTTAGTAGTTTAGGGGATAATTAGGGTTATATTTTATGTATATTGGAACGAATTTAATAAAAATGGTATTTAGACGTGTTTCTTGTTGGTGCAAATGCATGAATTGTTTTTGTGATTTGCAGCTTGCTTGGAATGGTAATTTAGAAAATAATTTAATTTTTTTTTTCCAAAATGCAAGAATAGCCGACGATTTTTGCATTATTTCGTCGGCTATAACAAGTATAGCCGACGAATTTTACCAATTTTCGTCGGCTATAACTTGTATAGCCGACGAAAATTGGTAAAATTCGTCGGCTATAACTAATTAATACCTATTAAAATAGTAATATATTTCGAGGAAATAGCCGACGAAGTTTTATTAAATCGTCGGCTATAGTTAAAACACAATAGCCGACGAAATTTTATTAAATCGTCGGCTATAGTTAAAACACCATAGCCGACGAAATTTTATTAAATCGTCGGCTATAGTTAAAACACCATAGCCGACGAAATTTTATTAAATCGTCGGCCATACTTACTGGATTTCGTCGGCCATACTCAAAAATACCCGACGAAATTCGTCGGCTATTTCACCCACGTTTGCCCGACGAATTTTTGGACTCGTCGGCCATACTTAACTATAGCCGACGAAATTTTTTTTTTCGTCGGCCATTGGTATTACCGACGGCGTATTACCGACGACTTATGGCCGACGAAATTTTCGTCGGCAGAGGGTATAGCCGACGAAAAAATGGAATGGCCGACGAAAAAATTTTCGTCGGCTATTCGGCCGTATCTGGTAGTGGTAGCTTAATACTACACAAGTCCTAATAAGGTTGGGATCGGACATAGTGACCCAAGTTGAAAAAAAACTAGAGGATTCAACCATGCTTCGCATGGAAAAAAAAAAAAAAAGCATGGAAAAAAAAAAAAAAAAGGTGAACAGTATCCGCATGCTACTTCACACGTGAGAGAGCACTGGTCATACTGTTCAAGTAGGAACAGTAAAAGCAAAAACCCACATCTGTTATATAGGTAATATATAATAATAATAATAATAATAATAATTGAAACCCTAATCATCTTGTACAAGTATTGAATATTCATACTTGTACCGCCTCGGTCATTCATTCTCCCTCAAAGTAAGGTCTTCATTGACTAACTGGTCGATCAGATCGATCGATCTTCCTCAACATCTTGCTATCTCTATTGCGAATGGGATGGTATGCAGTGGTGGACACAAAATATTATGTGAGTGGGAGCAAAAAAAAAAACATAGAGTTTTATTTGCGCAAAGCGCAAATTTTGTTTTGTGGATTTCAATATAAGTCTCTATTTTCCTTAAAATATGTGTGTGTGTGTGTGTGTGTTGAGATTTGTCATCAAAAGTTGTGCAAAAAGAATGCGAGACCAAGTTCTTGAGATTCTTAGAGAGTCGGAAAGCGGGAGGTTGATTGAAGGACTTGTTTCTGCCTAAACCCGGGGGTCTTGGTAGATACTTGATGAATCCAACTCGATCTCCTGCAATCCTGCTTACTAAGGGGAATACCGGGCGGGCCGGCCTTCACCTCTCCGATGCCTAAGTTAGTATAGTTGGAATATATATAACCTGGGCACGTATGTAAGCAGGGAGAGAGACAAGTTACCTATTTATGGTGGTAGCTGAGGCCTATATAGGTGTGGTTGGGGGTGAGGGCTGGCCTCATTCTTCGATGTGGGACTAGTTCTCTTCTGTTTGGACATTCTGGTGCCCTCTTTGGCAGGCGGGCGTCCCTGGTCCCAGGATCCCTGGAGGCAGGATAGACCGCTGGGGCCCGAGGCCTGGTGCTGGTGGTCCGATCCTGGGTCCTGGTCCGGGCCCTGGTGCGCTTGCTGCGGGTCTGTGGGCCCTGGTGTAGCCTCTCTGGCTACTGTCAACAAGTCCCCCAAGTTCCCGGTCAAGTGCAATCTTGAATGGGGACTTAAGATCTGTCTTGCTCTTGGCCTGCAGACCCGCAGGGTTACCAACCTACCGGTGCTCAGTCCCCCAAGTCCGCGTTAAAGATTGGGCGTGACCGAGGTGAGTATCTGGATCTTGAATGGGCGTTCCTAAAGTATCGAAACGAGTCCCGGATGAACCATATCGGTGCGGGGCGGAGTTCACGGGAGCTCGACGGGCGTCCTGCCATATCGAAACGAGTCCCGGATGAACCATATCGGTGCGGGGCGGAGTTCACGGGAGCTCGACGGGCGTCCTGCCATGTCGAAACGAGTCCCGGATAGACTTGCAGACTAGCCTTCGGGGAGGCCTGTTGGTGCGTGGAATAGGCCAACAGGTGCCCGAAGGGTGTTATGGCCGCGCTGAGGCGTTGTTTTAACACTTGCTAGCTCTTCTCAGCTCTTGTTGTTTAAGCGTTGAGGTAATGTGCAGGTTTGTTAGCCTGCGGGGAGACTTGCTCTGTGTTAGAGAGACAATCTGCCCGGTGGAGTGGCGTTGAGATAACGAGTCTCGCCATGTATCCCCAAGGGTATCACAGTTCAGTGTGATGCAGGGTTTTTATCCTGCTGGACAAGAGTACATTGGTTAGATGTAAGCTCGCCCGGGTTTATAAAGCCCATGCGTTTAGAAGCCGTGCGTTGTTGCTGGCTCGTCCCTGCCCGTAGGCGTAGGGAATGACATCCGGTAGAATATTTTGGAGCTGGTTGAATGTCACATGCCCGGTGGAATGCCATAGTGCTGGGCGGATCTCGACCGGGCGATCTGCCATATCGGGGTGAGTCCTCCAGTGAACTGGCATTCAGCCAGTGTAAATAACCGTGACACGTCATGGTGTCGGGTTGATTTGAAGGTTGACCTTTGTGAAGCGAGGAGAGGGGACGCCTCGTTGTGTGCTCCTTGATTACTAACTGTTGCTTGCGGGTGGGACACGTGGCTAACATGCAATGAAGGGGGGAGCCCATCAATTCCATCAGTTATGATGGTATGGGATCCTTTATTGATGCCGTGGGCACGTGTCGGCAGGGGGCGGACTGAGATGGAGAGGATCGACGGCTGGGGTTGCCTGACCTTTGTTGTTGCCCTATTTATCGTCTCATCTGCTTTCCTCCTGCCGCACTTTGCTTACCCTTTGCCTTCTGCTCTCCTCTTCCATCTTTCGGCAGAACTGAACTTTTGTTTTGAGGTTTGATGGCGTCTGGGAGATCTGCGCATCATGCCAGTGGCGGTCGTGGGCCTAGGAGGCACGAGCTGCGGGATGGTGATGGGACGATTTTCTGCGACGAAGCAGTCAGAAGTATGGACGAGAGGGAGATTAGGGAGTTTCGGTCGAGGTGGGATATCAACTCTTCCGTTAAGCTTCGAGGCTTGCATCCCGGCGAGCTGGCCTGTAATCCGGAGCCGGGCTGGGTCGCCGTTTTTGATGACCAGTTCCGCAACGGACTATCGCTGCCGTTGCCGGGGTTTGTCCAGTACATGCTGAGCTCACTGAATCTTTCCCCAGCCCAGCTTCCGAGCAATCAATGGGGGCAGTTGCTTGGGCTTGGGTGCCTGTTCTGTTTGAGTTATATGGACTGGCCCACGGTTAATGAATTTCGGGCGCTGTACAGGATTTCTTACTGCAGAAAGGGCCAGTGCCGTGGTTGCGTGAATTTTGCCACGCGGGAGCATGGTGCTGCCATTACGCATCTGCCGGCGACGGTTTTGGATGGCTGGAGGAGGTCGGTGGTGCTGGCCGGTGGTAAGTGGCAGCGTACCTGGAGGGGTTATCAAGTGCCCGGGGCATATCAACCGATCGGGGACCAGACCTACGAATTGGAGAACTTGGAGAAGCAACGGTTATTCCGTTTGTTTTATGGCTGGGACCATGATAACCGGAGCACCTACAATTTCACTCGGTGGAACGTGCTGGAGGTGCTGGAGATGGGGAGAAAACCTACTAATGGTCCTCGGCCCGCGCTTAAAGTTGAGGAGACTATCGAGCCGGATGAGGAGCTTATAGCAGCGCGGTTGATGGAGATAGGGGAGGAGGCCGCAAAAGTCGTTCTTGACGTGGCTACCCAGAAGCGTACGGAGCATGCAAGGCCGGTGCCGCTAGTGTTCTCGGACGCTCATTATGGGAGGCGGCCGGGCGGCGAGAACAATTCCCCACTCCGCATTCGGGAAGTGCGGGCGGAGGGCCTCCCGGGGCCAGAGCCTGTGGCGCGACAAATGGCAGTGCGTACCTCGCGGGAGAGGGAATCGGTGGTTTTTCCCGAGCACCGTCGAAGCAGCCACAGTGAAAGTCCGGCAAAGAGAGCGAGGGTATTTGATGCGGGGGCGTCAAGCTCAGCCGGGCCGATGGAGCGAGCCATAGTCCCAACTGTGGAGGCGGGTGGTCGAAGGACTCAGGAACCGGAAGCCGTTCGTAGCTCTGGTGGTGGATTTAGTAGGCTTGTGGCTGGTATAATCGAAACCTTGGGGCTCGACCGGGAGGGGTCCTGGGCCGAAAATCCGGGTGAGAGTATGGCGGAGCCCGTGGGACTGGCTCTACAGGTAAATGTTTTTCTGTGAGTCCTCTTCCGTGATGTGACATGAGCTGATGCTCCTTTTGCTTTCTTTTGGCAGCTGGCTGAGAGGTTTTATGTCGCCGGTCCAAAAATGGAGGCTGCCGCCGTCCTGGAGAAGCGGGTGGAGGAGCTGGGTGTTAAGGTGGGTGTGGCGGAAGCCGAGCTTGCGAAGGAAAGGGAGGAAGGCGGCCGGCTGAGCGCGGAACTCGTGCGGGAGAGAGAGGAAGCCGGCCGACAGCTTGCCGCCCGTGATGGGAGGATTGTCGAGTTGGAGGCAAAAGTTTTGGAGCTGCAGGCCCAAATGACGGCGGTCGTTCGGGGACGGGAGAGGCTGGTGGAATCCGAACTTGCTGAAGTGGCCGATAAGGCCGTTGACGAGTTTCGGGAGTCGTCAGATTTTGAGGAGATGCTGGAGAAGGCCCGCACGGAGGGTATAAGTGACGCCTATCTGGAGTGGCGGGAGAAGGGGTGGCTCGACGCCGAGCGGATGGAGGCTGACATAGCCCTGATCGTGATGAGGGAGCAGGAGCGGGAGCTAAAAGGTGGCGGGTCGGGGGTTGTGGGTTCCGGGAGCGCTAGCTAGGTGTTTGCTCTGTACATATATCCTGTAATTGGTGTAGTCTCTTTAATGTCATAACTGCACATTGCAATGCTTGCCAATTATACTTTCGTTCCTTTATGATTGCTACTATCTAGGGTAAAAGCGTAAGTGTTCGATATTCCACGGCCTGGTAGAATAGATGCCCGTAGCGTCTATGATGTGGAATGCTGCCGGGCCTACGGTCGCGGTGATCTGGTAGGGTCCCTCCCATGTTGGCTGCAAGGCCAATGGCTTTTTCTGGACCTTCCTCATGACCCAGTCGCCGACTTGCAGCTTTCTTTCCCGGACCCTTCTATCGTAGTACCGGGCGACCCGCTGCTTGTAGGTTTGGTTTCGCATGTGCGCTCGGTCGCGCCGCTCCTCGATGAGGTCCAGGTTGAGTAGTAAGCCGTCGGCGTTTGTGTCGGCGTCGTAATTCTCGACCCTGCCGCTGGGTATCTCAGTCTCCACAGGGAGTACTGCTTCACTCCCGAATGCCAAGCAGAACGGGGTCTCTCCTGTTGCCTCTGCTGCCGTTGTCCGGATGGCCCATAATACCGCGGGGAGTTCCTTGGCCCAGCATCCCTTCTTGGCATCCAGTTTCTTTTTAAGAAGAGTTTTGATAATCTTATTGACCGCTTCTGCCTGGCCGTTGGTCTGCGGGTGTGCTACCGAGGCAAACAGCATCCGGGTCCCCAGGGAGGCTGTGTACTGGATGAGATCCGCGTTGTTGAATTGCGTCCCATTATCCGTGATAATAGTCTGCGGCACCCCAAACCTACAGTAGATGTTTTTCCACAGGAATTTCTTAACCCGTTCCTCAGTGATCTTTATCAACGGTTCTGCCTCGACCCATTTAGTTTGGTAATCCACTGCCACAATGGCGTACTTGTATTGTCCTACTGCCACGGGGAAAGGGCCGATGATGTCTAATCCCCACTGTGCGAAAGGCCAAGGTGCCAACAAGATTGATAATGCGACTGCCGGGGCACGAGGTACCGAGGCGTACATGTGGCATTTGTGGCAGCTGCGTGATATTTTCCTTGATACTGCCGCCATATCGGGCCAGAAATAGCCCGCTCGGAGGGATTTGTGGGATAATGACCTTGCGCCGGAGTGATTACCGCATACCCCTTCGTGGATCTCTCGCATGATTGCTTCTCCTGCCTCCTTGGTCACACACCTCAGCTGGGGGAAGCTGTGGCCCCTTCGGTATAATTGGCCGTTAATGAGGCCATACCGGGCACACCGGAGGTGCAGCCTCCTGGCTTCCACCGCATCCTGGGGGCTGGTTTTGTCGGTCAGATACTTGACTATTGGGTCCATCCAGCTCGGTGGTACCTGTTCTACCGCGAATATTTCGGAGATGGTCTTGCTTATACTTGGCTTTTGGAGGGTCTCGATTTTAGCTCTCCGGTACTCTGGAGGGTAGTTTCCGGTTGCTAACCTCGCAAGGGCGTCTGCATGCCTATTTGCCTCCCGGGGAATATGTTGGATCGTGGTGCCGCGGAAGAACCCGATCAGTGTTTTGGCCAAAGCCTGGTAGGAGGATAGCTGAGGATCTTTAACCTCGAACACCCCGTTCATCTGGTTGACTACCAAGCTGGAGTCGCTGTATATGTCCATGGATGAGATTCCCAGCTCCTTGGCCAGTTGCAGACCGGCTATGAGGGCCTCGTACTCGGCAGCGTTATTGGAGGTGGTAAAAAGGAACCGTAGTGCATACTCGTACGATTGGCCGTCGGGTGAGGTTATCAGGACCCCGGCCCCACTCCGTTTGGCAGTTACGGAGCCATCCACGTAAAGTTTCCAGCCGGTTGGAAGGTCTGGTTCGATCTTGGCGGTTTGTTCTGCCCCTGCGTCCTCGAGCCGGGCGGGATGGACTTCTACCGCCATTGGGGTGAGCTCACATATGAAGTCCGCAGCAGCCTGTCCCTTGATGGCTGTTCGTGGGGCATAGGTGATGTCGAATTCCCCTAATTCGACTGCCCATCGTACGAGCCTCCCGCTGGTGTCTGGCTTTTGCAGGATCTGCCGCAGGGGGTGGTTGGTATATAAGGTGATGGAATGAGCCTGGAAATAGTGCCGGAGCTTCCTGGCGCTAACAATCAAGGCTAGAGCCAATCTCTCTATATCGGGGTACCGGCCCTCGGCTCCTGTAAGTCCCTTTCCCGCGTAGTATACCGGAAGTTCGAGCGTGCCCTCCTTTCTGACGAGAGCGGCGGAGACGGCGGCTGCGGATGCGGCTATGTAAAGGTACAACATTTCTCCCGGCAGTGGTTTGGATAGGAGAGGAACTGCAGCCAGGTATGCTTTGATGGACTGGAACGCTGCCTCATGCTCCGCAGCCCAGAGTATCTTCCTGGTTTGCTGTGCCTTGAGCAGTTTAAAGAACGGGACGCACTTATCGGTTAAACGGGAGATGAATCTGGCCAGGGCGGCCAACCGGCCGGTCAAGATCTGGACCTGGTTTCTCTCTCCTGGTGTTTCCATATCAAGGATTGCCTGGACCTTCAGCGGGTTGGCTTCTATCCCTCGCTGGCTGATGATGTGCCCTAGAAAAAGACCCTCTGAAATCCCGAAAAGACACTTCTTCGGGTTCAAGCGCATTCCGAATTTGAGCATTTTACCGATGACTACGGCCAAATCCCGGACGTGGGCCCCCGCAGTTAAGCTTTTGACCAACATGTCGTCAACGTAAACTTCCACGGTTTTACCCATCTCTTGTTCCAGCATTTGGTTCACCATCCGTTGGTAGGTGGCGCCGGCGTTCTTTAGACCGTACGGCATCCTCTTATAGCAGTAGGTGCCTCGGTCGGTTGTGAATGACGTGTGTTCTTCATCATCCGGGTGCATCCGTATCTGGTTGTACCCGGCGTAGGCGTCCATGAAGCTGAGCAGCTTGAAGCCGGATGTGGAGTCAATGAGCTGATCAATCCGAGGGAGCGGGAAGCTGTCCTTTGGGCACGCCCGGTTTAGATTAGTGAAGTCCACGCACATACGCCACTGACCGGCTGCCTTCTTCGGTACCATGACCACGTTGGCGAGCCAGCGCGGGTACTGGACTTCCCGGATGAAACCTATGCCCATGAGTTTCTGCACTTCTTCTCTAATCGCCTCATATTTTGCCGGGCTGAAAGACCTCCTCTTTTGCCTCGTCGGGGGGACGCTGGGTAATGAGTTTAGCCGGTGAACGGCTATCTCTGGGGATATGCCCGGCATGTCTTCGTAGGACCATGCGAAGACCGAACTGTGGTCCCGGAGAAAGGCGATGAGTTCTTCCCTGACGACCGGGTCGAGTTGTGTCCCTATCACTACGCTTCGGTCCGGGTGGTCTTTGGAAATACAGATGGCTTCGGTTTCCTCCACGGCCGAAGGTCGCTCTGGTTTCTCGGTGAACGTGAATCGCCTAACTCTACCTGGAGCGATGTCATCACGGGGGTCAAGACTCAGATCCGGCGCTGGTACTTGCTGAGCGGTTGTAAAGACCTCGGCCCGCTTCCTTCCGTGGGTCAGGGCTTCTGCGTAGTACTTACGGGCGATTCTCTGGTCCCCGCGTATAGTTATAACTCCGGCTGGCGAAGGCATCTTCAACATCAGCATATGGCCGGCGATGAACGTTTTGAGCCTCCATAACCCTGGCCGACCGATTATGCCATTGTACGACGACAGGCAGTCGACGATGATGAATTCCAAATGCTCTGTTTTCGTTCTGTCTCCCTTGCCGAAAATGATTGGTAGGTAATCGGATCCTAGAGGCTGGACTACCTCACCGGAAAAGCTTATCAGCGGCTCGTTATCCTGGGATAACTTGTTCCTCCCTCTTTGCAGCCCTCGGTACGCGTCTCGGAACATTACGTTGACAGAGGCTCCAGTATCGATCAGCATACGACTGGTTATCCAGTGGTCTATTTGGACCGTGATAAGGAAGGGGTCGGTGTGCGGTTGGATCACATCCTCCGGCTCTTCATCCTCATAGAAAGTGACCGAGTTCCATCCGGTTTTAGCGGCTTGGACGCTTCGTTCTCTGAAGGCGTAAACCTCCCTCCCCCGGATTGATCTCAGGCACCGCTTCTTTGAGCTCCGGGTGAGCTGACCGATATGGTCCCCACCGTGGATCATGTTAATGCTCCCGTGTACCTCGATCCACCCGGGGGTTCGTGTGCATATAGTCCCTATCGGCCGAGCTCGCGGTCGGTCCGCGCTGGGGCTGCCGGGGCGGGCTTGGTCTTGTACGACCGCCTTCTGTGGTTTCCGATCTGGGATCCGAAGGTCCGGTTCATAGGGTTTTCTTGCTGGCGAAGGAACCGGGGCCCGTGGTGTCCGCTCTGCTGACACAGCTACCTGGATCCGAGCTGGGTGCCCAAAAGGTGGTCCTCTTCCTGGTCGGGGATCATTGTCACTGCTTCGCCGGGGTTGCCACTCCTTTCGCGCCTCTATCCCCCTGGCGGCTACAGGTACCCGGCTGATATGTAGCCGCCCGGCTTTGCTTCCGTGAGGGGATGGCGGTATGCCATCTGAGATCCGCTTGGGCGCCTTGTTCCCATATGTCTCTTGTTCTGCCTGAGCATGCCTAACGGCCACGGTCATCAGCTCGTCGTACGCCAGCGGCCCCTGCGCTTGTAAGTTGTATGAAAGTTCCCCAGCTCTTAATCCTTGCTTGAAGGCCATCCCCGCAATCCTCTTATCCAAGTTTCTTACCCCGGAAGTGGCGACCTGCCACCGGTTGACGAAGGCGCGTAATGGTTCGTGGTTAGCCTGCATGCAATCGAAGAGGACCGTCGATGGCTGGGCTGCCGTGGCTTTAAGGACGAACCGGCCGACAAACCTATCGGCCAACTGTGCGAAAGTTTCGACCGAGTCCGCCGGTAGCTCGTAGAACCAACCCAATGCCTCCCCTGCGAGCGTTTCTCGGAATATGTTGCAGCTCACGGCATCCGAATAGCCCCTAGCGCTTGTCTTCGACTTGAAGCTATCCAAGTGCCGGTACGGGCAGCTTGTTCCCGAGTACGTCAACTTCAGAGGCCTTTGGTCGCCAGATCCCCCCGTTTCCCGGATCCGGCGTGGGAAGGGTCCAGTACGCTCGGTAAACCGTGCGCCGTCCTGCGGTCGTCCCGCCTTCCGCTCGCTGGTCTCCATGCGGCTCTTTATGTCCGATACCGAAGCGGAAAGTGCCTCGATCGTTCGCGCGGTGGAGCTGTCCCGCTCTCCTGATGCCTGATCTGAGCGGTACGGGAGCTCGACTGGGCCGGAATCTTTCAGAGCCTCTGAGAAGAGAGGTACGGGTACATGGACGGTCTTCTTCCTGCCCGTGGGCAGCCCTATTTCGAGATGCGGGAATTCGCTAGTCTTGCTCGTCGTGTGCGAGGCCGCCCGAGGGGTACCTGGTTGGCCTTCTCGCTCCAGGGTTGCTAACAGGGCGGTGGTTACTGCCTTCAGTTCCCGACTTCAGGCCTCTGCCCTTAACCGATCCTGATCGCCCTCCTTCCGCAATCGCTCAATTTCTGCCTTCATCTTTCTTATTTCCCCTGCTCCAACCGGGTCGGGATTCTCTGAGACTTGACGATCGTGAGCCTCGTTTCGAACAGGAGGAAGTGCGAACCTCGCACCGACCTCGGCCTTTATGCTACGGGCCGGGCCGGGGAACTGAATTCGCGCTTCCGGACTTCCTTTGCGGTCGGGGGAAAGAACGAACCTCGCACCGATCGCGGCCCCTGCGTGTGGGGCCCGGTCGGGGAACTGAATTCGTCCTTTCGATCCTTCCGTGCTTGTCTTTATCTTCCTTCCTTCCATGGCTTCCGGACTATGGTTTTAGCGATCTCTTAAAGGGTCACCAGGGCCCTACTTTCCGGCACAGCGACACTGACTTTTTGAACGATATTCCCACAGACGGCGCCAATTGTTTCTGCCTAAACCCGGGGGTCTTGGTAGATACTTGATGAATCCAACTCGATCTCCTGCAATCCTGCTTACTAAGGGGAATACCGGGCGGGCCGGCCTTCACCTCTCCGATGCCTAAGTTAGTATAGTTGGAATATATATAACCTGGGCACGTATGTAAGCAGGGAGAGAGACAAGTTACCTATTTATGGTGGTAGCTGAGGCCTATATATAGGTGGTTGGGGGTGAGGGCTGGCCTCATTCTTCGATGTGGGACTAGTTCTCTTCTGTTTGGACATTCTGGTGCCCTCTTTGGCAGGCGGGCGTCCCTGGTCCCAGGATCCCTGGAGGCAGGATAGACCGCTGGGGCCCGAGGCCTGGTGCTGGTGGTCCGATCCTGGGTCCTGGTCCGGGCCCTGGTGCGCTTGCTGCGGGTCTGTGGGCCCTGGTATAGCCTCTCTGGCTACTGTCAACAGGACTCACAACAGAAAGAGTGGTAGTAGGATTAGCCGATTTGAGTATGAGATTAATATAACGAGAAGAAGGGAGAATATAAAAGTAGTTTAAACTATTGGGATCGTGATCTGCTGAATCCTATTAGGGTTATATTACTTATATAATATAAATATACAAATGTTCTAGGAGAAAAGAAATAGATGCAAAGCGTAGTCTTTATTGATAGATAAGGAGGCCTTTATATAGGCATTACATCAAGTATCCCGAAGCTGTTGTTCAAGCAGCGCGCAAGCCAAGCCAAGGCCGAAACCGAGGCTAGGCAAGGCGGGCTTTGGTGTGAGCAAGAGTGCCGAAGCCGAGGCCAGGCAATGCGCATGCATCCGCGCATGTACGCAAGCATGTCTATTTGTTTGTTGACAAGCATAGGCTCGTTTATCTTTGTGATTTTCAGAGTTAACATCACCAATTAGATTGGTGAACTCAAATCAACATGCCATGTAAATGTGTAATGTGATTCATTGCATTCACATATAGCTTTTTAGGGAATCGAACCATGTATGCATCAAAATGCCAACGGTTACATCAATGTCTGGACCATAAAGTGTGTATCGACTAAGTAGCATTAGTCACACCTGTGAGGTCTATGTCTTCACAAAATAAATGGATTTGTAGTCACTTTGACTATGAAATCGGAAAAGCCGTAGTCATGAGGATATACTCTCATCTTCTTCCATGTATCTCTTGTATACATTGACCATATGATTGCATTATTTGCAATTACTGAACCGATGTAGAACCATATTAATGACATGAATCTTTTTTTTTCAATGGCCCTTTTTTTTTGGGCGCATTTTGCGGTCAATATTATTTTTTTTTCTCAAAAGAACAAGATGGAAGGTATTGAACTTAGGTCGAGACCAAGATTATGGTAACTCAATTCAATATCTGTTGTGACAATTTCCGTCACATATCGATGTTACAACAACAATTTCTGTCGCACATCATGAGTTTGTCCCTTTGTGACTCCCTTAGGATCGTCACAAGCATCGACAATATTATGTCGGAATCGTGATAAAATAGTCACGAATAGTTGTGGTTCATAGTGACATCACAACCACAAGCACAACTTTGGACGGTAACATCACAGTTACTCCTTAGTGATACGCCGGGGTGGGTGGGGCCCCTTTATATCGTCCCGAGAAGCAGAAGAATCAGGATGATGTAGCAGGGAGTTTGAAAGTCCCGGAAAAGACAAAAGTCCCAACAATTAAATTGCAGAAAGCAGGAACTTTTAATAAAATCTTACTTGTTAGTTCATTAAATGAACTGTGTTGTAAATTGCGCTTGAGGACTCGGTTATGATCCTTGTGCAAATTGCAATAGTCGCTTTGATTCTTGAACGAAATACGGAAAATTGCTTCTCTTCATCGCGTACATATCGTCATAATAGGTTGGCGGAGGAAGATGTTTCGCCCGAAAGGGCTGCTGGGCTAGGCAGGAGGCCCAAAGCTGACTAGGCTCGGCAGAGGCCCAAACCTGACACGGGTCGGGTTGATGCTGCAGGTCCGGGTCAGGTTGACCAAACCGGGTTGCTGGATTTTGGGGTGACGACGAGAGCGCAGCGCCATGGCGGCAGCAGAGGCGTCGTCGTGGATCGTGCAACGCCGTGCGCTCGGATTGGTGGCGTCCAAGGCTGCTAGGCGGCGGCGTCAAACATGGGATTCGAGAGCCCCTGGCTTGACTTCGTCGTCAGAGGTTGGGGGGCGCTAAGGTTTAGTCGAAGTAGCGAGGAGGGCCGCCGGATCGGAGCAGCGCCGGGCTGAGGCGTCGACCGAGCAGGCGTCGTCTCTAGATTGTGTCGCGGCTGGGAGGCGACGAGGGAGGACGCCGTCGAGGTGTGGGGAAGAATCGATGGGTGCCCAGAGCAAATTTCTAGGTGCCCAGAACATCTTCATCCTCTGCCGACAAAATCTTCGGCAGAGTTCGTTAGGCTAATCCTTTCCGACAATGGGTTGTCGTCAGAACTTGGTGCCTTGGGAATTTTCTTTCTTTTCCGACGAACAGATTGTCGCCAGAAGATGATTTCTGGGAGGACCTTCTTTGCCGACAAGTAGTTGCCGGCAGAATAGAGCATTTAGGGTTTCTGAATTTTATTTTATTTTATTTTATTTTATTCAAATTGGAACCCTAGGGTTTATTAATTTTTCAGGGCTATTAGACGAAGGCTAGAGCCACGTGCTGATAACGTGTTCTAGGAGAAAAAGAATAGATGCAAAGCGTAGTCTTTATTGATAGATAAGGAGGCTTTTATATAGGCATTACATCAAGTATCCCAAATAATCAGGGATTCTCTATCTACTAAGGTAACTACTAATATAGTCTAATTAGGTCAAGACACACATAGGAAGTTACGGAATTATCCTTCCTTGAACAACAAATATATATTTGAAAGAACACCGTTAGAGTTGGTAAAAAAAAAGAAAAAAGATAGAAGTTATAGCCGTCAGGATAAGTATACAAATATATACATGTAGTTCACCATTCCTTGAACAACAAATATATATTTGAAAGAACACCGTTAGAGTTGGTAAAAAAAAAAAAAAGACAGAAGTTCACTACCAGATCGGACAGAATAGCCGACGAAAAAAATTTCGTCTACCATGCCAAATTTTCGTCGGCTATTCCTTCTGCCGACGAAACTTTCGTCGGCTATAAGTCGTCGGAAAAACGGCGTCGGTAAAACCAATGACCGACGAAAATATCGAAATCGTCGGCTATTTTCGAGTATGGCCTACGATATTACCGACGAAAATTCATTTTGTCGACCAAAGCTGGGCAAAATATCCGACGAAATTCGTCAGATATTTTCAAGCATGGCCGACGATATCGTATACTATAGCCGACGAAATTCGTCGGCTATTTGTTCCGAAATATAGCCGACGATTTCATCTATTTCGTCAGAATATATTAATATTTTAATAGGTATTAATTAGTTATAGCTGACGAAATAATGTAATTTTCGTCGGCTATAAAACTTATAGCCGACGAAATTTGGTAAAAATCGTCGGCTATAGTACTTATAGCCGACGAAATAATGCCAATATCGTCGGCTATTCTTACATTTCGGGGAAAAAAAATTAAATTAATTTCTAAATTACCATTCCAAGCAACATGCAATTCACAATGACAATCCATGCATTTACAACAACAAGAAACACGTCTAAATGACTTATTATTTAATTTGTTCCAATATACATAAAATATAACCCTAATCATCACCTAAATCACTAAAGTCCACCACGTCATCCCCAGCATCCTGCTCTCCATCATGCTCGTCGTCCTGCTGAACGAACTCGGGAGGTTGAGGCATTGGAGGTTCAACTAACAGCTGAAACGGGGGCGGTGGTTCAAGGGCTTGTTGTTGTGCCGCGAACATATCACACCACCAGTTTTGTTGGCCGGCGTAGTTGTGTCGCCGAATTCTGTCGCATTCAGCATGCCAACTGGCCATATCCAAATGATACTGTTGTGTTCTGCGGCGTTGCTCCTGTGATCTCTGGGCCTCGGCCGTCAATCTTGCGGCCAATCTCTGCACTTCCCCCCTCATCTGTTGCCTGTCCCCGCCTCCCTTCTTTTGACCTCCCTTAGTGGTCTTCAGGAGCCCTATTCTAGAACTTCCCAAACCCCGACAGTAGTATTGGTTTGACCGGTCTAGGAAGGCTGCGTCGAACATCCTCGCTGCCGTTTGGACATTCGATCGGTCGACCTGGCGCAGGGCTTCTTGCAGATCTGCCTCAGAAATGTTCGGTTGTGTCTCCCGAACTACTTGCTGCAAGACCTCTTCTTCGGCCCGGTTCACCCTCTCCTAATTGAACGGGAAAAAAATAATAATTAATATTCTAACAAATATATAATTAAGTAAAATTAATAATTAAAATTTTAAAATCGTAATCAACGACTTACGAGCTGTTCTGTCGCTTGTGGATAAGCCTTCTTGAACGTCTCCACGTACGGGTTGCTATCAGGATGATCTCTAAGCGCCTCCTCCTGATATTGTGCAAATGGCCTAAAACCACCATGATGGGGGGTTGTGTTACGGCGGCGGTTCGCAGAGTTTATCCGAGACCGTTCCTTCAAACAAATAATAAAATATTTGAAAAATGCATAAAAAAATATTAGTGTAATAATTATAAAATAATTAAACTAATAATTAAAATTTTAACAAAATAAACATTTATAGTTAAGTTTAGTATTTACCTGCATAAGTGGGTTGTTGAAGTCTACTGTCTTCAACCAACGCCACTCGTACTCCCTGAACATGAACTCTCTTGGAGTACCCATACGACCACGGTTGTCGTATTCGGTAAAGTGGGAACGGAGTTCGTTCTTCCACTCTTTGAACTTACGGAAAAAACAAAAGTGCATTAGAAATATTATTAATATCATAATAACTATATTTCATTATTAACATATATATATAAATACAAATAACTATTTATATATTAACAAAAATATAACCATTTATATAATTAGACTACCAATTTATATATATAATTAATTTAACAATTTATATATAACAATTTATATAATTAAAATTAAATATATAACAATTTATATGCCTAAATTATAACAAATATATAACAATTAAATTTATTAACAAATATATAACAAATATATAACAATTTTCCTCATTAAAATAAAATATATAACAAATATATAACAATTTGTTAAAATTAAATTTATTAACAAATATATAACAATTTATATAATTAAAATTAAATATATAACAATTTATATACCTAAATTATAAAATTAAACTAAATTGAAAAAAAAAAAAACCGGATCGGAGGAGGAGGAGGAGGCCGGCTTGGAGGAGGAGGAGGCCGCAATTGGAGGAGTGTGGCGCCGCCGATTTGAGGAAGAGGAGGAGCAGAGCGGCGGACAATAAGCAGGAGAGCGGCAGATTGGAGCAGCAGGAGGAGGAGGAGGAGGAGGAGAGAAAAAAGTCGGTTAGGGTTCGCGAGTTTCTGATTTATAGCAGAAAGAATAGCCGACGATTTAAAAAAGATTTCGTCGGCTATTCTTTAAATCGCCGACGAAATCTTTTAAATCGTCGCCTATTCTTTGAATGTCGTCGGCTATTTTTTAAATATCGTCGGCTATACTTTAGGAGATCAGCAGCCGTCTGATATCCGCCATCCAACGGCGGACAATAAAAAGGCGCGGATCGCAAGAGTTTAGCCGACGAAAATTATATGTCGTCGGCTAAACGTAAAGCATAGCCGACGAAAATTATATTTCATCGGCTATGCTTTGGAAAATAAGCAGCCGTTGGATCTAAGCCATCCAACGGCGGACAATAAGCGGATCGAAGGAATTTAGCCGACGACATATCATTTTCGTCGGCTAAACTGTTGGTCAAACCACTAAGTCAAACCTCTAAACGCTTTAGAACAGAAATTAGTCTAGTTAAACGACGTTTTTTTGGCCTGACCTTCAACAGATAATAGTTTCAAATCGATGAGACGCAACTAATCGTTTAAAAATTTCCTCAAAATATTTACCGAACGTCAGGCTACCCATAGGAAAACGGAAGTAAAAAACAGTTAACCGCAACATTCGGCACACATATTTTGTCGGAATCTTGTCATTTTTCAACCGTAGACGTATTTTATTATTTCGGTCATATCTTATTTGACGAAATATTTGCATTTGAAGAGTGTACGTATAGTAACTATTTGAAACTATACATTCACTTAAACACTTAGTAAACAAGTTAAGGAACATTAGTGCATATGTTCTGATTTTGAATCTAAAAGTTTAGAAAATCTATTCCAACCGTCAGATATCACCGTTAAGATTAAATACATGTATGAAAAAAAATCCAACTACATCTGACAAGGGTAAAGGCTCGATCGGGACGGTCAACCGGGTGAGTCAACCCTTTAAACGCTTAGAAATGGTAATTGGCCTGTCTAAATGACATTTTTTTGCCTGACCTTCAACAGATAATAGTTTCAAATCGATGAGACGCAACTAATCGTTTAAAAATTTTCCTCAAAATATTTACCGAACGTCAGGCTACCCATAGGAAAACGGAAGTAAAAAACAGTTAACCGCAACATTCGGCACACAGATTTTGTCGGAATCTTGTCATTTTTCAACCGTAGATGTATTTCATTATTTCGGTCATATCTTATTTGACGACATATTTGCATTTGAAGGATGAAGCAATGGTTTGTCAATAGTGATAGAAAATGAAAGCTGGTTTTTTTTTTGTTTTTTGTTTTAATCATAGCCGACGAAATCAAACCTAGTACTTGTCGGCTATTCTTTTGTCGTTTTCTGTCTAAAATAAAATATGTATTTTTCAATATAGTTATGGCCGACGAAATAACGCATTTTCCGTCGGCTATTATCAGTATAGCCGACGAAATAATGCATTTTTCGTCGGCTATTCTATGAAAAAAAATAAAAAAATCAGTGGTTTTACACCTCTCGTATTCCTATGTCCTGTTCATATATAACCAAAACTGAACATAAAAAAACAGAAACCCATCAGTCAACATATATAACCAAAATTTAACCAAATTTTTTTTTTACGGGGTTTGGAACCCAGCCTAGCTGGGAGGCTCATCCCCACGCCCGTTCATTAGAAATGAGTGGATTACAAATGAAAGGATTACATCATCTAAATTACTTAATCCGTCGGATTGTAATCGGAATCATCGGATGAGTCTTCTTCGGTTTCTGAATTGCTCGATAGAGGTAATCTATGTCTTTCCTCACCACTAGAGTCCTCGTTAGTTTCTTCATTTGGATCAACATCAACAAGCAGTGGCTCTTCACGTAGAATTCGCACCGGCGTGTCTAGGCGAATAAAAGAGGAGTCAGGAATACCGTTTGAGTTGGGCACTTGATACGCGGTGCCCCCTTCCTCGTTCTCTTCAGCCACTCCAAGTGTAGACCCCCGGTAAATGTTGCGATGGTGGATAGTGTTGACTACTTTCCACGGGTCACCCTTGGCGAGATCATCAAGATAAAACACTTGTTTCACCCATGTGGCTAAAACGAACGGGTCGTCCTCATACCATGATGTACTATTGTTCACAGAAGTTATGCCGTATTGATCGGTTTTCATGCTCTGCGGCCGTGTGTCAAACCATCTACACTTGAAAATGTGCACTTTCATGCCTTCCCCATAATGCAGTTCCACAACTGAATGGAGAACACCGTAATAGTCAACTCCATCATCCCCACCATGTGCCATAACCCCTGAATTTTGTGTTTTCAGTCTGACGTCTCTCTCTTCACATCGAAATAACACACCATTCACCTTGCACGTCGCATAAACTTTTGCATAGACCGGCTTCATCGCTAGAAGTCTGAGTTCGTTCGACCAATTTGGGTGCTTATCATTTTTAATAAGGTCCATCTGCAACCATCAGAATCAACTATAAATATGAATAATTAAATTATACACAATAATATATAAATACGTATAGAATAATGTTAAAGTTACGTACCCAGCGGCCGAAATACTCTGCGAATGTTCGGTTGTGGTAATCGAGATCACCTCCTACTTGTTCACAGTTTAGATGCATGTTCTTCCAAAACTGAACTTCTGGACAGTTAATTAGTACCCACCAATGTGCAATGGCTACCTCATAATCTTTCAACTTGTAGGAAACTGGCATGTTTCCACCGAGTACAACATCGTCGGAGAGTATGGAAAGATTGAACTGTGAAGGTACATCATCCGGTATGCTTTCCTGTAACGCTCCTAAATACAGCTTCATGTAGGTGACGCACAAGTGCGCAATATATGCTCCCCTTTTGTCATAGTACCGAGCGACCCGTTGCTTGTAGGTTTGGTTTTGCATATGCGCTTGGTCGCGCCGCTCCTCTATGAGATCCAGGTTGAGCCGTACGCCCTCGGCGTTTTTTTCGGCGTCCTAGTTCTCGACCCTGCCGCTGGGCATACTGGTCTCTATAGGGAGTACCGCGTCGCTCCCGAATGCCATGCAGAATGGGGTCTCTCCTGTTGCCTCCGCTGCTGTCGTCCGGATGGCCCATAGAACCGCGGGGAGTTCCTCGGCCCAACATCCCTTCTTGGCATCCAGCTTCTTCTTGAGGAGGGTTTTTATAATCTTGTTGACCGCTTCTACCTGGCCGTTGGTCTGCGGGAGTGCCACTGAGGCAAACAACATCCGGGTCCCCATGGAGGCTGTGTACTGGATAAGATCAGCATTGTTGAACTGTGTCCCATTATCCGTGACTATAGTCTGCGGTACCCCGAACCTGCAGTAGATGTTCTTCCATAGGAATTTTCTTACTCGCTCCTCGGTGATCTTTACCAGGGGTTCCGCCTAGACCCATTTAGTTTGATAGTCGACCGCCACGATGGCGTATTTGTATTGTCCCACAGCTATCGGGAAAGGGCCAATGATGGCTAGTCCCCACTGTGCGAACGGCCATGGTGCTAACAAAATTGATAATGCGATTGCCAGGGCATGCGGTGTAGAGGCGCACTTGTGGCAGCCGCCTGATATTCTTCTCGATGCTGCCGCCATGTCCGGCCAAAAATATCCCGCTCAGAGCGACTTGTGAGACAGAGACCGGGCGCCAGAGTGATTACCACATACCCCCTCGTGGATTTCTCGCATGATAGCCTCTCCCGCCTCCTTAGTTACACACTTTAACTGGGGGAAGCTGTGCCCTCTTCGGTACAACTTGCCGTTGAGAAGGCTGTACCTGGCGCACCGGAGGTGCAGCCTCCTGGCCTCCACTGCATCCTGGGGGCTGGTTTTGCCAGCCAAGTATCTAACTATCGGGTCCATCCAGCTCGGTGGTGCTTCTTCTACCGCAAATATCTCGGAGATGGTCTTGCTTATACTCGGTTTCTGGAGGGTTTCAATTTTAGCTCTTCGGTATTCCGGAGGGTAGTTTCCAGTTGCTAACCTTGCGAGGGCGTCTGCATGTGTATTTGCCTCTCGGGGTATATGCTGGATCGTGGCGCCCTGGAATGGCTCGATCAGGGCCTTGGCCAAAGCTTGGTAAGAGGCTAACTGGGGTTCCTTGACCTCGAACAGCCCGTTCATCTGGTTCACCACTAAGCTTGAGTCGCTGTATATGTCCAGGGATGGGATTCCCATCTCCTGGGCTAGTTGCAAACCGGCTATGAGGGCCTCATACTCAGCGGCGTTATTGGAGGTGTTGAAAAGGAACCGTAGGGCATACTCGTACGATTGGCCATCGAGCGAGGTTAGCATGACACCGGCTCCGCTCCGCTTACTCGTTACGTAGCCATCTACGTAAAGTTTCCAACCGTTGGGGAGGCCTGGTTCGATCTTTATGGCCTGAACTGCCTCGGTGCCCTCGTACCGGCTGGGGTGCGCTTCTGCCACCATTGGGGTGAGTTCACATATGAAGTCCGCAGCTGCCTGTCCCTTGATAGCCGTTCGCGGAGCATAAGTGATGTCAAAATCTTCCAATTCAATTGCCCACCGTACGAGCCTGCCGCTGGTGTCCGGTTTTTGCAGGATCTGTCGCAGAGGGTGATTAGTATATAGGGTGATGGAATGAGCCTGGAAATAGTGCCGGAGCTTTCTGGCACTAACGATCAGGGCCAGAGCCAACCTTTCAATGTCGGGGTACCGGCCCTCGGCTCCGGTAAGTCCCTTCCCTGCATAATATACCGGGAGATCGAGCGTGCCCTCCTTCCTGACGAGAGCAGCGGACACGGCCGTTTCAGATGCAGCTATGTAGAGGTATAGCATCTCGCCCGGCACTGGTTTGGATAGGAGAGGCACTGCAGACAGATATGTCTTGATGGACTGGAATGCCGCTTCATGCTCCGCCGCCCAGTGGATTTTCTTAGACTATTGTGCTTTGAGCAGTTTGAAGAATGGGGCACACTTATCGGTCAGGCAGGAGATGAATCTGGCCAGGGCGGCCAGCCGGCCGGTCAGCATTTGGACCTGGTTTCTCTCCCCTGGCGTTTCCATGTCTAGGATTTCCTGGACCTTCAGCGGGTTGGCTTCTATCCCTCGCTAGCTGATGATGTGGCCTAGGAACAAGCCCTCTGAAATTCCAAAAATGCACTTCTTCTGGTTCAAGTGCATTCCAAATTTGAGCATCTTACCGATGACCACCGCCAAATCTCGGACGTGGGCCCCTGCAGTCAAGCTCTTGACCAGCATGTCATCTACGTATACTTCTTCCGTTTTACCCATTTCTTGCTCCAGCATGCGATTCACCATCCGCTGGTAGGTGGCTCCGGCATTCTTTAGACCGTACGGCATCCTCTTATAACAGTAGGTACCTCGGTCGGTTGTGAATGATGTGTGCTCTTCGTCGTCCGGGTTCATCCTTATCTGATTGTACCCGGAGTAGGCGTCCATGAAGCTGAGCAGCTTAAAGCCGGACGTGGAATCTATAAGCTGATCTATCCGGGGGAGCGGGAAGCTGTCTTTTGGGCACGCCCGGTTTAGATTAGTGAAATCCACGCACATACACCACCGGTCGGTTCCTTTCTTTGGTACCATAATCACATTAGCAAGCCACCGGGGATACTAGACTTCCCGGATGAAACCTATGCCTCTCAGCTTCTGTACCTCTTCTTTGATCGCTTCATACTTCGCCGGGCTGAAGGACCTCCTCTTTTGCCTCACCGGGGGAGCGTTGGGCAACGAATTTAGCCTGTGGACGGCTATCTCTGGGGATATGCCTGGCATGTCCTCGTAGGACCATGCGAAGACCGAACTGTTATCTCAGAGGAAGGTGATGAGCTCTTGCCTGACAGCCGGAGCGAGCTTCGTTCCTATCTCCACTTTTCGTTCCTGGTGGTCCTCCGAAATGGAGACTGTTTCGGTTTCTTCCACGCCGACGGTCGTTTTAGCTTCTCGTCGTCAGAATCGGTGTCATCACGGGGGTCAATACTCAGATCCGGCACCGACGCTTGTTGAGTGGCCGTGAAGACCTCGGTCTGCTTCCTCCCGTGGGTCAGGGCCTCCGCATAATACTTGCGAGCGATCCTCTGGTCCCCGCGTATGGTAATGACACCGGCCGGTGAGGGCATCTTTAGCATCAGCATATGGCCGGCTATAAATGTTTTCAGCTTCCATAACCCTGGCCGACCGATTATGCCATTGTACGATGACAGGCAGTCCATGACGATGAACTCCAGATACTCCTTCTTTGTCCTGTCTCCCTCGCCGAAGATTAGCGGTAGGTAATCCGATCCCAAAGGCTGGACTACCTCACCGGAGAAGCTTATCAGTGGCTCGTTATCTTGGGATAACTTATTCTTTCCTCTCTACAGCCCTTTGTATGCGTCTCAGAACATCACGTTGACAGAGGCTCCGGTATCGATCAGCATACGGCTAGTTATCCAGTGGTCTATTTGGACCGTGATGAGGAAGGGGTCGTTGTGCGGTTGGATCAGATCCTTTGGCTCTTCTTCCTCATAGAAAGTGACCGAGTTCCATCCGGTTTTAGCGGCTTGGCCGCTTCCTCCTCCAAAGGCATATACCTCTTTCCCCCGGATCGATCTTAAGCACCGCTTCTTTGAGCTCCGGGTGAGTCGATCTATATGGTCCCCGCCATGTATCATGTTTATGCTCCCGTGCACCTCGATCCCCCCGGGAGTTCGAGTGCTTATTGTCCCTACTTGCCGAGCTCCCGGCCGGTTCTCTTGCGGGTCATCCGGACGAACTCGACCGTCCACAACCGCTCTCTGGGGTCTCTGGTTGCCAGTCCGAAGGGCTGGATCTTCGGGTTTTTCTACTGGCATAATGGCTAGGGCCCGCGGTGGTCGCCCTGCTGGCGCAGCTGCCAAGGGCCGTGCCGGTCGCACAAGTGGTGTTCGTCTACCCGACCGTGAACTGTTGTCACCGCTCCAGTGGGGTCGCCAATCCTCCCGTACCTCGGCTTTCTTGCTAGTCGCAGGTGTATGGTTGCGATCTTGCCGCCCGGTCTTGCTTTCATGGGGAGACGGCGGTAGCGGGTCATCCGGCCTCCGCTTGGGCATCTTATCCCCATACGTCTCGTGCTCCGCCTGGGCGTGCCTGACGGCCACGACCATCAATTCATCGTACCCCAGCGGCTCTTGTACCCGCAAGTCGTACGAGAGTTCCCCAAGTTTTAACCCCTGCCTGAATGCCATTCCCGCGATCCTTTTATCCAAGTTTCTGACCCCGGCCGTGGCAATATGCCACCGGTTAACGAAGGCGCGGCGGTTCGTGGTCAGTCTGCATGCAATCGAAAAGTATCGTTGATGTTTGGGCTGCCCTGGCTCTAAGGACGAACCGACCGACAAACTTATCAGCCAACTGTTCGAAAGTTTCAACCGAGTTCACTGGCAGCTCGTAGAACCAACTCAACGCCTCTCCCGAGAGCGTCTCTTGGAATATGTTGCAACACGTGGCATCTCAATAGCCCCTTGTGCCCGTTTGCGACTTAAAGCTGTCCAGGTGCTGGTATGGGCAGCTCGTTCCTGAGTACGCCAGTTTCAGGGGCCTTTGGTTACCAGATCTTCCTGATTCCCTAATCCGGCGCGGAAAAGGTCCAATACGTTCGTTGAATCATGCACTGTCCCGCGGTCGCCCCGCTTTCTTCTCGCTGGCCTCTAGGCGGTCCTTTATGTCCGACACTGAGGCGGAGAGCGTTTCAAGCGTCCTTGCGGTAGAGCTGTCCTGCTCGCTCGATGCCTGGCTCGTGCGATACGGGGGCTCGACCGGGCCGGAGTTTTTCAGAGCTTCCGAAAAGAGAGGTGTGGGCACATGCACGGTCTTTCTCCTTCCCGTAGGCTGTCCCACCTCGAGGTGCGGGAATTCGCTAGCCTTGCTTGCGGGCCACGATGCCGCCCGAGGAGTGCCCGGCTGGCCTCCTCTTTCCAGGGCCGTCAATAAGGCGATGTTCACCGCTTCCAATTCCTGGTACCGGGCATCCGCCCTTAGCCGGTCTCGATCGCCCTCTTCTCGCAATCGCGCGACTTCCGCCTTTATCTTTTTTATTTCCTCCCCCGCATCATATTGGTCGGGGTTCTCTGAGTCTTGGCGATCGTGAGTTCTGTCTCGGTCGGGAGAAAGGGCGAACCTCGCACCGGCCTCAGCTTTTACGTTTTGGGCCCGGTCGGGGATCTGAATTCGCTCTTTCGACCTTCTGTCTCGGTCGGGAGAAAGGACGAACCTCGCACCGACCTCAGCCCTTACGTTTTGGGCCCGTTCGGAGATCTGAATTCGCCCTTTCGACCTTCCCGTGCCAGCTTTTATCTTCCTTCCTTCCATGGCCTCCGGACTGCGGATTTAACTGCTTTCCAAAGGATTGATCGGGTTCTTTTCTCCGGTAGAGCAACGCTTACTTTTCTCGTGGATAAAACCGTTCCCACAGACGGCGCCAATTGTTTCTGCACAAACCCGTAGGCCTTGTAGAGACAGATGAATCCAACGTGATCTCCTGTAAACCTGCTTACGAAGGGGAATACCGGGCGGGCCGGTCTTCTCCTCTCCGATGCCTAAGTTAGTACAGTTGGAATGAATATAACTTAAGCACGTATATAAGCGGTAGGAAGGATCAGTTACCTATTAATGAGAGTAGTTGAGGCCCTTATATAGGTGGTCGGGAGTGAGGTCTGGCCTCACCCTTCGATGTGGGACTGGTTCCCTTCTGTTTGCGTACCAAAGGGCAGCTCTAGTGACCTCTTTGGTAGGCTGGCGCCCCCGGTCCCCGGGCCCCTGGTCGCAAGGTAGACTGCTGGACCCCGGGTCCGGGTGCTGGTGATCCGGTCCCGGGCCTTGGACCGGCCCCTGGTACACTAGCTGCGGGGCTGTGGGCCTGCTGTAGCCCCTCTGTGGCTACTGTAAACAAAATACAAATAACCATTTATATATTAACAAAAATATATAAATGGTTATAATTAGACTACCAATTTATATATATAATTAATTTAACAATTTATATTTAACAATTTATATAACAATTTATATAATTAAAATTAAATATATAACAATTTATATGCCTAAATTATAACAAATATATAACAATTAAATTTATTAACAAATATATAACAAATATATAACAATTTATATAATTAAAATTAAATATATAACAAATATATAACAATTTATTATATAACAATTTATATAATTAAAATAAAATATATAACAAATATATAACAATTTGTTAAAATTAAATTTATTAACAAATATATATCAATTTATATAATTAAAATTAAATATATAACAATTTATAAAATTAAACTAAATTGAAAAAAAAAAAATTTAACCGGATCGGAGGAGGAGGCCGGAGGAGGAGGGGAAGGAGGTCGGACGAGGAGGGGAAGGCGGAGGGGAAGAAGGAGGAGGAGGAGGAGGCCGGCTTGGAGGAGGATTTGAGGAAGGAGGAGGATCGGAGGAGGAGGAGGCCGGAATTGGAGGAGTGTGGCGCTGCCGATTTGAGGAGGAGGAGGAGCAGCGCGGCGGAAACGAACGGGAGAGCGGCAGATTGGAGCAGCAGCAGGAGGAGGAGGAGGAAGAGAGGAAAAAGTCGGCTGACAGTTTCTGATTTATAGCAGAAAGAATAGCCGACGATTAAAAAAGATTTCGTCGGCTATATTTCAAAATAGCTGACGAAATCTTTAAAATCGTCGGCTATGTTTTAAACATCGTCGGCTATACTTTAAGAGATCAGCAGCCGTCTGACCTCCACCATCCAACGACGGACAATAAAAAGGCGCGGATCGCAAGAGTTTAGCCGACGAATTCAAATATTTCGTCGGCTATGCTTTGGAAAATCAGCAGCCGTTGGATCTGAGCCATCCAACGGCGGACAATAAGCGGATCGCAAGAGTTTAGCCGACGACATATAATTTTCGTCGGCTAAACTGTTGGTCAAACCACTAAGTCAAACCTCTAAACGTTTTAAAACGGAAATTAATCTAGTTAGACGACGGTTTCTGGCCTGACCTTCAATAGATAATGATTCCAAATGGATGAGACGCAACTAATCGGTTAAAAATTTTCCTCAAAATATTTACCGAATGTCAGGCTACCCATAGGAAAACGGAAGTAAAAAACAGTTAACCGCAACATTCGGCACACAGATTTTGTCGGAATCTTGTCATTTTTCAACGGTAGACGTATTTCATTATTTCGGTCATTTCTTATTTGACGACATATTTGCATTTGAAGAGTGTACGTATAGTAACTATTTGAAACTATACATTCACTTAAACACTTGGTAAACAAGTTAAGGAACATTAGTGCATATGTTATGATTTTGAATATAAAAGTGTAGAAAATCTATTCCAACCATCAGATATCACTGTTAAGATTAAATACATGTATGAAAAAAAATTCAACTACATCTGACAACGTTAAAGGCTCGATCCGGACGGTCAACCGGGTGAGTCAACCATTTAAACGCTTAGAAATGGTAATTGGCCTGTCTAAATGACATTTTCTGGCCATATATTCAACAGATAATAGTTTCAAATGGATGAGACGCAACTAATCGTTTAAAAATTTTCCTCAAAATATTTACCGAACGTCAGGCTACCCATAGGAAAACGGAAGTAAAAAACAGTTAACCGCAACATTAGGCACACAGATTTTGTCGGAATCTTGTCATTTTTCAATCGTAGACGTATTTCATTATTTCGGTCATATCTTATTTGACGACATATTTGCATTTGAAGAGTGTACGTATAGTAACTATTTGAAACTATACATTCACTTAAACACTTAGTAAACAAGTTAAGGAACATTAGTGCATATGTTATGATTTTGAATCTAAAAGTTTAGAAAATCTATTCCAACCGTCAGATATCACCGTTAAGATTAAATACATGTATGAAAAAAATCCAACTACATCTGACAACGTTAAAGGCTCGATCGGGACGGTCAACCGGGTGAGTCAACCCTTTAAACGCTTAGAAATGGTAATTAGTCTGTCTAAATGACGTTTTCTGGCCATATATTCAACAGATAATAGTTTCAAATGGATGAGACGCAACTAATCGTTTAAAAATTTTCCTCAAAATATTTACCGAACGTCAGGCTACCCATAGGAAAACGGAAGTAAAAAACAGTTAACCGCAACATTAGGCACACAGATTTTGTCGGAATCTTGTCATTTTTCAACCGTAGACGTATTTCATTATTTCGGTCATATCTTATTTAACGAGATATTTGCATTTGAAGGATGAAGCAATGGTTTGTCGATAGTGATAGAAAATGGAATCTGGTCTTTTTTTGTTTTTGTTTTTTAATCATAGCCGACGAAATCAAACCTAGTACTCGTCGGCTATTCTTTTGTCGTTTTCTGTCTTAAAAAAATATGTATTTTTCAATATAGTTATGGCCGACGAAATCACGTATTTTTCGTCGGCTATTATGAGTATAGCCGACGAAATAATGCATTTTTCGTCGTCTATTCTATGAAAAAAATAAAAAAATCAGTGGTTTTACACCTCTCGTATTCCTATGTCCTGTTCATATATAACCAAAATTGAACATCAAAAAAACATAAACCCAGCAGTCAACATATTTCAAATTTTTTTTTAAGGGGTTTGGAACCCAGCCTAGCTGGGAGGCTCATCCCCACGCCCGTTCATTAGAAATGAGTGGATTACAAATGAAATGATTACATCATCAAAATTACTTAATCCGTCGGATTGTAATCGGAATCATCAGATGAGTCTTCTTCGGTTTCAGAATTGCTCGATAGGGGTAATCTATGTCTTTCCTCACCACTAGAGTCCTCGTTAGTTTCTTCATTTGGATCAACATCAACAAGCAGTGGCTCTTCATGTCGAATTCGCACCGGCGTGTCTAGGCGAATAAAAGAGGAGTCAGGAATACCGATTGAGTTGGGCTCTTGATACGCGGTGCCACCTTCCTCGTTCTCTTCAGCCACTCCAAGTGTAGACGCCCGGTAAATGTTGCGATGGTGGATAGTGTTGACTACTTTCCACGGGTCACCCTTGGCGAGATCATCAAGATAAAACACTTGTTTCACCCATGTGGCTAAAACGAACAGGTCGTCCTCATACCATGATGTACTAGTGTTCACAGAAGTTATGCCGTATTGATCGGTTTTCATGCTCTGCGGCCGTGTGTCAAACCATCTACACTTGAAAAGGTGCACTTTCATGCCTTCCCCATAATGCAGTTCCACAACTGAATGGAGAACACCGTAATAGTCAACTCCATCATCCCCACCATGTGCCATAACACCTGAATTTTGTGTTTTCAGTCTGACGTCTCTCTCTTCACATCGAAATAACACACCATTCACCTTGCACGTCGCATAAACTTTTGCATAGACCGGCTTCATCGCTAGAAGTCTGAGTTCGTGCGACCAATTTGGGTGATTATCATTTTTAATAAGGTCCATCTGCAACCATCAGAATCAACTATAAATATGAATAATTATACACAATAATATATAAATACGTATAGAATAATGTTAAAGTTACGTACCCAGCGGCCGAAATACTCTGCGAATGTCCGGTTGTGGTAATCGAGATCACCTGCTACTTGTTCACAGTTTAGATGTATGTTCTTCCAAAACTGAACTTCTGGACAGTTAATTAGTACCCACCAATGTGCAATGGCTACCTCATAATCTTTCAACTTGTAGGAAACTAGCATGTTTCCACCAAGTACAACATCGTCGGAGAGTATGGAAAGATTGAACTGTGAAGGTACATCTTCCGGTATGCTTTCCTGTAACGCTCCTAAATACAGCTTCATGTAGGTGACGCACTCGTGCGCAATATATGCTTCAGCTATACATCCTTCAGGTGCGGATCTGTTTTGGACAAAATCACCGTATTGTCCAAGTTGCTTATAAATCACGTTTTTAAAGTGTTATGATAATACATTAATACTAAATCACATATATTGATGAGGAAATTAACATAAGGTGTAAAATACGTACCTTTCCATCGGATACATCCAAGTGAAGTGCACAGGACCGGTACGCAACAACTGCCGAGGAAGATGGATCATGAGGTGAGGCATGATGTCGAAAAAATTTGGAGGAAATATCATCTCAAATTTACACATGATATGAACGATGTCTTGTTGCATTTCCCGGAGGTCAGATTTTCTCACTTCCCGTGTGCATACCTTCTGGAAAAATCTTGCCAACATTACTAACGGCTCCACAACGTGACGGGGAAGGAACGGTCGAATGAAAACAGGAAAGAGACGTTGTAGCAGGATATGATTGTCATGACTTTTCAACCCAAAAAGATTGTTGAATTGTCTATTCACACACTTGGCTATATTTCCAGCAAAGCCTGAAGGATACTTGGTCCGACTTATCCAATGGAAAATTTCTGATTTATGCTCAGGCTTGACGGTGTAAGGAGCTTGAGGCATTTTTATCTTCCCTTGTTTCAACCATAGTTGTTTTCTGATATTCATGTCTTGCAGATCAGTGCGAGACTTAGGACCGTCTTTCATCTTCCCCTCCAAGTTCAGCGTTGTGCCCACTACACTTTCAGAAACATTTTTTTCTAGGTGCATAACGTCTAGGAAGCGACGGATCAGCAACTCACATCAGTACGGGAGTTCCCACAATATGCTCTTATGTGTCCAGAATTTGTACTCCTCAGGTCTTTCAGGTATTTCTGCTACAATATCGGGATGATTGCTGAGGGGCCCAAAATCGTACTCATTAAGCACTGCTAAAATTTCTCTTCCCGTCCATCTTCTGGGAGGACCACCGTGTTCTTCGGTTCTATCAAATGCGGCGGACTCGTAACGCCAGTGGTGATCCGACGGAAGGAACACACGATGACCCATTCTGCATATTTTGTTGCAATGAGGGGTGCTCCCATAATCGCTGAGGCACTCTGGACAAGCCTTGTATCCCCTAACAAAGCTGCCCGACAACATCCCATAAGCAGGAAAATCACTGATGGTACCAATAACCATGGCATGCATCTGGAACGTCTCCTCCTTGTACTTGTCAAAAGTGGGATGACCAACGTCCCACAATACCTTAAGCTCTTCAATCAATGGTCTTGTTTCTGCTCAAACCCTGGGGCCTGTAGATACAGGTGAATCCTCGTGTGATCTCCTGCAAACCTGCTTACTAAGGGGAATACCGGGCGGGCTGGTCTTCTCCTCTCCGATGCCTAAGTCAGTATAGTTGGAATATATATAACTTGAGCACGTATGTAAGCGGTGAGTGAGATCAGTTACCTATTAATGAGGGTAGTTGGGGCCCTTATATAGGTGGTTGGGGATGAGGGCTGGCCTTGCCCTTCGATGTGGGACTGGTTCCCTTCAAAGGGCAGCTCTGGTGACCTCTTTGGCAGGCAGGCGCCCCCGGTCCCCGAGTCCCTGGTAGCAGGATAGACTGCTAGATCCCGAGGCCGGGTGCTGGTGGTCCGGTCCCGAGCCTCTGGCCGGGCCCTGGTACACTAGCTGCGGGTTTGTGGGCCTGCTGTAGCCCCTCTGTGGCTACTGTCAACAAATCCCCCAAGTTCCCGGTCAAGTGCAATCTTGAATGGGGACTTAAAGTCTGTCTTGCTCTTGTCTCGCAGACCCGCAGGGTTACCAACCCAATGGTGCCCAGTCCCCCAAGTCCGCGTTGAAGGTTGGGCGTGACCGGGGTGAGTACCTGTTACCGATGGTGAGCAACAATTTATGAGTACGTTTGTAATATAAGCAGTACTGTGCTCAAATGTTGTGGTGCTATGAGCATGGAGTGGGGTGAAACCCGGAGTGTATGAGATGATGCCATGCAAAAATGTGCATGGAATGATAATGGAGCGTTGAAATCCGCCATGCAATATTGTGTGCATGATATTTCGACCGGGCGTTCTGCCAGATCGGAATACCGGGCGGAGATCACTGGGCCTCTACCGGGCGCTCTGCCACATCGGAATACCGGGCGGAGATCACTGGGCCTCCACCGGGCGCTCTGCCAAATCGGAATACCGAGCGGAGATCACTGGGCCTCTACCGGGCGCTCTGCCAAATCGGAATACCGGGCGGAGTTCATGGGACCTCCACCGGGCGTTATGCCATATCGAGACGAGTCCCAGGTGAACTTATGTACTGGACCTCGACCGGGCGTTCTGCCATATCGAGACGAGGTGGAGTAAAGGACCTCGACCGGGCGTTCTGCTATATCGAGACGAGTCCATTTTGCTAGACTGCGGGGGGCGGCCCCGGTGTTGCGGTCTGTTTGAAGCACCGGTCAACACTTGCTAGTTATTCTCAGCTTGTGTTAATTAAGCGTTGAGGAAAGGGGGGTGGAGATCACTGTCGCCGACTGAGTTGTTCTGCGGCAAACTTGGGGAGAGGCCGTAGGAGGCGCTGTTGTAGCCTGTTGCTGACGAGCGCTAGGGTTTTGTTTCTTCCCCTAGGTTAAGATGTCTTCCTCAAACTCTGATGGGGCTTCCGAACCGGCCGCCAGGCTTCCTATCGTGGACGATGTGGAGAGATTGGAGGACTGGCTCGGTTCGGGATCCCCGGAGACCGAAGTGGCTGACCGCTCCGGGAGCGGGGCTTCGTCTTCGTCTTCGTCTTCCGGGTCTGAATCCCCGGAGACCGAAGTACCGCATGGGGTACGCCTTGCCGGTGCTCCACCCGTGAGCTACACCATTGTTAGAGGAAAAGACGCCGTGGTGTGTGATGAACCGGAGGGTAGCATGACCGTTGGAGAGATTGCAGCGTTCCGGGAAACGTGGAGTATCCCGGATGAGGTTTTGTTGCGACCACTGAATCTTGGAGAGTCAGCCTGCAACCCGGAGGCAGGTTGGGTTGCCGTGCATCAGGATCAGTTCCGGCATGGGTTCTCGCTCCCGCTGCCAGATTTCGTGCAGTATATGCTCAGTGCGTTGCAAGTGTCGCCCGCGCAGCTTCCTGGGCTCCAGTGGAGGCGACTACTGAGCCTCGGCTGCCTATATGAGCTATCCGGAATGACTATGCCAATGGTAAACGAATTCCGAGCCTTGTATAGGTTGTCCTACTCAAGGAAGCAGGGGTCCCGGGGTTGCCTGTCCTTCAACTCCCGGGCAGGTCAATCGATCATCACCAATATGCCTTCTTGGGTAGATAACAGCTGGAGAAAGAAGGTGGTGATGGCGGGCGGGAAGTGGCAGATGAGTAGGAAGATGTACCGGGTTCCTGGCGCCTTCCAGCCTATAGGCGACCAGTCGTTCGAGCTATCCGAGCTGGAGCAGGAGAGGATCTCGACTATCCTCGGATGTTGGGACGATCTGGAACGGAGTTCCTACAACTTCATCCGGCGAGAAGTGCTGGAATACTGTTGTCTCGGGCGGGATCCCGGTGTGTAGCGAGCCCTAGCGGTGATACTTGTGCTAGCTCTGTTTTAAAATACTAACTGTTTGCTTGTCCTGCAGGTGCATCTTCCCGGGCGGTCACCAAGCCCGAAACCACTCTCTCTATGGACGGCGAAGACCTTCTTAACAAGCTGAAGGAGAAAGGCGAGACCGTCGCGCGGACCTCGGTGGACGAGGAGTCCGGTCGGCTCACGGTTCATCCCGAGCCGAGGGCAATGGATCTTGATGACGGCGCCTACATCCTGAGGCGTGTGAAGAGGCATCCTGCTGTGCCCCAGGCGGTGCCCGGGAAGGGCAAGTCTACCGGGGGGCCAGTAAGGATTCCCTGTGGAGTGAGCCGGATCCCCAACCGTCAGGGGGCAGCTGCGCTCGTGACCCGGGTCACCCGGGTAGGCGCACAATCTTCTTCTTCTCCGGATGCTTGGGGGGAGAAGCGGAGGGGCGCCGACATTCCTCCCTCCACACTGGTGACGCTCACCGGCAGTTCGTCCAAGGAGAGCCTGGCCAAACGGCTCAGGATAACTAGCGGTGCGCCTGGCTCCGCTGGGGAGAAGACTGCCGCTGCTCGGCAGAGTGGCCCCGCGCCTGCGGAGGCAGCGAGGGGAAGCCCGGACAATGCATTCGTCCGGCAGGTGGCAGCGGACCTGGCTAGCCTTGGCCTGGACAGGCCTGGGGTCACCGGGGCCCTGGCGGGCGGGAACCGCCCAAAATGCAAGGAATCCGTCCTTCGGGTAAGCACAAACTGGTGCCACTACACCGCTTGTAGCTTGTTTTCTCTTGCTGCTTGACTAACTGTTTCTGTTGTTATGCAGTTGCTGTACAGTCTGTACCAACCGGACGCGAGCGAGGAACTGCCGGAGCTGAAGAGGCAGATAGCTGCTTTATCGGAGGCCCGGCAGCGCCTGGAGGTGGAGAAGTCCCGCTCGGATTGGGAGAGGGCCAGGTCGGAGGAGAGGGCCAAGAAGCAGGAGGAGCAGATCCGAGCCCTGGAGAGGGAGAAGGAGCGGGCCGAAGCTGAGAGGGCCGCGCTGGAAGCCAAGGTGGATGAGCTCCAGATGGGAGCCACCGCTCCGCGCGTCGATGCCGCTGCTGCTACCGGGGAAGATGACCCGGAACAATATGAGCGGGTCGTTCTTAAATATCATGAGAGCGACCAGTTCCTGGAGTTCCTGGCACTACCAGAAAAAAGGCTTTTCCCGACGAAATAAAAAAAAACGGCCGACGACATAAAATTTTCGTCGCTAAAAAAAAAAATCGTCGGCTATTCCCCTAGAATGGCCTACTTGTTCACAGTTTAGATGCATGTTCTTCCAAAACTGAACTTCTGGACAGTTAATTAGTACCCACCAATGTGCAATGGCTACCTCATAATCTTTCAACTTGTAGGAAACTGGCATGTTTCCACCGAGTACAACATCGTCGGAGAGTATGGAAAGATTGAACTGTGAAGGTACATCTTCCGGTATGCTTTCCTGTAACACTCCTAAATACAGCTTCATGTAGGTGACGCACTCGTGCGCAATATATGCTTCAGCTATACATCCTTCAGGTGCGGATCTGTTTTGGAAAAAATCACCGTATTGTCCAAGTTGCTTATAAATCAAGTTTTTAAAGTGTTATGATAATACATTAATACTAAATCACATATATTGATGAGGAAATTAACATAAGGTGTAAAATACGTACCTTTCCATTGGATACATCCAAGTGAAGTGCACAGGACCGGTAAGCAACAACTGCCGAGGAAGATGGATCATGAGGTGAGGCATGATGTCGAAAAAATTTGGAGGAAATATCATCTCAAATTTACACATGATATGAACGGTGTCTTGTTGCATTTCCCGGAGGTCAGATTTTCTCACTTCCCGTGTGCATACCTTCTGGAAAAATCTTGCCAACGCTACTAACGGCTCCACAACGTGACGGGGAAGGAACAGTCGAATGAAAACAGGGAAGAGACGTTGTAGCAGGATATGATTGTCATGACTTTTCAACCCGTAAAGATTGTTGAATTGTCTGTTCACACACTTTACTATATTTCCAGCAAAGCCTGAAGGATACTTAGCCCGACTTATCCAATGGAAAATTTCTTATTTATGCTCAGGCTTGACGGTGTAAGGAGCTTGAGGCATTTTTCTCTTCCCTTGTTTCAACCATAGTTGTTTTCTGATATTCCTGTTTTGCAGATCAGTGCGAGACTTAGGACCGTCTTTCGTCTTCCCCTCCAAGTTCAGCGTTGTGCCCACTACACTTTCAGAAACATTTTTTTCTATGTGCATAACGTCTAGGAAGTGACGGATAAGCAACTCACACCAGTACGGGAGTTCCCACAATATGCTCTTATGTGTCCAGAATTTGTACTCCTCAGGTCTTTCAGGTATTTCTGCTACAATATCGGGATGATTGCTGAGGGGCCCAAAATCGTACTCATTAAGCACTACTAAAATTTCTCTTCCCGTCCATCTTCTGGGAGGACCACCGTGTTCTTCGGTTCCATCAAATGCAGCGGACTCGTAACGCCAGTGGTGATCCGACGGAAGGAACACACGATGACCCATTCTGCATATCTTGTTGCAATGAGGGGTGCTCCCATAATCGCTGAGGCACTCTGGACAAGCCTTGTATCCCCTAACAACGCTGCCCGATAACATCCCATAAGCAGGAAAATCACTGATGGTACCAATAACCATGGCATGCATCTGGAACGTCTCCTCCTTGTACTTGTCAAAAGTGGGATGACCAACGTCCCACAATACCTTAAGCTCTTCAATCAATGGTCTTGTTTCGGCTCAAACCCTGGGGCCTGTAGATACAGGTGAATCCTCGTGTGATCTCCTGCAAACCTGCTTACTAAGGGGAATACCGGGCGGGCCGGTCTTTTCCTCTCCGATGCCTAAGTCAGTATAGTTGGAATATATATAACTTGAGCACGTATGTAAGCGGTGAGTGAGATCAGTTACCTATTAATGAGGGTAGTTGGGGCCCTTATATAGGTGGTTGGGGATGAGGGCTGGCCTTGCCCTTCGATGTGGGACTGGTTCCCTTCAAAGGGCAGCTCTGGTGACCTCTTTCGCAGGCAGGCGCCCCCGGTCCCCGAGTCCCTGGTAGCAGGATAGACTGCTAGATCCCAAGGCCGGGTGCTGGTGGTCCGGACCCGAGCCTCTGGCCGGGCCCTGGTACACTAGCTGCGGGTCTGTGGGCCTGCTGTAGCCCCTCTGTGGCTACTGTTAACAAGTCTCATATACACATCGAGACATTTCCCTGGGTAACCAGGCCCCGGAATCAACAACGTCAACATATTATATTCCTTCTTCATGCACATCCACGGAGGAAGGTTGTAAGGTACCAAAACCACCGACCATATACCGTATGAAAGACTCATGGTGTCGAAAGGGTTGAACCCGTCGGTTGAGAGCCCGAGCCTGACGTTTCTGACATCTGACGCAAAATGAGGAAACTCATTGTTTATATGCTTCCAAGCTGCTCCGTCAGAGATGTGTGTCATGATATCTGTGTCTTCCGCGTCCCGGTCACCATGCCATCTCATAGCTTTTGCGGTGGTTTCTGACATGTACAACCGCTCAAGCCTATCTCTCAACGGAAAATACCGAAGCACTTTCACAGGTTTCCTATTGCCTGCTCCCGTCAACTTATATCGGTCAGACTGACATATCGGACATGCGTCAAGGCTAGCAAGGTCATTCCCTTCTGCATCTTTACCCCAGAAGAGAACGCAGTCAAATGCGCATGCATAGATCTTAATGTAGGAAAGCCCTAGATCTTTGAGGATACTTCGGACCTTACGATGATTGGTAGGATTACGATGACCCTCCTCCAACAACGAAGAAGTGTACTGTAGATATTCATCCACTTGCCTGATAGTCGATTTTGTCTCGACTTTAATCCTCATTACCTCCATCACACTTTCAAGAACTGTCTTCTCAGAACTTGAAGACACAGGGGTCTGTTGCAATGCAATCAGTTTGTTGTACTTGTCAAAGGCAGCAGTGTTGACAACTTGTGGGAAGGGCTGCACCGGGTCATGCATATATTGTTCCCCACGTACACCGCTTTCAAAAGGAAACACGTCGTTGAAGAATGCCATTGTTGGATCGTTGGATGTACTACTACTGCCCGCCTCAAAAAACTGCCCATGATCATGCGATCCATCTAATGATGGCTCACCGTGATATATCCAACGCGTGTACTTCGGCCAAAACCCTTTACTCTTTAGGTGCTCCCATACTGTCCTAATCGGAAATCGACACATATCACTGCGACACCTACATTTATTGCACGGGCAATAATGGTATTCATTCCCGTTTGCATTTTCCTCGACGAACTGCAAAAAATTCACAACTCCTGTAGTGTATCGTCGGTCATGCCTTGGAAGCGAAATCCAACTCTTATCCGGATCCATATATATATAGCCTGAAAATAATATATATACATATATATAACTTTAATTAATAAGAAATTAATTAACACATACATATATATATAGTGTTGACGCCCGGTAAATGTTGCGATGGTGGATAGTGTTGACTACTTTCCACGGGTCACCCTTGGCGAGATCATCAAGATAAAACACTTGTTTCACCCATGTGGCTAAAACGAACGGGTCGTCCTCATACCATGATGTACTAGTGTTCACAGAAGTTATGCTGTATTGATCGGTTTTCATGCTCTGCGGCCGTGTGTCAAACCATCTACACTTGAAAAGGTGCACTTTCATGCCTTCCCCATAATGCAGTTCCGCAACTGAATGGAGAACACCGTAATAGTCAACTCCATCATCCCCACCATGTGCCATAACCCCTGAATTTTGTGTTTTCAGTCTGACGTCTCTCTCTTCACATCGAAATAACACACCATTCACCTTGCACGTCGCATAAACTTTTGCATAGACCGGCTTCATCGCTAGAAGTCTGAGTTCGTGCGACCAATTTGGGTGCTTATCATTTTTAATAAGGTCCATCTGCAACCATCAGAATCAACTATAAATATGAATAATATACACAATAATATATAAACACGTATAGAATAGTGCTAAAGTTACGTACCCAGCGGCCGAAATACTCTGCGAATGTCCGGTTGTGGTAATCGAGATCACCTCCTACTTGTTCACAGTTTAGATGCATGGTCTTCCAAAACTGAACTTCTGGACAGTTAATTAGTACCCACTAATGTGCAATGTCTACCTCATAATCTTTCAACTTGTAGGAAACTGGCATGTTTCCACCGAGTACAACATCGTCGGAGAGTATGGAAAGATTGAACTGTGAAGCTACATCTTCCTGTATGCTTTCCTGTAACGCTCCTAAATACAGCTTCATGTAGGTGACGCACTCGTACGCAATATATGCTTCAGCTATACATCCTTCAGGTGCGGATCTGTTTTGGACAAAATCACCGTATTGTCCAAGTTACCTATAAATCAAGTTTTTAAAGTGTTATGATAATACATTAATACTAAATCACATATATTGATGAGGAAATTAACATAAGGTCTAAAATACGTACCTTTCCATCGGATACATCCAAGTGAAGTTCACAGGACCGGTAAGCAACAACTGCCGAGGAAGATGGATCATGAGGTGAGGCATGATGTCGAAAAAATTTGGAGGAAATATCATCTCAAATTTACACATGATATGAACGATGTCTTGTTGCATTTCCCAGAGGTCAGATTTTCTCACTTCCCTTGTGCATACCTTCTGGAAAAATCTTGCCAACGCTACTAACGGCTCCACAACGTGACGGGGAAGGAACGGTCGAATGAAAACAGGGAAGAGACGTTGTAGCAGGATATGATTGTCATGACTTTTCAACCCGTAAAGATTGTTGAATTGTCTGTTCACACACTTGGCTATATTTCCAGCAAAGCCTGAAGGATACTTGGCCCGACTTATCCAATGAAAAATTTCTGATTTATGCTCAGGCTTGACGGTGTAAGGAGCTTGAGGCATTTTTCTCTTCCCTTGTTTTAACCATAGTCGTTTTCTGATATTCATGTTTTACAGATCAGTGCGAGCCTTAGGACCGTCTTTCGTCTTCCCCTCCAAGTTCAGCGTTGTGCCCACCACACTTTCAGAAACATTTTTTTCTATGTGCATAACGTCTAGGAAGTGACGGATCAGCAACTCACACCAGTACGGGAGTTCCCACAATATGCTCTTATGTGTCCAGAATTTGTACTCCTCAGATCTTTCAGGTATTTCCGCTACAATATCGGGATGATTGCTGAGGGGCCCAAAATCGTACTCATTATGCACTGCTAAAATTTCTCTTCCCGTCCATCTTCTGGGAGGACCACCGTGTTCTTCGGTTCCATCAAATGCGGCGGACTCGTAAAGCCAGTGGTGATCCGAAGGAAGGAACACACGATGACCCATTCTGCATATCTTGTTGCAATGAGAGGTGCTCCCATAATCGCTGAGGCACTCTAGACAAGCCTTGTATCCCCTAACAACGCTGCCCGACAACATCCTATATGTAGGAAAATCACTGATGGTACCAATAACTATGGCATGCATCTGGAATGTCTTCTCCTTGTACTTGTTAAAAGTGGGATGACCAACGTCCCACAATACTTTAAGCTCTTCAATCAATGGTCTCATATACACATCGAGACATTTCCCTGGGTAACCAGGCCCCGGAATCAACAACGTCAACATATTATATTCATTCTTCATGCACATCCACGGAGGAAGGTTGTAAGGTACCAAAACCACCGGCCATATACTGTATGAAAGACTCATGGTGCCGAAAGGGTTGAACCCGTCGGTTGAGAGCCCGAGCCTGACGTTTCTGACATCTAACGCAAAATGAGGAAACTCATTGTTTATATGCTTCCAAGCCACTCCGTCAGAGATGTGTGTCATGATATATGCGTCTCCCGCGTCCCGCTCACTGTGCCATCTCATAGCTTTTGCGGTGGTTTCTGACATGTACAACCGCTCAAGCCTATCTCTCAACGGAAAATACCAAAGCACTTTCACAGGTTTCCTATTGCCTGCTCTCGTCAACTTATATCGGTCAGACTGAAATATCGGACATGCGTCAAGGCTAGCAAGGTCATTCCCTTCTGCATCTTTACCCCAGAAGAGAACGCAGTCAAATGCGCATGCATGGATCTTAATGTAGGATAGCTCTAGATCTTTGAGGATACTTCGGACCTTACGGTGATTGGTAGGATTACGATGACCCTCCTCCAACAACGAAGAAATGTACTGTAGATATTCTTCCACTTGCCTGATAGTCGATTTTGTCTCGACTTTAATCCTCATTACCTCTATCACACTTTGAAGAACTGTCTTCTCAGAACTTGAAGACACAGGGGTCTGTTGCAATGCAATCAGTTTGTTGTACTTATCAAAGGCAGCAGTGTTGACAACTTGTAGGAAGGGCTGCACCGGGTCATGCATATATTGTTCGCCCCGTACACCGCTTTCAAAAGGTAACACGTCGTTGACGAATGCCATTGTTGGATCGTTGGATGTACTACTACTGCCCGCCTCAAAAAACTGCCCATGATCATGCGATCCATCTAATGATGGCTCACCGTGATATATCCAACGCGTGTACTTCGGCCAAAACCCTTTACTCTTTAGGTGCTCCCATACTGTCCTAATCGGAAATCGACACATATCACTGCGACATCTACATTTATTGCACGGGCAATAATGGTATTCATTCCCGTTTGCATTTCCCTCGACGAACTGCAAAAAATTCACAACTCCTGTAGTGTATCGTCGGTCATGCCTTGGAAGCGAAATCCAACTCTTATCCGGATCCATATATATATAGCCTGAAAATAATATATATACATATATATAACTTTAATTAATAAGAAATTAATTAACACATACATATATATATATATATATAAATCTTTAATAATTAATTACATTACAATATATATTATTATCAACATCAACTCATATATATATACCATTAACAACCATTATTTAAGTTATGTTGTAGGAAAATGGGAATTGGTCTACTCATTTCATTGATAATCTCCTACATATAGGGTGAGTATTACAACGGTAATAGGAAATACATTAATGACAATAATGACTACATAATTATCTATCGTCCATTACATTGACGAAGGCACATAATACATTTTTCCTTCAACACTCCCCCTTGTGCCTAGTCAGAGGTAAAATGGTGCATGTGGTGTTGCCTCATTAAAAACCTTGCCAAGTAACAAAAACCCAATGGGAGAAAATAAAACTTTGGTCGAAGGACAAAAAGAGCGCAGCGCACCTATTACATTTGAAAACAATATGTATGTGCTAGACTCCTCCTGATGTCTGCACCTCCCCCTGATTTTTACATTAATCATGGGTTTCTCCCTGATTCTTTCATTTGATCAAGGGAGCTTCAGTCTTATTAGCATACTTATGCATTTTCACATGTTTTTCCAAATGTGACTTTGAGCAATTATTTAGTAACTAAATCTTGCCACATCGTCCTCAAATCCAACTTGATTTACTTTGATCTTGAGGATAAGGTTGTTCATGAACTGAATACATAGGTTCATATTGAACATCAGGTTCACTCGTGGTATGACCTTCATATAACAAAATAGTCATAACTTCGTCTAGAGTATGAGTGAACCATTAAGAGATTTGAAATTGATCTGTAATAACAGATTTTCTTATCTCACCTTTAATGCGTTTTTCTTTACGCATAGTTAGCTATGACGTGGATAATTTCTTTATCATGTCACATTCTATGTAGAGATTGAATCAGCCCAAATCTTTCATATCTTTTAGTATTTGAAAGAACCAGTTGCGTTGCGTGGGCGCAGAGCTAAACATAGCTTTACAAATTCTCATCGAATGAGAGGTCGAGTCCTACACGTTGTGTTTAAGTACAATCATACGTGATTGCACTTGTATAGGAATTTCATTTCCCAACACTTCTTCATCATCTTCCTTTAGATGATAAATGGATCTATTATTAGAGTAAAGACTTCGACTGATCATGGGAATATATGTAGGCCTCACTTTATTCTTTAGAGTGCCTAAGCCGATTGATGGATGATCACCATCATTACAGTCCTTGAGTTCCATTTCAAGACTGTGTATTCCCAAAATCTTTTTCATTCTCAACTTAGGATTTACAATACACTGAGTTTCTCTTATTTCATTTAGAGTTCATATATATCCATAATGAAAACGCAAGGGCATAATTCATCAATCCCTTTCCAATCAAGTAGTCACTTTAGTGAACGTTTCAATTTCTTTTGCAAACGTACTCATGTGATCTAGAGTCACTTGATTTGGGTGGATGAAGTCCGTTTAGGATCCTCATGTATATCTCTTAATTTAGATCCCCATAGAGATATATGTTTTGATCACTTTTCGTAAGCTGCATGTTCAGTTTTTCGGAAACTACCAAACTGACAAGGTAGTGGAGTGCAATGACATCCATTACGAGAGATTGTCTCCTCGTAGTCGATTCCAGTGCGTTTTTGAGAGACCTTGCGCCATAAGGTGAGTCTGCATACTCTTATTCTCATTACGCATTCTAACAAAGATATATTTGATAGGGTTTATATTTGTGGTGTCGGCGTCACCTGCCCAAATACCTATCTCTTTGTTTATACTGAATCGCTTCTTTCCATTAGGCTAGTTTACTAAGTTGACATTTTTCAACGAAGTATGGTTCGATAGTAGACTCATTATTCCACGTCCTCATGTACACTAGTGTAATGTGTTTGTAGAGATCTCTATACTTTAAGGATTGGTTCTAACATTTGAGGCGTCCCCCAATGATAACCACAATCCATAAATATTCTCATGAGACGGATTTGAGTATCACTGATCAATAGATCAGGTTGTGCCAAACTTGTTTTCTTCCTTTACACAAGTATGTATCGAACTTAAGGTGGCCTCCCCCTCTTCCTTGGAGAGCCACGGCCTGTGACACCATTTATGCCACTTATGGCGTCACCATGCCACCATCCATGGTGGTAGTGCAATACCCAATTCCTCTTGGGTGGTACCATGTCCTTTTGATAAAACACAATCCTTGCAGGTATATTTGCAGCAGGTTTATATGATCTCGTCACTTTAATGTATAAGACATCTGCACACTTTACTTTGTGTGATTTTGGGGATCGAGATGAGACACAGTGGGGACAAACCACGACAATTTCTGTCGTTCCACTTGAACATGCTTGTTCTTATCTCCCCCTAACGACGGGAAGACTGTCTCATCAAAGTGACACACCGCAAATCTAGCGGTGAGGAGATCGCCTGTCAAAGTTTCGACATAGCGGACTACAACTGGAAGTTCATATCCAGCATAAATATTTATTTATCTCAAGTAACCCATCATTGTGCACTGTGACGGCGCAATTTTGGCACATAGAACATTTAATGGAGCTCAAGGATTGTAGATCCGTGTCAATCCAAAAGAGCTCAAGGATTATAAGTTCGTTTGAAATCCTTTAAGATCCTCACACATAGTCACTAGCTATGGTGTAAATTGGTTCAATGATGATGGTCATAGATGAAAAAGTAACGCTGCATGCAAAAATTGCATAACCCAAAACGGAAGTATTGGTGTGCTTTACCAATATTAAGACTATTACTGTAGTCGTTTTCCGTGAGACCAATTGGGTTTTTATATAAGACTATGATGCCCATTACATATCCCATATAATAAGCTATGAAAATCATTGCGCCTACGGAAATTAACCCGGCCTAGGTGCTTTGATAGTCTAGCATAAGCAGCATAAATTTTAATAGTGGATGGTGTCATGACACGTGACCAGCGTGTTGACACAGCAACCAACACCATAAAGTATCTATGGTGTCCGCAAGTTGGTTGAATCGATCCACTGAATCCTCTTTGAATTCAATATAAGAATATAATGAGAAACCCATGTGTCCTTTGCATATGATGATCTCAATCATAATGCTTTAACGCATAGGCTTTGAATGATATACTTTTATCCATAAAATCACGACGGATAGGAGAAGCATAATAAGGTATAAATGCATATGCTTGTGCATCAAATATATTATAATGCCACATTGGGGGAGCGGCGGAATTTAGGAATTGAACATACGTCTTCAACCCTATATGACAATATTTGAGGATAAAATGTTCATTGATCGTCCTCAGATTCGTGTGTGAACCATATTCTTCTGGTGTTTGCTTCTATTTATCCTAGCAGCAAAGGAACGTGATCCGACCAGCTTGGAAGAAGATTGGTAATCCGAGAAAAACTAAAAGAGTGCTGCCAAGCCTCCGTACACACCCCTCTATCCAGTCTTTCCTTGGTTAGAGAGTCACTCCAGGTGAATCGGCCTCCTGCTGCACCCATGTCTTGCAAAAAGCAGTCCGCCAACGCCTGCCGGAAGGCTAGCATTTGGTTCAAGGACCGAATACGTCATCCTGACTTCTCACTTAACTAGAGAATCTTGTTGAAATCGCCAACAACTAGCCACCTCTCGGAGGGATCCCTTCGAAGGGACCGAAGCAGCTCCCACGATTCCACACGCTGTCCTGTATCCGGGTTGCCGTAAAACCCGGTAAATCTCCACGTCTCCAACTCCGGACCGGAAACATCTACGTCGATGTAATAGTACTGGATATCTCAAACATTGTTCGATACTGAATCATCCCAAAGCAAAGCAACTCCCCCTGCCATTCTAATTCTCTCGAAGGAAACGATGTGTGGCAAACCTACAGCCCCGGGAAGACTCGAGTGTTGTTCTGAGTTACAGTGAGTTTGAGAGAGGAAAATCATATTAACTCGGTGTTTTTGGACGAGCAATCAGAGCGCATATCTCGTCCGCTTGTTCACTATCCCCTGACAATTCCAAAACAACGCATTCATGGTGATATACGCAGCAAAACAGACCCGAAGAGGAGGTCAGATTAGGGTTTCCGTCCAGTTCCGGAAAGCACACTTGCTCACACCCGATTAGGGTTTCGGTTCTGCACTGCTGCCCCTCACCTCCAGTCGCACAACCCGAGGGAATAAGGATCAACGCCTCCAAAGACATCGAAAGCCCCGGAAGCGTCGTTCACTTCGCCTTCGATTTGCCCCAAAACCCTAGGGTTTGGAAAATCTCAAACTCCGCAAAAGAAACAAAAACGCGGGTTGTTATTCCACAGATTCCATGCGATATAGATTATAGAGGGAGATTACAACTGGTGGAATCAGCAGGAACCTTACTGGTTGTACAACGATTTGGATTGGGGCGTGCAGATTAAAACTTATCTTTTAAGGTTTTTGAGGTGCCATTTAGCAGTGGCGATTGGTCGTACGGTCTTTGTTCGACTCATCCCATGCACAATGTGTTTCTTTCTTTCCAGTTTGGCCAGAAGATAATTAGTCACGTACGTAATAGCTTTTAACTTCACTTTCTCGATCAGTCTAACTAGCAGAGCGAGATGAACTAAGGCTTTGACGTAGTATTGACTATTGAGAAAGTCTCCAACATGGATATTTATATGATTAGATAGCTCTGCAGTCACTCCATTGTAATAATCTGGTACCTTAAGCAAGACTGCTGTACTCTGATAGGATTCATGGATAATTGTAGACTAAATGCAGAAAGTAAAAGGAAAGGGAGAAATTTTGAATGTCTACCTCTTGTACTCAATTAATGATGGAAGGAGAACAATACAAGCTATTTATAGGCTATTAGGGATTACAAGCAAATGATTGTCCTACCCTCATACATAGTTAACATAGTTTTCTATCTTATTCTCTTAAGTGTTTTTTTTTTCTTTTCAAGTAATATTGTATATCATAATATATCCGATCTCGGTGTACTTGTTGGCTAGTGTGCTAGCTAGGGCTATCAAGTCACCTACATGCGTATTTATATGTTTAGATATCTATTCATTTTAGTGCATTACTCATGGTGCCTTAGCTAGCCTTGCTTTGATTTTGTATATGTTGAAGGAAATTATGATTTGTGTGTGTCTTGGTCTAGTAGGAACTATGGTTCCATGTTGTGATAAGTTTACTATTTTGCATAGAATTAGGTTTCTTTCTGTAGAATATTATAGTATATTTACTTTCATTGTTTGTATAGGTGAAATATCGTAGAATATATTTTCCTTGTAAGTATAGATTTATATCACTACAGCTTTCTGAACCAAACTGTTATGCCAAGCTGAGCCCTCCTGCCGAGCCGAGCCGCTGTGTTGACCAGACACAGCTTTCTGCAGAGCCGAATCTCTCTGCCGAGCCGAGCTCCTATGCTGAGTTGAGTCAACCTGCCGAGTCAAACCAGGAAATTGAGTACTTTCCTGCTGATGTTGAAATGCATGATGATTGTGACCTTACCAGAACTGGCCCACTGACTTTTCAACAAGTTTTAAAGACAAAACAGTATCCACACCGAGTACAGTTCCTCATCAGGTACCATTACTTTCCAATGAATCTAGAAAATCACATAGAGTTACTAAGGGTATTTCTAAGAAACATTATGAGCTGGACATCAAAGCCAAAGCAAAATACCCTATAGCCAATTATATGTCTAATCATAGGTTGTCTGGGTCACATGTATTTGTTGTCAATCAATTATCTTCTGTATCTATTCCGAGTAGTGTATAAGATGCATTGGCAGATCCCAAGTGGAAACAAGCGATGAATGTAGAACTTGAAGCCCTGCAGAAAAACTCAACTTGGGATATTGTGACTATACCACTTGGAAAGAAGATTGTTGGATGTCGTTGGGTGTATACACTAAAACTCAAAGCAGATGAGAGTATTGACATATATAAAGCCAGATTGGTTGCCAAAGGATACACCTAGCGCTATGGAATTGATTATGAAGAGACATTTGCACCTATGGCGAAGATCAACACTGTCTGAATATTGATCTCACTCGCAGCAACTAGAGATTGGCCTCTTCACCAATTCGATGTGAAGAACACATTCCTCAATGGAAACTTAGAAGAAGAAGTGTACATGGACATACCACCATGAGTCAAGAATAATCATTGTGATGCTGCCAAGGTTTGGAAATTGAAAAAGTCTCTATATGGTCTAAAACAATCTCCTAGAGCATGGTTTTGAAGATTTTCCAAATCAATGAAGGTGTTTGGTTACAGACAGAGCAACTCATACCATACTTTTTTCATTAAGCATAGTCAGGGTAAGATTACTGCTTTGATAGTATATGTCGATGATATGATTGTCACAGGAGATGACCCGAAAAAGATGGAGGCCCTACATAAATATCTTTCGAAGGAGTTTGAGATGAAAGACCTTGGGCAATTAAAATACTTTCTTGGCATTGAAGTTGCAAGATCTAAGAAAGGAATTTCTTTATCCCAACGTAAGTATGTACTCGACTTGTTAGCTGAGACAGGGATGTTTGATTGCAAACCAGTTGAGACACCAATTGAGATGAATCACAACCTCGCCATCTATTCGAATCAGATTCCAACAGATAAAAGAAGGTATCAACGTCTAGTAGGGAGACTCATTTATCTTTCTTATACCATACCGGATATTGCTTATGTTGTGAGTGTGGTTAGCCAATTTATGCATTGTCCCAGTGAAGAGCATATGGATACAGTATATCGTATTTTGAAGTATCTCAAGAAGGTACCTGGAAAAGGTTTGTTGTTTGAAAAGAAGAATGAATTAGAAGTCGTGAGATACACAGATGTTGATTGGGCAGGTGATAAGACTGATAGAAGATCTACATTTGGATACTTCACTTTTTTTGGAGGAAATCTAGTAACTTGGCGTCGTAAGAAGCAAAAAGTTGTTGCTAGATCAAGTGCACAAGCAGATTTTCCAGGTATGGCACATGGCGTATGTGAATTGTTATGGATCTGAAATGTGTTAAAGAGCTTAGGTGTCAAACTTACACTACTACAAAAAACTCAATACACAACACAAATCAGACAACACTTTGAAAGTTACATGTTGTGTGAATGACTGAACTGTTTCACACAACCTAAAGTGAATAATTTGTGTTGTATGATGGTACATATTTTCCATATTCTGAAAAACATTTTTCCAGATTTTTTCACACAACTCTGACATACATTTTCTGTTGTATGATTAATGAAAATCTTGGCGGCAGAACTCCCTCCGACATTGAAACTCAAATTTGGGCAAGGTCTAGATGGACAGACAACAAAGTTATTGTTTTGTGTTGTGTGATAATGTCACATCCTGCATTAGGTGTCACGAAGTGCAAAGTGACAAATACTTGTACAACAGAATTTCGTAGTTTTGTTGTATGACTTGTTTTGCTTGCCATTCCCCACATTCATTTTGGCTCCAATGGCTTGGGGGTAGTATTTCTCAAAGCGGGAAATTTGCCTCTATCGTTTTTTGGTTTTGAAAACATACATGTGTTACAATTCTCACAACAACTGTTTTTAATTCTGTTGTGTAATTGTTTTTAAGCTTCTACAAGAACACACCTATGGAATACCTTGTGTAAAGAAAAAGAAATTGGTACAACAGTTTAAAAGTTTTTAGTTGTATAAAGGTTAAACCTAAGTTCATGTTAAACTTGCCAAATTTTTGGTTGGCGGCAGATTTCCCTCTTTTACCAAAACATTTGAGCCAAATCATACATTTTATTTTGGTTGGCCTCAGCTCTCCGTCTCTCCGTCTCTCCCCATCACCCTAAACTCTCTGAAACTGGCC